>OY744520.1:90955132-91012632 GCA_963556195.1 Sepiola atlantica | reverse complement strand
TTTAAAATAAATGTAAACATTTAAATACTTACTTTTATTGGTATTTGTAAGATTTAAAATAATTTAATGAAAACGAATGCGTTTTGATTCGTTTAACCTATTTGTCGTTTTACAGCTTTTTGTAGTGTTGTTTTTTTAAGAAAACACCACAGCATTAACAGTATTTTATTACTTGACCTCATATTGCAAATGTTATTTTAAACTTTTCTCTTCAGGCAAAATTTGTAAACATGGCTATATTTGAAATTATTTCCGACCAGCTATATATCTTCACATGGACAACACCAGATGAATACGGCTACTGTATACTGTGGTCTATATGAGGTAATGTTTGTTTGTTTGGGTGTCATAGAAATCGAATGTTTACAGTTAGATCATTCAAATTTGTATAGGTTAACTTTTTCACAGAATCAAAGGACATCTTTGTAATTTTCCTTCGATTCGATCCATGGTAACTAGAGGAACTTATAGATAAGGTCCATAAACCTTAAATATAATCGAACGTAAATAAATTAAATTCATTTATTTAATAGATTTCCTTTGTTTCACAAAAAAAAATTAAACAAATAATTTCTCGATGAAAAAAGGTTGAAATGTTTAAATAATTATTATATTTGTATTCACTAAAAATTGAAATAAATAAATAAATACAAACAAATTTGTTTTAATTCATTAACCTTATTTGATGTTTTACATCTGTCTGTAAGTAACGCAGCGCCCACAAGTAGTTTTTAAGAAAACACCACTGCGCTAGCAGTTTTTTTTTATTATTGACCGCATATTGCAAATGTTTTTTAAAACTTTACTTTCAGTGTAAACATTGTAACATTATTATATTTGAAATTATTTACGACCAGGAATATATCTTCACACGGGAAACGCCGGGCGATTACCTCAATTTGTATGTAAAAATGATTTTAATACAAACAAATAAAGGTTATTACTCAAACAAATAACATTTGTAATTAGACGAGTGTCTACCTACAATATTTATCTTGTACTCTGATGATAGCTGATGTATGTAAAAAGCTGAAATAAGATCTCCTCGACACGGCTATACACTGGCTCATATGAGGAATGGTGCACCTTATCACAGTAATGTTACCTCAACTAACAGCGCACTTAGCTGGATACTCCACCAGACTAGATGAATTCTTGTCATGGAATCCGGTAAGACCAAGAGATCACAAGAAATACATACTATAACATAATTAACTAGTCAATTGGGGAAGGAAAATTAATATTTTTAACTTCTGTACTAATTCAACATCTAGCAGGTACAGGAGAACTTTAATGGGGTATTCTAATATCTATGTATCTCATATAGAGATCAAGCATTAGCCACAGGAAAAGGGGCTCTTTATTTCTGAGAACTTGGACTGAAGTAAAATGAAACAAAAAGATAACTTAACTTTATATAATAGACTAGACCCTCATGGCATAGACAGTTTTTCTAGTATATATATATATATATATATATATATATATATATATATATATATATATATATACATGTAATATAGAAATAATTAAAGGACTTAATTGCCATGAATATATTTTCATGCTATATACTATTATATATAAAATAGTTGTTTAACGCCAATACGTAATTAATGTAAAATAAATGGTCTTGCACTATTAAAAGAATGTCCAACCACTATTCATTTATTCATTTTTATTAACCATTCATTTATTCATTTTTTATTATCGGTTATGTTTAGATCCATGTTTTGAACATAGTGTAAATCATAAATCTATGACTTCATCTTATAGCTATAATAATTTCGTTAAGGTAATTTTTGAAAATCTTTTCATGAGAAAATCTTAATAGCACAGTTCGTAGAACAACGGACTTAAGATCTCACGGTTGCGGTTTCGATTTCCGGTCATGGCATTCGCTTTATTTCTTGGGAAATATATTTCTTACATTAAAAAAAATGTGATTCACACGCACACACAGAAAATGCTCCTGATATTATGAGTGAATATAAACAATTGAGAAAATTAAATCTCTGAAAAATAATCCTCAAGATTTTTGTTAAAAGCTGTGGAATGAGAGTACATATATAAATACAAATGTAAATAAATACATAACAGATATCTTAATCATACAAATTTATTTCATTTCTGTTCTAAAATGTCAACATATAAATCACGTATTTTCATTCATATTTAGCAAAAATGCCCGTATTCTGGCTCATGTCTGAGGCTGTAATCCATCGAACAAAACAAAACAGTTTCACGGATCGTTTACATATTTAAACTGTGTTCTCATTTGGAGAGAACACGAGTAAAAGGAAAAAAGTGTTGTTTTCTTTATGCCCGAGTTTTTGGCTCTAATTCATCAAGTCAGCAACAAAATTATTGTATAATATTTTTAACGTGAAGACAGTATGTGATCTAGTTTGCGATCTCAGCTTGTCAAAGTCGTTTGCGAATTGTTGACATTTACACTGAAAGATTGAAAAAACTCCTCAAGTACGCTCAAATCACATTTTAGCATAACAAGCACCAAAGTACGTCCATTTTTGATCAGCTAAGTGTGCCTGTAGTGTGTGTGACTCACATTAGATTACCCTCTTTTCTACATACTACATATGCAGCTTTGAAACAAACTTATAGTGCCAAAGAACGAACCCAAAGATTGGACAATGTTTATTGACAGCAAGAAAAGTTGACAGGTGTTCTGCTACCCGACGGCAATATCTACCATTCTTCTTTTTAACAATTGAAGTTTGTAACATTAAATCAATAAGGTGTGTCAAAAAACACTTAACTAAAAAACTCTTTCGAATGTGAAATATTAACAACAATTCGACGAATAATGTTAAAGAAAAATAACTAATATAGTCAGAATATTTGTTTTCTAAAAATCTACTTATTATCGAAACCTGGCCTGATCGAAAGAAACCGGTGCCATTTTTGGATTCAGCAAAATAATTCAAGATTATTTGAAAAAAAAAAACAACAGCAATTTTTGCAGCACAGTGTTATTTATGTGCATATTCACATTTTGGTAATTTGGCGATAAATATGAAACAGATTGTTTTCAAGATCCATTGAAATATTTTAAAGTTGCAGGCTTTGATTTAATCACATTTTAGCAATTCGAAAATAAAAGCCATAGGAACAGGAAGTTGATGGTCTTTTCAGGTATGTAAAGGTTGTCGGGTTTGTTTACGTATTGTAGCGACATCCTCAGATAATGATGCTACGAGGATGGCGGGGACTAACATTAGAAAATGAAATCACTACCATACCAAACAACGGCAACTGAAAGCGAGAGAGAGAGAGAGAAAGATAGAGAGAAAGAGAGAGAGAGAGAGAGAGAGAGTGTGTGAGAGAGAGAAAGAGAGAGAGACGGGGAGAGAGAGTGAAAACCTTGCCTCTTGTATCTGGTTGTCAGAGATTGGTTTTGTAATAGATTGCTGGTGTTGCCACCTTTATTTAGTGGTATCAATACTAAGGTCTGATAAATAAATTTTAGAAGATCAAACGTAGTTATGTTATAATAACTAACGTGATGTAAGTATGAATCGGAAAAAAATACAACAACGTGTCTCGTTGACGGTCAGAAAAAAAAGACAATGAGAGCAAAAACGAGTTTCTTTTATTTCAGCTGAAAATGTGTCACGTGACACAGATGCAAAGCTAATGTAAATAAAACAAAGTAATCCAAACAAGGTAGGTGCTTTTCCATCAGTCTGCCAGAAGCCGCTGGAAGATAAGTACACAAGTTTTCCTGACAGTATGTACATCGTGGCATTTCAGTAATTTGTAAAAAGAAAAAAAAAGATGAAAATAACCCCCCCAATGATATAAGTTCATGATCTCGATAGATATGTACACACTTGTGCTTGGATTTTTTCGTTTACATAACCAGATTGTGGTAATTCTGAGATGATTTTTTTATTCACATAACCATATATGTGGTAATTATGAGAAAAAATATAAAAAACGTGAGTTCATGGTCTCTTTAGGTATCGCAATGCCGTGAGCTTTGATTACACATGCAAATATTCAATATTTATAAATTTGGAGAAAACTTAAAGAATAGAAAAATTGAACTACTTAAAATATAAATTGATATTAGTACTTCTTTGACTACATGGAATTCATTATGAAAACCAATTCCAATCGAAAATGATGAGAGTCTTACTGATATTTGTCCGAAGAGTCTTAGTGTAATGCAGTAGGATGAGTCATATATTTCCTTTTTGCAGTTTAAACAAACAATTACTATTTCAGATTTTTTAGATAAGGATTGATAATTTGTACTACTTGGGTTATTTAGACTACTGTTCTCATCTTGAATCTTATTCTCACAACGTTTCGGCTGATGTAACCTCCGATCTTTTCCATAGGTGTGTCTTGTCAAACTCAGGAATTTTTATGTTAAACTCGGGAATCTGTGCGGAATTTCGAACGGAACCCTTAATTTAATCTCGTTCCGTCAGCCATGACCGGGAAGTAATTGGAATTATATGATTAGTATCGCCCGCACTGAGGATTGAACCTTTAACCTCCAGAAGACTGTCACTGAGAACTGATCATCACTTAGCACTTTATCCGTCACGCCACGGATCCTTACCCTATTATGGCTAACGGAAAGAGTGATGAGTTATTTTTCAGAATAGATATCTATCTATGTGTATGCGTGTATTTATTTAGTGTGTATATTTATATTTGGTGAGGAGTGCACAATTTCCGCATGTTGTAGTATCTTGATGCCTAATTTGCTGTTATGTTACTGTTATCTTTTGTTATGTTACTGTTATCTTTTGTTATGTTACTGTTATCTTTTGTTATGTTATTGTTATCTTTTGTAGCATTTTGTATTGTTTCGTTACTTTTTATTATTATGAAGAATATATAAATTGAGGAGTTGGGCGGAAGAGTACTTTATAGGTACGTATTCGTCCCCGTTACTATTGATATTTTCGTTATTTAGAAAAATATAAAATAAATACGTCTATTATTATTATTATTATTATTATTATTATTATTATTATTATTATTATTATTATTATTATTATTATTATTATTATTAATGACTAAAATTGTTGTTTAACCTATTACGCCTGTTCTGGTCATTTGAAAATTTAATCTAAATAGAATATAAAATGGACATATTTTGTGTTTGTAAACTTTACCATTAATATAAAATATTTCAGATATGGTACATATTCATCTCCAATTACATATATACGTACTATTATTGATTATATAGATCAAAACGATGGAATAAAATAAAACCTGATTAACACAGGAGCAAAAGTTACTTCGACATTTGGTATGTAAATGAGACTTGCCATGACAATTGTGAACTCCTTTTATAATCTCTCTCGCTCTCTCTCTCTCTCTCTCTCTCTCTCTCTCTCTCTCTCTATCTCTCTCTCTCTCTATATATATATATATATATATATATATATATATATCATCTTTGTCTTGCTTGACTTCTTTATGTAATATTATAAGGGGCGCTAATGAAAAGATCTTTTGGAATCATCTAAAGTATAAACAAAATAACATTTTCCAAATTGTTTTAGAAACAATCGTGCGTCAAATATTCGTTGTGTTTAAATTCTTGTAACTGATATACATAATGTTCTAATTTTGTTCATCCCAACTTATATATATATATATAGTGTGGTGAATATACATAAAGTTTACTTTTTAAAAATTTGTATAAGTTTTTTATGGACGGATAATTTCTGAATTTTGAGATTTAATTCTGGTAAATCCGGTGAGTAATATGGGCTCAGGATCGTTTGTATTAACTTTACTATTTAGGGGACGAACCCACCCAAATTCGCACTTCTTCAAAATACGTTTAAATAAGTTTGGTACATAAAAATTAATAAGAAAAAGAATTTGTCTACATCAAAGTTTGAGTCATATTAAGTAATACATTTTTAAATGATTGTTGTGCGCGCGTGATCGTCAATAATATGTATGTGCTTGGTAAAATTCTTAACTATTGAACTTAACATTATGACTTATGGAATATGTATTCTAGGCAACAGGGTGTGTAACGGGGGCATATTATTTGTTTGTGTAAACTTTACCAGTTAGGAAGGTGGTACCGAAACCGTACAATACACCCAAAGAAGAAAGACCATACAAATTTAAAACTAATGCTATATTTATTGCTTTACCTGTCCTGGGATAGGTGTTCTACTAGTTACTATATAAAACTATTGCACACGAATGGAAAATGTTAATTACTTAACAAGATGCGAGCTGTTTAAATTTTATCATTAGTACGGAAATATTAGAGTATGTATATAGATATATGTTAAGTCTGCTTTATAAAGAGCAGCTGTCTGTTTGTGTGTTTGTCCACCTTAAAGTCAGAAACTACACAAGACACACCCACATAGCTGATATATTCTTTTTCATAAGTGCATCGGACAAGCTATGGATATTTCTTTGTAATATTCGTTCATTTGGGGTTAAACAGGAACACAAATAATCTGCGTAGCGGCTTGACATTTAGAGCGAGTTTTCCATCGACCTTTGGTGTGAAATGGCACTTCTAATACAAATAGATGGATGATAGAGAGAGGGAGTGATTGAGTGAGAGCGGAGAGGAGAGGATGGGGAATGAGAGAGAATGATGGGAGAGAGAGAGAGAGGCTGACGGAAGAAGGAGAGAGAGGAGAGTAAGAGAGGTGAGTAGGTAGGTATGCGAGAGAAGTTTAAAAGAAAGATGTTACACATTTCAACTCTGCTAGTTGGTTTTCCCTGCTTCGGGTAAGTAAAATCAAGATTAAAGTCTTATTACAAGGTATATATATATTTTTTTATATGTGCACGCTAATATTCGTTTATTCTGTAGTTTTTTTTCTATTTTACGGACCGAGATGATCCGCAAACGCAATGGATATGAAAGAACGAGGAGACGAGCAGATAATATTTTAAAGTGAATAAGGATGTAAGGGTATGCGAGCACAACAGGGCGATGTATTTTACTGGTAGGAATTTTTCTTCAGCGCACCTCACTCACTTCCTCCACTCATGCATAGAGATTTATACTGTAGTGATGTGATAATGAAATGGTTTGGTTGATATGTAGTCATACTCTTAATGTCAATAAAAGTGTAAACATTTGGGAATTTCCTTGTTTTTGTACATTTAGTGTATAAAAATTTTCATCTTAACCCTATTAAGGGCATATGATTTCAGTATACTAGCATTTTCCATGGAATATCACTACTTTTGTAAAGGCTATGCCTCGATACAATGCCTTCTCATAAGTTTTTTTTTGAATTTTTTGGAAAACTAAGGTATATGGTAAACTGAAATTAAAATGCCATCAACTAGACCCTAGAACCTCTATCTCTGCCAAAAATCAACTCAATCCATCAAATAGTTGATGAGATACAGGGTGGCACATACGTACGTACGTACACACAGATAACATGATTTCATGATTGAACTTTCTGGATCTCTGGGTTGCCTTGACTAATGATGCTGAAATTCTACACACTTATAGAACCTATCAAATAAAAATTTTGTGTAAAGTTTTAACTAATTTGGTTGGTTGGATTTTGAGTTATGATTGATCAAAGAAATGAGATTTCCAGCATAGGCCATTTTTAAAGTCTATTAAGGGATTGAGAGCTCTCGCACCTCCCTTGATTCTCATTCAGGTTCATTTAAAGGAAGATATAAAAACATATAGCCAAAAAAGTAGTGAGAAAATGCAGAGAGCACATGTAGGTTTTTAATGAATATGGAACGAAATAATGAGCACAAGAACAGAGGGAAATGTGGTACTGTGGTCACTAGTACCTTAACACTATACACAATAACAAATCATAATCAAGCTCAAGTCTTTGACGCATTGAGACTGATTCCCATACTTATTCACTCTAATTGCTTCCGTGAGGATTTCAAACTTCTGCGTGTTTTGTGGAAGCCAAGCAATGCTTTCAAATTTTCCGTTACTCGGAAGAACAGAGAAAGTCGCAAAATACATCGACTGCGTCGAGTCCTTGTAGGCGTAAATTAGTTTATGAAGCGTCAAGGGGGCACATTTTCGTTCAGCCTTCGTCTTGATGATGCTATTCATATTCTCAACCATCGCAAGCGCCGCCTTTCTCGCCAGCCAATTGTTTACACCGATCTTCCTCTTATTTAAAGTACACTGACAGTACAAAAGGGGAATACCCGCCATATGGCATGTACGATTGGGACTTATGTTTGTCATTAAACTAACGCCCCTTTTTATTTCACTGTGCAGTTTTCTGCTGTGGTGTAATACGGGGCCGTCATTTAAGTTCTCAATGAGAGTAGCGTATACGTCGAAGGACGTGACCAGGCGTTTCTGGTTGATTTCCAGCGCTTTGGCTTTTTCTGGGTGACTTTTCTTGAACCAATCGGGAAGGACAAGATAAGCAAAGGGCAAACTCGCTTCGTATGTCCCGGTCGTTGAGTGTCGATAGTCGCCCATCTGGAATCCGTGGTCGCTAAAGAAAAACAGCAGCGTGTTGTTCAATTTGTCTGTCGATTGGAGCCAAACCAAAAACTCTAATATGGTGCCCTCCCAACGACTGGCACCGTTAAGGTGATCATGGCTCCAATCTGTGAAAAAATTGAATGCGAAATAGAATTTGTCTTTAAACGTTTCAAGAAAGTTTTTTGTATATTCTAGTATATAATCTGTCTCTGACGTAGGACCAATGCAACTGTCATTATGGCTCTTTTTTGAAGCAATTGCCAGAGTTAAGGGTCGAATATAATAGTCTGTTGGTGGATTTAAAAATCCTTTTTTTCTGAAATTGAAAGCACCAGTTCTTGGACGATCTTCTGCTAATAAAGTCGTTGCTCCTGCTGTGCTGTATTTCTTCCAGATATAATCCAAATAGTCGAATGGGTGTTTTTCTTTCCATTTAGTTTCTGAAAGATGCTTACCGGTTAAAAGGGGTATAATATTAGGGAGGGTATTATAGCCGACTTTAGTGAAGCCTGGGAATTCATATGCACTGAGGTTTCTTGACATAAACTTTCTGATATTGGGCATCTGTCGAATGAAACTATTCCGGGACATGGAATCGATTCCGATCAGATGTACGTTCAGTGAACCTTTGGAGTTCCGGCGAAACAGTTTTGATTTTACGTTATCTTTAACGTAAACCCTGGAATGAAAATTAGTCTGTAACAATTTGTTGTCTTTTGAGTAGCATTCTACAATGCAGAATTCGCCATCGAAGCTTGTGCTTTGTCTAAAAACGGATATTGAGCCGTATACAAAACGCTTGTCAGTACCAGCAACCCGCCGAATAAGCCTCAGGCTGCAATAATCCACTTTACCACTATAATACTTTTTATTTATTGACTTTCTGAGCTGTACCTTACCATCGTCGACCATCGTAAGGCGCTCCGGACCGGGGCACTTAAAACGGGACCGATTAATGTTATACTTAAAGTCACCATTTAGAAACGGGTGGATTGCCGGGATTTTGCAACCCTTTGTATTTATAAGGAAATATTGTTTGTGTGTTTGTTTGCTTTGACGTTTTAATGTCACATAACGCTGCCAACCTGCCGCTCTGCGTGTTCCTCTGATTACGCTAGAAAACTTTGATACGCTTTTGCTTAGTTGATTCGTCTTTGATGCACTTGGAATTAGCATGGAAGAAGATAAAGATACTCTCTCCATTTGCCTTGGCTTAATCCACTGTGTGAACATCCACGAGGAGCAGTGTAATAAGCCTATTGACATCACTACAAAAACGATAAGGATTATAAATATTCTGATTTTCATAGGCATTTTGAAATTTTTAATCGTTATTTCAAAATATTCTTTAGTGTTCGATTCATAAAATGAATGAATGAAAACGGAATAAAAATGATGACAAATGAATAAGAGTTGGCAATTAATAATTACGAAAACGTCGACTATTTGAATCAAGTTCGGAATTTGATTATTTATTCTTTGTTAATATTTAATCTTATATATACGGTATGATCAGGTTGACATATCAGTTCTCGTTAGATCACCGAAATCAAGCCATACTAGGTGGTTAGAAATATAAGAGTAATACCAGACGCTGCAAAAACTAACGTCGTCAAAATGGATTACGGTCTAAGAACCGCAAATAGAGGTTATCCTCCATGTAATATCTATTGCTGCCATATTTTTAACAGCATGGCGTTAACTAAGTTCACGAGTGTGCATAGATTTTATTTTATGTTTTTGTATATATATATATATATATATATATATATATATATATATATATATATCTGTTTTATTTTATACGTATACAATCGTCTGAACATCGTATGTATGTAAATACGTTATTGTGTCTGTGTATATCATGTACATTAGAGTTTGTGCTTGGATATGTATGGGTATAAGTATGTCCGCTGTGTATATTATACTGCTGTTGTGTGGAGGCAAGTAAATAGGAGTTGTCAAGCATATTAATTCTTTTGCTTATTTTATATATTTATGCAATTCGTGGTATTTAATTGCTGTAGTTTTTGTAGTATATATTTCTTGCATTTATTTATTGTATTTATTCGTTGTGTTTATTTATCGTATTTATTTGTTGTATATATTTGTTGTATTTATTTGTATGTATTTACCTGCTGCGTTTATCTGTTATATTTATTTTTTGTCTTTACTTATTATATGTAATTGTATTTATTTGTCGTATTTAGTTATATTTACCTGTATTTATTTACATGTAATTATTTGTTGTATTTATTTGTTGTATTTATTTGTTGTATTCATTTGTTGTATTTATTTGCTTTTCAACGAGACGATAAAGAAATACTCCTGTAAGTAATAAATTGATTAAATTCAAATGTCAGTCCAGAATGGAAGAACTCGTAAATATTAAGTACGCTACAAAATAACAAGAGAGTTGAGAAGTATAAAAAAGTTTTGTATAATTATATGCAATAGTTTTTTTAGCATATAATTGGTCACGTGTCGATCTTCTCAATTTTAATAATAGTTATTCTGGTTGCTACTTTTTTAAATCTAATTATGCGATACGATTTCATTTCTCTTAATTTTTTTTTTACTCATCTAAAATATAGACCGAAATGTTAAAAAGCAGCCAAGAAAATAAATTAAAATCTACGATAAATATATGTTGGACATAATGAAGTGACGTTATACGTATCTGAATGGCTTCTATTTCAAAGCTTCAACTAGATCGCATTTTCTCTGAAGAATAATTTATCTATTTGTCTTTCTCGTTATATAACCAATCGTTGGCTATTTTAATAGACTCACAATAATTACACTTAATTGTCACTACTAAAAACTATATTTCCTTTTTAAATCGCGCATTAAGTGAATGATAACAATAATACATTTTAAAAGATTTTCATAAGATACGCAATTTTAATTAATTACCACCTGCTCTGATCCAATTCTAGACGATCGCAAAGAACCAAGAAATCGATTAATTTCTAAACATACAAAAATCGATCGATTTTAAGATCACCCACACATATCTTATGCTGCTTTATATATTATCATATGATGTACAATGTTTCATGATTTGCTATAGTTGACCAGGCTTTTCAGAAACTCAAAATTAATGCTTGTATATAACCTTCAACAAATGTCTATGTATGAAAGAGTATTGATAATAATCTGCATAACTTTTGCTACGATTGCTTCGTATGACTTACTGATGCGATTGCTTCGTATGACTTACTGATGCGATTGCTTCGTATGACTTACTGATGCGACCTCTTTAACTTTTCAAAAAGGTCCAGTTTGTATTGGTAGCATGCAATCATCAGAGGCGGGTATTTCAGTAAATCTGTGACAATTCAAAAGAGAACAGGATTCTCGAAGAATATTCCAAGACAATAGATACATATAAGATTGGTTTATAAGCTTTAATAAAAACCGATACGAAAAAGAATTCTAATAAAAAAATATTCAATAAAAAGATAAGGTACGCATTCTACAAAGGATACGCTTAGGCAATAAAATGTGATCACCAAAAAAACCCCCAGTAAAATACAGAAATCATTTCGGCTCGGCTATTTTGAATGAAATTGTGATATTTATTCTATCATTTATAGAGTTGGGGCCGTCCAGTGTTTATAATGTAGGTTCATATTATTTGGCTATATTTTAAGGTTTGTGTCATTAAACAAAAATTGGCGATTAATATCTAGTTTTCTGATATGTGAAAATGAATATCTGTATAACCGTTTGAATTAGACAATCTATGAATTATATCCTCATATAATTGATCAAAATAAGATATATTTATGAGATCAAATATTATATGAAATAATATTTCTTAATGACTGATACATATATATATATATATATAACTAGTTATAATTATATATAAAAAATGAAATATCGTAAAGATAAGTATAGTAAGCGTTCTAGGAAAACACTGAATGAATGCTTAGAAAACATGAATGAAATTTATAAAAAACAAGAAGATTTTCTAAGGATTTATTATACGCATCTTATTTTTAAAATGTATTTTCAATTGTATTTTATTATTTATTCCAAATGGCAATTAAACGCCAACTCGTATTTTAATCAAAACTTTTGCTAAAGTAGAAACTAGTCAAGTTTTTGTAATTTAGTTACATATTTTGAGTCTAAAAGTTTTATGGTTCATCGCTATAATAGAAAATCCTATGATAACCAGTTATCTATGGTATAATCAAAATGTATTCGTTCATATCTACGGCGAACAATCACTAATTGTATATAAAAAGTTATATATATATATATATATATATATTTAGTTATTAATTACGTATTTTAGTAGTAAGGTTTAGTTTAAAAGATTATATGTGAAAAAATTTATGTGAGCTAAGATCTTTGCAAATTCAATAATTTTACCTCCCTAGCACATAAGATCGTTGCCAGGTACACCGTCCTTGAATTCGTCACGTAATTCTTCACTCACTCTCTTTACAAGCCTGCTGATATTGTAAGCAATTTGTTTTTGATTTGATTGATCTTTTCAAACAAATAAACTATGTTTTCTAGATTTTAGTTATAGTTTTATAAAGATTTGGTTCAATTAATGATTTAATGACCAAATTTAAGTTTTAAAAACATATTTAAAAAAAGAATAATTTGATAAGAACTGGTTAGTTTATAATTCGAAAGTTATTATGTGATTTAAAGACGTCCGTATTGCAAAATCGATTCTTTTAAATAACATATATTCAGTCATTAAAGTATCTTTCCAAAAATGTAAATATTTTCTTACAATAAATTAATTAAGAGGAATGACAAAAACGGGGAAGGAGCAATCAACTAAACATAAATGTATTTTGACTTCCGGCGGGAAACGCCAGGTAAGGAGAGCTAGTATTTAATAACACATGAGAAATGAATACAATAAACACAATAATACATTTAAACCTTTCAACCTTTAAAAATTTAGAGGAGACAAAGAAAATATTTTGAACATCTTAATTATAGAGTTGGTTTCTGTTGTGCTCTTTTAATATCACGTAAACTGATAGAAAAAGAAACACCTGGAGCAGACAGCAAACTGGAGTAAATGACATCATCACTACTATACGAATAGAGGGGCAGGTAACTTTTCGAGATATACAGACAATAGGTAAACATATAGCGCGACAGTATGGACCCGAGGCAATGGAAAATACCCAGAGAAAGGCCAAAAAATTCCGGTGGAGAGGCGACGTCGACAGCTTAATAGGTCCTACTTGGCCACGCCTAAACAGGGATAAACAGGTTGAAAAAAACATGGAAGCGTTCCTCCTTCATGACTGATTAACAAACCCTGATGATGATTAAGATGATGATGATAATTTTAATATAATACATATAAAAATATGTATTTAAATAAATAAATAGAAAGTTAATCACAATAATAATTCATCCTGAATTACCCTATTACTTAAGGGCTAGAATGTTTTATATGTTTCCGTTAAGCGTTGCAATGATGAGAATTAGATATGTTTTAATTAACCACTATTATTATTTTGTATGTAATCCACATAAAAACGCCAAATATAAAGCTTAAAAAAATTTATTATATATACGAGCTGAATTTATTCAAGAATGTTAAAGATTTCTTGGTTGCATTTATTTTCTATAAAAGCTTTGAGTATTATAAGATAACGACAATAAGAAGTTTAATAATCCTAAAACGAAAAATTAAAGAATATTTAGTCAATAAGTATCTGCCAAACTATATGATGAATACACTATTTAATAGCTATTAATTAATCAAGTCAAAACGATAAATTAGACTCCAACTAATAAAAAACAATGACTATTATATAAAAGTCTTCAATGAGAAATTATCTAAGAATATGGAAATATTAATACTAAATATATAATACATAACAATAAACATAAACACTTCTCATTCACGAGATAGGACTCCTAGAAGGATCCAACTAACATCACATTAAAATTAATTTCTTGGCACACCGAATATTTACGAAAACTCACGATCAGAAAGTTCGGAACTACAACAGTATTTTAAAAATAAGAATGGGATCTTTTTTAAATTAGGAATATTCTAAGAAACGTTTTATATTAAAATATTAGTATTAAATATCTAAACATAATAGCAAACATAAACATTTCTAATTCGCAAGATAAGACTCTTGTGAGAATCTGAATGATTTACAATAAAAAAAAATACTTGTATCCCTTAACGAAACATGGGTGTGACGGTGGCTAAGTGGTTAACGACGCGAACTAGGTGTGCCGGGTTCAAATCTAGTTCGTTCAACAGAAACGCTTTCATCAAAACCCACGCCTGATCTTGTGCCTAACCTCCTGGAGAGGAGGTAAATAAAATGCCTTAACGAAGTCTCAAGACATGAAACTTTGTAACTGCGGAAATATTTTTAAAAAGTAACAATGTCATGTTTTTCTTAACCGTGAAGATTATAACCAACATTTTACAGGTTATAAAACTTTAACATTACGAATTCATCCTTTGTAAATATGTCTACGTTTCTTCATTAATGGGTGTAATTGTCAGTATTGTAATAAGTTTGATTGAAAATAGATAAATACGTTCCAAGAGAGTAGAATGAGAAGGATTTAGTATGTTGAAATGGCTAAAGGGTTAGGCGGATGTTGACAGTACACAGGAACTAGAGAGGAGATTAGTGTTGTTATTGTTATAGTAATAACACAAGATATTGATATGGGAGACACTCTTGATAATTTCATTTCTCAAAGGAAACCAATTATCAACACCTTGTGGCAGTTTATTATTGTTGATCAATTTGTTCATATCTTTTGCGATCTGATATTTTTCTATTAATAAGTCCTGTTTTTTGTACAAGTATTTAAATTTCTGTGTAACTTTATATGTATAACGGAATGATATACATGTCATTAATAATGTCACAAGTTACCTACCTTGTCGGAGTCAATCTCCTTTGAATTATAACTCTTAGTCTATATATATAAATATTAATAGTTATATATATATATATATATATATATATATATATATATATATATATATGTGTGTGTGTGTGTGTGTGTGTGTATGTGCGAGTGCGCATCTGTTATTGATAGCTCAATAAAGCTTCATAAGCCATATCGTGCTGTCGTGTCTTTTATTACTGTGCGTATTCCGATTCGCTTACATTTTACATTTCAATTTTCGGTTGCTCTATTCTTTTTATAAAAGCTGTCACAACTTAATTCCTCCTGTGTGTCCTCCGACCGACTATGACACTATTTCTGTATTCAGATGTTTGTACTTACTCAAATCGTTCTAACTGATTGAGAGTTCTAAATAATTTATAGAGGTATTTAGCAGAATACTTGAATACATCTTATTCCGTGCTTTCCATTTCTTTGTGCCATATAGGTCTCTGCATTTTTATCCACAAAAGATAAAAATGTCAAAAGCAATGAAAATATCACCAAATATTTTGGCTATAAAAGTAAGATTTGTTTTCAGTTTTTTGAATTAACATAATGAAACATAAACGAATTATATCAGTTTTTTTTCTTCTTTTGTAATCGCTCAGAAATGTAATCCAATGATTCGAGCCAAGTACATGTTATTAATAATTCGGTATTTACATAGATATATACATATACATGATTAGGTGAAATAATAAGTTGGACTAGACATTCATGCGTTGGTAAGGAAAATTGTCTTAAAATAAAAAAAAATGTGATATAAAGAGACCGTAGCCAGTTAATTATCTGTCACGTGGAATACAAAGAATACAATATAGTGTGAGGGGTGTCATGTTTACAATTACAAAGTGATATCGGTGTTGTTTGATAAATAGTACTTCGTTTTCATTATTAAAGGATGATAGTACACAAATACTACTATATATATATATATATATATATATATATATATATATATGATACACTTATATATATATATATATATATATATATATGATACACTATATATATATATATATATATGTTTTGTGCCCTTTTAATTGTGCATATATCAATGCTTTTTTCTCTGAAGATTCTCTATTGACAATACTATATATATATATATATATATATATATATATATATGATACACAATATATATGTGTATGTATCTGCTACACACTATATATATATAAATTTATATATATATATATATATATATATATATGTTTTATGCCTATTTAATTGTGTATATATTAATGCTTTTTTCTCTGAAGCTTCTCTATTGACACATACTGTATATATATATATTCATACACATATATATATATATATATATATATATATATATATATATATATATATATATATATATATATATATATATATGATACACAATATATATGTGTATGTGTTATGCTCTTTTAATTGTGTATATATCAATGTATTTTTCTCTTAAGATTCCCTATTGACTGTAAAATTCAAACTCGGTCTGCTTGTATATTTTCTTAAGATGAAATGGCTGTAAAATTAAAATTAAACGTTATTGGATTTGTCGGAATCGGAATGTATTTATTGTTTCTCTAGAAACACGTTGTTGGATAATTCAGAATGCATTATTAGTAATTTCTTGGAACTAAAATGTTGAAAATCTATTGAGATGATCTTATGAAAGTTTACCTTAGTTTTAATTTGACTACCCAACGAAACGAATCATCTCAAAAATAAATAAATGCATATGTGTGTATGTGTTGGTTTGTGTTAAATTGTCTCTTTTGTGTTGTATTCTTTTAAATAAGAGTTATTTAAAACCTTGCATGTTGCTCTCAAGTAGATCCAAATTGAAGAATACCTTTTGCTCCAAAGGCAATCGTGTTGATTCTCCCAAAATAGGAGAATAAAAGCGTAAAGGTAACACACTCGAAAACAAAGAAGAAATCCAAGGGATCCTAATGATTTCGGTATATTTATACTGTCTCTTCCGGCGACTTTATTTTATTTTATTTTATTTTATTTGCTTCGCTTTCTCTCATTTCCGCTTTCAAACCTTAGATTCAACAATCTTTGAGGCAACGACTCAAAAGTTCAGTTGAGTATGAGTAGCGCGTTGTTTTCCAGATAGATGGCCGTTTCCGATCAAAGCAAGTGAAATGAGCAAGTCCCCGTTTTCTTGCCTCCCCATGAGGGCAGAGTTAGACACAAGGTTGGTATTTAATGTGGGTAAAAATCCAGCTCTTTAAATATTGGATTGGAACACAAAATAAGACTTGCTTCAGTCTAGAAGGATTTCTTCCTCATTGACGGAGGACGGAAAAATGAAATGTAGTATCAGAACAGATACTGCACTTTGATACTATCCGAGAGGCCAAGATGGGTCACTTTGTCCGATGTTAGAAAAATTACCGAACGAATGAACACATTTCAAGAATCAAAATGAAAGAATCATAAGAAATCCTTGTGAGTTGCTCAATATGTTCTTCGACGTATTTTCTTTTTACTTTGTATAGTTTTTTTTTTGGGGGGGGACGTCCTTGTCTCTCAATTAGATAGTTAATTCCTTCGGTTTAGTACTTTTCAGTTTGCCTTTTCACGCATCACTTCAAAATAACATTTTCATCGCTAAAATCACAGAAATCCGTTCTTATTTCGATATAAGGATGCTAAGAACCAATCAGACGCTTGTATCTAAACGTGTATCCATTTTTCAGGTAATCACACATTTATAAATGCGGTCTGTGACGTTTAAGTTTGTAATAGAATTTTAATCGCCGAACGTGCACATATCCAACACGTTAATAGTATCCGTTTCTTCTTCTCTTTCAAGAAATGTGTTCCCTCTCTTCTCAAAGGACACAGATAAGAGAAAAGAGATGCGTCGCACGCCAAGAAAGATTAAACGGCTTCTTGTAATACAAACAATCATATATGCGGCAACATATGGCGTCGATCATTTATTTATTTTGTATATACAAGTCCTTCTTACAGAATTACATCCACTTTTACCAAATGACCACAAAGTCATCATAAAATTCGATAATATTGATCTTAACTGAAGATTAAGGAACAGCTGAAAAAAATTAGAGGGAGTTGAGGCAGTTGTCTTTTGTCTTCCTTAAGTCTCATTTAAGCACGAGTATATTTAATGTTGTTACGCAATCTCCGATGTTCATACCGCATTATCGACTGTATTTCACTCACTTTGCATTCCTAATTTTTTTTTCGAATGTGACGCATAAGAGACAAGAGATGTGTCGAAAGCTAAAGAGATTTATATGAACCACCGTAATACAAACGATATCATGTTGATAAACCGGTTCCTGTAAGATCATGAAAGTTAAGAGACCTCGAACCTGCTCGAATAAACTTGGGTGTCCTCTTTTGAATACCAGGCGCTGTAAGGAAACTATCCGCTAAATAGGTACTAGCTTTGATGGGATTATAACCGACGAGAAACTAGCTTAACACTACAAGAGCGGGAATACGCATCAGATCTATGATCCTTCAGGTTGAGAAAATAATTTATTACTTTATTTTCTGTCTTTCTATCTCCCCTCTCTCCCTCTATCTCTCTCTTCCCCCCCTCTCTCTCTCTCTCTCTCTATATATATATATATATATATATATATATAGCTTTTTTTAGCTAATTCAAAAGACATTCACACCAACACTTTTTTTTACAATTGTTTCAAGGCCAATTTATTCTAGCACTTATAAAACACGAAATTTTGATTCATCATTTCTTTATTTTTATATACGAGAGTTCGAAACAATAACGTATAAATTACTTGAAATGTCTCATGTGAAATTTCATGAGAAAATCGTTTAAAGAGGGTATGGTCAAATTTGCAATTGTCAGATATTAGCTTCAAAAATATTTTTAAAAGTTTCTTTTATAATCAAAATCTTCATGATACATTCTAGTTACAAGACTCAAAACAGTCAAGTGACGGTTTAGCCAAAGCTTTTTTTCCCCAAAAGTGTTGTTTATTTATATTTATCATTTATTAGAGAGTTCCAGCAATTAAAGTGAGTAAATTATATTTTTTTCTTTATTCAAAATTAATTAGATCAAGGAGATGTAACAATCATTTTTATAATTAATTATTTATCATGTATTATAATATCTAAATTAGGTGAATACTGATAATAAAAATAAATTCTATTCATCTCAATTAGTATTAGTTATTCTTTAAACTATTTTAAAACTGCATCTATTCAAATACAAGTCGGAGGATGGAGTGTGCTTCTATACCAAAAGCAGTGGCAGCCTCATCGATTTTGCCCACTTACAGGTTAAGACCAAAGTACGAAAGGTACTCATACGTGAGATGCTCTTGGCTGATTATACAGGACTGACAGCGCACTCTGAAGAAGTATTTTAGCGACTCGTCAGCTGCTTTGCGCACGCATGCAGAACGTTTGGCATGACAATCAGTCTAAAAAAGACAAACATCATCGGCCAAGATGTAAGCAGTACGCCAGAATGATAAATTAAAAACTAAGAAAACAGGAATCAGCCATCGGTAATCACTTCGTTAGTACAAATAGTTGTTCTGATAACTATTCCGATGGTGTTTTTCTGTTTTACAGTGCCAGGTCGAACTACCATCCTAATATTATTGAGGCGTTAGTTATTAACAATTCTCGACCTAGCCTGTATAGACAAAAGATTTTGAAGCATCAGTTGGAGATCTTTAATGATTCAAAGCCACCATAACGTTGAGAGATGTTAAGTTATCATTCTGACGTTTCCTCTTAGAGGATCAGACAATAAAGCCTTATGGAAAATTTTAGCAATTTTCTTTTTTTTCCACCCGCCCGTTTCATTGATTAAAAAAATGTTTCCTCTGAAATGTATCCTACGATTTTGTTGTACGCGAAATTTGATTTTTTACAATGAACTATAGTCTCGTTATATCCAAGTGGTAACATATATGTATTCTATCCTTTTATCTATGAGTATTTCTAATCGTTTATCATCAGCTATAATTATTAATCTAAATATTCCTGAATTAAAACATATTTTCACTGACCGTCCTTTGTTGTTTCGCCCAGTTATTTCCTTTTTTCTTCAGGTTTTTAGTCATCTTATTTCTTTATTTTATTTTCCTTTCTTACAATTATACTTTTATCTCCTTAAATTTAGGTGACTTCCGTTTTGCCCGGATCACCGGAAGTACGTAGACGTTTCTATTTTCTATCACATTAATAACTTGAGTACAGCAACTATATTTTGGGGATTATCGGTAGTATTTAAAATATTTTTAAAACCTATATTTATACTCAATTATAAGCATTTTTCTATAATTAATAAAATTGGGTATTATACTTAGCACTGACTCCTTTCATCACATATTTAATTGAAGTGTTATCACTTGGGTATTCCTCGATGCTTTTTTAAATTCTATTAAAGTATTATATTTATGCAATTTTTTTAATACTAATTTTATTTTATATACTAAATTCATCATCTTTTACTCTTATAAGGAGAATAGGAACTTTCGCGTATCATTTTCCATTTACTACGATTGTTTATTTATTTTAAAAAAACTGAGTTTAACTTCCTATGTGGATAAACCCCTATGTCAAGGTCGTAATAATATTCAATTTTAATATAATGAAGACTCATCAGTGCGACTCCGTATATATATATATATATATATATATATATATATATATATATATATATATATATATATATATATATATTGCGGCCGGTGGGCTAGTTGTATACGGAGTCGCACTGATGAATCTTAAAGAGACGAAACAAGCGCTTGCCTGGAGATATAAATATTTAATTATTAAATGTATAATCATAGTCCCATTTAAAGGGAGAGCACTCTGTTTCGGAATAATTGTTTCTGTTAAAAGCTGTAGTATATAATTTTCTCTCCTGTCAAAGTTGAGATTGAATCCTCTTCTGAGACAATGTATCGTACTGAAAAAAATACGGTATTTACACTCTTCATTCGTACAACTTAATCGTTGGGCGCATGGATATAGATGTTGGGTTATAAGGTCTTGGGTCTAAGATTCGAACAGTGCGATCGACGGGTCAGATGTATACGTAGCCACAATGATAAGTCTTTAAGAGACAAGGCAGGCGATTTTCTATTGATTTTATTATTAAAATTATATATAATACATGTAACTTTACCTTTTTCAATATTTCTTATAACAATGCTCTATTTCCAATATCGAGAATCTCCCTATCACGATAGGATCTAATATAAAATAATTATCTTTATATTATTCATATATATATATATATATATATATATATATATATATATATATATATATATATATATATATATATATATATGTATATATATATATATGAAGCAATCCAACAAAAGATATAAGCGTCAACTAATATCTTATAATTAGTGAAACATCCGGATAAAAACTGAAGCTCAATATACTGGATAGAGCATTACTATTATAATATAAAATGAAGTAATAAAATAAGGTGTCAATCAAATTTTATTAGAATTCAAAGTTCAAGCAAAGTATCTTAAAGTCCTTAGCTCATGAGTTTTCAAAGATACATCTTCTCTTTCTTCAGAGGACCATTACCGCAGTTATACTACTACAGGTAATAAAATTAAGCTTTGAAAATATATAAAAATTATATACACAAATACACAAAAATACATAACATCAAATATACTTTCTGTTGAATCTATACAATATACAGAGTGTTTCAAAAGTCTTGGGAACATAACGATTTTTAATAACTCAAAAACTATTAGGAGTTGAAAAATGAAATTGGTACCGTTGGAAAGGTTAAAGTTTCAAGTTTTGTGGGGAATCTTCAAAGTTGCTCAATATGAGCACCATTCGTCACACGGCAGACATCTAGTCGATAGTCCATTTCCTGCCAAACGCGTTCCAGCATCTTGACGTCAATGGTTCCCACAACTGCCGTTACTCAAGCCTTTAGTTCGTCAATATCTCTTGGAAGGGGCGGCACATAGACTTGTTGCTTGACAAAGCCCCAAAGGAAAAAGTCACACGGGGTAAGATCTGGAGACCTAGGAGGCCAGGGCATGAGAACGTCATCACCTCGCCCAGATCTCCCAATCCATCTACCAGGCAGCCTTGTGTTAAGAAACTGCCTTACTCTAAGACTCCAGTGTGGTGGTGCACCATCTTGTTGAAAAATGAAGTCATCAGATTCTGCTTGTTCCAACTGAGCCATTAACCAGTCTTCCAGCATGTTGAGATAGGATTCACCAGTGATAGTTGCCTCTTCAAAGAAGAACGGTCCATAGACACCTTTCTTGGAAATTGCACAAAACACGTTCACTTTTGGTGAATCTCGCTCGTGCTCAAGAAGTTCATGAGGATTCTCAGTACCCCATATGCGAGTGTTATGCTTGTTAACTTTGCCATTCAGATGGAAGGTCGCCTCATCGCTAAAAACAAGCCGGTCATCAAAGCCGTTATCTTCCAACTTCTCTTGCATTGCAATGCAAAAGTCACGGCGAAGTGGCTTATCAGTGTCCTTCAACTTTTGGACCAACTTGAGCTTGTAAGGTACCATTTGCAGTCGTTTCCTTAAGACACGCCAGACAGTTGCTGGAGCAAGCTGAAGTTCCCTGCTGGCTCTTCTCACTGATTTACGGGGGCTCCGCTGAAAGGCTGTCCGAACTTGCTCAACTGCATCTTCTGAAGTTGAAGGGCGACCTGTTCGCTTACTTGGGCACAAACACCCATCTTTCACAAATTTAGCATGCCATCTGACGATGGATTTCCTTTCAGGGGCTTCTTTTTTAAATTTCCTGCGAAATGCACGCTGAACACATGTCCACGATTCAGTCTTTGCAAATTGGAGGACGCAAAATGCCTTGTCTTGTTTAGAGAACGCCATTACTGCACCTGGAAATATAACACGAAAATCATTAGTATGACCCAAAACTTGATTAAGCAAGCTTTAAAATGGCACCAGTTTCATTTTTCTACCTGGAATAGTTCATGAGATATACGCATTTGTAATGTTCCCAAGACTTTTGAAACACCATATATATATATATATATATATATATATATATATATATATATATATATATATATATATATATATATATATATATATATATATTTGTGAGGTTAATCGCTGAAACTCTAAGAGTAATTTGTAAGACATTTTCTTTTTATGAAGGCAGACCCAACAATATTATTGCAGAGTCCTTAATCAAAATAAAATATATTTATCTTAGTACTGCAATTAATGTTGTTTTAAAATACATATGGTTATTTATTAATTGATATCCTAAATTGTAGGAGGAGTTTGTGAGACATATATAGACGCCCGGCGCCATATCATAGGGCAAAGTATCATTATACTTTATTTGATAAAAATGTAATATTCATTTCCAAGTATCCTGGATAATGTTGTTTAAGAATATATAGTCATGGGCGTCTATCACCAAAAACCTAAGAGGAATTTGTCACATATTTAATTTTTATGGACGTCTGGTGTGAACGAAGATTTCACAGTACCAGTGAACTTTCTTTGATCAAGAAGAAATACACTTATATAAGTACCCAGGGTAATTTAGTTTAAGAATATATATACGATAATGGGTGTCTATCTTCAAAATCCTAAAAGTTGAAAATCTAAAAAAAAGCTTTTTGATTCTTCTCATTCAACCTGTACAGGGTGTCCATAAAGTTTCGGTACATATGGAATTTCAGTAATGTATTTATTTCTCCACATTGAATGGTTGACCTGTCTGAAGAATAAAGAATCGAGTTTGTACTTTTAAGAGGACGAGAATGGTCGTATTATCGTAAAATGACGGAAGAAATTAACCTAAAACACTCTTATCATGAACCTATTTGTTTTATTGTCGTCAGGAAATATGTCTCGAAGTTTAAAGAAACTGGTAGTGTCTTGAAGAAACCCTGTTCCGGACGATGAAATTCACGTTGAAAATATTATTTATCGACATTAGAATGGAATGAAATTGTTTTTCTTTTAAAAAGTATTCGTTTTTAACCATGCACCCAGACTTTGCGGACACTTTGCAGCAACAGACAATAAATCTTCGTAGTACAAAACTTTAATCATATTTACAGTAGTTCAAATAGTCGACAATTACAAAGTTTTTGCTAAAGACAAGAACAGTTTAATATACAAAAATGTCACTACTTGCTTCTTTTTTATCTAATTTGCATCATTCTTTTTAAGCAGCAGATAACCATTCTGCGGATCATAAAATTATAATCGTATTTACAGTAGTTTAAATAGTCAAATAGTTGAATATTTTTGTGCCTCGGGTGGTCTTATGATTCAAAAGCTGCGATTTTGGAATTTTCTCTTCATAACGGAAAATTTAATTATTTTACAGTTTTCTACGTTCACCGATTCTGTAAGTTGGTGTTGAGACACGCTGGCTAAGTTCTCTCACAGTATCTTTAATGAATGAAAATTAAACAGAGACTTAATTGTAAATGTTTATCTGTAGCGAACACCTTACTAGAAGACACAAAGGAAACATGTAAACAAGCAACGGTGACCAGGTGTTGATATATATATATATATATATATATATATATATATATATATATATAGAGAGAGAGAGAGAGAGAGAGAGAGAGAGAGAAACACATAATCTTCCTGATGTTAAGACGTCTATTTATACACAAGTGTGCCATTACGGCAAGATATTCATAGCAACATGTTGTCTGAAATAATGTTAAGACAAATCTTTTGTTATCGGTTGCATGAAAATCGGACATTCCTGTAAAAATGTTCGCCTTGTTCTTTTGCGTAAAGTCAGAGTCCCCTGCCCAACTATAGATTCCGCTTAGGGTGTGAAATGCGGTCATCGTTTGTTCAGATAAATTTGCTAAGAGTCTAATAAAATTACTTAAATCCGTTGAGAACTTTTCAGAACACATTAATCCTTCCTCATTAGAAGTCCCCTGTGAAGGTCAACACACGCGTAGGCCCATGAAATGAAATGAGAGTGTATATGATATTATACACACTTCACGACGGCGAAAAGGTAATACATCATCAAAGTTTGTCCATGGAAAAGCATTTCATTGTCGCGCTTTCATCAGACGGCCGACAACACAAATATATCTATCTTTCGTGAGGTCGACAGTTAAAACATGTTTGTATGGAAGAAATTCAGATTGAATAGAAATACGACTCTACTTGCTGTCAATTTATATAAACAAAGAAATATTCACAGGATTGTTTATATATCCTCTCTCTATATATATAATAGATAAAACAGTTATCAACGGACACGTGTTTCGCCGTTACGGCAGATAATCAGTGTGGCTGGCTATGACAGGATTCGCACCATCGATGTGATATATATGCGTGTGTGTGTATATGTGTGCATTCATATATATATATATATATATATATATATATATATATATATATATATATATATATGTGTGTATGCGGAGACTTCTTCTTTATTTAAAAAAGAAAAAAAAAAGTAAAACACAAACAAAGCAAACGAATTTTATTCGTGTTGGGAACGCTTGGATCCAACGGTATTATTGTTATTTATATATGTATAAGAAATTGTTCATTCGCGTTGGATTTTTTTATGCGTGCAGAGACTTGTTCTTTACTTAAAGAAAACAGTAGAAGGCGACTCCTAACATCATGTTAGCCTGCACTTTCAACTTGTTGTAGGCTATCTTTCTTTCGCTTGTTGCTGGACTAAACATATGAATCGAGAGAAGTATTTAGCTGTCGTACAGAGCTAGATCTCTATATTGACAATCTCAGTACAGATACTTCTTCAGACAATGACACTGCGATCGATGGAAAAGTTGCTATCCGTGTGGAACTGACAGTTACACGGGCAACATTAGGCCCTTCTCAATGATGAAGTGGAACTGGGCTGCCAAGACATTGCACACACATATATATATATATATATATATATATATATATATATATATATATATATATATATATATATATGCGAAATAGTAGTAGCAAGCAAAAAGAACGAACGCTGCAATCATAATAAAAACAATTACATAAAAATACATTAAATATTTAGGTGATAAAAATTGTACATTTTTCTAGGCAGGGCGTTGTAGTTGATTGGTAAGACGCTGGAATATAGACATCACTATCAAAGGTTCGATCCTTGTATAAGTTGGCAATGCTGCTGACGGCTGTGAGCCAGAAACACGTGTCCATGGATTACTTTTATGTACGTATAAAATTCAAAAAATATATATATTAACGAAAAATGCGTCCAATAGCGTTAAGGGCGACGAATAATGCAATTTTTCGCATCTTAATTACTCAGGGAGTGAAACAATCGAAATAGTAGTAGTAAGCAAAGCAACGAACCATACAATCACCAATAAAAACAATTACATTAAAAATATAATATATATATATATATATATATATATATATATATATATATATATATATATATATACTTTGTGTATGTGTAATGACGTATGACTGTATGTGTTAATTATTCTATTGAGCTACAGGCGAAAGTTCTGCTTGTGCAATTATCTTGTGAATCGTTATTGGGTAAACAATAGATTTTTTATCGAGAAGCATAAACGAATCGAATGGTCAGTTCAATATTCAGTCACCGGAACTTGGTGGCTAGATAACGTGTTCAGGCCAGCATGTACATTTTTTGATAACAAACTGGACAGACACGAAAGGAGGACCAACTTCTTACATATTAAACGGTGTAACCGCATCGGATACAGAACGTACCTGCTTGCATCCCAGGATGAAGGCAACTGTAACTCAGAGAAACAAAGGTATAAACTCGCCAGGAAAGTTTTCGGATTCAGCTTATTTAAAAGATAAAGGTAAGATATATGTTAGTACATAAATGAATCATTAATTATTCTGATATTAAGAGTTTTTTTTATTATATATGAATGTGACATTAAATATTATTCCTATATATATATATATATGTCATTTATTTGTTCATTTTGTTAAAAAATACTTTTGAACGAAAAGTATTCTACCTAAATGCTAGTTTGGAATAATTTTCCCTTCACCAATATGATGCCCCAGATAGGGAACGACACACACACACCCACACACACACACACATATATATATATATATTTTATACGTACATAAAATTATATATATATATATAATATTTTCCAAGTAAATATTAATTATTATTACCTACAGAAATCGATGTGTCATGTTTACGAATGTTAATTCACGTCGATCGGAAGGCTCGAACCCAGTCTCCAAATCGCCACTAACTCGTAATCGGGTATCTTTACCATCGGCCACCGCCAACTAGCTTTGAAATTAGGAGATATTTAACTTTATAAATGCCAAGTCAGCGGACGATACAGTGAACAGAGGAACAGCATTCAACAATAACAATAAAGAAGTTAGAATCTCGCATTTAAGCCGTAGTATTACTGCTCATGATTAAATTCTCTCAGAATGCACCAATCCTTGTAATGGGGGCTACGATAATATTTTCAAGTAGATATTTATTATTATTACTTACAAACATCGATGTTTCTTGCATCTTACGAACTCTTCAGTGTAGGCATTTTAGTACACGTCATTCGGAGGGCTCAACCCCGGTTTTGAAACCCGGTTTTGAAACCCGGTTTTGAAACCCGGGTATCTTTCCCGTCAACTAACATCTATCTATCTATCTATCTATCTATCTATCTATCTATCTATCTCTCTCACTCACTCTCTCTCTCTCTCTCTCTCTCTCTGTCTCTCTCTCTCTCTCTCTCTCTCTCTCTATATATATATATATATATAAAAGTTTTATGAAATGACGTGCATCTGTCTTTTATAACATTGATATGATATAAAATTACATAGAAAATATTGAATAGAGCATAGCTCTGGTCTTACATTATTCAGCTATTATAATTACTTCATGTTATAAAATTTATATTTGAATATATATAAAACATTCTAAATATAATTAAAAAATACAGATATACATTTTTATATATATATATACATGTACATGTACATATGCATGTACATATATATATATATATATATATATATATATATATATATATATATATATATATATATATATATATATATTCCTCGGCTGCTTCCATGTCACAAGGTGGACCGCTTAAGGTTTGGTCGTGAATACCAAACATGGGACGTTGAGAAGTTGAAGAAAGTCCTGTTTTCTGATGAGGAAAAAATTAATCTAGATGGTCCTGATGGCTTCCAACGATACTGGCATAACAAAAACATGCCTCCTGAAATTTTCTCCACACATAGTGGTGGAGGGTCCCTAATGGTATGGGGTGCCTTTTCTTACAGAGGGACGATGGAGCCTCAGGTGGTGCAAGGTCGTCAGACATCGGCTGGTTATGTTAGCATGCTACAAAAAGCATCGTTGATGACGGAGGGGCATCGCTTGTATGATGATGGGTGGTTATTTCAACAGGATAATGCTGCAATCCACGCTGCACGACGGACCTTGACCTTTCTACAAGAAAATCAGGTCCATCTCTTGGGACATCCTGCATGCTCACCGGACTTGAACCCAATTGAAAATGTTTGGGATAGATGACAAGAGATGTTTATCCAAATGGCAAACAATATTCAACAAAAAATGAACTCCGTGAAGCCATCTTCAGAAACTGGGGCAACATTTCTCGCACCTTAATAGAAACGCTTATTTCTAGCATGCCCCAAATAATTTTGGACGTCATCGAAACCAGCGGAGGTAGAACTCATCATCAAATTCGGTTGTTGAATGTTTTCATACTCTCTTCGTACAATTTCGTAGAATTTTTGTTTCTGGTCTTATAAGTTTGATCAAGTGTAAAATGCCTCATTTTATAAAAATGTAAATTTCTGAATAAAATGTTTGGAATGTAGATTTTTGTTTCCATAAACTTTTAGATTGTAGTATTGGTAGCCTTAAGTTGGAGGAGCTTAAAATGTATGATAAAAAGGGTTTTTTTAAAAAGATTTTCAAGTAGTCTTTAATTTTTGATCAAGAGTGTATATACAAAATATCAATGTGGCTGAACCTAGCGATATTCGAAATCAGAACCCTAGAGTCTCGCTAGGTTCGGCGACACTGATAAGTTGTATAACTATATATATATATATATATATATATATATATATATGTGTGTGTGTGTGTGTGTGTATGTGTGTAATCTTTTTGTTTATTTGGTTAGGGATATTTTGAACGAAAAGTATTCTACCTAAATGCTAGAGTGGAATAACTCTCCCTTCACCAATATGATGCCCCAAATGAAGAACCTTACACACACACACACACATATATATATATATATATATATATATATATATATATATATATATATAGTTATCCACTGACACGTGTTTCCCTGTTATACGACTCATCAGCCTGGCTGAACCTAGCGAGACTCTAGGGTATTTCAAAAATATGTATCAATTGATGTCTTATACCTATCGTTAACATTTCATAAACATCGGAATTTTAATTTTTACGAAGGGCTTCTACCCTATTATTAGTCCCTATTGTTTAGTTTAATTCAGTTTTACATTTGTACACTTTACACCAGGGGCGGCCAACCTTTTCAGAGTGAGGGCCAGATGAGACTTTTGGAAGGAGATCGCGGGCCGGAGTGAAAAACGTAATCTCAGAATTACTATATTTTGTTTACATGAATAAATTGTACAAAAATTGCATTGAACACTCTACAAATCTGATATTTTTCTCAAGAGACTTCTGTATGTAATGTTATAATAGGCGCCGACGAAGAGCCATTTTGGAATCATAAAAAATAATGATGGGGGAAGTAGCAAGTTGACCCAGCATTCGTTTTGGCACATCTCACATAGGGTCTCTGTTTCATGCCCTTTTCCTCGTCTCTCGTTTCCTCTCTCTTTCTCTTTTTTTATTTTTATCTCAGGCCAAGGATTTGAAATTAATAGTTAAAGAAAAATGAAATATACATGCGTCATCGCTCGCTGATATTTATACATTTTTATCCCACTGTAAATCTTAATCGAAACCTACTTTTACGTCTATGTGACAAAAGGATATGTTTTACTGGGAGGTCCGTGGGCCGGATTGCAATAATAAAGCATAGCAGGCTGGCGGGTCGGACGCTAAGACTTCGCGAGCCGGATGTTGCCCGCGGGCCGGAGGTTGCCCGCCTCTGCTTAACACCTTGATAATTATCGGTTAATTAGTTTACGAGTAAATCCTGTACATGCAAATATATAAACATATCGGCAATTGTTCAGCATAGTTAACAAGAGAATAGGGGGGAACAAACAAAACAAAAACAAATAGACAACAAATAACTGTTACCAAACGATAGAAAATGTAATATTCTATCGACCTGTTAGTTTTAAACTTTTGGAAACTATTTTTAAGTTTTGTTATTTCAAATTTTGTTGTCATTTATTTCACTTAACCGATTTCGTAAAACTAAAATACTTCCCTTCATCCGACTAGAAACCACCCTCTGCCTTAGGGTTAGTGGTACCGTGAGCCCACATTTTTTATTTATATTTTTGTGTCTTTTAAGCCTGAAATAATCGATCACCTAAAAGAAAAATTGCCTGCCATTTGTTTTGAAAGTAACGACACAAATATTCGAAATTACAAAACTTACATATAGTTTTACACCTTTTAAAACTAACAAGTCGATAGAATATTAAATATTCTCTCGTTTGGTAACAGTTATTTGTTGTCTATTGGTTTTATTTCCCCTTATTTTTTTGTTAACTACACTGCAGAATCGCCACAATATATGCATTTATAAAGATATATTATATATACATAAATATTATGAGTTAAAATGCAAAAGCGGAAGACCTAAAACTCAACGTTTCACCCAGCTGTTGCTTAGGCCTTATCAAGAGCAACAAGCTAAAAGTGTCAGAACACGTTTATCTGACACTTTTATCTTTTTCTTTCTTGATAAGGCCCAAGCAACAGCTGGACGAAACGTTGAGTTTTAGGTCCTCGCTTTTCCATTTTAACTCATACGGTCGGATATATGATATCCTTGTATTATCATATAGATTATTATATATCTTTATAAAGTATGGTATGTTTATAACTATATGCATACCTAACTTTATATGCGTATATATATATATTTCACATGAGATTTTTCTTGCTAATGCAACCACATACTTGCTATTTCTTATTACGATTTTACTTAACTATTTTACTTTTACTTTTTGAGGTTAGGCTTTAAAATGTTGAAGATGTGGGCTGTATCTATGATTGCATCATCCCTACCGCACGAGTTCGACTTTTTTTATGACCGTTTAAAAAAGCCGAAGTATTTACTCGTACGTATTATTATTGCATTATCTGGCCTGCCTAAGTATTACCTACCTCTTACAATGTGATATGTTGTGACTAAATCGAACTAAATATATCCCACATTAACCACCTTTACTCCTAGCAGCTGTGTTCCAAAATTTATAATGGTCAGTTAATTAGTTTAGAGGTGAATCCTATCTATAGAAATATATAAACATATACACATACCTAAAAGAGATTAGACAAACTTTTTTATGTGAAAAAATGTCGCAATTTACAAGAATAAATAGCAGGGTCCATATCCCGGCGTTGTCCGGAGAAAATATAAAATAATTATTTAATTAAAAAAAAAAATTATTAAAAATCATAAATAACAGTAAAAAAATAATTATAACAAAGAAATAAGCGAAACGCTCAACTGATTGTGTCTTTTACGTATGTTTGAGTTATTCGGACTACTATTCTCATCTTGATTGCTATAGTCATAACGTTTCGGTCGTTGTAACCTCCGACATTCTTTAAAGGTTACATCGGTCGAAACGGTGTGAATATAACAACTAAGATGGGAATAGTAGTCCGACACGAATAATACAAATTATAAATCCTCATGTAAAAAAATCGTATTGCGTATTTTTTATTGTTACCTTTCTCTTTTTTTAAGCAACCTGAGGCTACTCTCTATCTCTATAAATCTACTATCAGACCATGTATGGAGTAATGTTGTCATATTTGGGCTGGTGAAGCTCTCTCTCATTTGAGGGTTCTCAATAAGGTGGAATTTGATTGGCCCAACCTTTTCTTCTTCTCTTCAACCTCTTTCTCGCAGACGTAATGTTGCTAGTCTAAGTTTTTTCTATAAATACTATTATGGCCTGTGTTCTTCAGAATTGAGTTATATATTCCCTGTTGTCTCAATCAATTTGCTGTTTTGATCCTCATTGTAATAGAGCTTCCTATTCCAGGCTTGTGGAACTCTCTTCCTGCTGACTGTTTTCCTCCTACCTATAGCTTTGGTCTTTTCAAAACTAAGGCCAAGAGGCATCTCCTGTCTTTGCGAAAATCATATTTCGTTCTTGTTAGCTCCTTACATAAAGTGGCTTCATACCTTGTTTGGAGCGATTTTCATTTAAAAGAATCTGATAAATCTATTACTTCCGTAACTAATAAAAGTATTTGCTAACTTTAAATAAACTTTTAAATTGAAAATAAATGTTTTAAACAAAACCGTTAAAACGTGCTTATTTACTTCATTAATTTTCATACTATTATCAGGTGAACTCCTATTTCACCCCCGTACATTATTCAGAGTAAAATCAGTTTCGGCATTACTCTCTAACACGTTATTTTTACCTAAAAACATGTTTAACTTAAAACACACACTAAATAGACTCAGTTCTAGCAAGTTTCAAGTATAAACAACCTTTTAAAAATTTCGGTTTTAATAAAACATGTTTTGTTTTAAAATTTTAATTAAAAAAAATGTAACCATTTTTTACAAATAGCCAATGAAAATGTTGTTTTCCTAACAAAAAGAACTTCCCTGGAGTGTCCTTGCAATGTTATTATTTTGATGTTACATAAACTGTATGATGTTAACCGTTTAGAAATATAAACTGAAGCGTAATCTGCTATTCCCGAATAAAATCCGAGTTTTAAAAAATATAAACCGAATTAGCTTACTTTCTCTGGTAATGTTAATATTTTGTTGTTACATATATCGTATGATGTTAAAAATGCGAAACTAAAACAAAAAGAAAGAAGTTAATGTGTATCAGTATTAATAACTAAGTGAGTATGCTAGAAGTACACACCGCTATTCTTATATTCCATGAAACTGAAAGGTGGAAGCAAGAAGGGAACAGTATTTATTTTAATCGAAAATGTACAGTAAGTAACAGAAAAAGAGTAGCGTAGAAATCTAAACGCAGACAGTATTCATGGCATTATAATGCGCCGGTGTTACTGGGGGTAGTAGGAGTAGATATTCTGATGCGAGTAAACATTTCTGCAACCTTCTATGTGAAAGTCTCAGTTGGGGAAAAAAGATTTCGCGGAGAAAATATAAGAGTATTTGAAAGAAAACGACATGAATGCATATTTTCTGGAAACACGCATAAGGACTTAGCCTAGGTGGCTGGCGGAACAAATTAGCATATCAAGCATTTGGTGATAAACTTGTAATAGCCGATTATAGTGGGGAAAATCGACTTTATTTTATTATATAGATGAATCAAGATGTAATTACATTATTTAACCTAAGATTACAATAGTTTACAAAATATATCTTATAACTTTTATTTTATATTTTAGAATGGAAAAGGTTATCAAATTATGTTTTTTTTGTCCTTTAAATTTAAATAGATAAAACACTGAAAATGCAGTGTTATTTAAAGAATACTTTGATTAGTCGAAAAACCCAAAACATGAACAATTAAAATGGGTATTGTGATGGGCAAGAAAGTAGTGCGGTTTGAGATTACGCAACCTTTATTTCAGCATAAGCTCCACAACGCACAGGTAACCGTTCAGATGGTATCCACTGTCTTTCGAGACAGAAGAAGGCCAGTCAGTATGTTTCCCATACCTTCCGACCCTTTCGTTTTGGTATGTGTTTGTCTTCTTTGTACGCGTTTTCTCATTGTCTAACAACACAAATACACGAGCATTTGTTTGGACACAAATACGATCACATCCTAGGTAATCGATGTGATCGATAGATGCGAAGCTGCGCGAGAAAAGGTGCGGGCGGGATTGCGTGACCATTGGACAAAGCAAACAAAGCGATCTAGACGGATTCTAAATGACAAATTCCCTCGTGGCGACATGTTGCGGCCTGTCATAAAGATCGCACTTTCATAACTCCCGACCTAACGGATTGACTAAACTGTGAAATTAACGTATTAAATGGCGCGACATCGGCACGCAAAACGACAAACGAACAAAAGCAAATATACAATTCCTAATTTATCTTCCGTTTCAATACGCTATCACATACATACTTATATCTCATTTTCTACCCAATAAATGAAATATTGATTCAATATATTCATTCACTAATAGAAATATCCGGCGTTGCCCGGAATTGAAAGGGGAAACCTATGACTTCTGCGCCGATTCAATAACACCATATTTCTTTTTCTTACATGTTACATGTTATAATAGTAATTTTTTTTAGATAAAGATTAGATACGACATATGTACTCATCATGACTGAAGGAAGTGTAAGTAAAGTTACATTAATTTATATTAATGTCAGAACATTTATAATTCTTAACCCCTTCAAGGCACACCAGGCGTCCCTCGGGAATAAGTAAAGATTCTTGTTCACACTTGCTCCAAGCCCTGATCCCGTTACTGATATTTCTATTTGTATCTATTACTAATGGAGATTTGATATATGTCTGTCTGAAGCCGATGTTATACTATTACTTCTATTAATTGTACTATTGTACTTTTATTACTAATCGAGATTTGGTATCTGTCTGTCGAAATTAGAAGTTATACCAGTATTTCTATTAATTGTACTATTGTACTTTTATTACTAATCGAGATTTGGTATCTGTCTGTCGAAATTCGAAGTTATACAAGTATTTCTATTAATTGTACTATTGTACTTTTATTACTAATCGAGATTTGGTATCTGTCTGTCGAAATTCGAAGTTATACCAGTATTTCTATTAATTGTACTATTGTACTTTTATTACTAATCGAGATTTGGTATCTGTATGTCGAAATTCGAAGTTATACCAGTATTTCTATTAATTGTACTATTGTACTTTTATTACTAATCGAGATTTGGTATCTGTCTGTCGAAATTCGAAGTTATACCAGTATTTCTATTAATTGTACTATTGTACTTTTATTACTAATCGAGATTTGGTATCTATCTGTCGAAATTAGAAGTTATACCAGTATTTCTATTAATTGTACTATTGTACTTTTATTACTAATCGAGATTTGGTATCTGTCTGTCGACATTCGAAGTTATACCAGTATTTCTATTAATTGTACTATTGTACTTTTATTACTAATCGAGATTTGGTATCTGTCTGTCGAAATTCGAAGTTATACCAGTATTTCTATTAATTGTACTATTGTACTTTTATTACTAATCGAGATTTGGTATCAGTTTGTCTAGATTCGAAGTTATACAATTAGTCTATTAATTGTACTATCTTTGAATACTCAATTCAGTAAACTATACTAATTCAGACTAATGTACTATTTTACAATGCCAAATTCAAGAGTTTAGTGTAGTATCTCTTCTGTTGTCATGAAACCACCCTCCCAGGCATTACTGCCTTCTTTTTGGTGTTGACTAGGTAGTGTATTAACTGTTCTTGAATCAGGATACCATCCTCGCAGGTATTTTCTCCTCCTATTCTGAGAAATTGTTAGTGTAGTATCTGTTCTGTTGTCATGAGACAACCTTCACACGCATTACCTCTTTCTTGGGGGTATCTTGGATAATGTATTTTAAAAATATATATGGTTATTCCCCTTCCCATTTTCAAGTTACATGATAATAAAATAATGTTGCCTGGTGCGAACATGGACCACACGATATTACTTTTGGCGTTTACTAAAATAAAATTTACTCCATTAAAGCACCCTGGATAAAATAGCTTCAGAAGGTTATGAGGGTCTATCTCTAAAACTCTATGAGAAGTCCGTGAACAAAGAAGCAGTACTTTATTTTCCAGGAAATTATAAGTAAAATAAAGTTGTTCGTGTGAAAGCTGGTCCCACGATATTATTGTTCTGTCTTTGATCAAAATGAAACATACTTATCCAATGACCCTAGATAATTGAGTTTCAGAATATATATGGTTATGGGGGTCGATTTCCAAACCTAGGAGGAGTTCCGAAACAAAAAACAGACAGGACCTATAACTTTATTATATAGAAGATAGAAGTTCAAGTTATAAATATAGCGAAAGAAAGTCGTCCGGCCCAAACGAAGAATCGCTCAATATTACAGTTTTTTTTAAAAAACATAGTTTACCCAAAACAAGGCAGGCCGCCACTGTAGACGTAATGGGCTACTGAGAAAAAGGGTGAAGGTTTTTTTTTTTGGGGGGGGGGGTCAACCTAAATTCGGAGCTGCGCAGCGAGATGTCTGTTTACATTAGTTTTAAATTTCTGCATGCAAGTACCATCATGAAAACAGGGAGCAGGGAGGCAGTTCCAAAGTTCAGCAGCACGAGGAAAGAAGCTTTTGGAGTAGAAAGCTCTTCGGCAGCTGGGGACCTCCACAGTGAATGGATGAGATTTGGCAGATTGTCGGGTTGGTCTAGTGAATTTACGTCGTGGGGGTACCAGAGCAGCAAGCTCATTAGAGCACAATCCATTGAAGTACTTGTAAAATAGGCACAAAGAAGCAACATTGCGGCGATGGGACAGGGGCTGGAGCTTGGTGGATAGTGAAGGATCTATCAAGTTGGCGACTCTTTTTTGGACCTTGTCTAAGAGAGTGAGACTAGTGGATGATGCCTCAGCCCAGATGTGGAAACATTACTCCATGCATGGGCTTTTTAGAGATATAGGATAATGTCAGGTGTGAGAGGTTTACTGGGAAGGTGCAGGGAACCCACCTTCTTTGCAGCAGCCCTGTCAATGTTTTTATTGTATTTATTCCAATTCATGTTATCTGTTAAAGTTAGGCCGAGGAGTTTGAATGATGAACTTTCAGGTAAAGTGTTATTTGCCATGACAATCGGTGGTTGAAGTTTTTTTTGTAGTTATTGAAGGAAAGTAGCTTTGTCTTTGCGGCATTAAAAGTTACCATCCATGTTTAACCCCATTCCACTACAGAGTGGAGGTCATTCTCTAAAGATTCAGCCATTGCATCAGATATGTGTGCGTCAGTTTTGCCCACATGATGTGTGTAGAGCGTGGTGTCGTCAGCAAATATTCCTATCTCAGTCTCAATGACATCAGGGAGGTAATTTATGAAAATCAGGAACAGTAGAGGTCCAAGGATGGATTCCTAGGGTACACCAGCATTTATGTCATGTTACTTAGAATAACGGCCATCGAGTACAACCTGGATCTTTCTTTTTGTTAGGAAGGATTTAATTATATTAAATATGTGTCCAGTAATAACATATGAGTGCAGTTTTAGAAGAAGCCCTTCAGGCCAGACCTTGTCAAAGGCCTTGGATATATCGAGCGCTACCGCCCTAGCTTCACCTGCATTGTCCAGTGTATGGTATATGCGTTAAGAGATGCCCGTTAGGATGTCTGCAGTAGATCGAGCTTGGCTGAATCCGTATTGATGAGTAGAAAGAAGTTTAACATTAACTAGGTGCCGGACTATCGCTACATTGATTAATGATTCAAAGATTTTAGCAAAGATCGCGAGTAGACTGATTGGGCGGTTGTTTAGAGAATCAGTTCTATCCGCAGAATTCTTGAAGACTGGTACCACAAAGGCAATGTTCCAACTATCAGGGAAACAAGATTCAGTAAGGCATTTGTTGTATAGTTTGGAGAGGACAGGGGCTAACTCAGCGGAGCATTTCATTAATACTATTACTGGTATAAGATCAGGTCCACAGGTTTTGGAGCTGTCAAGGATTTTTATGATGTCTCTAACTTGAGATGGCGTGATGACTAGTTTCTCAAGTGTTGCTTCAATCCACAATGAGAATTTAGGGAGGGGGTGATTTGCTGAGTCAAAAGTAAAGTTTAAGGCGAAACGCTGGGCAAGTAGTTCAGCCTTATCAGTTGCCGTGCAAACAACATCGTTGTGATTTGATAGCGGCGGAATTGTCGATTCCCATTGTTCATCACATAATTGTAGATTTTCCAGAGATCACGAGTACCTAGTTTCTGTGACTGAATGCGTTTTTTGGTTATCTCTGTATACCTTCTCTTTGCTTCATTTATCACTACTTTGCAATCATTTCTTGCCGCTACAAATTATTGTCTGTTCGCAGTTTACTTATGGCGACCGAATTTTCGAAATACCTTCTGCCTCTCATCACTAGCAGCTGCACATTCTGAGGTGAAACATTTAGGAGAGTGGGGTCTGCTGAAGGATTTTCACGTGGGGACATAAGCATCAATGCCTGCTTTGACCCATTCGGCTTGCTCATTTGCACACTGATTAGTAGGGAGTGAGAAGGTGGGGCGTCGCTGATGTGATCCCTGATGGATTTAAAATCATGCTGCTCATAGTTTCTCGTCGTTTTGAGCAACGGCTCTTCAGCTTTTGGACGAGTTTTTAAGGCGATAAGTATCATTACCACACCGTTATCAGAGTGTCTAAGCGGGCTATGGGCATTCGCCACACAATCTTCGGATAGTGAGGCCAAGAATAGGTCGAGAAGTGAGGCTTGCTGGTCCGCACGATCCGGAAGGCGGGTCGGAAAAGTGACAGCCTGTGAGAGGTCGTGAGCTTAGGAGAAATTAAAAGTAGAGTTCCCAGCTGCATCAGTAACGCTGGAGTATCCCAACCAGTCATGGTGGTGTTCATTAACATGTATTTGGGCATTTGAGTCGAGTGAGAGTGGTCTATCTAAGCTTTCAGAGGCAGAGTCAAGCAGTGTACAGTCCTGGGTCGAGGGAGAACGATATAAGAAATATAAGTAACTAACTCTGTGATGTAAGGTTAATCTAAAGCACATGTAGGCTTGGCCATCTGATTCTATGTTCTCTAGTCAAGGGGATGGTGTTCCGAACATAAACTCCTAGCCCATGCATATGTTTGTCAGAGTCCTTACGGTAGAGTGGAAGGTAATCAGTTATGTCAAAGTTGTTAGAGGAGATTGAGGATTGAGGGTTCGTTTCACTTAATGCTAAGATATCGGGGGGGGGGTGCCAGGAGAAAAGTTTCTACGTCGTTAATGCTGGTTCTAAGTCCTCGGATATTTGTGAATGCGATCCTAAAGGGCAGGGGCGAAGACGTTTTCTGTTGGGTGTCTGGTTTAGTTTTTTTTTATTTTGTAAATTTATGTTTGTTTTGAGATAGAGTGGGGAGGGCAAAGTGGGTTTTTGTTTGGCGCTAATAAGCTCACACTACCAGTCCATTAGTCGTGACTTGGTCCATGGGGGTTGTGGCCTCGGGAAAGCCGACCGGGGATAACTGTAGGGTCCATTTTCCATGCGCGACATGGCACGTACAGTTACCCACGATATTATGCAACTGTTGACGGAGCAGCCGTTCTTAGCGCTAAGAGTTAGGGCTCCTAACTACCAGTCGGAAACAGCAGCCAGACAAGCTGTCTAACCTGTACCCTCAACCTGTTGGAACAAGAGCGACCCAGACTAATCATGTAGGACTTAGTGACAAAAAAATATTTCCCAACTGGCCCAGATAGAGAGAAAGAGAGAAAGAGAGACGGCGTTCATTGTCAGGAAACAAGGCCAAGCACTAGGCGTCTTTAGAGGCGTCCCAGTGCTTATACCTCTACGCCTGGTTAATAGACAAAGAAGAAGTGCGAACGCTGAGCGATAGGCAGACCCCCAACTACTCCTTAAGCAATTATAGGTTTGCAAACCGGATACTTGTTCGAGATTCTAGCTCTAGATGGAATTCATTCCGAAATATAAGATTAATGTAATATATATATATATATATATATATATATATATATATATATATATATATAAATTAATCTCGCATTGTTAATGGCTTACATATCAATTTTATTAACATATCCAACAATGCTTTAAATGGACGACCAACTAATATTACTTAACCTACAGGAGCGAGCCAGGCTCTTCGTTCGACACCGGAATTTGAGTCATGGCCGCCAACACCACCAGGGCGGAGAGACGTTTTATCAAGTAACAAATAAATAAGTTTGGTTATTCTTGTTTTTGATAAAAAAAATGACTCAATAACTGGTCACCTTTGAAGATGAAATTTATTCTGAAATATAAGATTAATGTAAAAAAATATATATATAAATTAATCTCGCATTGTTAATGGCTTACATATCAATTTTATTAACATATCCAACAATGCTTTAAATGGGCGATCAACCAATATTACTTATATATATATATATATATATATATATATATATATATATATATATATATATATATATATATGATTATTTTTATTTACACAGACATGTAAAAAATCTGCGACACTGGCATGTCGATGTTATCGAACAACAGTTTTTAATAGCTGTTGATCGATCACATCGACATGCCAGTGTCGCAGATTTTGTACATGTCTGTGTAAATAAAAATAATCATATATAAAAGTTCTATTTGATATTGAGCACTTTTTATTAACCCGGTTGAAATTCTTTGGATTACTACCCTGTGGATGTTTTACCTGGATTATATATATATATATATATATATATATATATATATATATATATATATATATATATATATATAGTAGACGTACGTGTTTACTGTTGGGGAAAAGTCACAATCACTATTTATTGTAGTTTGGTTTTATTCAAAAATTCATTAACTGTAACATATTTTAAGGCATTCTTTGTGAATTCTTTTTACATTATCACTAGTTTGTTTACAAGATCGTCATTCAACTTTAAATTGTTCACGTTCTGTCAACTATGACCAAGTAGAAGTTTTAAGCAATTCTTATTTATATTCGTAATAAGGTTGATCATCTTGTCGGATGCTTTGTACATGCTTAAACATTCAATGATCCATGCTTGAGGTATTCTGCCGTAGGCTTTCTTATAGTCGATCCATGCCATGGCTATGTTCTTTTATCTGCTTTTTACCTTCTTCAGGATCTTTTCATCTAGTTATTAAGATCATGCGTCCCTATTTTCCCTTTCTGGCATCCTTTTTGTTCCTCGGGAAGTAATCCACGATTATTCAGAGGGTAGTAAATAATTTTTTAAACTTTTATTCACCTCAAACAAGGCACATTGCCACTGAAAAGTAAGGGGCTACTATGAATAAGGGCAGCATAAGTAGGAAGTTCTGCAGCAAGTTTGTTCACATTACATTTGAATTTCTGAATTTTTGGTACAGTCAGAGAAGCAGACAGCTTAGAGAGAATTGCAAAAACTAGCAGTTTGAGGAAAGAAGTTATCGCAAGTGCCATGGATTGAACCTTCAACCTACAAGAGACTATCACTTAGAATAGATTAAACTTAGCACTTTATCCATTGCGCCATGGGCCCATACTAAGAATATAATTAATAATTCCATGAAAAATGCCAGTATACTGAAATCATATGCCCTTAATAGGGTTAAGATGAAAATTCATATACACTAAATGTACAAAAGCAAGGAAATTCCCAAATGTTTACACTTTTATTGTCATTAAGGGTATGCGAGCACAACAGGGCTATGTATTTTACTGGTAGGAATTTTTCTTCAGCGCACCTCACACACTACATCTACTCATGCATAGAGATTTATACTGCAGTGATGTGATAATGAAATGGTTTGGTTGATATGTAGTCATACCCTTAATGACAATAAAAGTGTAAACATTTGGGAATTTCCTTGCTTTTGTACATTTAGTGTATATGAATTTTCATCTTAACCCTATTAAGGGCATATGATTTCAGTATACTAGCATTTTTCATGGAATGTCACTACTTTTGTAAAGGCTATGCCTCAATACAATACCATCTCATCTTTTTTTTTGTAATCTTCTGGAAAACTAAGGTATATGGTAAACTGAAATTAAAATGCCATCAACGTGACCCTAGAACCTCTATCTCTGCCAAAAATCAGTTGAATCCATCAAATAGTTGATGAGATACAGAGTGGCACGTACGTACGTACGTACGTACGTACGTACGTACGCACAGATAACATGATTTCATGATTGAACTTTCTGGATCTCTGGGTTGCCTTGACTAATGATGCTGAAATTCGACACACTTATAGAACCTATCAAATAAAAATTTTGTGCAAAGTTTTAACTAATTTGGTTTATTGGTTTTTGAGTTATGGTTGATCAAAGAAATGAGATTTCCAGCATAGGCCATTCTTATAGTCTATTAAGGGATAGAGCGCTCTCGCGCCTCCCTAGATTACTTCTACTCGGTCATTGCTGATGAAATGAAAACAATCTACTATCATAGATTAAAAAAGGGTTCCGTTCGAGATAGTATAGATTCCCGAGTTTGACATAAAGATTTCCGAGTTCAACAAGACGCACCTGAAGAAAGTCGGCTGGTACATCGGATTAGTTCAACGAATTACTCTAACTGTTCTGATTTCTCTTAATTACATAAATCTAAATTAAGAAATGTTTTGTGAAACGTTAAAATTATTCACTACACTTAATAATAAAACCTTTTTCTATTTTTACTATAAAAGCAATTAACTCGAATCCTTTACATGTGTTATCTTCAAAGTGTAGTGAATAAAATGTTTAATAGTAATTGTGAAGTTGTAATTTCGAATTCGATCATCGACGATAATTTATGATGCTGAAATTGAAGAACCGACGGACACCTGTACACGGAAACTTATTAATATAGGTTATTGTTACATAGTCTAGGCCTTTTGGCCAAGATCAAAGTGTAATATCTGTTCAGATGGATACTGCACCCTATAGACTGGTATTGTCTTGGCCTTCGGGGCTTGATTTACGCCGGTTTATGGGTGTCCTGTGCAGGTGCACCCTCCCAGGTTTTGCCTCCCCTCTTTGGGGAGGAGTAAGTTTATTGCTTACTGCCTGAAGCGCCCGTACCGGGGAATGCCAACGGGGGCTGCCCAGGCAATTTTTAAATGGTTGGAGTGCTCACCTTCTCGGGCGCTGGCTTTTCAAATCCCACTTTCCCGACCTTGTGTCACATCTTACCTTGTGGGAGGAAGATAAATAAAATAGGTTATTGTTACATTGCTTTGTAAGTTTATGTATTGTTTATGATTGGCTCTTTTGTCTCTAAAGATACTTTTTCATGCATGTGGTAATTCATCTCTCTTTTACGGGGTATTATTTAAAGTAAATCAAAGACAACTTTCATTTATACGTCATTTTTTTTATTGATTTCGTCTCTGTAAATAGGCGCCATCTGTTGTCTGTTGATGTCCAAATCAACCACGATGACAACGTTACACGTTGAGTTTCATTAAGTGTTTAATATCGCTTGAACCTTTTGTTTAAGTCTCACCTGTACGTCTGTCGGTTCGTTAGTTTATCACGCTCAAGTTTGAAACAGGATTTGAGTAAACGCGCAGATTGTATATACGGATTTTATTCGTCCAAATATCTCTATTAGCGGATATTCCGTCGGTCGGTCTAACATGCTTCAGTTTGAAATAGGATATTTTTCGATATGTCACACTTAATTATGAACTAGTATTTTATATTCTAAACGCGGACATTGTGTAGAAGAATCTTATTTCATCTGCGCTTAAGCATCTCCTCAAGAGACTCTGTTCGTCGCTCTTCTGTCATGCTTAGCTTTCAAATAGAATTTTATGCGTCCAAACAACTCAATGAGAACCTATGTCTGTCGATCAGTCTATCATGTTTCAGTCTGAAATAGCATTTTACACGGTCTGTCATAATCAATCATGAAATGGCATTTGATACACTAAACGAAGAGATGTTTCTTTTTACTATTCAGTAACCAGTTATCACGGTCGAGAGGCACTCGAGGATAAGGGTTAATGAGACCGAAGGATTGCAAGCAGAGATGAGCACCGGCTATGAACTGTGTTTGATTACTTATGTGACCGTTCGTGACAAGAATTTGTTGCCATTGGTTTTGAAGACGATCAAGTTGTAATCAACAAGGAAGCAACCCCGCAGTAACGTTGTCAACGGGCGGAAAGCCATTACAAAGAAGCTTTGTCCAAAGAAAACTCCTACTGACGCTAGACACTTTGATGGAAAAAAAGGTAACTTTCCTTTGTGATAGAAGATGAGTCCTTGCTGTGAATGTCTTGCGTTATTTCCGTGGAAGAGGTTCGACTAAGCTCAAATCTTTAGATTCGATTACCTTAAAAATAAGTCATTTTCCAAAATATCAAAATATTACCAAATAAAATCGTTTATTTTTAAAATATTGTAAATAGTAACGTGAATTTGTAGCTAACTGAAACGCAAACAGAATTTACCTTTTAGCTTGAAATATAATGGATAATAACTTTTCTACGGAATATTGAAAATGTTATATTTATAATCTGTAAATCTACAAATATCGAACTTATAGTATTATCGATAACGATATGATTTTGTCTACATAGTAGCGTCGTGATTTATAACAAAAATATATTAATAGGTTGTTTTGAAAAACTATTGTATTAGTCATTCGACACATAACTCACTGAAAACACAGCTCTTTAGAAAGTGAGTATCAAAATTAAATGGAGGGTATATGTTCACCTCATATAAAATTTTATTTTGAGAAAGATGTAATTTTTACTATAACATAAGTAATATTTTTAATAAGTTATACTTTATGAACACAACGATCTACTGATCATCGTTACAATATTTCCGAAAATGGATATATTTTCAAGGTACTTTTTAAAAGTCTCTTAAAAATATATAAATTTTCGGAAATAACTTTTTAATTAACAACTAAACATCGATTTAAGATGTTTTAAACAATTTTTTTTTAAATACGTTGAAAACATTTTAAATCGATTTTTAGTTGTTAATTAAAAAATAATTTTATTTCATATTTATTTGTATAATTCATAATAATATTTTTCGTTCTACATTAAATTTATTATCAACTCTTAAGAGATCAATTCTTTTACAAATGTATCCGAATTTAACTGATTAAAAAAAACGGAACTAATGATTATAATTTTATGTGAAGTAAAAACAAGAAACTAATGTTAGAATCACATAATATATACACATAATAATTACGTCTTCCGTATAAATAACTTCTGCCTTTATTTCTTATTGTCATCTTAGATAACGAAATAGAACATAATTAATTTTATTTATTTTTACTAAAACAACTTAGAATAAATATAAACTTTTTTTTAGAAATTAAAAATTAATTTCACTAAAAAAAAATTACATATTTTCAAAATCGCTACATGTACAAAATTAAAATAAAAATAACAAAAACGTAATACAATAGTTAGAAATACTATTAATTATTTGGAAATTTTAAATTAAGTCACCTGTTATTCTTCTGTCTAATAAAGTAGTTCATTTTAATTGTAAAAAAATATTTCTCTACAACTGGAACATTTTTCTGTTTTTATTAGTTTTGCTACTATTCTTTGTATTTCTTCTAACAAACGTTGGCGTTCTTGAAATAATGTTTATAGCAGCTCAGCTAATCATTCCATTTTCTAGATGCAATAAACACAATATTCTGACACGCAGTTTTGATTCTTCATTAACTCTTTTATTACTCTCTTGTTTAATCAAGGGAGGCGCGAGAGCGCTCTATCTCTTAATAGACTTCAACAACGGCCTATGCTAGAAATCTCATTTCTTTGATCAATCATAACTCATAAACTAATAAACCAAATTAGTTAAAACTTTGCACACACTTTTTATTTGATAGGTTCTATAAGTGTGTAGAATTTCAGCATCATTAGTCAAGGCAACCCAGAGATCCAGTAAGGTCAGGCATGATTTTGTGTTATCCGCGTGTACGTACGTACGTATGTGCCACCCTGTATCTCATCAACTATTTGATGGATTGAGTTGATAGAGGTTCTAGGGTCTAGTTGATGGCATTTTAATTTCAGTTTACCATATACCTTAGTTTTCCAGAAAATTCCAAAAAACCTTAAGAATGACCATTGTATTGAGGCATAGCTTTTACAAAAGTAGTGACATTCCATGATAAATGCCAGTATCCTGAAATCATATGCCCTTAATAGGGTTAAGATGAAAATTCATATACACTAAATGTACAAAAGCAAGGAAATTCCCAAATGTTTACACTTTTATTGTCATTAAGGGTATGCGAGCACAGCAGGGCTATGTATTTTATTCGTAGGAATTTTTCTTCAGCGCACCTCACACACTTCATCCACTCATGCATAGAGATTTATACTGTACTGATGTGATAATGAAATGGTTTGGTTGATATGTAGTCATACCCTTAATTAATGACAATAAAAGTGTAAAAATTTGTGAATTTCCGTGCTTTTGTACATTTAGTGTATATGAATTTTCATCTTAACCCTATTAAGGGCATATGATTTCAGTATACTGGCATTTATCATGGAATATATATTTAACTTTAATATTATTGGATATAATAGTTTACAGTTTGCAGGTTAAATTATAACTTTTAAGTTACTTCTCAATTTGACAACTTATTTTGATACATCTATATTATTTCGTTTGATGGTGCTCAAACAACTAGTTGAACAAAACGATAATAAAATACAACATCAAATTCCTGAACTGAACTCAAGATATATTTTACCCACATGAACGTCAAATATTTATTGATAATATCAACACTAAAAGTTTGGCTAAATTATGAAAAAATATAAATTATATAATTTGAATCATATATTTAAACAACTATCTAAAGAGTAACTGGTAGATCAAAACGTGAAATGTGTTTTTGTTATTCTGATATCGAGTTTAACACATTTTACAAATAGAATGCGCCAAATGTTCCCTTTCTTATGATTTAGACAGACGCAATTAAAAAAAAACATTACTGAACATATTTGAGGCAGGTTTTCACGACACCAGGTCATGCAGAAAGGAATGCTGTTTTTTATCAGAGGTAGCACACGTTTCAATAAGCTTATCTATATATATATATATAAAATAGTCACTCTGTCTATGTGTGTGTGTGTCCGCCTGATTTTGCGTCTTATGTTCACCCAAATCATTGGACAGAATTGCTTGAAAATTGGCATGTGGATTACTGACCTCTCAGTGAAGGTCATAGGCTATATAAGAAAGATATCACTTCAACCCTGGGGGTCTCCCCACTGAAAACTGTTTCCCCTTAGATTCAAATGAAAATGACCAAAAATGATGTATATTCATAAAATTTCAGCAAATCTTTATAATATTAAAAAGGTCCTCAGGGGCACAACCCGCGCCCCACTGAAAACTGTTTTTCCTTTGATTTAAATGAAATTTAAACCATAGGTAAATGACAAAAAATGATGTATATTCCCAAAATTTCAGCAAATTTTCATAATATTAAGATGGTCCCCGGGAGCACAACCCCTCAACTGAAAATTGTTTTCCCTTGGATTCAAATGATATATATATATATATATATATATATATATATATATATATATATATATATATATATATATATAATCAAGGAGAGCATCTCTCTGTCTGTGTATGTCTGCCTCTAAAAACGAAGACATACTGGGAAAGATACGTTCAATATAATTGCATTCACATGCACACTTTGCATGTGAGCGTAATGGAAGTATTTTTTGCGTCTCTGGCTGCCCCATAAAGAAGCCAGTGACAATGTTCTAACATGTTACACAATGAAATTAATCTATTTATCAGCGTTAGTTGAAGAGTATTAACATATATCTGTATAGCTCGGTGAGTAAGATATCTAACTGACAGCATCAAGGTTGCTGTTAAAGTAAACTCTCCCTACCCTTATGTTGCACATGATGCTATCCAACACTCGAACCTGGGAAACACCGGGTAGCTCTGCTATGTCTACATATATAAAGGCACGTATATGCACTTAATATTTAATTATATATATTTCTCGATCTTCCATGAATAAATAAATAACTATCAAAATGGCTGCCTCGATGGAGGTATGGTAATCCCAAATTTGTCGAACCCTCCCTACTCACCTGACTTAGCATCTTCGACTTCCATCATGTGTTCACTTAGTCAGGTTTGCAGTAAAATCAATATAATTTCTTACGAAATTTTGAAATTTTAACCCTATAAATTGTTTTGTAATTAATCATTTTCTTTCGACAAAGAAAAATACAGTACGAAATAAAATTATTTTAAACATACCTGCCTTGTTTTCCTTTTTGACTCAGATTTTTGTGAAGTTCAATTGCATTACGTTTAATATTGTGGCGGAAGTTCCATAAACAGAGCTTCTTTGCAAGGGATTCCCACCCGTGAAACACTTCCGTGGGACTGCTTCCCTGCTGTTTACAACTTAGCTGTCTTCAAATCCAATCGCAACAAAGTCCTGCCATGGGTCGCTTCAAAAGTGATAACACGCAGTTGTATCAGTGATCAATGTCAGTACTCGCATAGTGTTTCTTTTTCGGCTAGCGATAATTCCCTTTTTATTAACCTTTATTTTCGAGTCGCTCTTCGCCTTGATAAGCAGTCAGCTTGATAATAAAAATAGATATATGAATAAATATCGCATCTCCATTGGAAGTGTGGCAATCACAAGTTTGTTGCATCCTCAGAATTCACCTGACTTAAGATCCTCAGACTTCCATTGTTGTGGTCCAATTAAAGAGACATTGAGTCAGTTTTGCAATAAAATCGACATGACGTATTGCGAAATGTTGAAATTTAAATCCCATAAATAGATTCGAGCAAGCATTTTTTTTATTTTAACGAAGGACATAGTACAAAATAACATTGCTATAAAGCAGCTATTGTACGCCAGTTCGATTTTCCGTTTTTTAAATCAAATTTTTATGAAAGTAACTTGAATTACTTACGATATCGTTTGGTCATTACATTAATTAATTAAAAGTGTTTAAGATTATAGCATACTTAAAAAAGTTAATTTTAAATGTAACGTTTGAACGTGAATTACCACAGACCGAGGATATTTTGTCCTACAATTCTATTGTATGGATATATAAATATTCCAGTTTGGGAGATTGATCTGAATGCACATATAGACACACAGATTAATGCCTACTGAAAGGAGTTTGAATAACAACTTCAAGTGTCTTAGGTCTCTCTGTACAGCAGTTTGCCAAGAACACCCAAATGATGGTACCCAAAGTAACAGCACTTAACTGGACAAGCCACCAGACCAGATTAATTCTTATCCTGAAATTCAGCAAAGACCAGAAGAAAACTAAACTATTACATAGTTAATTGGTCAATTAAGGAGAGGAAACTATTATTCCTCTTCATTGCTTTACTTATTTAAAGTTTTAGAAGTAAAGAAAAGCCTCAAATAAACATTCGGCTATCTATTTGTTTCATTAAGAAATAAAGTTTTTACCTCAAGAAGGGACCCTTTGATCGTCGAGAGCTAACTGAAGAAAAATGAATGCCTTTTATTTATATACTAACAGGGCACGTGTCCTGGCGTTGCCCGGGAAAATATAAAACACTTATTTTAATTTAAAAAAATAGAGTATCAAAATAAACAAACTTGAGAAAGAAACCATTTCACTGTAAGTAATTTAGGTGATTAAAATATAATTTGACATGGACCCGTGTCCCAGTGTTGTTGTGTTTGTTTTCAGCATCACAATTTATATGTTAAGACTATTTTCTATACAATTTATTGGAGGCAAAATAATTTGGTGAGTTTAGGTTGTCTATTGTCTCTATAGATATTTATTTTCCGACAGATTCCCCTTTTATAAAGGTAAAGGTTATTCGTACAAAGTTCTTCCTATATCTAATCAGCATGTTAACATCTCCTTAACGGGCCATCATCCTATACGCATAGAAATCATTACAATATTTTTTTCTGCTACTAACTGTGTGGTTTAAGGATGCGTTTTCCAAAAAGTGACATAATACTCTTCCTCAATGATCGGGTACTGTAAAGCATTATATGCCACATTTCTTTCAGTTTGAAGTTGTTTGTTTCGTAGATGCAAAATGATGTTCCGTTGATGGAACTCCTGACCAACTATTACAGCATCAACTTCATGTGCCTCGAGAACATTAAAATGTCGTTCATGTTCTCCTCTCGGAGTTTTGTCAACATGTATAACCACTTTAATATCATCACCTCTAACATACTTCATAGCAAGTCTTGGATATATTGATTTTCTCTGTGAAGCATAATTTGTAATTCAAAAACAATATATCAGTTTGTGTTTGAGAAAAAGTTAAATATAATCTTCGCTTCTTGCTGTTCATCTCCCATAAAATATATTTTACCGTCGATGGAAAACATATATAACAAATCTATCCACACACTTTAAATGTAAGTATATAGCCCCTTTCACGTATTTCTTCAGCAGAAAATCTGGTCATACTGAAGCACTGGTTTTAACTCAAAATGTTGTTCAAGAAATGTATAGAATCATGCGAAGTGTTATCAATAAGGGATATTATTGGTTCAGGAGGTTTACCTAAATCTGGAAGAATTATTTTGCCACCAGAACAACACATACCTGATGATTCCCTAGGCCATTTTTAATCTTACATTCTGTACACGTTGTTCCGTTATTTATTGTGCCTATTTGCGTAGGTGATGATGACGCACACCATCATAATTGCGCCCTTTATGCAACCAGAAACTTGATTGTGTTCGATGTATGTACTTGCATGGCTTCAAATCTAGCATGTCTGTTTTGTTCTACCATATTTTTTACATGTCTGTTTTGTTCTACCATATTTTCCACATGTCTGTTACTCTCAGTAAATCGAGCCTGTTCCACCTCATACGTCTTTGCAGCAAGATGGTCTCATTCATGTATGTATGAAGTTCGACTTTCAGTTTCGTTGAAAGAAGCACCTGAACGTCCTTTTGAAACTGCTCAGTATTTTCTGCTTGCGACTCTTTCGAGAGCAAACTGCTCTTGTAGTACGATCAATGACATTCTGTTTCGGAGGCATATTTCACATGTTTTCTCTTTGTAAGGAATCGGACTCGAAAAGAGAGAAATGATAGCCTGAAAATTAAATAAAATAGAAAAGCAAGATTGCTATATACAAAACTAATAAACTTGTGTTTGTTGTGTGATGGGGTAGACAATTCAATGTTCTTTATATGTAAGAAGATTAGAGAAGATACGATTAGGATATGATGAGAATTTTATTTGTAGCGCAGGTTTGATCAGTAAACAACCTGGTTAGTGGATGAGTGAAATTAAATGATTTATTTATTCAATTCAAACAAATTTATGAATAAAAAAAGAATCTTCATATTGGGCTACATCGCTTCTTTATGATTTCTTTTATTGTTAGGTAAGGAGTAGTTTAGAGATTAAGGTTAGTCTATCTAAGACCCCCCCCCCCGAAAAAATATAAAAATGTAACTTCTCCCACCTCCCCAAATTAAATTCTCTTTTTTTAAGCGATTACGTGTAAACACCCTTAAAAAACTGGGTGGAAAGAAATAAAAACGATTATTTTTAGAATTTAAAGTAGGGGATCAGTTTCTTATATAAATTCAATGTTCCGGGCCAGTCTAGTGGTTTCTTTCTATGGGAGATTTGGATAATATTGTTAAAAACAACTGTGAGTTATTTACGTTACTGAAGGCAGTGAAGGGTAAATCATGAGAAGAAATCATTCTGAACCCTCAGTTTATTTTTGTTTGTTTGGATAAATGCTTTCTTGTTTGTGAAATCTACAATTTACATAGTTACTTTTGTCCGGATTAGAATGACGAAACAAAAATCAGAGTCTGGGGGATAGAAAAACAACTAAAAGGGTCATTTTTTTAGTAGGAAAAAAGAGTGGGTAACTAAACAGAGGGTGGGAGATATAAAAACAACTGAAAGGTTCATTTTCTAAAGTATGAAAGAAAATGAGTTTGTTCGAAAAATATTTTAAGTAGTAATCTTGTCAGTGTTAAATCGACGAAGAAAAATAAAAAGATAGCAACACAGCAAAGTTTCATATAAGGAAAAATATAGCGTATAGTACTTACAAATGTCAATGTACACAAACAGTTTACGCCAGTTTAAAAGCTTTAAAATATTGCAAATAAGCCAACGAACCTCTGTTAAATCTGACAGGTATTTTCATGGATATAAGCGTTTAGAGAATTTGATGTAAGTTGAGGTAAGCTGACTAACAGAGTCCAGTGTAAGAGCTGAGTAAAATCGAAAAGAAAGAATTAGACGCTAGTTTCAAGGAGCTGGCAGTAAGCTATATGCAAATCACAAACTTTTCATACAGAAATGAAAATTGGATAAAATAAAAAAAATAAGAAAGAAAGAAATCACTTAGTAATGAGACGCCATTGAGACTGGCTTGCCATACTACGGGAGGTGTTTGTAAATGGAAGCTGTAATTCCGGAATGAGAATAGATGTACTCTGAATACACAGGCGAAGCGGCGGTAAGAGTATTCGACATGCACTCCGATATTCCTATATTCCGCGAATACAGTCAGGACAAATGGTAGGAATACAATAAAAATGAGGGAGCGTTTGTTATTTATAGTTAATATGTAGGGTAATATGTAGGAAATTTTGAATAAATGAGGTGAAACAATTACGGTGTGTAAAATGTATCTAACCTATTAAGAAATTAACCCGGTGCATTTGAGTTACGTGGAAGAAGATAAATATGAGCGAGTAAACAGGTTTTCTACCTTCTTTGTAAAACACGCATTAGGAATTGCTGAACGTAGTTAGCTGAAATGTGTAGCATATTAAGAGTTCGGTGTGAAGTCTATAATTAACAAAGGTAAAGAGGAAAAAACAACTTTACTTTATATATAAGATACATTGAAATAAAATGTCTACGTCTCATATTCCTGAATAATTTGCAATTTTATTTTATGTTTCAAGATCCGTTTCCACAACTAGGAAGAGGCATCGAAGACGGATTGGTACCGAAACGTTATGGAATCCACGCTTTATTACAGATGATTAAAAATAACCATAAGATCACAAGCTTGGTGAGTTATGGGGAAGTGATACTTCCTGTGTTTTCACACTTGCAAGGGGGTGTAGTTGGCTCAATGACAATCGACGTCAACTATAGAATCGGCAAACCAGTATCACTTTAACACCCATTTAACAAAATAAGATCGTCCGATCGGCAAATAATTGAAAATTAACTGGTGTGGCTAAGGATTTTTTAAAGTTTGACTTTAACCATTTTAAAATGAATTTTTCAAAAATGGAATTTTGTCATTCGGTCGAATTAAACAATTGTATAAACTTACTGTTTACATTCTTTTAATTTTTATGTGATTTTAACAAATTTAAATACATACGTTTATAAAAGTGACATTATTTTTTATTTATTTAAATAATATTTAGCTGACAATTCTTTTTACAGTAAACGGAAGAGAGTAGTTATTTTCAAAATATTTAAATTGTCACAATAAATAAATTAGATGAAATATGACGATTTTCGTTTTATTTATTAAAAAAGAATATTTAGCCGACAATTATGTTTTTAAGTAAAAAATATAATATTTGTAATTGTTTTAAATAAATAAAGTTTATTTATTTAAAGCATATTAAACTGACAATGACAATTATTTTAATGGGAGGAGAAAGCAACATTTTTCTTTATATTATTAACCCTGATATATTTCTATTATTTCAAGTCTACACATATGTAGCCAACATGTTTGTATGTATGAAAAATTATTCTAATATATATATATATATATATATATATATATATATATATATATATATATATATATATATATATATATATATATATAAACCGATTATTATGAATTTTTTTAATACAGCTGCGCATGTCTGAACATATGTAGCCAAAATATTTGTATAAATAAAAATATATTAATATATATATATATATATATATATATATATATATATATATATATATATATTTATATTTATATATTTTTTATTATTAATGCACGTTTATCCTAAGTTGAACACTCTTGACATCGACTGCCTACAATAGGTTTAAAAACTCTCACGATTTATGTAGTTGTTCATGACGTTGGAATTTGAGTTATAAACATAACGTGTTCCAAGGTTTCAGATCTTGCGACCGGCTTGAATAATTATCTCTGTTTTGGCGATTCCGGAAGGATGAAATGTATACATATGTAGATAAATTAATATAAATTATATACACATATATATATATATATATATATATATATATATATATATATATATATATATATATATATATATATATGGTACGTCAATGAAAATTAGTAAGACTTGCAGATGGAAGCAAAATTTTTGAGTTAAATACTGAAAATCTATACACAATATATTATATCACCTTATAGTATTATATGTGTATACATGAAATGATAATACATAGTTGAGCACTTTCATTGAAATTCATTTCACCACCTGAAAAAATAAAGATGGAAATATTATAAGTAACAGTAAATTATGATAATTGATGAAGAGAACAATCGTGAAATTTCAACGGGGTTCTGTTAGTTATATATAAAATGTCATCACAATGCTATACCATATTTCAAAACACATGGTGTAGAGTAATAAGGTTTTTGTCATTGTCAGTTTAGGAGCTAAATGTTTCACTTATGCTGGAGGCATAGTTAGCTTCTTTACTTCGGGGCAAAAGTCTTTTTCGCAGTTTATACGTCTTCAACAATCGGTCCGAAAGAGTCTGTTCCTGCAACAGTAGCTGATTTGCTCTGTCGGGCTGAGGTATTGTTCTGGGTAGTCCTACGAGGTCCACTCTCCCAAGCTTTAACTTCTCGCTTTGAGAAGAGGTTAGTTTATCACTTACCGTCTGAGGCACCCCTACCGGAGAATACATACGGGACAGCTCAGGCATTCTTGCGGGGCCAGAGTGAGCTAACTCTTGTACACCGGCCCTTTATTCTCACATTCCGGTTTAGTGCCACATCTTTCTACGGTGCGAAGGAGGTAGATACCGTTAGCTTCTAAACTGGCAAGGATTTACATCTTTCCTATGTATACTCTTGCACATAACTCTGCTTCATTGATGTAAGTTGAAATCAGGTCCTCCGTACACAGATTTACGACTTAACTGATGTCGCCAATTGAACCTGAAATAATAAATAACATGTAAATTAGAATTTTTGTACACCAAAATTATCTGTTACAAAGATCTCGTTTCAACTGAAATTCATCAGAGGAGTGTCGTTGTAATATGGCAAGTGATCAAGATAACGAATCATCATAAAATTGCAATCCGATTAAATATTTAAAAATTGATGAAAATATCGGAAGATAAAACTTAACAGTTTCCACTAAACACCGAAGTTTGTAAATTATATAAATATCTCTATTTATATAAAGTTAGTGTATATGCTTATGTATTTGTATGTACAAGATTAACTCCTAAACTAATCAATCAGTCATTATAAATTTTAGCGTAAATATTGGTAATGTAGGCTATATTACGTGAAAATTCAGATACCTCCGAACTTTGAGAAATTTTAGCAATAGGTATTAGCCATCAAATAAAAATATTTCCTTTAATCTCAGTTCATTTGGAGTGTTTTAAAGGGTTTTAGGATGGATAATGTGGATACAAACTCTCATTTGAAGATTCACATATCAAATATATATATATATATTTATGAAATAAATTTTTTACGTACTTATAAAAGGATTCCATAGACACGTGTTACTGACTATCAGCCATCATTAACATGGCTACTCGGGGCAAGGATCGAACCTACGATAATACTGTTTACAGTCTGGCGATTTGCCACTAAACCACAAACACCTTGCCGAAATATGTACGATTTTTTTATCGCCATGATGTTACGTAGTTTTCTGTTAATTGTTTTTACTTGCGATAGGAGCACAGCTATTTTCATAGTATTTTCCCACTTCCTAAGCGGTAAAGAATATTGCATTAGTCGCCCTTTTTAATAAGACGTGTAATTATTTTTTATTTTATATAGATATTTATTAATTAATTTTTTTACGGACATATAAAAGGAATCCATGGACACGTGTTTCTGGCTAGTAGCCGTCATCACCATGGCTACCCTGGGCAAGGATATAACCTACGATATTTCTGTTTGAAGTCTGGCGTTTTGTCACTAGACAACAAACACCTTGCCGAAATATATACGATTTTTTTAACGTCATAATGTTACATAATCTTTTGTTTGTAAGCCAGAAACCCCTGTCCATGGGTTACTTTTATGTACGTATAAAATAAAAATAAAAATATGTATTAACGAAAAATCACTCCTATAAAGTTATGGGCGACTAATAGTTCAGTTTTCTGCATCTTAATCACTTAGGAAGTGAGACAAACGAAATAGTAGTAAGCAAAAACAACGAACGCTGCAATCACCAATGAAAGTAATTACATAAAAATACATTAAATATTTAGGTGATAACAATCGTACATATTTCTAGACAGGGCGTCCTGCACTATAAGCATCGAAGGTTCGATCCTTGTCTAAGTTAGCCATGCTGATGACGGCTGTGAGCCAGAAACACGTGTCCATGGATTACTTTTATGTACGTATAAAATAATTTATATATATATATATAATATATATATATATAATATATATATATATATATATATATATATATATATATATATATATATATATATTCTTCATCAACTTCAATATAGTTTGAAAAACATGAAAATATCATAATTTGAGAAAGCAAATAGATGTACTGAGAGCAAGATGTTCACGTGAAATTTAAAATGCTGAATCACGTGAAATTTAAAATGCTGAATCACGTGAAATCCACACTTTCCGTTATAAGATCTTAAACTAAATTATAGTCTTCTTCAACAAATGCTATAACTTGTGTTTTCACGTGGGTGATTGCTGTTCTTTTCATTCGTTGGGTCATCTATGATGTAATGTCTGAATTCCTGGAAACGTTTGATTCATCTACGAACTTATTGCAACGCTTCAATGATCGAAATATATTTGTTAATAATTTGATATTTCCTCTCACTTTAAAATTAGGATTTTCCATTCTGCTCTTATATATATATATATATATATATATATATATATATATATATATAGATTGGGTTGGTGCAAAAACAATGGCGTTTTTTGACGTTCAACTTCAAAAGAACATAACTTCTTTTATACCAAATTTTATTAATCAAAATAAGAACCATTAGAATCAACACATTTTTACCAACGGGAAACAAGT
>OY744520.1:90850132-90950132 GCA_963556195.1 Sepiola atlantica | reverse complement strand
TTATTTTCATTTTTATGCTTATTCAAAACCAAATACCTCGACTTTAAATATCAAAAATACCATATAAAATAGCATCTTTACTCTTTTTACCTAATAAATGAAATGTGATAATGTTCATACACACTACATGACCTCAACATTGGAATATAGCAACTAACACCACGGCAATCATCTTTTTATTTGTTTTTCTCCCAAGTAATCAAAATATGAAATGAAAATTGTTTCTTTTTTTCTGTAAAGAAGGCTACAGCTAGATTAAGTGCTGCCTGGAGCGCAGGTAGTTTTTTGCTAGTATCTATACATAAAGTAAGGTATGTGTATATGTTTTTATATTTGTATGTACAGGATTCGCTAAAATCTAATTAACCGATTATCATGAAGTTTGGAACGCAGCTATTAGGTGTAAGGGTCAGTTAATATTGGATATATTTACTTCCATTTAACTTCATGAAATAAAAAGAAAAAATGGGGTAGAAACCCTTAAAAAAATTCAGATCCATCCGATTTTTGTGAAATTGTAAGAAAAAAATTAGATATCAATTTATAAATATATAATAAATATTCCCCAATTTCAGTTTCTATAGAGTAATAAAATAATTTTCAGGGGGCTAATATGGAAACAACATCGAATTTGATGCATAGTCATTAGACACCAATTCAGCAATATCCTCTGAGTTTTATTGCAAGCCTCCATAAGTTTAATTCTTATATTTTATATATTTTCTAAAATCAAAATCATCTAATGGATTCCTTTTCTAAATTAAAATAAGGATAAACTCCTTATTTTAATTTTGAGGTTGAGTACATTATTTCTTGATTTTAATCTCCAGAATGGACATAAAAGTGGTGCAAATCTGTTCTGTTCGGAGAATTTACTTTACCCGTTTTGACCACGTGTGCATTTTCAGATAAATGTATCTTTTAAGATTAAAATTATTATCAGTAATAGTAGTAGTATTAATAGTAGTAGTATTTGTTATTGTACGTGTTCAGCTCTGTATTGTTGTCAAAATAAGATATTATTCACATTCCCTTTTAAATATGTCAATGTCTTTCTGTCTGTTACTATGACGACTGATATGTGAACATTGCACTAACTTACTTTCATTGAAAGCATGAACAAACGATCAACTTCAGAATGTAACACATCGACATGTTCATGCTTGACCTACACACAATATGGAAAGATCCATTTAAAGATAATTAAGTATATATATATATATATATATATATATATATATATATATATATATATATATATATATATATTGATACTCAGTACATTTATACTGATTATATATATTGCCAATGCGTATCGGAAATCGTAAGAGATATAACACATAATAAATAAGTATATAATAATGCCTCTGCTAGACCTACGCACCTTAAATACGAATATCAACTTCTACATTGAAATAAAAGATAAATTACTTTAAACATACACTTTGAATATATAATAACAACAATATACGATATCGTAAAAAACAAAAAAAAACTTTAAACAATACACATAAACCAGCTATATAAAATTGAAAAAAAGCCCAGTAAATAAAATATAGTTAAATTTCATAAAAAAAACATTAAAATAACCTTAAACAAACGATTTAGAACGCATCTTGCGAACGCAGATTATATTTTACAGAGAGACACTAAAAGCGGACACAGTTCTGTACGGTGAATTGTTTTTTTGTTTCACTGTTTATATCCTATTTTCCTCCTCGGAATTTTCGGCCGCTAGAAGGTGATGATTCGAACAGACAATAACAAGACGGTCTCCCCTCTCCTGCCCCGAGACTGTTTGATCAGAACTGCCTGTATTAGTTCTCTTTTTCTTGTGCCGATTTTATTGCTGCTTCTACGTCTTCACAAAGGATGGGATGGTTGTCAGTGCTGGTTGCTGGAGGGGCATTCAGAACCGCTGGGTCTCCTGTGTCTTTGTGACTATACAACTCTGAGCAGTATTCTGCCCACCCATTCAATATGTCTTTTACCTCAGTTAGACAATTCTCATTTTTGATTCTGATGGTAGAGTTTGTTATTGTTTTGTGCTTGTCAGGTCTTTCATTAACTGGTCTCAGGAGGGTGCTGATGACCCGATGTGATATTCCATCGGTGACTGTTCATTTCATGTGTAAAAAAATATAGGCGGTCGTGCCTATTGAGTGGGTGAGGCCTTCGGGAGGGGGATATGATACCCAACGGAGCAGGGTTGGACGAGGCCATTCTTAGTTGAGGGAAGAGAGGTAGTACAAAAACCTATATCTAGGTTCTGCCTTTTCTCATTTGCGCTGTCCGAGCTGATCAGTCTGATTTGCGATCTCGGAGCGACCGGTGGCGTAAAAATTCCTAAACAGGGGACCAAAATCTCAACCAATAGCGACGTCATCTTTTTGTATGAAGATGTTGCCGTGATGGTCATAGAATGGAACTTCAGTGGAGCAAGAGAGAATAATTTTACGAAGGGTGTAGGGGTTGATTTTGAGAGTATATATCAGGATTTTTATAGATATTATTTAAGATTGTTTCAATTGTGTCGTATGTTGGTAACAACGTTTTTCACACCTAGTGATGCAACGACTCGGTGGTTAGGATTTTAAGTTCTTAGGATTTGAATAAATTCGTGAGTTGATTTGATACTGTATTGATTTTGAATGTCTGGAGTAATCATATAATTACTGTTTTTTGTAAGTTGATAGACTCGTGTGGTTACTTGTGAAATAATGGGACGAAGAGGAAGAAGAGTAGGGCTTATTTGTTTGATTTTTTAGATATGTTTATCGCCAGGTTTGTAGTCGCCGATTATTTTAGGTAGTTTAGCATTGTTGCATCGTTTTATAAATTTTTGATTTGAGGTGTGTAAGACTCTTGTTTATTTTAATTATGGCCTCTTAGGTGGTTTCTGATTTAGAATCGGAGTTATTTAGTTATAATTCGTACATATTAATTTTAGCAGCTTTTCTTTAATAATGTCGATGGTTTCGTAATTGTTGAGCGGTGTTTGTTGGTCCCCCGATTAAAAAAATTGGGAGACCTATGTTTTGAGGCATTTCCGTCCGTGTGTGTCCGTGTGTGTGTCCGTGTGTGTGTCCGTGTGTCCGTCCGGATTTTTCTCAGCAACCATCCATTCAATTTCTCTGAAATTTTGCATGAAGTTGTAACTTTTGTCAGGTTACGAAATGGCCGAAAATGACATTTTTTGCCCCATAACTTTACATCCATCCATTCAATTTCTCTGAAACTTTGCCAAAATGTGGAGGCAATTGTTCCTAATAGAAAATAAGTATCGCTGACCTTGGGAAAAATCTGGTTCGCGCCCCCAGGGGGTCAAAAGCCCCCGTAAATGGCAAACAATGACCCTTTTCTCCCATAACGTTTGATCCATCAATTGAATTTTTCGGAGACTTGGCCAAAATGTAGAGGCAATTGTTCTGGATATAAAATCAGCATCCTTGACCTCAGAAAAATTCTGTTTCGCGCCCCCCCAGGGGGTCAAAGGGGGGTAAAAAATGCCCCAAATTGCCCAAATTTATTGCATTTTACACTCGTCACATACAGAGGGGGACCACGCATGCGCAGCTTGTTTTTAATTGTTTTATTAAGAGGGGTGCGTTTTGTTTTTTGTTATATCTATTTTTATATACTTCGGCTTTTGGTAAGTCCCGGAGTTCGAGTTTAATTTCTATTTATTTTACTTCTTCAAGTTGTATATTTGGATACATTATTTAAATTTTACTTTTTTTTGTAGAGGTTTTTGTATCCGTGGAATAAATGATAATTAAGTCCCAAGTTGGGTGAACCTTTTTCTGGGTGTTTTATTTTGCAATCTGAACGATTAATATATTTATAGTCATTATTTGGAAGTGATAAAGAACTTTTATATAGTTTTTTAAGCGTTTTCTTTTGTAATTTAAGTTTATGGTGAGCATCATTTTGGCTGTTGATAAATATTTATACTATTGTATACACCGGGCAGTGCCTGTGTGTCAAATATCCAACACATTTTAGTACCATTATGCAGATTCCTCGTTTCTACTGCAGCGATTACAAAATAAATTAAATTCCATAACAACAGCTTGGAAATGTGACCACTTCTCCCATTGCTCATTGTCTGAGTTTCATGCGTATACGTGACTTACACATTTTTATTTCTATATTTGTTGCCACTTAAATCCAATTTGTTGCTACGGTTACTGGAAAAATGGTTGGATCATTCTACTGCCCCAGGAAGTATCTAACTCCTGATGCAATTCACTGTTTATTTAAGAGTCAGATATGTCTTAATATGAACTACCGCTGCCATATCTGCGGTGATGCCGCTCAGACCGCTCTTTGCTGTATTGACAGTGTACAAAATCGATTTCACAATCCAGTGGGTATGATCTTTCTCTACATCCACCTTTCGCAGAGAAGAGACATTTCTAGTCTTTTTTACACTATGTACCTAAAACAAAACGAAATTTCCATGAACAGGGTTTCTTACAAAGTATTTACTACCTTTGAAACACATTGTCACAAGAATGATTCTCTATAGGCTACAACATGGTCGTCTTCAAGTCCAATGTCAACAAAGACTTGTCGAGCCGTCCTCTTAAGTAATTACATTTTGTCTATTCCATTTCACGTTTTCAAGCCCCTCATTTCAAGCTTTAACCCTAACGCCATGTTCCTAAATCTGATAAAATAAATGAAAATATAGATCCCTAACTTGCAATAGGCGGCAAAAAACGTGAATGGCAGACACTACGTAGGAGTCAGTCAAGCAATATAAGAAAAATAACTGTCTTAATTGAATTACGAAATAGGCGCGCGTAAAAATAGCATGTGGAGAGTCAAAAATGGCTAAATCACAGATGGCATACATATTTAGTAAAATATGTGAATAAACCTTAATGCGAAGTCATAATCCTTACAACATAAGTCTACACCATACAGGATGAGTTAGAATTATAGTTATTTAAAAGCGATTAACTTTGGTGTTTATTAGACATTAGGAAAAATCCATTACAAAGCGGAAGATGCACACCACGTGTGATTATTTAAAAATAAACGGGAAAGCAGAAAATACGTTATTGTCATTATAATTCTAAAAATCACAAAAAATCTTAATTCAATTCCAATTTAATAGTAATGGAAATGTATTTTGTAACTAAATCAACGAGATTTAATCGATATTCCCTAACAATTTGTCTGAATCAAAATGCTAACGTGCTAGTTATCTCCGACAAAAATTGGACGAAATGCAATCAAACATGTCAGAAATGAATAACCCATGTGAAATGTACTTACCGTAATCGATTTTTCTCTAAATCCTTCAGATAAATGGACTGTCGTGTTATTCTTGGTAGATATTAAATCTTTAAACTGCCGAATTATGGAAAAACTAACCTCTGTGGACAGATTCGTAGGTTACCGTTACGAGGAACATGTCTAACTTTCAGATATCATTATTTTTTATTTGGAAGAAGATTGCGCGTTTTAAATCCCGTCGGTGTCGTCAACTTTAGCTGGGAGTGCCAATTTTAGTATGGGGTTTATCTCGAGAAGAAAATCATGATGACGAATTTACTTTGAAAAGTAATTCGTCAGGACAAATCTGACTGAAAGAGAATATGAAAACACAGTCACAATTTCTCACGAAATAAACGATGGGTTCACAAATAAAGAGATATGCATTTCTATTTACTGCAAACACAGGAATAAACTGAAGGTTGTGCAATGGGTTGAGTATTGTAGACAAAAGGAAGTAACGTAATTCTAGAGTTCCATCGATTCATCTACCGTCGTGCTCATAGAGAACGCAGAATTTACATCTTGTCTGTTTGAGAGTTTGTTTGGAATTGAAGTGTTTCGTGCCAAGATGATTCATCGCGTATGAATCTCATTGAACTTAGGGGAGTTGCTTGTTCGTGCGATGAACAGGCGATGGTTACATAATCTCAAGCCGAATCACAACTCACTACCAGTCACGTAAATCGATACAAAATAGATCACTCATGTAACTGCTACAATTTGTTAAAAATAATTACTTATTTTAGGACTCTTTGAAATTTGAATAGAATTTGTAAGCATGGAAACTGTCGAATAGAAAGTAATTGCTGGTTTTAACATTCTTAGCAAATCCGTATGTATTATCGTAAGTTTTTAAAACTATTTAGTTCACTAATTAAAAAAATGGAGATTAAAAGTATATTCCCTTAAGTTAGATTAATAATTTAATGACAACATGAAATATTAATAATTAAATGAAACTTTCAAAATAATAATTTAGTAAAAGACGAAAAAGAGAAACAAAAATTGAAAGTTAGTCCAATTAGTTGTTTATAGTTTGACTAATTTTTATCAATATTTTGTAATGCAACACATTTGCATCTATATTTATGAAAAGCTATCTTGTGTCATCTTTAACATTTTTGTAGCCCTTATATAAAATGTTGAATACATTTTTATGGGTCCAATGTACCCGCCCCTTTGTTTGATTAACAGATAGAGTTTAACGAAAATGATCAGAATCGCCATTGTTATTATTCTTTGCTGTACAAGTATTCGATCTCGTTCTAAAACTTTCAAATTTACCAATTTATTAGTACTTCGATCGAGCAACTCTTGGACACTAAATGTGGCTCGATTTAACAACCTTGATAGATCATACATCAAAATGCTACGCGTCGTCTACAACATATCGTGGCGAGATTACGTAGCAAACAAAACACTGTATGGATGCTTTTTGCGCACATATGCAGTTGTTCAACGTCGACTTAGGCACTGGCTGCACATATAAGTCCACACGATAAAACTGCTAAAAAGTGCTGCTGTGTTCCGCAGAGTTCAAGCGACGGGCGGAGAGGGTTCATATTACTATCAATACTCTTCTTGAGAGAGATACTGGCCTCTTGAGATTAGAAGTTCTGGCCGCAATGAGTGAGCGAATATCGTGGTGCACGGACTTCGTGAATGTTTCACAACTAATTGATGTATGACTCAAGAGATGAGACATGAGTACTGAAATACACAGTCACCCCTCTATAAATACCACACATGGAATCATTAAATAAAAGCTGATTAGAAACAAAACATCAAATAAATTTTAAAAAAATTAAAAATGGGGATAAAAACAAGACAAGAAAAACTAAACAGATTCGTGAAAATGATAGCGGGTGGTAAAAACGCAGATCAAATCTATTTACATAAGCAAAATTGTGGGATACCGATCGCGGGAAAATAAAGAAGCGATAAGCGAATAGGGAAAACGGAAATCAAAACTGAAATAACTTGAATGACGACATGGAAGAAAAGATCTGCCATACGAAAGAGACAAACAGGTTTATTTTGATATCCAAAAATAAGAGTTCATATAGGGTGACTCCCCAAAATGGCAACCATGGCATCGTTAATAAAAATTAAAAATACTTTTTACAATCCAATGATATTTAGTATTAATAAACGTCCGTCTATGCCTGACTTCTCCACCAAGTGTAAGTCATAAATCTCCAACCGTCTTTTTTTCATCGCTGTTCAATAATATGGGGTTACCTTGTGATCATCTCATAAGTAGAAAGTTGTTATTCGGAATAGGTTTCATACTGACTGGACTATGAGTCCTAGACTTTTTATTTGTGGAGTTATCAGATAATTTATATGTGGAGTTATCAGATAATTCCTGAATTGAAGAGTCCTATTATAGACCAAATGAGGGTAGTGTCACGAGTGGAGTGTGGCAAAGTTATCGCCAATTTCGCATCGTATCTAGATGGGCTTATCGTTAAACGGCGAAAAAAGACTGTTAGATATTTATGACTGATATTTAGTGGACAAGTCAATCATATAGCGGAGTTTGTGTTTAGTAAATATGGTTGGATTGTAAAAAAATGTTTTGAATTTGATTTACGCCTTGAATGATGGTATTTTGGGGTTTTCCCACCGTATCTATAAATTTGATCATTTTTAAAGACGTTTTCGACTTAAATATCAAGTCACATTCACTTTTAAATATGCCAACAATGTATTTTATAGGTTACTGTGACAAACGGTAAGCGACAATTTTATTGGTTAATATTTTCATGACATAACGAAAAAAACAAGACGTATTCAAAATGTATGACGCATCAATTTTCTGCTCGAGCTGCCAATAATAATAGTATATTCTTAAAGGAATTTAAAAGAATCCCTTTCAAATTAATGTCTTAAGGTATATATATATATATATATATATATATATATATATATTTCATGTATCCATATAACATCAGATATAATATTTTATGTATCAATTTTCAGTATTTATTTCAACAGTGCTCGATACGTAATAGAGCTAGGTAGTAAGTTATGAAAACATATTTATGGAAATTAAGCTATACAGAGGCTCCCGCGTTTCATCCGGGGGGGGGGGGTCTTCAGGCTAAAATGCATGGAGTTAGTCGTGTATATATAAACACCAGGCAAAATAAACTACATGCATTTTAGCCTGAAGATTTCCCCCGAGGATGAAACGTGAGAACCTCTGTGTAGCTTAATTGCCATGAATATATTTTGATAACTTACTATATATATATATATATATATATATATATATACTTTTAGAAATGTTAATGTTAAGAAGGGTTGTCCATAAAGTGAATGTAGTAATTTTGGTGACTGAAACTAGTTTAGAGAATACACCCGAAACCCATCAAACCCAAACCCAATTTTGACCTTGTGACATATCTTCATGTTTTAAAAATGTTTACTGTAAAATTTGAGATAAATATATATATATATATATATATATATATATATATATATTGATAATAATATGTATTTATATATATATATATATTTATATATATACGTATATTGATAATAAATATATATTCATATATATATTTATATATATATATACATTTACCACCATATGATAGTATATACATATATATGTACATATATGCAACAATATATAAATATACACGCAGATACATATACATGTTATAGATATACAGATATCGACTAACATCGATAATAATATATATGTGCAAATATATATAGATATAACAAAAACATATATATATGCATAAAGATTTTTATTTTCAAACATTATGATGTATATTTGTATAAATAAAAATCTTTATATCTATTAAAAAGCTCTATTTATTAGTGAGCATTCTTATATAAACACAGTAAAGATTCTCTGTAGATGTTGATTTCAACTTTAATTAGTTTAATTATAGACCACCCTCAACGGACTACTATCTACGGGTGATTTTCCTATCTCGGAGAGAAAAATACATTAATAACAAAAAAAAACGCTTTAAAATAACCGTTTATGTTAAAAGCTTGCTCATTTATTTCTGTGAGGCAAATAAACACTTCATTTAAAAATAAAGCAAACAATATCCTTTTGGCTTTCTTAAATTTCTAACAATAATTCATATTCAAATATATATATATATATATATATATATATATATATATATAAGTATACACACAGACACACACACATATATAAATATATATATATATATATATATATATATATATATATATATATATATATATATATAAATGTTATATGCACAGAAAAGTAATCCATGGACACATGTTTCAGGCTCACCTTTGTCATCAGTATGGCTATCTTAGACAGGGATCGAACCTTCGATATATATATATATATATATATATATATATATATATATATATATATATATATATGTATGTATGTGTGTGTGTGTGTGTGTGTCAGTTCATATTATATTCCAATAACCGTGGTTTTATTTTATTATTTTTATTTTTCCACATTTCCAAAAAACATAACATTTCTGTGAGATATATTTGTTACGGTCCGTTTCATTTGTCTTGTGCCAAACAACATTTTTATGTCAATATCGTCTCTGCAACACTGCAAAATCATCAGAAAAAAATCACAAGGTAAAAAGTTATTGGATTAAAGTATCTTGAAAAAATCTACACTATACAGTAGTTCATTTTTGGGTGAAAGAAAACAAAAAAACAAATAAAAGGAGAGCAAAAACTCACATGTGGGGAACCCACTAATACGTCATATAAAGAGAAATGAAAGAAGAGAGATAAATATGTACGAATGACAAATCTATTTAAACTTCGATTGTTCAATGCAATATGTACTCGGTAAAACATGTTTATTTTTCTTTCCTTAAGCCAAGGCTTTTCAAAGATTAAAATCTTATCATCAGATGAATTACATAGATAGATATGTTGGCAGTGGAAAAGCCACTATTTGAAAAAATATAAAGTAATGAAGTGTAAGAGTGTGCGCGTAAAAATATGGATTCTCTGTCCAGTTGGTGAATGTCCGTAGAATAAGTTCGTTCCATTTACGATTGAACTAAACATCTTTCTATTGGATTTACTTCATTTTTGAACATTTTCAACGCTGCCTTCACGAAACATTTTTGCCATCTTTAAATTTTTTTTCACCGGACACTTTATCTACGGACATTCACACAATTTTGTTTCATTGAAACAGTTGCCAACAACGCTCTGAATCGCCGATGCGTGTTGTTTTGTATCGACCGTTAGCAAACGCGGCACCCATTTTGAACACAGCTGCCTCATTGGCAAATAGTCAATGGTTAATACGCTGCCTTTTGATATTTAAACCTCCTCTTTTATTCCATGAGAAATGCCAGAATACTGAAATCATATGACCTTAATTGGGTTAAGATGAAAATTCATATACACTAAATGTACAAAAGCAAGGAAATTCACAAATTTTTACACTTTTATTGTCATTAATTAAGGGTATGACTACATATCAACCAAACAATTTCATTATCACACCACTACAGTATAAATCTCTATGCATGAGTGGATGAAGTGTGTGAGGTGCGCTGAAGAAATATTCCTTCCAGTAAAATACATAGCCCTGTTGTGCTCACATACCCTTAATGTCACTACTTCATAGAAATGATATAGATTTTTTTAGTAGCGCCATATATATGTCAGGCTGGCTCAGAACTGATTGAGTGATGTGTTAGATAAATAGTGAGTGCAAACACTAGCGAAACATAACTTTTCCCCGTTATTTTTTACAAAGAGTGTGCACTGTTATATATATATATATATATATATATATATAGAGAGAGAGAGAGAGAGAGAGATCAATGCTTCCACCAGTCTCTCATAATAGAAAAGAAATAGACTCAAGCGCCAGTTCACGTGGATACTACACAGCAACAACCTCACACATACACTTGGACAGGACAACCTAGCGGTCAACACTAACGCATCCTCAGCCACGCATACTCTTGTCACAGACCTCACAGATTCCCTCACACATGATGAAAAAGAACTCCTCAGCCTCGGCCCTGAATTCATCACTACTCAAAAAGCCAACGAAAACACTTTGTTAAACATTGAAACACATTTCTGTAGAGCGGCTTACCACCTCAAATTGCTATCTGTAATCAACAGTACTACACTCAACAACACCAATGATAACTTCCCTGTATATCAACTCGACCACCCATTACACCCACCACCTAATAACCATGAATTAGACATTAAGCTCTCAAGACTGAAACGCAATATTTTTTTAATCATTAAACGTGAACACACAATCATTGTGTCTAACATCACGAGTTCACAACGTCTCACACTTGAAATACTTAAAAACAAAGACTTTATCTTCCTACCTTCTGGCAAAGGAAAATAATTCTGTGTAATACCACGTAAAACTTACGACAACCTTGTGCACACACACTTAAGTAATGCTACTCTCTACTTACCTGTCAGTAACATCTTCTCTATGCAAATCCAAGACCACATTAACTCTGCCTGGACTTCCATATGTAGAAAAAGAAACCTCCCGAATAAATACAAATATAATTTAGTTACTAGAAACAGTAGACTCCCTACTTTCTATCACCTCATCAAGACACACAAAGCCAACACAACTACACAGATTAGGCCTATAGTATCAAGTATTGAAGGACCTCTATACAAAATCTCATGGCTCCTCTCTCAACTACTTAAACCCCTACTCTCTACCTTTCATGGGAACGTCAATAGTGCTGATTAGGTCATCCGCCGTCTGCATACACTTCAACCACAGCAGTTAAGACAAAACCAATACGCCTTCAGCCTAGATGTCGTAGCTCTTTATACCTCAGTACCTGCACATCCAACTGTCGATTTAATTACTGCCCGCATCTCTTCCAACGACCTTTACTGCTTTGGCCTCACGGCCACTGATATTCACGAACTATTACAAATAATAGTCGATAATACTTATTTCACCTTCGGACAACTTACTTACAGACAAATAACAGGACTTCCAATGGGATCCAGTCTCTCAGGATTACTTGCTATATCATATATGGATAGATTGGAGCGTCAAGCCCTTGACACCTGCTACTCGGCTATTTTTCTTTCGAGATACATCGACGACATTCTGATCATAACATCATCACGGGAGGAAACGGAGAATATTTACACGACATTCTGTAATACAGACCCATATATACGGTTCACTGTTGAACACCCTGATGCCTCTGGATCCCTATCAATTCTGGAGTTTAACCTTAAGATTTCTGATGAGGGAGCTCTTATAACAAAATTCTACAGGAAGGCAGCTAGCAGAAACATTTTTGTGCATTACAAGTCGGCCCTCCCTCTAAGAGCCAAAATAGGATATACGATTAATGAAATAACACGCATCCGGGACAAGTGTAGTGTATTAGCAGACAAAACCGCATGCACTAGGCAATTCCATCAGGTGCTGGACTTGAATGGATACCCCAACACAATCATCAGGCACCTTGAGAACCCTAAGAAAACGGATGAGACGCTTTACAGCCAACACCTGTTTCTTTAAACTGCCTCAGTGAGAAAATCACAACATCAATCCGCAAGGCCATTAGAAGAGAGGGCTTGAACATACAGCTTGTCCACTCGGGTCGATCACTAAAGAAGCAGCTAGCTACGCGCAAACACCAATTTAAACCAACACAGTGCACCCTAGCTAACTGTTCAATGAACACCACAGACATTTGTCACCGCACATATACAGTTTACAGATTAGAATGCACCATCTGCAGCAAATTTTACATAGGTAGTACCATGAGACCCCTACATATCAGGATTAAGGAACATACACAGACACAAGCATCATCATTCTTCAAACACCTTAACACATGCAAAAAAAACTAACAGACTTATCAAAGTTAACATCTTGGCCACGGAGAGGGACATTGGAAATCTTCGAATTAAAGAAGCTCTATTCATCTCTAGGTTAGGTCCTGAACTTAATAGTAGGCTTGAATTGAATTCCTCATTTTTAATATAATCTATAATATAGTATATCTCGTATTTAACACAATTCTAAATAAACTTGAATCAGTTTAAAATATATAGATTAAAGAATCATCAGTAAAACAATACACTTGGTTTTTGGATTTACAATTACTCCCTTTATATTTGACTCCGTTGATGAGGTGTTATATATTTATACTGCATGCCACATTCACATTCACTGTTATAAGCAATGTTACAGCATTGCGGTTAAGATTAATAAATTATGTAATAAGTATATTAATAGATTAAAATAAACAAACATTATTTTTCGTATATTAATAAGATAACAAACCTAGTGGATAGATACACATTTCATCTTCTTCCTCTACAAAATATTTAAGGTACCCCCTATAAACTCTATAAATAAAGAAAGAGAAAATAATAAACTTTAAAAATAAAACAATAACATATATATATATATATATATATATATATATATATATATATATATATATATATATATCATGGACTCTCCCGTCGATTTCGACGTATGAGGTCTTGACAACTTAAAATTTGTTTAGTCTACGATGGATGTAGCATGCTTACATTTACTCAATCGTAAATGGCATTTGAGTCCTGCGAGAGATTTGCAAACCAGCCCACAATGGATGCAAGAAGGAAGATCTTGAGAAAAATCGGCTGGGATACTTGTAGATGTTTTTGTTCTTTCGCGTCTCTCGCGCTGTTGATCAATGGCAGTTACAGAGAACCGCCTGATGCCCCTCTGGCAGTTAGTTCGCCATTCCTTCCGTCGAGAAGCAAGCTGTTCAAAATCACGATAAGCAATATTGATAGATGTTAAATTCATCTTCAACTTGTTCTTAAAGCGAAGCAGCGGTCGACCCACATTTCGCCTTCCACTGTTGAGCTCGCCGTACATCAGTTGCTTTGGTATTCTATCATCTTCCATACGTAAGACATTTCCTGCCCAACGCAGTTGTGATTGCATCAAAAAGCTTTCAATTCCGCCAATACTGCAGCATGTAAATAGGTCCGCATTAGACATCCGATTTCTTAGGGTGACACCACAAATCGTTCTAAGGCAATTTTTGTGAAAGACATCAAGCTTCTGAATGTGGCTGCGATAGACTGTCCATGATTCCGATCCATAAAGCAGTGATGTTAGCACAACTGCTCTATACACAAGTACTTTTGTTCTCAAACTTATCCCCCTGTCCTTCCATAACAGATGACGCAGTTTTCCAAAGGCAGTGGTTGCTTTCGCAATTCGGTTAAAGATTTCGTCATCAAGGGAGGCACTCCAATTTATCTTACTCCCAAGATAAGTGAAGTTTTTCACATATTTCAGATCTTTACCGTCCACTTGGATTGGAATATCTGGAAAACAGTGTACTGGTGGTCGTTGCTTTACTGGTGGCCGTTGCTTCACACCCTGAACTTGTTTAGGTATGAGACGCGGTTGGTGACTCACTTCTGTTTTCTTGATGCTGATTGTCAGACCAAAAGCCTTGCAAGCAGTCGAAAACCTGCCCACAAGCAGTTGCGCTTCCTCCCGAGATGTTGCACAAAGTGCAGCGTCATCTGCAAACAAAAGATCCCTGATGACAGTTTGTCGAAGAAGGGTCTTAGCTTTGAAACGTTGCTGGTTGAAGAGACCACCACTTGTTCTAAATTTAAACTTCACCCCAGTATCTATATCAGCGAAAGCATATCTCAGCATAACTGAAAAGAACAAAGCAAATAGCACAGGTGTCATTACGCAACCCTGTTTGGTACCATTTGTCACATTGAAAGGTTCTGAAGACTCTCCATTTGAAACAACCGATGCCTTCATTCTATCATGGAAAGAAATAATTACATTTAGCATGTTGTCAGGTATTCCCAGCTTGTCCAGCACTTTCCAGAGGGCTTTGCGGTTTACTGTGTCAAAGGCCTTTGTAAGGTCAATGAAAACCATATACAACTCGTCGTTCTTTTCCCGAACTTTCTCGGCAACCTGGCAGAGGGAAAAGATCATATCGACAGTACCCCAATCAGCACGGAAACCGCACTGAGATTCGGGATAGATATCATCAACAAGGTGTTTAATTATTCTGTTGAGAATAAGCCTTGCGAAGACCTTCCCTGCAATTGACAAAAGTGATATGCCTCGATGGTTGTCACAGATGTTTCTATTGCCTTTATTCTAATACAAGTGTTGAATTAATGCATCTTTGAAATCCTGAGGGACATTTTCACCCTGCCAGATCTTCACAAAGAGACTGTGCAGCTTCTTCACTAGTGTCTGGCCACCGTACTTAAACACCTCAGGAGGTAAGGTGTCTTTCCCTGACCTTTTGCCTGACGACATTTGCCTAATAGCAACGAAAACTTCATGTATTGCTGGAAGGAAGGAGAGTTCAGGAATCTCAGGTCGTTCAGTGATAGATGAAAGTATTTCTTCATCAGTTGTGGAAGTATTGTTTAGGACCGCTTCGAAGTGCTCCTTCCAACGATTCAATATATCCGCTCTATCATTTATCAGTGTGCCATCATTTGAAGATACGGGATAAACGCCAGATTCGTGCGGTCCAAAAACTTTCTTAATACCTTCATAAAAAACTTTTAAGTCTTTTCTGTCAAATGCTTCTTGCATTAATTTGGCATGTGAGGACCACCATGCCTCTTTCATCTGCCGTAATGCTTCCTGGACTTTACTTTTGCATTCCTTGTGCAATCTCCTCTTTAGTGTTGAGTTCTTATCATCAATCCAGGTGTTATGAGCCCTATGCATTTCATTGATCAACTCCTGGGCCTCAACATTCTGGTCATCAAACCAGTCCTGATGCATACGGACAGGTAACCCCAAAACCTCCAATGCAGATGTGTGAATTACGTCCCGCAAGGATTTCCAGGAAGATTCGATATCATCGGTTATCTCAACAGAATCCAATGAGCGACTAAGACGGGCCGACAGTGCTGCCCGCTGAACGGTATTCTTTAATGGTAGAATGTTTATCTGTTTAGGGACAGAGGAGCGTTTCACTCGTCTGTGCTGTAAACGAAAAGACGTTTTACTTCGAAGCAAGGCATGATCTGAAAGATAGCAACTTGTATGGAACGAACGAGTGATACGAAAGTCCCCAAGGTCACGTATCGTGGTGATGATGTAGTCAATACCATGCCAATCCCTAGAACGAGGGTGCATCCATGTAGTCTTGTGGGAGTTTTTTCTGCTGGAATACAGTGTTGCTAATGCACAGATTAAGCTCTCCACAAAGAGACAACAAACGAAGACCATTCTCATGCATACGCCCAACGCCATGATGACCCAGAACACCACGCCATGATGTACTATCCACACCCACACGTGCATTAAAATAACCCAAAAGAATAAGTTTGTCCTTGTGTCGAACATTAGTGATAATTTCTCTTAGTTGCTGGTAAAAATCATTTTACTCCTGCTCTGGTCTGTTCAACGTGGGAGCATACCAACTAATTAAAATAGCACGGGTATCACATTCAAGATTAAGGGTTAATGTCGTCAAGCGATCCGAAAACCCCTTTGGAAGGGTCGGCAATGACTTTGCAAGATTGGACTTGATAGCAAATCCTACTCCAGAATGTCGAGGCTCTTCTGGGCCTTTGCCACTCCAGAAAAAGGTATAACCACGCTTTTCTTCTGTCAGGTGTGAATTTCCAGACAGGCGAGTTTCACTAAGGGCGGCAATATCGATGTCAAACCTTTTAAGCTCAAGTGCGACAAGAGCCGTCCTACGTTCTAGCTGAGTATCATTGTCAAGTAGAGTACGGACATTCCAAGATCCAAAATGAAAGTTTTTACTTCTTCTGTTATTGGGACTGCATGTTGGATACCCAGACAGCTGCAGTTGGCTGCCAAGGGTAATGATGAGCAAGCATATGTTTAGGGCTCCTTTTATTGCCCCCTTCCCAGCATAGGGAAAGCAGTGCTATCCCTAAACAGGGCTGCTTTGTCACCGATAGAGGACACGGACTGCACAATTGTTCAAATGTTTGGGCAGAACGGCCATCACCCACCGGTCGCCAAAATGTAGAGATCGAGCTAAGAACTTCCAGTAATATCCTTTACCTGTTCCCGTCGACTTACCCTATCGCCTGTGGACTTTTTTTTGTGCAGGACTTTGGTATAAATTTAAGTTGTCAAGAAACCCACACAAAAGATTTGTTTATAGTGGTGAAAGCCTGTGTAAATACTATCCAAACTTTTTGGACCTTTTCATAAACTCAAGTCGGTGCAGAAAAATCGCCACAGATTAAGCAAGAAAAGACCTCAGGTTTAACATCAGAGTTTTCGATCTCCTAGATACCTGTCTTAACAAAGACTAAGGGAGGTATCTTGCCCAGTGGTATTAACGCGCCCCCAGACACTATCCTGGGAATTTTCATAACCCGGCACTATATATATATATGTCTATACATATATATAGATACAGACCACTACCCAGTGGCAGGGGGTTAGATTGGTGAGCGTCGGGACATATCTGCATGCCAGCAGGCCCTGCACACTGCACCTCTGGGGTTCTAACCTACTCCGAGATTTCTAGTCTATTAGCCTGGGGCCGCAAGGCTCCCAGTTACCATAGTGTACCACGGGGAGGTCAGACAAGAGTCTTGTCTGGGGATAGGCTATATACCAGCAGGGGAGACTTACTCAGTAGGCTCCCTTTTCGCTCAGCTAGTGGCTATCTGGCGGCTAAGCAAAGAGTAAGAGTAGGAAGCACATGCAACTACAAGTACGCTCCACTGTTGCACTAGACGCAATATATATATATATATATATATATATATATATATATATATATATATATATATATATATATTTATAATAAAAAATTAAATAAATAATATATGTATGTATGTGTATATGTATATACACATTTATAAAAATGAATAAATAAATAATAATGATAAATAAATGAAGAAACAAATATATTAATAAATATATAAGTTACGTAAAAATATATTTAAAAAATAAAATAAAAAATAAAAAATAAAAATGTAATAATAGAATAGAATAGCAAAAAAAATTACTATATAGATTCACTTTTACCCCTCAATAATTGAATGACATATATCCAAAAGTAAGGTTAAAGATTTAGAAATTTCAAATAAGTATTGAAATCCTATAAATGAAATTATATATTGGAGATTTATATTTGATTTAATTTAATTTAATTTAGTTTAGTTTTATATGTGTGTGTATAAGGGAGATAATTCATTACTATTTTACAAAAGTTATCCCACCTTCTCGGAAGGAAAAAAAAAGAAAATTGAACTGAATTTAAATTTTTTAAAAATCGTTAGTGAATTAAACTATGAATTTTAATAACATTGTACAAAAATCATAAAAGCATTAAATAGTTTCAGATTAAGTATATAATGATAATATTTTAAAAATAAACTAAACAAGAATTGAAGAATTAGTTTCGTTCCCTAAATTTACTGCGTGCTACAAATGGTATAAATCTAAACATATTTAGTCGTTAATCATGAAATAAATTTGAATTTTTTTAAAAAATAAATAAATTACAATTTTTTTTTCTTTTTTCAGTAAAGTAATGAAATAAATATTGTTTGAATAGCATAAGATAACAACGGTATATATAAAAAATCTATTCAATAAATATTGAAAAAAAAAATAAATGGTACTTCATCGGTGAGTTCAAATATAGAAAATAAAAGTAAAAATAAAATATTCAGAGAAGAAAAAAAAATAATAAGTAATTTAATGATTTTAAATCATGAAAAAATAAATAAAAATCAGTTATAGTTTTTTTTACATTGCTGCGGATATTAATATTTACTGCGTTATAAGCAATATTGCCATTCACACGTTTTTCGAGATTTAAACACCTACCATTTGATAAAGAGGTCTTCCTCGAAATATATTATGGAACTCGGTCACACAGATTACATCAGTGTTTAAATCTTGCCTAATCAAGTAAGATTTGCTATATAGAAAAAAAATATTAAAAAAGTTTTTTTGTTTCTTTTAAATATATAATCAAAGTCACTTGTTTTGTCTTACTTCTCAACGCCGACATTTTTCCATTTCTTGCATTGTGATAGCCTTCTAATACTCCTCTCTCTCTCTCTCTCTCTCTCTCTCTCTCTATATATATATATATATATATATATATATATATATATATATATATATATATATATATATATATATATAAAACAATAACAAATTCCTCAAATGAAACAACATTTGCTCAAATCGAAAGACATTTCTTCAAATGGATTTTCATATCTGATGAAAGCGGACCACCGCTTGAAACGCGTTATATAAAATTATAAAATGGTAAAACAACAAAATAATAAATAAATGTTGAAAAAAACATTCTACAAATGTTGGTAGCCTTACTCCTTTACATATATACTTTTCTCTCGTTGGAACTGCACTAATACTGCACTACCCTCTTTTCTCTCTCTCTCTCTCTCTCTCTCTCTCTCTATATATATATATATATATATATATATATATATATATATATATATATATATATGTGTGTGTGGGTGTGTGTGACATATAATATAATAGTTATTAAGTTGAATGATCAATATAATACCTTTTTGCTATAATTTTCTGAAATACATTTTTCTTTTGGTATGAACATAGGCCTTACAAAATCCATGCTCTTTCAGGAAAAATTATTTTGATGTGTTGATTTTTTAAAGGTCGAGCAAAATGCTATTCACCCTGAAGATATTTTGAAATAACTAATGTCGTTTATGTTTATTTTGCATTTCTATAGAGAATCGACTAACAGATGAAGCTGGTAAAATAATTGCAGGCATAATCAAAGTAAGTGCCCATTTTACTTTTCATTTAATGTGCCCATTCTACTCATCGTGTAGCCTCAATTATATATATTCCAAAATTCATAATTACCCGTTCAGTAGTTTAGGAGATTATCCTGCACATATAAATATATAAATATATACACATATCTAACTTTACATATAAAGAGATGTACACATACCTTAATTTATATATACATACATATATGTATACATATATATATATATATATATATATATATATATATATATATATATATAAAATGAATAGTTCGACTGCAAAACGCGATAAACGCCATTTACAAAAGTACGAAGCCAGCACTATAAACAGTATTACATTTCAACACTCGACCACACACTCAAATTATGTTTTACATAATATGATACCGGAATAATTCATTTTTGCTCTCAATTAAAATAAACTTATATTCGAAGTCTATATTCAATATATTCGTTCTTTTATTGATTAAGGTCTCAATTTAAACAATTTGGATTTATCCCGTTTTGCATTTGAACTCTTCATATATATTTCTTTTTTAAGTATTATGGAATAATTATATATAGTAATTCAGAATGCGATACAAATATGCTCACTATTTGGGATAGAACATTATCATAGAGAAAATGATAATAACACAAATGGAAAGTTATATACTTTACAAGTTTAATAAATTCAAACAGTACAACAAAGAATAGTTATAAAAAGTCATTTAAAACGAGGTTTTACAAAGAAACAAGACCTCTCTTCAGAAGAAAAAAAACAATTATTTAACAAGCATTGGTTTATATTATTTGTTTGAAAAACTTTGAAAAAGATTATCAATCGTTTATGAAATCTGAAAAAAAATAAGTCTCTGTGGGAAGATGTAAATAGAATTTGTACTAATGAACCCCTACATATTTTATGAAGTGTCAAAGGGTATCATCCATTGAAATATTATATTATAATATAAATAATATATTGGAGTCTAAAAATAGGTGAAAATAGTCCTAATTCAATATATGTAAAGACTAATATATATGTAAATGTATTATGTCTCCAAACGTCTTCTTTTGGAATTATTGTATAAATGATAAAGTTATAAGAATGATAGATAGAATAGGAAAAACAATAGAGAGTTGAACGCTGAAAATTTACAAGATTGACTAGATTTTAAAACGGCTGCAGATTTCAAATATTTAAAGAAAAATCAGTTCAGATAGTCAACGTATTGAATTTACAATAAAAAAAGGGAAATTGAGTTTAGAAAAAACGAAATATAAATAATTGTATATACTATACTATATATTAAATAAATTAATGGCTTTTTATTACTCTTGTCAATTTTTATCCCGATTATAAGCTCTTGTAGACAGACAGAGTTGTTTATTGACATGCATCATCTTTTCCGTAATACAAAGATAAACATTAATTGATAAATAAATAACAAAGAAATAATTTTTAATTAATCTTAATTAACTCATTAAATATATCACAGTATATATAATCATTTATATTTTTAATAATCGATTTTATTTTTTGCATCTTAATTCAATTTTATTTTATTTAACAATTAATTTCCACATTTCTAGTTTAGTATATTTTAAGATTGTTTGAATAACGACTTCTATTATGATTATCGCAATTCCCAATATTTTTATCTGCCTTACAAACTTTTATGTTTTAATTATTATCTCCCTACTCCTTCTTGGCCTTTTGGCTAAGATCAAAATGTAGTATCTGTTCCGATGGATACTGCACCCCATACTGGTGTTGTTTTGGCCTTCGGGTCTTGATTTACGCTGGTCAATGGGTTTGTCCTGTGCATTTCTGGGAGGTCCACATTCCCAGGCTTTGCCTCCCCTCATTTTGGAGGAGTAAGTTTATTGCTTACTGCATGAGGCGCCCCTACCAAGGAATGGCGACGGGGCTGCCCAGGCAATTTTTAAACCCCACTTTCCCGACCCGACCTTGGGTCACATCTTACTTGTGGGAGTAAGATAAAAACTGGCCTTGTGCCTAACTCCTGGAGAGGAGTAAATCACTACTCCTCTTATCTATATAATAATAATAATAATAATAATAATAATAATAATAATAATAATAATAATAATAATAATAATAATAATAATAATAATAATAATAATAATAATAATAATATTAAAACAATCCCTGATGTCAAGATCCAAAAGTAATCTCCTTTACTGATTTGCCTGGTGATAGATTCGCTAAGCAAGTCACTGAATAACTACTGGAGGGCCTACAACCTAAGCCGGAGCTGCAAACAAGGCCAAAACAAAAGAGTCAACCACCTACTCTTCATGGATGACTTCAAGCTGTATGTCAGTTCAGACACGTACTTGAGTCAACTCCTGCAGGTTATACATACCTTCTCCAAAGATATTTGAATGACGTTTGATCTGGAAACATGTGCCAAGTTCTCCCTCACAGCTCGGAAGCAAACCCACGCGGAAAACATACAGCTTGATGAAGTGACTGACGTCAAAATCGTAGGAGAGCAGGAACAATACAAAACTATTGGCTTTGAAGAATATGATTTAATTCAACACGCCACGATGAGGGAAAAATTAGCAGATAATATTTACCGCGGATAAGAAAAACACATCTTACAAACAGAAACAAAATAACTCCTATTAACAAACCTTCCATGGCATACATTTTTGGCATCATACACTGGCCACAAAAATAAGAAAATGTTGACACTGTACAACATAGTGTACAGAAACTTGTATCAACAAAGGCTGTATCTGGTCAGAGCAACAGGATGCATAAGTCTTTCAGAAATTAAACATCAAGATCGAACCACTATTTTGAGCACTGATCACTATCTGATGAGCACACAAAACAAAAATCTCATGTTGGTACATGAACATGAAGAAATGAGAAACATTAAAACAACCTCCATCACAAAACTGACCAAACATTTTGAACAAAACTATCTCACAAATGAGGCAGAAACATCAAAAGCATGCCAAGGAAATAGCCCAAAAGAGCCGCCAGAAATACACCAAAACATTCCATAGTGGAAACTGGAAGAATTGGCCAACCAACAACGTGCGAAATAGTTTCGGTAAAAACTATCCCAAGAATATATTGATAAGGAAGGCTAGCTTAAATGAACGAGAGAGGATGATAATGGCTGCCCAATATCAAGACTTGATGACCAAAGCTTTTAAGAAAATGAATGGCTTCAGCAACGACACAGAAGTCGATGGTGTGCGCCACATTACATTCAGTTGCAATGTTTTGCTGGTGGACGAATACAAAATAATGCGATACAATAGAGTGTGTAAATATCTCCACTGGATTATCTGTAAAAAATGAATATCCAGTGTAGCAGCAATTCCTGTGAACATATACACAAAATCACCGTAGAAGCAAGTCATCAACCATCCACTCTAACTATGCTATCTCTATAGCTACATACTTAAAAATACCTTAGCCATTTCGAAGACTGACTCTGGATTCTCCGACATTCTGGTCTGCTTTCGTAAGGAATGAAATCCTTTGGATACCCATTCTATACAAGTACTACTCAGCTTGTTAGGATCTAGTTCCGAGTTAAATGCTAGACTATTAGATAATTGGAGACTCACCTCCGCTAATCACAGCCTTTAACACCTCGGGGAAATGTAAGAGTCTCTAAATATTATTATTATTAATAACTTTGAATTATTTTTAAAAATTTTGTTGAAATATTTTTTAATATTTCTGAAAATTCTTTATAAAACTATTATTTTTTGTTATGGATAATACGTATCAATTTACTAGTAATAATATTTTCACAGTCGCATGCATTAATTAACTTCTTCACCGTCTGCTAATCTCAGTTTCTCTCTTTATTTATTTTATGAAAGAATAGATCCATTCAAGATTTATCTCTTTTGTATTTTTTAAAAATATAATACTAGTGTAATTCGTGTTCCAGGGAAACTGAGAAATCTGAGAAACTCGTGCTCCCATCCCTGAACAGCATTTCAATATTTCAATCGAATTTTAAACTTTCTATAAATATAAATTTGCAAGTAATAGAAATATAAATTGTTCTCTTTCTTGTTTATACGTATGGTAAATTTGATAATTTTATCAGTGTCTATTCCATGTATTTTATTTTTTAATGCTAAAGTTTCAAATCGGATAACCATTTTGTGTAGTTTACAGTGCCAAGAAGCTGGAAATAGAAATTGGGACGCTTAAAACGTACACACGGCAACAGACTGTTTTATTAAGAAGGAAAAGCGAAGAAAAATATCACTTCTTGTTTATGTTGATGATTTGCTTTAAGAAAAACATTTAGAATGAAGTTTTAACTCAAGCAAAAGATAAGAAAATGAAAACTAATACATAATTTAAACAAATATTTTTGTATTTGCACAGTGGGTACACACACATAGAATTACAATTTTGGCATACTATAATAAAATTACTAAGTTTTCGAGAGTTATATCCCTTTCTATTATCACAAGTTTATTCATTATCATCTGTATGTTTATACATAATAAAGGTCTCGCTGCTTGCCTGATGCTTCCATATGAATTTTCGATGTCACAAAACAAAGGATTGTATTCAGTCTATGACAGATTAGAAAAAGGAAACATTACTTTAATATGTCAAATTCCTTAATTATTATAGCTCTAATCCGTTTGAAAACCAGCAAAAAAATCAATATAAACAAGAAGTGCTATTAATTCTTCCATTATTTAATTTGAATAAAACTCTATTTTTGTTCATATAATAAAGAACACGGTAATAGCTTTGCTGTTTACGTTTGTCGCAGTGTATACGTTTTCAGCGTCCTAAATTATCTTTCCATCTTCGTGAAACGTACACAAACCGATTAATAAATTTGAAACGTTAGTATTATGAATAAAAAATGGGGTACAGGTTATGCGAAGAAAAGCATGAAACAATGTCACTTCAAGTTTATTTTTCTAAAGAACGAGATAATGAAGTCTTTTTTTGTTGCATTTTCTGTTCTAAAACGTGTCAGCGGTATAATGGATAGCAGGCGTAGTAGATTTGAGTGTGAGAGAGTGTTATCTCCCGCCTTCTCGTACTAATGACCAATGGAAAATAAAATAACGAACAGGATTAAATATAATTTTTTTTTAAAGTCAAGTAAAAAAGGAGTTTTTTCGGTTTCAAAACACGGACGAATAAACGAATTAATAAACATATTTGTTCATATAATCTTGTGTATGAAGCTATTCTGGTCATTAACATAAGAGAAAATCTCAGGTAACTTTAAAAATAAGACAATAGAAAATCGTTAGTCATATAACATTTTCAAAGGCAACATGAACACACCTTAATGAAGAAATAGAAATTGTAAAACTTGGACTCATTCATTCATTGATATGTTTAAATTGATGTAATGTATTATGACTCCATTCAGCTTATTTATAATTTTTAATTACAAAGATTTACCCCTTAATTTAACAACTTTCACTTACACGCAGCTACAAGAAAATGCCACCCTGCTGTTCGTATATACTTCAACCACGGCCCATCAGTCCCCCCCCCCCCAATCAATGAACTCTCGTCTAAACTGAGAAAAAAAACATAGCAATGTAATCATACTGGAATTTTACTAGATGTTTTACACAACAAAACAACGGAGAAAAATCATATTCTTCACTGACATCTACCCTCCGTAGAAGTATGTATTTATTTTATTAGAGATAAGAAAAAGAAAACGCCGTGTTTATGTATACAATTTCTTAATTAGTACGGAAGCTAAAGTTGCATTCTCTAAGCTTTGCGAAAACCACAACTCAACAATAACATGAAGTGATATTCATTCTACATGTATTTAATTTAAATGAAGTCAGATTTCCTTTCCTAAAATGAAGAACACGGTAATAACTATGTTTGCGACGCTGAAAACGTACACACGATAATAGGCGTTCACGCCTATTATCGTGTGTACGTTTTCAGCGTCGTAAATTCTCTTTCCAGATGAAAACGTTCACACATTGATTAATATATTTGAAACTTTAGTATTATAAAAGAAATGTAATAGAGTACAGCTAACACTAAAAAAGAATGAATGAACATCACTTCTAGTTTATTTTGCTTATTTTGTTTACTTTCAGATTGACTCCAAACTATACAGGAAACTAGGAAAGTAGACACCTGCCCCATAACACCGTTACTACCAGACAAATTTCCATAACACATTTTCCTGTTATTTAATTTGTGGAAATTCAACATACATTATGTGTAATCATATTCTTGTGTCAGCTATAAAAATGTATTTATTTGACTTTATAATTCGTAGTTACACATAATTCTAATTGTCAATTTAGTCGATATTTACAAAATTAAGACTTAAATGATTTCCGTAACTGATAGGACAAATTAGAGTGTTATAAAGTCTAGTTATGTAAGTAATTATAATAATAACAACTAGCAGAACCCTATGGAAATTTCACGGTGCTTTCTACATCAATCTGTATAATTTTTATAATAATAATAATAATAATAATAATATTCCTTTTGAAATAATGTCTGTCAGTAGTATTAAGAAAAAATGACTTTTTCTTTTTCCGTAAAAATAATTGTCATTATCAGTTAAATATTCTTTAAAAAAGGAATGGTCTTTTCTAAATCCAAATCTATTTATTTAAAATTGTAGCAATCTAATTATTTTTAAAACAATAAAAGTTCTCTTTCTTTTGATCGTAAATATAATTGTCAGCTATTTAAATATTCTTCAAATCAATAAAACGATTGCTACTTTTTGAAATGCATTTATTTAAAATTGTACTGTTTTCGACCACGGGAGGACATAATTTGATTTTGGAACAATTCATTTTAAAATTAGTAAAGTCGGAATGTTTTAATTTAGCGACATAAGATTAATCACCAATAATTATCTTTTCTGATAAGACGATCTTTTTTTTTCAATGTGTGTGAAAGGTGATAACGTACGTACGAACATGACGTGGCTTAGCGTATTGTATGATAATAATATTTTCAAAAACTTTTGTTTTTAACATAGTTCACCCAAAACAAGGCAGGCCGCCACTGTAGACGTAAGGGGCTACTGAGAAAAAGAGGGATACGGTTGGGGGAGGGGGCAACCTAAATTGGGATCTGCGCAGCGAGATGTCTGTTTACATTAGTTTTAAATTCCTGCATGTCAGTACCGTCAGGGAAACAGGGGGCAGGGATAGAGTTCCAGAGGCCAGCAGCACGAGGAAAAAAGCTATTGGAATAGAAAGCTCTCCGGAATAATAATAATAATAATAATAATAATAATAATAATAATAATAATAATAATAATAATAACAACAATAATAATAATAATAATAATAATAATAATAATAATAATAATAATAATAATAATAATAATAATAATAATAATAATAATAATAATAATAATAATAATAATAATAATAATAATCAAATCAGCTTCAATCAGTACAATTCAACAGAGAGATGGAGTATAATAAGGTAAACACACCCAAGATATCTGAAACTAGCTGGATCAAGTTAGAAAGAAGAAAAAAGATTACTACTTGAACCCACCCCCCAAAAAGGGACGCAATAAAATCAAGATGGATGATCATCCTTATTCGGATCAGCAGACAAATTTAATGGAGTTATACTCTTTATCAAGGCACTAAAGGTCGATGGAAAAATCGCTCAAAATATCGACCCCTTTCCCCCGCGCTAACATTTAGTCTCTGGTGACCCTAACAAATTAATATTACAAAAACAATATGTCTATATTCTGCCTGAAACAATACTGAAAAAGAATATATCAGTTATATGGGCGTGTCTTGTGTAGGTTCTATGATTTAGGTGAATACATACACAGACATATAGAAAACTGTTCTTTTATATAATGAATGTATTTTTAATATTCGAATTATCGATGTAAATGATATAAACATTTTTTCATGCTAATGGGTTTTTGCTTTTCATTATTATGTGTGCAGAGTAATGATGCGCTCATTTGGTTAAATCTCAGCCATAACCAATTAGAAGAAACAGGTTCCCAATACATTGGCCAGGCTCTATGTAAGTATGTTATATCCCTTTTTGCTGATGAAGAACATCTGCTGTTTTATATAGGGTCCGCCATAAGTATTTATATATTTTCTTTTCTGTGTAACTTTGTATATACTTAAGCATTTCTTCTATTTGATTCAAAAAGGGGAATCATCTATTTTTATAGCATCGTTTAACTTAAGGAATAAATCCGAGTTGCCATGTGTAAAGTGTCGTTGGAGCTGTGCGCTAATGTATGCCGCTCAGTCCCTGAAAGATAAAAATGTGCATTGAGTTCCATGCAGAGCACACGGAGTTTTACTAAATGGTTTAATAAACATCATGTTTTATATTGACCCCCCCCAAAAAAAAAACAAAAAAACTGTACACTTTGTTAGTTTTGATATTGCAATTGTATATTTCTTCCATGCTACATTTATTATGTTGAAATAAAAAGATATAGTTACTTATGGCGGACCCTGTATGAGTACAGTTATTTCTTAATGCACCTCTCTATAGTGATTGCCTACTTTGAATATTATTTTGTGTATCAAATTTTTTTTTTCAAAAATGAGACTTCGCTTGTTTGGTCACGTTTTTTGCCGCCCTAAGGAAGAATTTATCCGCAAGTTGGTAGCCCCAATCGCATCCGCTGTGTAGAAGAAGCGCAGATGCGGCCAGCTGAAAACTTGGTAGGAACAGTAAGGCCAGACATGGAGCTAATGGCTGATTTCCGCCTTTTTGATGTTCGACGCTGGAACCGGGAATGGCTGAAGTATGCCAAGGACTCAACTGCCGATCGACGGAGGTGGACCGCATTCACGCGTGATGCGATGAACTTATTTGGAGCCCGCTCAACCCCACACCCCCGGGTGAATGCCGTTACAGTATCAAACAAATGTATATTTTTTTTATTCATCTCCGCCATAATGGTGTATTGTCCTAGATGTCTGTTACGCCTTTTGAGAGAAAGCAAGTCAATTGCTTGCCATGTCGTTATGGAAAGCTTATTCTTCGTGGCTAGTTGTGTTTTTAAACCCGTCTCTCTCTTGTTCTGTCACGTACTCTTTTCAATAAATATACACAGGAATTCATCTAAGCTAATGTGATTAGGAATTGATCATTTTTGTTTTGGTTTTCACCATCCATATTTGAGCAGCTGTTCCATTTCTTAGGTAGCTATACAAATGTCAATTGATTCCCTATTAGACATACAGAATTTGTCTAGCCTAGCACAAAGCCATTAAATATATTACAATAATCCAAGTCATATTTCGTCACAAAAATATCGTTTAATTAAATGTCAACTGCTCAAATAGGTTTTGGTTTTATCCTAAGTATTATTTTGATAACAAGATTGTTAATGTTTTTTTGTATCACTTGAATGATAAAGGTATCTTATATAAGATAAACACATCTATATACTATTAAAATGCTATGGTGTTTTTTGTAGTTTGTTTGTTCGCATGCAAATACAAACATGTGATTTGTTGACAAAAAATGAATAGACAGAGTACACATTACTACGACAGTAGTTTTAACAATGTCAATACCCGAGTTCGAATCTCACGTAAATCTTAAAGATTTTTTTTAACTGGATACGTGTTTTATAAATAAAAAAAGTTAACATAACATAATAACATAGAAACATTACATAAATATATTTTTTAACTAAATGAACTTTTTTGATAATCCGCAAAACAGTACACATAAAGGGTATTCGGCATTATCTCAAATCATTTTTGCTTACAAACATAATTTCTAATTTTTTTGCCAATAAAACCAATATGTCAATACAGCCATCGTAGTTACTTACTCTCTCATGCAAATACTAAGTAACGTATTTTCCCCCACGAAATTTCCCATGTATTTTTCCAGGTTATAATGGATACTGACAGACCCCAGGTACTGTGCCAACACCACACAATTAGCGGATATAAACTAGTTTTCAGTTATTATATTTGTAATACATAGCGGAGAAAGAGCTTCTCTTATGTATTATAATAACATCAATGTTAAATATCTGCAGAAAATGTTATGTATTATAATAACATCAATGTTAAATGTCTGCAGAAAATGTTATGTATTATAATAACATCAATGTTAAATGTCTGCAGAAAATGTTATGTATTATAATAACATCAATGTTAAATGTCTGCAGAAAATGTTATGTATTATAATAACATCAATGTTAAATGTCTGCAGAAAATGTTATGTATTATAATAACATCAATGTTAAATGTCTGCAGAAAATGTTATGTATTATAATAACATCAATGTTAAATGTCTGCAGAAAATGTTATGTATTATAATAACATCAATGTTAAATGTCTGCAGAAAATGTTATGTATTATAATAACATCAATGTTAAATGTCTGCAGAAAATGTTATGTATTATAATAACATCAATGTTAAATGTCTGCAGAAAATGTTATGTATTATAATAACATCAATGTTAAATGTCTGCAGAAAATGTTATGTATGACATAAGTAAAATGGAAACAACTCTTTTTTGATATATTTTCCCTTTCGTCCTGAACCCAAGTCGTTTTAACAATTCCAAATATATGACGCAAAGGCAACGAATCATTTTCATGGAAGATTTATTAAATAGAATGGACAGTCACAAACGCTCAGAGAGAAAATAAATACATCTTAAGAGACGCGGGTTAATATGTCAGCGAGAGAAAGAGAAAGAGAGTGAGCGAAAGAGAGAGAATATGAGGATATACAAACAGCGTGTGCCGTGCACTAATTAATTACCATTGTGCGCCCACTCCTTCCCTCATTGGGGCTAGATAGGGTTGGGGCGAATTTTGGAGCACGCTCTGCTTGAGTCTGTCGACAGGAAAGAGGAAGAAGCTTTTTTCACGTGATTTCGCCAACTTCCGTTTCCACGTTCACCCGTTAACCATAGCTGTAACTCATTCTCACCATTCAAAAGCCATGTCCGAAATTTGACGAATGTTGACAATTTACATTAAACTTGATATGCCGCGCTTTAATTGACTATAACTTTTTTTTATTTTTGAAACAATTTTCTAAATATTCAAATGCATATTCCACTGAAAATACGAATTTAAATTTTTGAAATTATTTGATTCATCAAGTACTATTTTTGTGGGATTTGAACATTTGAAGAATAAAATCACTAGTTTCATTTGAGGAAATGTGTCATTTCATCAGATGAAACAACACTCTTTCAAATCGAAAGACATTTCTTCAAATGGATTTACATATCTGACGATAGCGTACCACGCTTGAAACGCGTTATATAAAATTATAAAATTATAAAATGATAAAATAACAAAATAATAAATAAATGTTGAAAAAAACTGTTTACAAATGTTGGTAGCTTAACTCCTTTACATATATACTTTTCTCTCGTTGGAACTACACTGATACTGCACTACCCTCTTTCTCTCTCTTTCTCTCTCTCTCTCTCGCTCTCTGTCTCTGTCTCTCTCTCTCTCTCTCTCTCTCTCTCTCTCTCTATATATATATATATATATATATATATATATATATATATATATATATATATATTATAAAGAAAATTTACTAGAACTGTTCAATGTAAAAGCTCGATGACTATTAACATTTAACAACATAGCATATATAAATAAGCAATGATATTTTAAATTCCAATGACGAAGTCTTTATTAATATTTTTACTTGCCAAATTCTAAAAAAAAATCAAGGTAACACTTGACAATTGTTTCACACAGAAACGAACAATCAAGAATGAATATATATATATATATATATATATATATATATATATATATATATATATATATATATATATATATATATATATAACTACCAGGATATTTCGCTCCTGCAGCTTATCAGCAGATCGCCATGCTATTGTGTATCTCAAATACGGAGCTACAAAAAATACGATCAATACCAAAAACTATGCAAGTCAGAAAATCCTAAATCTAATAAAATGTATTAAAATATATTTTTTTCATTCATTAACTTAAGGCATAAACTGATTTCGAAAGTTACGAATCTCAAAAAACGTAAACCAATGCTTAAAGACATCTATTAAACTACGGCATATGTTATATAAAACTTAACCTACATTGCTATATGCAATCGTTTAATATTTAATGAAACGTATTAATTTACATTACTTATTAGGAATAAGTAAAACATAAACATTCAAATATCAAAGATAAATAAAAATAAGTAAAAGACAAAATTAAAATTAGAAACTCATATTCAATGTTAATTTCAATTTAGTTTTTTACGCATTCTCATGTCATTATGAGCAGGTGCACTGCCGTGCTGAAGAAGAAGGAGCGTTAACTAAATCGTGTGAAGCAATACAATGATTAAGATTAACTTAGTAAGGATAGAATGATAGATTATATCCCTGTTAAGCCAATAGTCATACAGCAAGTCAAGCCCTGTTATTTTACGTCGCCATTATAATACGTTAGCATGCTATTTTTGAGGATGCCTATTCTGTCACAGGAAGACTAAAATGTAAAAATATCAACTTCGCTCTCAGGTAATTGTGAAGATTTGGTATATTATTTTTTTTATTTTACGACATGTCAACCCTTTGTGGGTTATTTACTTCTGAATCCAGTTATTTTGCTAAACGTTTCACGCTGCAAGTTTTTAATATGTTCAAATAATTAATAGATTATATCTAGCATACGAATTGTTTTTGTATTCATTTGTATAGTAAATGTTAATATTGTAAATAATAGTTTATAATTGCTTAATTCTATTTAGTCCATAGATGGTGCCCTGACAGCTACTATCTCTCATTCTAGACTGAGGTAATTTTTATTTTTGCCCCAATGCAAAGTGCTCCTTTTTGTGGAGCAGGACTTTTCCCACATTAAAAACCGACCTTGTGTTTAGCTTTTCCATTGTGGGAAGGCAAGTAAATAGGGACAGGTACTATAAATCCGGGTGAGAGTAGAGCTGTCGTAAATAGTAAATAAGATGTGACTCCACTCTTCTCAAAACTATCAAATTGGGGTCTCGCAACCGCATGCAATTTTGTAGAGAGATGGATATATATATATATATATATATATATATATATATATAAATGGATAGATAGATAGATAGAGAGAGAGAGAGAGAAAGAAAGAGAGAGAGAGAGATCAATATAAAATATTTTAAGCTGAAAAAAATGTTTCGAAAGAAAGCCACTATCAACTTTTTCAGGATTCAAACTACTTTTACCAACTCTTGATATTAAAAATGCAGAAAACATTCGAAATTCATAATTATCTTCATTTAGGTTTTAATTTATTCAATTTGCGTTTATATTTACTGAATAATTATTGACGTCATCTAATTGTTCAACTCTATTAACAAAATTAACTCTATACGTTGATGATAAGTTTAGTAAGTCGCAATCTTAGGTATAAATAAATCAATAAAATTGTGAGTTGTCGATTTCTTATAACAATGTTTTGGTAAAATATATATAATTGAATGTATGCATGTATATTTTCACTATTTCATGTATACATACATAGATTATAATATTATGAAATAATATAATGCATTACGTATATATATTTTCAGTATTTACTTCAACAGAACTCAATACGTGAGTACAGATTATTAGTATTCGTATGAAAATATATGTGTGGCAAATAAGCTACACAGAAACGTGTATGTCTCATTCCCGCGGGAAATTATCAGGCTACAAATATATATACATATATATATATATATATATATATATACATGCACATATATATATATATATATATATATATATATATATATATATATATATATATATATATATATATGTGTGTGTGAAATTCATAGGATTTCGAAATAGTTTAAACAGAAACAAATGATAGAAAGGACAGAGAAACACATATTTATGGCGTGTCTGAGGCAGTTTGGTGCCGTGTCCAGGATAATAGTAGATGTGAACATCGCTTAGATGGTTAGATATGAACAAGAAATACCTAAACTTTAATTTTTCAGTTACTATGACCATTTTTTCCAACCCGCAGTGTAATATTCTATCTATTCCTAATATCGATGTGATGGGTGAGATAACAATCTTGTTAATTGTTTTCTATTGTTTTCTTATCTTAGGTAGCAATAACAGTATCGAAACACTGGACTTAAGCTGGAACCACATTCGCTTGAAAGGTGCTGTTACATTGTGCAATGGTCTGTTGGTAAGTAACATATTTGTATTTTCTTCATTTATCAAAGTTTTGTTCACTGTTAGCAAATAATGTAACATATTCCTTCGTGATCGGTGAAATCATTTTGCCTTGTATCTTAAACATGCACGTGTCCAACCGAGTCTGTAACGCCATCTTGAAGTTTTTCTTCGTAGCGTTTGAACTGTATTAGGATCAAATGACGACTATGAAAGACTATAATATGTCTACTAATAGTATGGGACCTGTCCTACAACGTGTAATATAAACAATAGTATCTTCACTTTGTTGGTCAGATCCTATAGTTTTATTGAATTTCTTTCTGCGTAGCGACTGTAATAATTGATAATTAGACTCTCTTTTATTATATTATATCAACAATATCTGGTTAGATCATGAGTTGCTTCAAGTATTGAGTTTATTACTGTGGCCAAACTTAGTGACCAATTAAATGTGCTTTAGAAGTAGTAATAGTAGTAGTAGTATATGACGGATAAATGTTGGCATACACACATACACAGACACACACACATACATATATATATATATATATATAGTGTACACTTTCAGTGAAAAATGATGGAAAAATTATAATTCGCCAGTGTTAACACTCGCTAATTATCTCGATAAACATTAATATAAATTCCTAGAATTACGTTAGTAATTTAACTTTTCATATACAACATATTATTATAATTTCTGATGACTTAAAGGAAACATCACTCACATTTAACTTTTTTATTATAGAAGGGAAGATTTATTTTCCACTTCATTTCACGCTAAGGAGTAAGTCTGTAGTGGTTGACAGATTTGCTATTTGATTTCTCGCTTTCCTTAACCACTTGAAATGGTTTTGTCCACGGTCTATAAAAATGCACGTAGTTAACTCGCTTATTTTTGCGTGCCAGATATAAGTACACATATTTATGTATGTAAAATAAATATAGATTGGTCTTTATTATATATATATATATATATATATATATATATATATATATATATATATTAATAATAAATATCTACATAGTATACGTTTCATTCTTTCCGAAATAATCAGTGTAGAAATTATCATTTTCGCTAGTTCAAACCCTGAAAACAAGAGTTATATTTAACTTCAAATCCGAGTGTGTCAACCAAAGAGGTTAACGTAGTTGCTACAGATGAGATAAGAATTAAATCTTAATATATAAGTTAAGGGTAGCGGACAGCTATAGTCGGCCGTCATAACAGTGTTAGACAGTGAGGAACATGCATTATAGATTTTGACGGCTTCCTTTATTTACTCATTAAAGCGCATGGCTGAAAAGGGTCTAAAATAATTATTTTAACAATAAATATTGAAATATTATTTACATACATATACGTTTCATTCTTCCGGAATCATCAGTGCATAAATAACCATTCACGACAGTCGCACAATTCGAATCCCGATATATATATATATATATATATATATATATATATATATATATATATATATATGTTGAATAATGGCCCTATGAGAATGGACGCATCTGTCGGGGATCGAATTTGACATGCGCGGTTTGTGATGAAGTCATCTCGTGCAGGTCGGTTCGATGTGTTTCCCACGGTGCGCGGAGACATTGACGTTACCTAAAGTTCATAGAAGGTCAAAGGTTATATTGCACCTGGCGTACTCACGAGGTTTGGTGACGTCAGAGTTTCCCGCGTGGGAAAGTTAAAGTAAGATTTGATCAGTTTCTCACTTGGAAGCGACGAGAGAACAAGTCACAATCATGTAGCTGTTACAAGAAGGGATTAAGACTCCCAAGATTATAAGAGCCTTAGTGAATCTTTCATATACTTCCCTCTGCAAGTAACTACGAAATTAACTTAGTAGATTTAATTAGTGTGTCCTCTCTCTCAAATTACCATCGAACTTCTTAATTGTCGGGATTAAATAGTTAATAAAAGGCTCAGAATTTAAACAGTAAAAGATTGTTGTGCTTTATTTAAAGTGAAAAGATTGATTTCAGTCCAGGAAGAAACCGCCGAGATGTGCGAAGAAAGCAGCCCGAAAAAGCGACAACCATAGCAGCCGTGACAACAAATAGTTGCAGGCGAAAAAGAAGCACGCATTTAGTAGCGCAAGTAGTTTCCCTGCAATTCGACGCGAGACGAAACGAAGCACAGCAAGAGCAGTACGAATAGTTCCCGGGCAGTTGAAATTCGCGAATCTAGTAAACGACATATCGTCCCATTTGAATCAACAGCGAAGGTAAATCTAACGACGACACGCGACATTGAAGTTATGTCAATAACCAGTCAATGTAACATTGGCGATTTAGTGCTAAAGTGACAAGTTACGTCATCGACGTATTTTTTAAGAACCTGAGTTACCACGAACTAAAAAATAGGAACATAACAAATGGGTCCAATGAAATTTGTAAATAAGAACTTTCGTTTTATTGTTAATCGTGAGGGAGCGAACTTTTTTTAATTAGAAACAAAAAGAAAAGAGAAAAAAAGAAAAGAAAGATTTGTTATAAAACGTAATGTTAAAAATAGAAAAAAAACAAAAAAACAGTGATCTTACAAAATACACACACACAAAAACATATAATTGTTGAAAAAAAAAAGAAATATTTGTTATAAAAAATAAAATATATATACATATATATATATATATATATATACATATATATATATATATATATATATATATATATATATATATATATATATATATATATATACGTAATATTAAACAACACACACACACGCAAAGTGTGAACTTCTGCAGAAGATAAGAGACGATAGACTTTTGATAAACTTTTTATTGACTTTTTTTTAGTTCTGTATTTGATTGATACGCGTTGTCTTGTAGAGAGAGGAAGGTAGATATCTTATATGTTTTGTTTTGTTTGTTATTAATTTTTGTTGTTGTCGATCATTGAGCGAGTTCGTTTTCTTGTTTGAAAAAAATTTTTTTGTTATGTATATCTATGAGAGAGAGGCAAATTATATATTTTTTCCCAGTGTTTTTTTTTACGCAACCAGAAAAAAAAGAAGTTTTGGTTGCGTGAGTTAAAACTTAATTAGAATGAAAAAAAAAACAATTTATATCGTATAGATTTAGGGTCAGCCACGCACAAACGGAGTTCGAATGAGAGGATTGACCTTTGGGATGCGATGAAGTTTTTGCGTGAGGTCCGGTGTTGAGCCCTGTAAGGGGCCGTTCTCTCCAATGGCCGTTTAGAGTATAAACGAGCTGGGATGGAGTTGTGCTCGCTACGCGTGACCCATAGAGGGTAGCCAAAGAAAGGGTTTGCGATTATACGGACAAGGAGTTATTCGGTGTCACACGCGTGAGAAAGCGAGCTGTGGCCATGAGAAGATTGGCAAGATTATAGATGATCTTTGGGGTCCTCGGGGTTTGCCGTATTTTGTATTATTCTATCAAGCATGAATGGTGATAATTCTAAGTAGGAATGGGTCCGTACTAGGTTTTGGATGTGACCGACCGTGTGCAGAGACGCCTCTCCACCCCCACGACATTGTTAGAATCACGGGAAGGGTACAGTTAGCGGGGAGATGCAAGCGAGTCCGCATCAACAGGGTTGGAGTTAATTTTGGTGAGAGAGAGAGAGAGAGAGAGAGAGAGCACTCGGCGCGTGTCGGGGACAGCTATGACCATAAATGGGTCGACTACGTGCCGTGATTTAGAGTCTGAAATAGTAAATAAACAGGAAATGTGTCTCGGATCGAGATCCGATGTGCGTGTCTTCAAAATAGACACACAACCTCCACAGAGGGTCTCGAGACGAGTGCAGACATAGAGTTAAATGATAGACGCGGCACGTAAAATTAATTCGTGTGCTGACCGTATTAGGATATGTTTTGTTATGGGGGTTGTTTTTATATTGTTCTCCGTAATTCGCTGTAAGAGCCGCCAGTAGGAAAGTTGCTATCGGGCATGTCGATGCTTGGAAATGCGTGTGAGGTGAATCGGGTCCTTATGTGATAGTGGAATACCCCGGGTCGAAGGTCAGACGGATGATAAGGCGATGTTGCTCGATAGTGTTATGACGTGGATGGCCACGGAGATCCGATTTTTGGACTGTAAGAGAGACTTCCTTACACCCGGAGATTACATCATGGGCCGGATGGAGCGGCCGGTTGAAGAGATTTGACAATTGGAGGTCCAGCCGACTAACCCCTGGTTCTTACCAGACCCTGCAATGGGGTGTGTTAAAATAAAAATCTTAAGATTGTTTTTTTTTTGTATATGGGAGGGAGGAATGTTGAATAATGGCGCTATGAGAATGGACGCATCTGTCGGGGATCGAATTTTACTTGTGCGGTTTGTGATGAAGTCATCTCGTGCAAGTCGATTCGATGTGTTTCACACGGTGGGTGGAGACATTGCCGTAACCTAAAGTTCATAGAAGGTTAAAGGTTAGATTGCACCTGGCGTAATCACGAGGTTTTGTGACGTCAGAGTTTCCCGCGTGGGAAAGTTAAAGTAAGATTTGATCAGTTTCTCACTTGGAAGCGACGAGAGAACAAGTCACAATCATGTAGCTGTTACAAGAAGGGATTATGACTCCCAAGATTATAAGAGCCTTAGTGAATCTTTCATATACTTCCCTCTTCAAGTAACTACGAAATTAACTTAGTAGATTTAATTAGTGTGTCCTCTCTCTCAAATTACCAACGAACTTCTCAATTGTCGAGATTAGATAGTTAATAAAAGGCTCAGAATTTAAACAGTAAAAGATTGTTGTGCTTTATTTAAAGTGAAAAGATTGATTTCAGCCCACGAAGAAACCGCCGTAATGTGCGAAGAAAGCCGCTCGAAAAAGCGACAACCATAGCAGCCGTGACAACAAATAGTTGACGGCGGAAAAGAAGCACGCGTGAGTAGCGCAAGTAGTTTCCCTGCAATTCGACGCGAGACGAAACGAAGCACAGCAAGAGCAGTACGAATAGTTCCCGGGCAGTTGAAATTCGCGGAATCTAGTAAACGACATATCGTCTCATTTGAATCAACAGCGAAGGTAAATCTAACGACGACACGCGACATTGAAGTTATGTCAATAACCAGTCAATGTAACATATATAGCGTTCTTTTTCTTGATGTTCTTGGTTTCATGGGTAATATCATGAAATAAACGCTTAATTTCCTCCAACAAGCTGAGAATAACCAAGAATAACATAAAGTAAAAAATGACAATCGCGTATATATATATATATATATATATATATATATATATATATATATATATATATATATATATATATATATATATATATCGGCAGGTGATGCAAGGGCCATAGCGCTTGATATATCCAAGGCCTTTGACAAGGTCTGGCATGAAGGGCTTCTCATAAAACTGCACTCATATGGTATTACTGGACAAATATTTAATATAATTAAATCCTTCTTAACAAAACGAAAGATCTAGGTTGTACTCAATGGCCGTTCTCCTATGCAATATGGCATAAATGCTGGTGTACCCCAGGGATCTATTCTTGGTCCTCTACTGTTCCTGATTTGCATAAATGACCTCCCTGATGCTATTGCGACTGAGATAGGAATATTTGCTGACGACACCACGCTCTACTCTCGTCATGTGGGAAGATTAAAGTGTAGTATCTGTTCCGATGGATACTGCACCCCATAGACTTATATTGTCTTGTCATTCGGAGCTTGATTTACGCCGGTCTATGGGTCTGTCCTGTGCAGTTCTAGGAGGTCCACCCTCCCAGTAAGTTTATTGCTTACTGCCTGAGGCGCCCTTACCGGGGAATGCCGACGGTGCTGCCCAGGCAATTTTTAAACCCCACTTTCCCGACCCGACCTTGGGTCACATCTTACTTGTGGGAGTAAGATAAAAACTGGCCTTGTGCCTAACTCCTGGAGAGGTAAAATCAATACTCTCGTCATGTGGGCAAAACCGACGCGTACATATCTGTAGTGGAATGGGGTCAAAAATGGATGGAAACTTTTAATGCCGCAAAGACAAAGCTACTTTCCTTCAATAACTACAAGAAACCTCTGTAACTATCGATTGTCATAATAAATTGCACCTTGCCTGAGAGTTCATCATTCAAACTCCTTGGCCTAACTTTCACAGATAACATGTATTGGAATAAATACATTGAAAACATTGCTAGGGCTGCTGCAAAGAAGTTGGGCACTCTCTACCGTGCCAGTAAACTTCTCACACCTGACATTATCAGATATATCTACAAAGCCACCATCCGCTCATGGATGGAGTATTGTTGCCACATCTGGGCTAGTGCATCATCCGCTAGTCTCTCCCTCTTAAACAAGGTCTAAAAAAGAGTTGCTAACTTTATAGGTCCTTCACTATCCACCAAGTTCCAGCCTCTGTCCCATCGCCGCAATGTTGCTTCCTTGTGTCTGTTTTACAAGTACTTCAATGGATTGTGCTCTGATGAGCTTACTGCTCTGGTACTCCCACGACGGAAATTCACTAGACCAACCCGACAATCTGCCAAATCCCATCCATACACTGTGGAGGTCCCCAGATGTCGAAGAGATTTCTACTCCAAAAGCTTATTTCCTCGTGCTACTGGACTCTGGAACTCCCACCCTGCTTCCTTCTTTCTTGACGTTACTGACATGCAGATATTTAAAACTGATGTAAACAGACATCTCGCTGCGCAGCTCCTAATTTACGTTTAACGCCCCCTTTTTCTCAGTAGCCCCTTACATCTACAGTGGTGGCCTGCCTTGTTTGGGGTGAACTATGATAATATATATATATATATATATATATATATATATATATATATATATATATATATATATATATATATGTGTGTGTGTGTGTGTGTGTGTGTGTGTGTGCGTGTGTGTGTGTGTGTGTGTGTGTGGTCGTGAGCATGTGAATATGTATATATAGTAACGATCATCACCGTTCGGTTTTAAATCTAATGAATTGTGATTAAACCTGTAATTAAGATTAGTATGAATACATCTTGGGACTTATAACGAAAAATAAATTACTGTATCATTCCCCAAATTGTAAAATTGTGGAATCTAAAATTTGAAATTTTGAAATACTAAAACCCGATTTTCATGCGAGTTTAATTCTTAAATTTTAAAATTTTATTAGTGGTAAATATTAAGGTGGGTACGTTTGCTGGTAGATATATTTTGTTGTTATATCTGCCAACGATTAGGCCGGATGTGCTGCAAACAGAAAGGTCAGCAGCATTTAAACGGTTGACCGTGACCGTATAAGCTTAAATCGTGGGAAAAAGAAGTCGATTATATTTAGCCGGATATAACGTCAGACACACGCGCAACTCCCGGCAGCTTCAATGACTAAAGACTCATTACTTATGCTGTAACAAAACGATCATATAATTAAGCAATGCGCTTAAAACAAAGTAGCTGTCCCTCTCTTTCTTTCTCTCCGCTTGATTTTTAAGTCACCAGAGGATCGCCTGGTTGAAGAAATCCTTCATTCTCTAAAGAGTGGTTGTGTAGTTAGTTATATTAAGAAAAAATGGCATGTGACTTTTGCTTCAGCCCCTTAAAACACCACCAGTTGTTAAGAGACGCGCTCAACAGAAAGCTGACGTCGTTCATTGGAGGAAGGCTACGAAGCAAGCATGCTTAGCGCTTGCGGCCAGCGACGATGGTATAGATTTAAGTTGATAAATAATTAATGACTATGTAGCATTATTAGTTTATCTTAAAATAAATATAAAAACGAGAAAGAAGGGGTTGGTAAAATGGAGGGGAAAAACGGGAGACTGGGGAAAGAGAGAAAGAATGTTTAATAGAAATATGTTACCCTTTTTAACCTCCTATATTTTGATTTTAGCGCCACCTGGCAACTTCAGGTAACCCTGCTAGTCTTAAACACACACGAGTTTAAAGAGAGTTGATACACAAATCGTTAACTGAGCGGAAAAAAAACTAAATGAAATAAAATGAAAAGCATTATACATGCATAAAAAATCGCCAATTCAACCGGAACAGGAGGTATGTGGGTACAGGCGTAAAAGAAATGGTGATATAGATGAAGGTATTTCATACTAAACATGTAAAGTGAGGAGTGGGAGATTTTTGTGAAATAAAATGTTAAGATAGAAGTGCATACACGTCGGTAGAATGAGGAGAAAGTTCAAGGATGTTAGGGATCATTGCTACTTCTTATGAAATGTTTTCTTTAATTTGTCATTATTTCATTTAAAGTCTCGGCCTCACCATATATCTATGCATTTATGTAGACAGCCATTTATATGTTTGTATGAATAATGAAAAAGTATACTAAATCTATACTAGCTGAATAACCCGTTAATATCAGGTTACTCAAACCCTTTTCTTCGACGCGGAAGTTTAAATTAAATTAATTTTTACTTTGAATCACAATAAAATAACTCAATGAAATGCATCATTAAGTTTTCAGAGGATGATACTCGATATCGGATAGTAAATAACTGGGAAGCTATAGCAAAAAAATGAAACACTTATCTAGTGTTAGATTCGAACCCCGAAAGACGGCATAGAATATTTGGAACATGGCCACCAATCAAACGAAAATATTTTGTCTTTTTAACCTACGGAAATTGTTTATGAGTTCGGCGTAGCGATTCAAAATATAATATGTTTTACCTCTTCGCATAGATCTAAAATAATTCGATTGGCTAAAATAAATAAAGATACACAAAGCAAAGTCAAATATGGACGATGATTTGACTAAAACGACCAATCTTGACTTATTTTTATGTTTTCTTTTTATTAATTATTTTTCCAGGAAGTGAAAAAGTTTCAGATTCTAATGAATATGTTGTTCGGTCGGCTAATAATAGAAATTAAACTGAAAAGGTAACGCTAAAAATGTAGGAACAGTTGTTTTTAATGTTTTTTACATACATTTAATTTTGAATAATTAGTTTCAAAAAGAATTCAAGAACTTCTAACAGTGATAAGGACATCAGATTGAAGGTGTTGATTCGAAATCTGCACTTAGTTTAATTGTGATGCCGCGACACATATGCAGAGAACTTAGCTATATATATATATATATATATATATATATATATATATGTATATATACTACGAAGACAAAGTTACACACCACGATATAGATATGTGTATATATATATATATATATGTGTGTGTGTGTGTGTGTGTGTATTGCCATGTCAAACTTTGTAAACGTCTGTTTCCTCTTCTTAAGTTAAACTTCAATTTAATTATATATAAGTGACGATTTCAAATGAGAATACTGGCTGAAAATTATAAAATGGAATAATCTCAATTACGGAATAATATCATAAGAGCCATGAAAACTTCGAAACTTCTAAAAAAGATGAAGACATTTTTAGAAGAGAAGCATGCCTTTCGGATCTAAGCAACTTTTCAAGCCTCATACATACGGGTTATTTCGGCACCGGGCTTCAGAACAAACACCTTTCGATTTCTTTTCATGGGAAGGTAGCAGAGAGGAACGAGGGTTATAGAAGAGCATCGACGTAGATTACCGTACGGGGGTCACCGACCCAGAAGACAACGTATTCTCATTTGACATACTTATATTATTAAATATGTAAGCAAGTTGAGAATAATAAAAAAAATAACGACATTAGCACAAACACAACGACTACAACAACAACAATAATAATAATAATAATAATAATAATAATAATAATAATAATAATAATAATAATAATAATAATAATAGAATTAAAAATAAATAAATAAAAAATGAAAAGTAAAAAACCCCTAAAAAAACAACAAAAAACAACACGTATAGGCACCAAAATTATTTTTTTAATAATTTCATCAAAATTCGTAGGTTGCCGGATGTAACATAATTAAGAATATTACGTATGACCATTTATTAAAGCCTCAACAGCGCTTCGCATTATTTAGGGTGACTCTTTTTAAGTGGGCATTATTTTGGGACCAATGAATCATCACTTATCAAAATGGAATGCCACTCTGTTGCATTACGTCCCCTCCACGGGATCTAATGTTTTATATATGACGATCAAATAAAATATATTTTCGTTAGCGAATGCAAATCAACTAATCATAAACAGTAGAATCCAATCGTACCTCGTGTCTTCAACGTTCAACCACAGCGCTCCTCCGAGATTGAGGATATTCATCCAAGGTCATCGCTCGTCGTGACCTGGTGGCTACCGCTTTGTGGGATTGTATTCTCTCTCTGGAATACGATAGAGCAGAGGAAGACGAGCGACGTCTCTTACTTTTCCGAATATCTCTTATTTTGGCATTTTTTCTTGTAAGAAGACATCATTTGCTATCTACTTTACACTTTTGCAGGAGAACAGATACATTCAAAGAGTAAACATATCGTCAAATGGGTTTGGTTACGACGGATCGGTTGCCCTCTCTCGAGTGTTGAAACACAATAGGGTCCTGAAAGAAATTGACATCTCTGATAACCGAATTTGTTGGGACGGGGCTCTCATCTTATCCAAAGGTCTACGGCTTAATAAGACCCTTGAAATTCTGAAGGTAAGTAACGCAAGTACTTTATGTAAATGTTAGCCTATATCAACATAATGTAACATTAACTTTGTCATTTTACTTAAGAAAGTTCTTAGAAATCAACTGGCCTATTCTAGGAGCTAACACTTGATATCTTTATGGCATACATAGCTATCCGTGTCGTCATTTAAAATTCACTTCACCCCCCCGCTCCCAAAGGTTGAGTTAGTAAAGCAGTGGGAATATTACTTTCCTTCTCCCCAATTGACCTTATAACTATCTTATAGTTTATTTTTACTGTGGTCGTTTCTTGGTTTGGCCGGATTCCAGGACAATAATTTATCTGGTCTGGTGGAGTATCTAGCTTAGTGCTGTTACTTGAGTTAACATCACTTGGAAAACGTGCAGCATTCGTAAGTGTGTAGAATTTCAGCATCATTAGTCAAGGCAACCCAGAGATCAAGAAAGGTCAGGCATGATGTTGTGTTATCCGTGTGTACGTACGTACGTATGTGCCACCATGTATCTCATCAACTATTTGATGGATTCAGCTGATTTTTGGCAGAGATATAGGTTCTAGGGTCTAGTTGATGACATTTTAATTTCAGTTTACCATATACCTTAGTTTTCCAGAAAATTCAAAAAAACCTTTAAAATGACCATTGTATTGAGGCATAGCTTTTTACAAAAGTAGTGACATTCCATGATAAATGCCAGTATACTGAAATCATATGCCCTTAATAGGGTTAAGATGAAAATTCATATACACTAAATGTACAAAAGCAAGGAAATTCCCAAATGTTTACACTTTTATTGTCATTAAGGGTATGCGAGCACAACAGAGCTATGTATTAATAGGAATTTTTCTTCAGCGCACCTCACACACTTCATCCACTCATGCATAGAGATTTATACTGTAGTGATGTGATAATGAAATGGTTTGGTTGATATGTAGTCATACCCTTAATTAATGACAATAAAAGTGTAAAAATTTGCTTTTGTACATTTAGTGTATATGAATTTTCATCTTAACCCTATTGAGGGCATATGATTTCAGTATACTGGCATTTATCATGGAATGTACTTAAACGTTGTATATTTTCTAATTGTTTTTCGAGTTCTACGTCTGTTGCCATTACATGGTATATAACACTTTAGTTCAATCAATGCAGTGCTTCCTTCTCGATTCCCACGGTACATATACTTTGTGATCAGAATCAGCTTGTCGGTCGCATTTCGGTAGTCGCAATGGTGATGTGCAGCTATCCTCGCTTCTCTGTGCCGTTGCCGCCTTCTTCTTCTTCTTCTTCTTCTTCTTCTTCTTCTTCTTCTTCTTCTTCTTCTCAATAACAGCTTTCATAAACGTTATTAATAAAACAAATATTAATAAAAAAAATAATAAAAAAATATTCATAAAGAAAAATATTACAAAAAAACATCGACAAAAAATTGTTGGGGTTTTATTATTTCTGTATCGCATACATGTATAAGCATAAAACACCCAACTCCTCCCCCAGCAGCAGTTATCGAAGCCACTGCTCTCACTCTCTTTCCGCTTATTTAGTTGAAAAAGAGGGAATAACAATCTAGCGATGGTCGGTAGCTGCAATCTGGCTATGATCTATTTTCAAAAGTAGAGAGATAGACTTATTAGTTATTGCGTCGCCTTTGAGATTCAGTCTCATATTTGTATATCACATTACAGTACTGATGTACTGCCACGAATATGGTAGTTTATTGCAACCGTTGTGGTCGTCCCTAGAGCTTCCATGTTGAATAAGTGTTTGGAAGACACCTGGTAATTAAACATCATGCCTTTTGAGATCAAGCAATGTTTTATCAAAAGCTGCGAATGCTTTTTTATGTGCCATTGTACATTCATTCTATACGACCAAACAAAAAACAATTCTGTAAAACAATAGATGAATTCGATGCTCTGTCTATTAATCGAATCAGATTATTTTCTTAAAAACATAATGGCAATTTAAATGGCAGATGAGCTGTTCTCCCACCCGAAAGAAGTTCGGTTGCAATATTCGATGATGCCTTAGCCACAGTATATTTTTGCTTCTGACTTTTGCAAGAATTATTTTAATAAGAAATGTCGGTACTCTTATAGCTGACGCACCAGATTTCCGTGACTTCGCTTCGGCAACGATCGGGCAGGTAGCGGAAGCGCCCGAGAACTGGCGAGACGAGACGAAAATGAAGCTGAACTGCCAAGCGTTTAATAGAAAACTTTCAAAGACAAAATACATAGATAAAAAGAAAAAAAACACGAACAAACCGTAGTTTAAGAACTGTAAATAAATATGTTTTGAGTTTTCTGGTGGGCCAAATGAACCATTGCCAATCAAATGTGTAGATGTAAATGTTTTTATTTGTTTGTGTAAATAATGTTTTTAGGGGAGGGCAGGGGTAAAATTTTGTCAATGTTTTTTTAACATAAAACAAAAAAAATTAAATTGTTATGCTTTTGAATTAGTCCTTCCGGAGATTCGACGACGTGACACGGCTAATAATAATTAATTGTTGTTGTAATAGAATGTGATTATTGTTTTCTTCCAAATATTGTCGCCTGCTTGCTATAACCTGCTTGGCGAATGAATGCTGCAACCTGATTGGTTAATACTTCGTTAGCTCTCGGGTGCTTCCTTGACCTGCCCGATCGTTGCCGACGCGAATCCACGGAAATCCGGCGCGTCAGCTATAACAGTATCCAAATGTATTTCCTGTAGCCCCAGATGCACCAAGAGATATGTGGGTAACTTTGTGATTTTCTACATGGCGCGAAAAACATGAATCTGCTCATTATTTACTTGTGCAACACAATTGATACTTGTTCATGTGTTTAATAAGTAATTTTACATGTCCATGCAGTAATGACCGGGTGGGTGTCAGTTCAGTTAGGTTAGGTTAGGCAACACTCGACTTCGTCATTATTCTGCCATTAATTTCATGGGTTATAACTTCGATATAAAAAATCGGTAGTCGGAAAACGTGCCAGTAAATTGGAACGATTTATTTATGTAGACTTTGTAAAGTAGTCAAATAAAAGCAATCGATTAAGAAATAAGAATTAACAGTTGGAACGAAAGAGTATTTGTTTGTATGGAATGTAGTTTTCAAACCGAAAGAAATGCATTTTGTTGTTTTCTCGTAGAACCGGAAGTGAACCCGTTGATGTAAATAAATAAAACGAAAGAAAGATAAAATTTGTAAAGGTGTTTACAAATTCGCTTTTTCTTGATTCAAACGATCAAACTCGAGCCCAATTGGTGACACAACGTGTCACATCTTTCAAAATATACAAAACATAAAATATATACTGTCCCATAGCAATAATATATGGATAAATAAAAGACCAAAATCACAAACTTTGATGTTAAGCTGGGGAGCCACAATGGTGCAGAGTTATGCAAGTAAACAGCAATATATATATATATATATATATATATATATATATATATATATATATATATATATATATATATATATATATATATAATTCATAAGCTTTCGTCTTTAATCTATACGGATAATATTGGTATTTAGAGATGATGCATTCACATTACAAAACACATGTACCAGAAGATTGGATAAAAAATAAAAATAAAAATACATCACAATATTCGTACATTAGAAAGCATCGGTTAATGAAAATATAAGAAATAATTTACAAACCATATACGATGCAAAAAGATTTATGTTCATTTATTTTTCAAAAACTTAAAACAATAGTATAAATCAGATATTTCGGCCATTACGGGCCTTTTTTAATGATATATGGGCATTTTATCTTCATTGTCGAGATGGAACAACGTCTCGCCGAAGATATCCGACTTCTCCCTGTGTTATGTCCTGATTTGTGTAGAGAAACGCTGGTCACGTGTTGTATAGTTAATATATTTAATATTTCTACATTAAAAAGCATCTGTTAATGAAAATATAAGAAATCGTTTAAAAACCATATACGATGCCAGAAGATTTTTTTTCAATAAATGTAAACAATATAAATCAGATATTTCGGCCATACAGGCCCTTGTCAATGATATATAAACATTTAAAAAAAATTTCTTCATTGTCGAGATATAACGACGTCTTGCCAAAGACATCAGACTTATCCCGATGTGATTCGGAGATTGTTTTTGTCTATATATCATTGAAAAAGGCCTGATATGGCCGAAATATTTGATTTATAATATTGTTTTCTTTATTGAAAAAATAATCTTGCATTCTATATGGTTTCGAAATAATCGCTTACAAAAATAGAAATGTTTAAAAACTAAATATTACATAAAAATAAAAATGAATAGAAATGTCATTTTTTAGACATAACCTTAGACTTTTTATATTCTGCTTATTTCGATTTCATTATTACTCCTGATCCTATTCCCCATTTGACTCCTAGTACTACAATTGAAATATTAACATTTTAAAAATTCTGTTTAAATGGCCGTTTAGTATGGGAAATAAAGTGTTTACAGAGATATGAGTGAACTTCTTTTGGTGTTACTTTTATTTGCGTATTTAAAACATAATTCGATTTAAGTTAAATTAAGGTAATTTATATATATTCTCAGAGTTAAAGATGTAGAACGTCATAGAGATTTTCTTCATCAGTGAACTTTCAAATAACAGTTGTGGCAATTATTTTTATGCATTTAATTTTAAGACCCAATGCATGTACAATTTTATATATGCCGTTTTCATAATTACTAATATTGATAAATCTTCTATCATTTCGTTAATTCCAGCTGAGACGAAACCCACTAACTACTACTGGATGCATGGATATCTTGGAGGCTATCACCACAGATGGAAACGCAATTCAGATGTTAGATCTTCAGGTAAGAATGGTAGTCCAGAATTGGGAGTGCCTTGAAATGTCTTTTAAAACTGACGCCTATAAGAGTCAGATACGCCCTAAGATGGAGAACTACTGCCACATCTGGGAAAGTGCCGCTAAGAGTGCTCTTTCTCTGCCATACCAGAGTAGAAAATCGAATTCGAAATATAGTGAGGGATGGTCTCTTCTGTTCCTTAAGCCCTTTTTCTTATAGAAGTGATGTTGCTAATCTTTTTCTACTCCATCGTTATTTCCATAGAAAGTGCTCGACTGAACTCCAATCACATTCACAGCAAGAACTCGTTCTTCTACCACAACGGAAAACATGATCAATCCTTTTCCATGTGCTTAGCGTCAGGCAGAATTTCCGTAAACAGCTTATTTGCAAGGGCTTTTCCTCCGTTGAACACATTACCGCGGGACTGCTTCCCTGCAGATTACAATATATTCGTTATCAAATTCAATGTCAACAAATACTTGTCAGAAACTGTCCCCATAAATCATCTTAGTTTATTCTATTAATTTTTTTTTATATTCCCGTAATATTCTTTATCTTTCAGCTGACAATTTTTCCATCTCATTAACCTATATCCTCGAGTAGCTTTTGGCCTTGATAAGTTGTGACTTATGAGTAAGAAAGAAGCGCTGGACAGACCGACACACCACCGGAGACTCTTACAAAGATGTTTGGAGACAAGAAATAAATAGAATTAAGACTTTGATTCCCGACGAAAAATGTCGTATTTTAAGGGAGAGGGTTTGACGAACGAAACGATATTCACATTAAGAAAAACAAGAACAGAAATAAGTTGTGAAACTGCATAGCTCCGCCTGACAGCGCCAAGATAGGCAATTTTTTGGTATCTAGATCTTACTTCTCCATATGGTATAAAATATTTCCGAATTTGGCGCGGAAACGTCCATAACTCAAAAACTATTTCTCTGATCAGGTTGAAATTCTGCACATTGGTTACGGTGATCAAAAAGCATCAGCTCCATAAATAACATTTGAAAAAATCAGAAGTTGAAATTCCATCAGAATTTCGACCTTAAACGAACTTTTGGAGCTCAAGGTTAAAGGTCAAAGTCAAAATTATATAAGATTCGGACTTCATTAGCGACAATATGGAATAGGTAGCGAGTCTCTACGGTGAACCGAACCAAAGTTTTCGCCAAAAGTGTGACTTTCACCGTTTCTGTGACTATGACATACACATTTTACTCAGATATCCCCAAATGAAATCAGTGCTAAGTTAGACTATGACTGATATTTTGGAGAAGTTTTGTGACGATTGGTCAAGTGGTGTAGATGCTAGCCTGTACACAAACAAAGATAATGACAAACTCGATCGAAAACATAACCTCCTTAAAGGAGGTAACAGCGTGGCGAAATAAGGGAAATACATTTTTTTAAATTTTTAGACTCATTGTCAACATTCGTTTATTAAAAAATGAATTATTTTAACCAGCACTAACGGAATGTTCTTTCATAGATATCTATATTAAGATTTGGAGGGTTAAGTCTACTTCATAATTACATTAGATAAAAAATCTATAGAAATGAGATTATAGTAATTGCAGAAAATGTTTTATTGTCAACTCATCATTATCATTATCATCATCATCATCATTAGGATTTTTTATCGCTGCTGGAAGATGATGACTTCTGGTTTCCTTCTACATGTTTTGTCCCTGGTTAGGCGTGGCCACGTATGACCCCGTTTATTGTCGGTTTTGTTGAAGGTTTTGCAACCTTCTCCTCTGATTATGATTTCGCTAATACTGATGAGCTAAAAGTTTATTCTGGACAGCTCATGCTTTAGTCCTTCTATGTGCGTATCTGATGATAAGGTCTTGACATTGTATGTTCAAATTATTAAGTTCAAATGGTAACCTGTTTTAACCCAGGGATTCTTAGCACTCTCTGCTTATTGTTCACCATCTCGATGCCTTGGGTTGTGACTACAGAGCTGCTGGGACATGAGGGCCTAGTTTTATTGGTGTCTGTCATTCAGGGGTTGTAGCATAGTCTAAGATTAATATCTCATATATCTGAAAATAAAGAAAATGTGTACAGTTACTTCATACGAAATTACATTTCCTTGGTACTAGATTCTAAATAATTTGATATTTTAAAAATGTTAACAAAATATTTTTTCGCAAAAATATACAGGAATATACAAGACATACATACGAAGGGCGTTCAATAAGTAATGTCCCTGAATCACTTCCATTTGTCTGACCTCGATAAAATTTAGCATGTGTAATGATTTATATCTGTATGGGTTATGTTGCAATTTTTTTCTGTTTTACAGGTGTTTGAACTGAGTCAGGTGTGAAATGAAGCCAGTTGAGTGTCGCGCAGTGATCCGGTTTTTGTATTTGAAAGGACGCACACCAAAGGAGAATGTTGATGAAATAAAAGAAACTTATGGTGATGACACCCCATCATATGACCTTTTTAAACGCTAGCATTTTGAATTCAAACATGGCCGGAAGTCTGTGGAAACAGCTCCCAGACCTGGTCGTCCCTCTTCTGCCATTGATAAGGCATTTGTAGGTTAAGTTGAGGCTGCCATTTTGGAAGATTGACGCATTACTATTCGCCAAATAGCCCAAGAGGTCAAGATTAGTACAGAGTCTGTGGCAACTATCATTCATGACCATTTGCATATGCATAAGGTATCTGCCAGATGCATCCCCAGGTTGCTCACACCTTTCCAGAAGCAAGAACGTGTCGAGTGCTCGATGATGAATTTGAAGATGTGGCAAGAAAATGAGTCAAAGATTTTCAAAAGCCTGATTACACAGGATGAACCTTCGGTCCATCACTATGATCCCGAGACCAAAGCCCAGTCAATGCAGTGGAGACACTTGAACTCACCACCTACAAAGAAAGAAAGGGTGCAGCCCTCCGCTGGCAAAGCCATGCTCACAGTCTTCTGGGACCAGGACAGAGTAGTGATGACAGATTTACTGGCAATCGTACCACAATTACAGCAGCCTATTACGCTTCACTTTTGATGAAATTAAGAGAAGCTATCAAAATCAAGAGGCGGGGCAAGATCAGCAAAGGTATCCTCCTATAGGACAAAGCTCCGGTCCACAGCTCGCATCTCGCCAGATCAGAAGCACTGTCGTGTGGCTATGACATCATCTCCCATCCCTCTTACTCTCCTGACCTTGCACACTCTGACTTTTATCTTTTCCAAGCCGTGAAGTGGTTTGTGAAAGGAAAGCGTTTCCCAGACGATGCAGCCTTGATTTCTGAAGTTACAAAAACGGTGTCAAGAGCTGCATCAAACGATGGGAGAAATGCATAACTCTGGGTGGTTCCTATGTAGAGAAAGACTAATAACTGTGCCAAGTTTCATTAATCTACTGCAATGGGAAATGGGTCAGGGGCATTACTTATTGAACGCCCCTTGTAACATATCGATCATTTAATTTTTGTAAATTCCAGAATACTCACATTGACATAGCCAACTAATTTATAAAATCTAACATTGCGGGCGATTTAAATAAAAACTAATTAAGCGTTTCCTACTATCGTTGTCTGAATAACACCATAGTCGAAAGTGAAAGCACATCTCACTTGAAAAATAACCGACACAATATAAAATATACTTATAGCATGCAAGCACATACACACACGTTTGTGTTTCATTCCAGTAAGGATTTCGCCAGGCTTACTGCGAACATTAACATTCTACGATTGCATTTATAAGCAAGTAATGTTTATCGTAACATCTAATCAATTAAAGCTATTAATTTTCTTGCCCCCTATTGACACTTCTTCCTCCTCGTTCATTCCCATCAGTCAATAAGTTTTACCGATTCCCACTAAAAATTTGACGCACATTACTTGTAACTAGATCAAACAATGTTTACCATAAGTAAAATTTGTTTCAGCTTTGGTGATTTAGTGAACGCAAGCACGTGACCCATTTGTTTAACAAATCCTCATCTTATTTCTGTTCTTCCTATCAACAATGATATATGAGATTTAAATTTTATATTTCTACCTATTGATTTTATTTCCCTAGCCACCATATTTGAACACTCTGAGAAGGAATGGGAAAACGTGTGAGATTCTTTACATAGGGTGTTTAGAAATTCAATGGCATGACTTTCGGTTTATGTTCCATGTGTGTGAAAGCTTAGTGTTTGAGTTATAGATTATTGAAACAAATATCTATCAATATTCCTCATTCTGAACAACTAACATGTACAGTGTTTGTGATAATGTACTGTCATTTCTACATATGCGATACATAAACCGGATCATATTTATATTTCAAGTAACATAATACAACAGACCAAATACAGGTAAATAAATATGATCTGCACAAACCAAAGAAGATGCAGAGGAAAAAAATAGTCACAATTAAAATCGACTAGTAATAGAGTGCTATTACAAAATCAAATCCCAAACAAAGGTCTTTTACACATATAGAACACAATCCAGAAGTTATGCCATAGATTTTCCAACCACTCTGTATGATGTAACACAACATGTATATGACTTATTCAACAAAATACGGTACAAAGCATAAGTTTTTGAGACATTTTATATTATCGTAATTGTTTACCAATTTCCAAATCACGGTGACATGTTTTGCTTGTTATTCTTTTTGCAGATTAATCCTTTCGGTTTGCGGGTCATTTACAGCTAATTATAACAGTTATGTAGAAAAGTGTCTCAATAATATAGGGAGACACTAAACAACTTAAACAACTGAAGTAAATATAGAATCTGTGTAAAAGTGAAAATAAATTTTAAAAATATATCAATGATCCTCTATATTTTAACTTGTACGCGCGTTTACGTGATCTTATAACGATCACTTTTATACTAAATCATCTCTCATTCTAGGGAATACCTGTGATTTCTGCGTTCCAGTATCTGGCAGCAGCATTAAAGAAACAAAGAAATTTCACTTGTTTGTATGGAAATATCGTTAACTCTCATGACTACCTTGGAAGAAGGAAAGGTAAGGAACAATAATATAGTGAATAAAATAAATGATTACGAAGACAATTTCTAAAAGCACCAGATAAAAATGACAATATGCGAAAGACAGGACCAATGCGGTGCCATCCAAAAGATACGATGGCAACTATGAAGATGAAAAAGACAAAAATATAGTTCATATTGTAATATTATATCCAACTGTTACATGAAGATCCCTTAGCGGATGAAAACCAGACACACCAAATACATTTTATTTAGTTACGGAAGGTCTTAACAACCTATAATCTCGTAACGTTCTTCAGCTCTCATGGACACTCAACAAGTCTAATAATAATGATTCTAAACAATATAATGTTTAAAACTTTTATTAATTGAAACATTGTCTGTCGGGAGAAATACATGTTTGAATCATGTAAACTTTAGTAGTAGTTGGTGTAAAACATTAGAGACATATTAAGCACCTGTAGTACCTCTATCCTTGTGACCAACCGAGAAATGAAATATTAGTGGAAACTCTTAAGTGGTCTATTCTGTAACTAATAAGTAGGCCGGAAAATTAGAAAGCGAATAAATAACATTTTCCTGATGGCTGCGCAGTTACACAGTGGTACCTGACCAAAACACTTGTCGTTCACGAATGTAATATCTGTCTATATAATACTAAAACTCTAAACATTTTGCTTGCTTGTACATTAAATTGTTGGAGAGGAAGGGCGAATGAGATGAGAAATGACTTGGAAGAGGGGAAGAAAACTAGTAGCAATAGCAGAGAAAATACAGAATTGACGTAAATAATTGGGCAACCAATAAAGTGTCGTCTCTGTAGAGAGTCGCCGTGGCAACATAGGTTTTGATTCAATTACATAATATAATATTATTCAACAGCAGCAGCAGCAGCAGCGTTTGAAACAGTTGTTTATTTTTGTGTTAACTGACATCCCCGAAACTTATTCGTGAAATCCCGCTAATTTCTGTCAAATTCAATGCAGGCATAACTACAAACGACCATCATTGGCCAAACAGTCACGGGTTCTGTAGTATAATACTAAAGCCCATATAATCCTGATTGTTTGTTTGCGCATTGAGTATTTTAGATGTTAGGAGTATGGGCTGAATGAGACGAGAAGTGTTAGGACGAGGAGAAGGGAAGTGGAGGGGAAGTAGAATAGAGGGAGTAGTAGCAGCAGCGGAGGATGAAGTAAAAAGATACGGTAAATAAAATAGAAAAGACAAATTATTAGTAGTAGTATTAGTAGTAGTAGAGACTATAGCGTATGGGAAGGAGAGTAATGACATAAGTAAAGAAGAAATAAATTAAAATAACATACATTATAAAAATGATAATATAGGGTTCAGGTCAGGGAGCAGGAATACACAACTCCTTATTAAATTGCTAGGTAAGCCTCTTAGTACAAAATACAAACTAAAATATTAATATTATTTATAATATTACACCAGTTCCAAAGTCCAAAAAAGCTTGGGAACAACTTTCTCTTGATACGTTTCCATTGACTAGCTAAACCTGACGACATTCCACAAAATCACTAGCATAACAAAAACCCAAGGTTAGGAATGACGTAACCAGGTATGCATAGAGAGACTAGCCATAAATAACACCACTTAAATGTCAATATTTATATTCTTTCACACTTCAAACTTAAGCTGTGGAGTTAGCACCTACTTGAAATGAAGGAAAAGAAAACTGTTTGTGTGTGTATCACTCATGGTGTTAGTATCAAGAAGAGCTGCAGTCATCAACAAGATTATAATCTAATAATAAAATCAACAAGGTTATCAAGTCCTTCCACACGTTAATATATGTTTGTTATTTCAGTTATGTTTAATTACAAAAGTCTGATTTTTATAAATATACAATTGAGGTGAAATTAAGATTGTTTGCGTGATGATGCTGGTGATGATCATTTAGGGTCACCATTTAGCAAGTGCTAAATTCACCTTATTTCCTCATGACGGCGAATATTTTAGAGGAAGCGAAGAACACTGTTTGTCTTTAAGCTTAACATTTTGTTGCTACAAACCAAGATAGGTTAGTGTTATTTAGATTATTCGGGCTACTGTTCTCGTCTTGTATGTAATTCTCACAACGTTTCAGTCGACCTTCTTCAGATGCGTCTCGTCGAACTGCGACATGTGTACGGAGGTTTGAACGGAACCCTTTATTTAATCGTAACCGGGGTAGATTGTTTTTGTTCCGTCAGCGATGAGTCGGTAGAAGTATTAAACAATTGTTAATTATATTCTTAATATCGCCTGTACCGAATATTGAACCTTCAACCTCCAGAAGACTGTCACTTAGAACAGATTATAACTCAGCACGTTATCCGTTGTGCCACGAGGTCCATTAAACATGATATTTTGGTACTTGTTTAAATGTTCCTTAGAATGTATGGATGTTCGTTTTATTAGCATTCCATTGTGTGCGTGCGTGTATATTTTTACTCTTTTCGTTAGCTGTAACAGCAGTAGTAGTATTCGTGAGAAAAATACTAGTCAATATAAGCTACTCTCTTTCTTTCTCCTCTCATACGGCTTACTTTTTCTCCTTTTTCTTCTTCTTTTATTTCTTCCTCTGTCTGTACCGAGGGGAACTTGGACATTGAATACATAAGTCGACATTTCTGGGAAATTACGATATGAAGAATTAACAATATCATTTATGGTATCGGAATTCTTTAGATAAGGATTGATAATTTGTATTAGTTGAATGATTCGGACTACTGTTCTCATCTTGGATGTTATTCACACAAGGTTTCGTCCGATGTAACTTTCGACCTTCTTCACGTGCGTCTTGTGGAACTCGGGAATTTGTAGAGAATTTCGAACTGAACCCTTTATTTTTATTCTTATACTTTTTGCTCGCCACTTATCAAGGCCAAGAGCCACTTAAGGATAAAGATTAATGAGATAGAACGATTGTCAGCTTAAATTAATCAATGCTATGAACACAGTTTAATTATTTATTGGAAGGTAGACACAAGCTTGTTGAGATTTGAGTTTTAGACGACTATGTTGTCACACGATAATGATTTTTTAAAACTTTAGTTTATTCGAGACAAGGCATACTGCCACTGAGACGTAAGGGGCTACTGTGGAGTAGGTGCCAGAAATTAAAGGGGGTATCATGAGAGGAGTTGTGAGATGTTTGTTACATTACATTTAAATTTCTGCATGCCAGTACAGTCAGGGAAACAGGGAGCAGGGAGGGAGTTCCAAAGGCTGGTAGCTCGAGGAAAGAATCTCAGGACCTCCACAGTGAATGGATAGGGTCTAACTGATTGTCGAGTTGGTCGGGTGTATTTACATCGAGGAGGCACCAGAGCAGCAAGTTCATCGGAACACATTCCATTGAAGTACTTGTAAAACAAGCACAGGGATGCAACATTGCGACGATGAGACCGGGGCTGGAGCTTTGTGGACAGTGAGGGACCTATTAGATTAGATACTCTTTTGAAGACACTGTTTAAGAGGCAGAGACTAGCGGATGGTGCACCAACCCAGATGTGCCAACAATACTCCATACATGGACGGATGGTGGCCTTGTAGAGATATAGGATACTGGTCGGTATCTACAGAGAAACAGTCACAGGGTAATGTTTTCCACAGATAGGAGTTAGGCGTGCAAAGAAGGTATGTCCATGAAAATTCCTACTGAAGCGAGGCTAAGTCTTTTTTTTCTGTTGGGGTAGTAAGAAGAATTTCTATTGTGAATGTCTTACGGGGAAGAAGCGGAGATTAAAGCTTAGTCGAGTATCTTCCATGAAAATTACGATAAAGTAGATCCATCAGCATTAAAGGGTAAAGAATTTATGTAATTTGTATTATATTCTTAATATCATCTGTAGTTTGCTGTAGTTAGGTGTAAACTTAACACTTATTATTACTTAGCACATTTTTTGGCATCGTTCGGGCATTTATTCTACAAGTTGTATAAAACAATTTTACAGGAGAGGTTTTGTCTATCGGTTTATCGGCGGGTTTGTATGCCACTCAAAGAGCATTGTACGTTCGAGTGTCATGCTTAAGATAGTAATAGCATATTTAGATGCATCAAGGCGCTTTATAACTCAATCTACCCGCCTGTCCATCTGTCATGCTTAAGTTTCTAACAGAATTTTCGGCTGTGTGTTTATCGGTAATTCCATCGGTCTGTTGCGCTTAATTTTAAAAAAGCATTTTTATATGCGTTCATGAATCATAGGAGGAGATTTCCATCTCTTCATCATAAGGGTGGACGAACGAATCCAATGCTTTAAAATAAACGTTGAAACCCTATCAGCTCTTCTACCAAAGAGAAAGACTTTTCTCCCGTCCTCGCTACGTGTTACTTTGGACTTCCCTTCAATGCACACGCATCTCTAGTTCTTTTTAGCATTACAAGACGGTAATACCTGATGTTGAAATAGCATTTAGATTGTGCGTAAATCAGTGAGTCTGTCACACTTAAGTTAGAAATACAGTTTACATCTCTAAACGCGATGATTGGATGTGTGTATCGTAAGCGTACACTCTGTTTTTATAAGATTAGGCTGGAGGAGATACATATATGTGTATTGCCGTTTGAGCAATCAATCATTAACATTTCTCTCTCGTTGCTGTCTGCAGCCATTATATACAGATGCCCACATAGTTTCTTGGAGCCACATTTAATCGACCTATAAGGCTTGGGTTAAAACAAAATATTAATCAGATTCGACTTCGATTTTTCTCGTGTAAAGAGATCAATTGCGGGCACGAAACATGCCAGGATTCTATGTAAAATCAATAATGTGCCCACACAGAATTTTTTCTTTTCTCAAAAATCAATACCTAATACACACAGCCTAAAAGGAGAATATATATATATATATATATATATGATATGACAGAAAAGGTATGCTTTGCTAGTGTTCCACTCCCATATATATACACACACTAGAATACCCGTCCTAGGACAGGTAAAATTAATTCCCTAACAGAACAGATTTGCACTAATTGTATGTCCCATTACGAGGCTTAAAATAAAGATATATTGTATAGATTGCAATTTTGATCGAAATCCATTACAAGATTTTGTTTCAAGACCATGTAAAAAACATGTGTTCCAACCTTAAGGTCTGAAGAATAAATTAAAATTCAATTAATCTTGCTTCATTACTTTACATCAAATTCAATGCAAATGGGAAATATTTTAATTTTCAAATGAGAAGTTATGCTCATATTATGCCTCCTAAACTCCCTAAAATACTCCAAAGAAACTGGAATTTAGGGAATATTTATTAATTGATGTCTAATACCTATTGTTAAATGTTCACAAAAATCGAAGGTATCTGAATTTTCAGAAAGGGTATCCAATTTTTTTTTTACCTATTAACATGATGCTGAATAAAACTAAATATTGCTTTTACTTGGACAGCTTACGCTTAGCAAGATCCATCATGATAGCTTAATTAGTTCAGGAGTAAAGCCTTCACATACAAATATATAAACATAAACAGAGAAATTAAACTCTCTATCCCTTTCTCTCATATATATATATATATATATATATATATATATATATATATATATATATATATATATATATATATATATATATATATATATATATATATATATATATGAGAGAGAAAGGGAGAGAGAGTTTAATTTCTCTTAATTGCCATGCTAACTGGTGTTGACTGAGGGGAAAGATACCGGGCTTCGAGTCAGTCGCGACTTGGAAACCGGGTTCGAGCCCTCCGACTTAAATAAATTAACATCTCTACACTGAAGATTGCATAAGCATGAAACATCGATATCTGTAGGTAATAATGATCAATATTTACTTAAAAATATTAATATATATATATATTCATATATTTATATATATATATATATATATATATATATATATATATATATATATATATATATATATATACAAGTGTACACTCTTTGTCGAAAATGACAGAAAAATTATGCTTTGCCAGTGTTCGCACTCCCATTTGTTAAGATATATTATGGAAATATTCATATAAAATAATAGGATTACGTCAGTGATATATCTTTTCACATATAAGCTATTATTATCATCATTTCTGATTACCCAAAGAAAAAAAAACACCCACCATTGACGTTTTATTATACAGTAGAAGATATCTTTTCGAATTCATTTCAAGCGGCGGGGTAAGTCTGTGGTTGTGGACTGACTGGCTATTTGCATTATTGCCTTCCCTCACCAATTAAAACCGTTTCGTCCGTTTTTTTACGCGCTACATGATAAGTACTAATTTTTAACACTGTACAAGAGACTAGTAGATGGTGCACTAGCCCGGATGAGACAGCAATACTTCATCCAAGGGAGAATAGTGGTTTTATATAGATATATGATGATGACAGATGTGAGAAGTTTTCTAGCCCGGCCAGGGAAGCTTACCTACTTTGCAGCAGCATTGGTAACATCTTCAATGCTTTAAGTTCTTAATATCCTCAAATATTTATGAATTAATCAGTTTTGTAGACATATATTTTGTAAACAGATAAATAATCTGCAAGCGATAAATTTTATTTAATGAATTGATATAAATATGACAGGTACTATGACTTGCGGTCAGAGTGAATCCGTGGGTAATGGCAAAAAATATATATTCGTATTATGCAAAGTTGACAAATCCGAGCCTCGCCACCGAATGTAATATACGATCATACCCAGGACACATTTTGAGTTGTAGATACGGTTAACGGGGGTTCAGCTGGAGGTTTTTACCCCACCCATAGACCGGTATTGTCTGGGTCTTCGGGTCTGGATTTACGCCGGTCTATCGGTTGTACGTCCTGTGCAGTTCTAGGAGGTGCACCCTCCCAGGCTTTGCCTTCTCACCCTTTGAGAAAGGGTCAGTTTATTGCTAATCGCCTGAGGCGCCCCTACCTGGGAATACCGACGGGGCTGCCCAGGCAATTTTTAAATGACCAGAGCGCTCAAATTCTCGAGCGCTGGTTTTTCAAATCCCACTTTCCCGACCTTGTGTCACATCTTAGCTGGTGGGAGGAAGATAAATAGAAACGGGTGATGGATAAGCAAAATAAAAATAGAGAAAAAACTAGAGAAAAGGAAAAAGTACGAGTATTAATTGTGAGTAGTTTGCTTGGCTGAATTGTGTTGTAGGTGATACCTTACCCAACGGTGTCTGATTGTGTGTGTGTGAGAGAGGCATAAAATGATTCGCTGTAAATAGTAGTAGTAGTTTGGTTGACTGGGTTGAGTTTTAGGCGACACCTTACCCAAGTGTGTGAGTGTGTCTGTCTCTGTCTCTGTACTTTTTTTATTAATTTTCTTATTATTTTATTTTTGCTGGGGATAGGGTATCCGACCGGATGCCAGACTTTAACCCGCTATTTCAGAAACTCTCTTGCACTTGGTTCACCGGGTATATTCGCCAGGTAGTTTTTGAAAATTTTTCATGGGCCCGGTTGCTTCTATAAGTACTGGAATGATGGGTATATTCCTAAGATTCCAGTTTCTTTTCATATCGTACATAACACCTTGGTATTTTTTTATCTTCTCCCACTCAGCTCGGTTAAAGCCAGCATCATTAGGGACACTGACTTATTGTGTTTGTGTGTGAGAGAGAAAAAGATTCGCTGTGTAGTGGTTTAGTTTACTGAGTTATGTTTTAGGCGACACCTTACCAAACGATGTCTGGCCGTGCGTATGTGTGAAAGAGAAAAGGATTCGCTGTAAATAGTATTGGTTATGTTGACTGGGTTGAGATTTAGGTGAATCCTTAATCAATGATGTCTGATTGTGTGTTTATGTGCGAGAGAGAAAAAGATGCGATATTAATGCTAGTGTTTTGTTGACTGGTTTGTCTTTTAGGCGATACGTTACCCAATAATCTCTGGTTGTGCGTATGTGAGAGGGATAATGATTCGCTGTGAATAGTATTAATGGAGTTGACTGAGTTGTGTTTTAAGCGAGAATTTACCCAACGATGTGGTCGTATCTGTGAGAGAGAAAACGATTCGCTGTGAATTGTAGTGTTTTGGTTGATTGTTTGAGTTTTGGGCGATAACTTACCCAATGATGTCTGGATCTGCGTATGTGTGAGAAAGAAAAGGATTCGCTGTGAATGGTATCGGTTTTATTTGCTGAGTTGTGTTTAGGGAACATTTTGCCCATTACTGTGTTTGAGAAAGAAAAGGATTCGCTGTGAATGGTGTCGGTTTTATTTGCTGAGTTGTGTTTAGGGAACATTTTGCCCAATACTGTGTTTGAGAAAGAAAAGGATTCGCTGTGAATGGTGTCGATTTTATTTGCTGAGTTGTGTTTAGGGAACATTTTGCCCATTACTGTGTTTGGGAAAGAAAAGGATTCGCTGTGAATGGTTTAGTTTACTTGGTTGTGTTTTAGGCGACACCTTGCCCAAACGATGTCTGATTGTGCATCATAATAATACTTATCTAAATAAGATCTCTAAATTATTCGTATTATTTTAAGGACATAAAATTACTAACACACGTAACCGGGCTTAGCATGACAAGCAATTAATTTGTTTATTTAGTACAATGCCAATTTTTAAGCCAACCCAAGTTGGTAGTTAATTTTACTAAACAATTTAGGTAAAAACATTTTTTGAATAGGAAAAATTGCTATGACGTTTTATTTCCTGTTATAAAAACATTAATGTATGTATGCTTGAATTGTTATTTTTTTGTGGCAACATTTCGCACATGGATTTTTATGAGAAAAGTGTTTACGTATATATCTGTTCTCTGCCCGTGAGAATATGTTTGAGTTTGTATGTGCGTCAGCAGGCAATGCGCAGGTAAGTAGCTGGAGACGGATTCTAACTCCCACGCTTTTTGGTAAAGGACAAGAGAGAATGAAGGTGGAGATGTTTGTTCTTTCGCTGACGGCTTAATAGATAGTGTTCTCTTTCTATGTTCTCTGTTGTTTGGCATAATAGTCCGATTAAGTGTATTACTACGCTAGAAAAGTTTAATTGGCTCGTAATCAACCAGATAACCCCCAAATCATCACTCTTCCACCAAAGAAATATAGATTCAGGATACAAAGTTAACAGTTAATCACTGCTACAGACTTACGAGAGAAAAGGTAAATTCGTTTATGCTGTACCTTATTAAATATCAATTTAATAAAACAATGACAGTTTAAATGTTTATTTTCTCATTTAGGGTTTACAATAATATTGTGGGGTCTCCGTTTGCACAGGACATCCATAAACAGCGCGAAAAACGTTTTGATTTATTTTATACTAGCAGACACGTGTGCCGGGTTGCCCGAGAAAGTAGATTAACTTAATAAATTTCAGGCCCCAATATTGAACTATTGAATTATTTGCTGCTTATGGTTCTCCGGCGCAAACGCAACCCCACGATGTTAATGTACAACAGTTTGAGGTAGGGATTTCTACCCGAGCTTACGGAGAAGTTTAATCGCTAACCCGGACTTAATGTTAGTGTTTGGGTTAATAAAGTGCATTTTTGTTAAAAGAAAAGTGAGAAAGTCAATTTTGCAAGAAAAATAAAACAATCGCAAAACAAATTATATCATTTTGTTTTTTCCTCCTGACTATTTTTTTATTGGACTACTAATCTCATCTTGGTTGTTATATTCACAACGTTTCGACTTATAAAACCTCAGACTATTTTCCGGTGCATATTTTACGAACTCGTGCATCTTCTACTCAGACGTGAATGTCGGCATTGACATTACCAGAAGCATTTTGAATAGAAAAGTGAAGATGTAGAACACTAATACACAATTGCCATTAAATAGATATCGAAGCCTGTGTTTAAAAAAATATTAAAGGAAACGTCTCAACTGTAAAAAGTAAATAATAACGAATCTGTGTCTTTGTAGACGTTAGTGATTCTATAAAAAAACGCTTTGTAATTATTTAGCAAATGTATGAATCGCTTAAATTAAAAAGATAAATGAAGTGCTTACACAAACAGGTTTCCGTTGAATATGACGTAATCGAAATAGAATATGAAAGTAACAAAATAAATGAAATGTAATAAGAAATAATTTTAAAGTCTTAGTGGTTATTTTTGTTAATAAGGCAGGAGTATATAAAAAGTTCGAAAATAGACTCTGAATCGTAATCTGTTATTCTCGAATGGCCTGTATAGTCATGAAATCAGGTTATGAAGAGGAAAAGAGGAAATCTGAATAAGTAGCCTTATTCTCCGGAGTGATCCGGTAATGATATTTTTGTTATATGATATAGAAAATATGAACTGAACATAAATAAAAAGAAATTAATAATTTATTAATACTGAAGTATTATATTATTAATATTTAAGTATTATAAAACTGCTATTCGTATTTTCTGTGAAACTTGAACGTGGAAGTTAGCTTTCTAAATAGAAAATGAGAACGCTCAGAACTTACGCAGTCATTATTTAGGTTGAAAATATAGAGTACGTAACAGACAATATGGATAGCTAAAATTGAAATACAAACGGTGTTATGCTGAAAGAATATTCAATAAACAGCAATTCCGCTTAATTGAGGGCTGTAAGAGTAGATGTTAGCGGTAGAGTGACATTACCTTCGACCTCGTGTATGAATGATTGTGTTAGGAGAACTGATCCAGAACAAATGTAATTACGTTTGAAGGAGAATGAAACGAACGCATATTTTCTGAAAACACATATGAGGAATTGGCTTAAGTTGCTGACGGAAACGATTAGCATGCGAAAGATTTGGTTCTAAAGTTATAATTATATAACAATTAAGTAAAGATTGAGTTTATTATAAGGATTTTATTTATAACTAGAAAGTTGATAATTATAGAAAGTAAAAATAAAAAGTAATATGAGTATAAGCAAGGTTTTCTTGGGTTCCTTATTTTTTGCGAGCAACGCCATGACATTTGTCCCACTACTACTACTACTACTACTACTACTACTACTACTACTACTACTAATATATATATATATATATATATACATATATATATATATATATATAGAGAGAGAGATTGATAGATAAATATAAAATAAAGTTATTAATATGTGTGTATGTTTGTCGCGCATCACAGTTAAGCGATTGATCTAAAAGTCAAACTAGCCAGAGATTTTGAATCAGAAAATTCGATTTGATATCCGTATCGATATCAGAAGTTCTTGAACCTTTCTTAAAACTCATTATTCTAAGTCAAAATACGAAAAATAGCATTATCAACAGATGTTCCGCCATTTTTATGTTTCCTTTCCAGCCTACAGAACAACATACTTACTTAGAATAATCTGAACCTTTTCACTACCAGTAAGAAAAATAAATAAATTAACATATAAAAATTAGCCAAGATTTTTTTTTTAGTTCAATCATCGTACGCATTTGACATCGTTTTTAGTTTTTATTATAGGAGCTTTTCTTTGTTTCTTTATTTACTTTAGACCATCGAACAATTTTTGACCTATGTGGAGAGATCCCTACGCCGAACTCATAAACACTCTAAGTAGGTTGCAAAGACAAAATATGTTCGTTTTTTCGGATCCCGTGTGAGTAAGCGTCGCTTTCAATTCAGTTTTATGCCATCTGTTGCGGGACCGACCGACCGACCGACCGTTGGGGTTGGTGTGATCGATCGGCCCCAACAACTAAGAAAAAGTAGACACAGGCAAGTAACGACAATGGCAAAGAAGAGAGGACAAACGCTGGTGAACTGTTCAAGAAAAGGATGTTTATTTACCATATGGTAATAACAAGTGAAGTGAATTGAGATGGCGTCGCTGGATCAGGAGTGGTGCAGGAGCTCAGGACTGCAGGGTGCTGGAGCAGGAGAGTGCTGGTGCAGGAACTCGGGACTGCAGGATGCTGGAGCAGGAGCTGCAGGGTGCTGGTGCAGGAACTCGGGACTGCAGGGTGCTGGAGCAGTTGAGTGCTGGTGCAGGAACTCGGGACTGCAGGGTGCTGGAGCAGTTGAGTGCTGGTGCAGGAACTCGGGACTGCAGGGTGCTGGAGCAGTTGAGTGCTGGTGCAGGAACTCGGGACTGCAAGGGCTCAGGACTGCAGAGTGCTGGAGCAGTTGGAGCAGGAAAGTGCTGGTGCAGGAAGCTCGGGACTACAGGGTGCTGGAGCAGTTGGAGCAAGAGAGTGCTGGTGAAGGAACTCGGGACTGCAGGATGCTGGAGCAGGAGTCGGAGCTGCAGGGTGTTGATGCAGGAGTCGGGACTACAGGGTGCTGGAGCAATTGGAGCAGGAGAGTGCTGGTGCAGGAACTCGGGACTGCAGGATGCTGGAGTAGTTGGAGCAGGAGAGTGCTGGTGCAGGAGCTCAGGACTGCTGAAGCAGGAGTTCGACTGCAGGGTGCTGGTGCAGGAGAGAGTTGGAGCACTGCAGGGTGCTGGTGCAGGAGAGAGTTGGAGCAGGAACTGGAGATGCAGATTGAGGCAAATAGCAAAGAGAGTAAATCGCATTAGTAGCCCTGAAAAGGGCTGTTTGTATCTTTGCTGCTGCTGCTCTGGAGTTGCGACTGCGGGTGCAGGAGTTGCGACTGCTGTGGGCAGGAACTCAGACTGCTGACGACTGGTCCATCCATGGACCAAGTCGGACGTGGGGTACTCCTTACCCCCCGGCTGAATCGGCCGTTTTTAGTCGAAAACGGGAGATGTCATGTAACATGTGCCAAGTTACTTTCGTTGTCCTGTGAAAGGAATTAACTTCGATAAATAAATACCGAAAAGATCTTTCGTTGTACTACATTGCCGACAGGTGTCTTGGATGTATTAGTGGATTTATCGGTACAGTCGAGAAACGCATTTGTATTCCTTAAAGGAGAAATAAGGAATATATTCGCTTGCCGTGTTTTTGCTGAGTCCTAGTGAACAAAAAATGGCGATTTGAAGCTGCTGCTGTTTTTATCCGAAAGAGTGGCAAACAAAGGAAACGCGACTGCTGCTGCTGTTTACAGTTTTCCAAGATGGCGTCTTTTTCAAACGTAAACAGACGTCGCGGCGTGTCGGGACCGACACATCTTTCAGGGTTCGAATCTCATACTAGACAATTGTTTTATTTTGTCATAGCGTTCCAATTTATTCTATCCTTCCAGGCATTACCTTCTCTTTTAGGGTGGAAGTAGTATCTGCTTTGTTGTCATTAAACCATCCTTCAATGGTATTAATTATTCTTTTTGAGTGTGTATTATATGTACATTTGTCATGATACTATCCTACCAAACATTACCCCCTCCTTTGAGAGTAAAGTGTAGTGTGTGTGCGTTCCTCGGGGTACCATCCTCTTAGAAATGTGTTTCTCTTTTAATGGGTCAATGTAGTATATGTTCAATCTTCAAGATATAATCTTCCCAGGGATTACCACTTCCTTTTTTGAAAAGTAGTGTAATATCTCTATTGTGGTCATGATACCATCATCGAAGGGATTACTTAATCGTGCTTTGAGATGTTGGTAGTGTAGTGTATGTTCTGTTACCATCGTATCATCCTCTCAGTCATTGCATCCTATTCTGTGGTTAGTGTTGTATCTATTCTGTTGTCATGTGATTATCCTCCCAGACACATCCCCTCCTTTGCGGAGTCTTAAAGTATTTGTTCCGTTGTTATGAGACCGTCTATCTATTAACTCATTCAATTGGGGAGGGATAGTGTAGTATATATTCGTTTGTCATGAAGTTTTATCTGGTATGTTGTACCTGTCTGTCAGAAGCAGAAACTACTATGTCAGACTATTGTACCATTGTACACTATCTAAGACTAATGTGCTTTCATTGCTCAATTCAGTTTATATATCCATGTTTTGGTGGAGGGCGCAGTATAGTATCTGTTCTCTTGTCATGAATCCATTTTCCGAGGCACGCCTTTCTTTTGTTTATAGGGTGTAGTATCTAGTCTGGTGTCATACTATCATCCGAACAAACACTACCTTCTTCATTTAGAGGGTAGTATAGTATATGTTTATTCGACATGATACCACCCTCCGAGGCATTATCTCCCCCTGATTTGGGGAGCGGGTGTAGTTTAGTATCAGTTCTGTTGTCATGATAGCATCTTCCCAGGTATTACCTACTCCTTAGGTAGGGATGTAATATCTGTGTTTTTGTCATAAACTTATCTTTCCATGCATTACCTTTTACGTTTTGGGGGATGGTAGTGTAACATCTGTTCTGTTGTCATGATAACACCCTCCTAGGCATTACATCCTTATTTATATATAGTGTAGTGTCTGTTTTTTTCGTCATGTAATCATGGTTTCAGGTATTACCTCCTCTTTTTGGGCGAAATAATAATGAAGTATCTGTTCTGTTGTCATGATATAATTTCCCCAGGCAGTATCGCCTCATTTGTTGGTGTAGAGGTGTAGTGTTGTATATATATATATATATATATATATATATATATATATATATTCGTTTGTCATGATACTATTCTCCCAGGCCTTACACTTTCATTATATATACAAGCGAGCATATATATGCTAATACTACTACTACTACTACTACTACTACTACTACTACTAATAATAATTTTTCGAAAACGTAAAACACAAAAATCTTTTGGGATATGGAGGTACAAACAGATAAACTCATACGAGCAAGGAGAACGGGTGTCATAATAGTAAACAAGAAAGAAAATCCTTCCAAATCGTAGATTTTGCCGTGCCAGCCGATCACAGGATGAAGATCGAGGAGACAGAAAAACGAAGCAAATACACTGAAATCGCCCGAAAATTGAAAGGGATATGGAGTATGAAGAAAGTAAATATAATACCAATAATCGAGCATTAGGAACAGTCCCGAAGAACCTGGGAAAAATACTGGAAGAAATTGGAATCAAAGGGCAGACTGAGACCATACGACGGACGGCAATGATAAAAACAGCTGACAATATAAGGAAAATCCTTGAATGCGGAAACCTTTCCACATAAGCTATGAAGACTAACCAACTACATGCAAGATGCAATAGGAAGAAAACAAAACTACATAAAGAGCACCACAAGAACCTAAGGAACAGAAACTGCAAGAAATTTTATAAACTCCCCCACCCCCCGGCAAAAAAATGATGACACCAGCCCCGGGGGATACCACACAAAACAGTCGTGAAGGGTCAAGGAAAGACCGAAGAAGGATAGCACTAACCAGACATCCGTTAGAAGAGTGTAGAGAGCACTGGGACATTAGAGAGTTTTATTGCCATTTAACTTCCAGAGAAGGCCAATGGTCGTTGCCAACGAGAAATCGATGGTAGACATCTGTTGTGATAACGCAAATTCATTTGCAGTAGTTATCAAAAGAAATGGAGAGCACTGGAAAACTGGGAAGACTTGTTGTCACTCAGACTCCAGGGAACACCACTGGCGATTATCAGTAAGCAATCACTGATAACGGCCTGTGTGAGAACTCCTAGTGAGTAAACATAATAATAGTTTCTAAATAAAAATATTAAAAAGCGGGGAAAAACTAAAATAAATTATTCAACTGTACAACAACCACGAAGTATATTCAAATAATAATAAAAACAATTCAACCAATTTGCAATCGATCTGTCATTGCTGGACAGAGAATTATCGGCGCAAATTACAACCAGACGGCCGAGGCCTGGTCGTTTTAGCTGCAGATTGGTAGCCGAACATTGAATTCCAAGGCCACTAGGACTAGCGAATAATTACAAAGTTGAGATAAAAAAATGCACTAGTAATTTCGTTAATAATTTTTTTAATTTCTTAAAAGAAGTTTTTTTTCTTTGTTAATGACTTTTTGTTCTTATTTGTTTCCCTGTATGATGGAATGAAAGGAAAAATATATAAAAATGTGCGGAGTTTTTATCCCCCCAAAAAGTTCAGTCAGACCCAAAGAAGAAAGTTTTTATGCTTGCCGATACGAGAAAACATCGTATCGGAACGAGAATTTTGAACAAAAGAAAAACAAAAACCGTTCTTCATTGAAGAATCTGACTTATTCAAGTACGATCGATTTTAAAACATGAAATGAAAATTTCAAACTATATGGAATAGTGGATAATCATGCCAACAGACTAATAAAATTAAGGACACAAATACATCACTAAAACAGGACTAAAATATGTCGGTCGATTAAATTCCTCCCTCACGCACACGGTTTAGCTGGAAAATTGATCATTGATTATGGTCGTATGGATCGACCGAAATATCATGGTTCTGCTTTAGTGATTGATGTAATTGTGTCCTTATTTCCACTAAGCTGTTATCCACTAATCATATACTATAATTCGCGTAATAAAAAAGGAATATACAAAACGGGGATGCAAATAAAAATTGGGGAATATACAAAAATAGGGGTTAAGAACACGTGCATTCACGGATTAATCTTAGTGGTGAAGAAGTGTCCTCATATCTGACATTTCATGAGTCCTAAATTCGTATATAATAAATTATTTTTCTCTTAAGGTTGCCGGATCCTCTCTTGTTTTGCAAAGAGGGATGTCGATCATATGTGTGTTGGTAGTAAAAAGAGGGAGATCCTTTTGCGTTTGTGTTATTACATCGGCTTTTTCACAGAAACACTAAAGGACCAGCGATTGAGTTTATCTTTTGGCCAATCGTCGTGACCCTACAAGGGACCAGCCACCTCAATTATTGGCCATTCAAGGCACGTCTTATAAATTCATTTTATTTTTCAACGCAGAATTGGTCCGGTCGGAAACAATTTTTTGGACGAAAATCGTCATATTTCAGAACTGGTTTCACGAAGGCAATTATTCCATGAAGGTTTTCAAAAACCAAAAATTCGTTTCGAAATTATTTGGTATAAATTATAATTTATTTTTTCTTTCTAATAAGTCACCACTCATCAAGGTCAAAGACCAATCGAGGATAAAGGTTAATGAAATAGATGGGTTTTTGATTTAATGATGAAGACTATTATAAGTAGATTGAACAAAGTTTGATTACTTATTAAGACGGTTGTCAGGTGTATGTAGATATTGTATTTGAAGAAGACCATGTTGTTGTTTGTAGGGAAACAGTCTTGTTGTAATGTATTTTTGGAATGAAATCTCGTTTTGTTATTACTCATACGGACGAGTATAGTATTTTGACTTGTGATAGAAAGCGAGTTCCTGCTGTAAATGTCTTACAAGGAGGAACTAGAGATTGAAGCTTAGTCGAGCACATTCCATGGAAATAACGATTAATGATAAGTTATTTTCATGATATCTGTAAAGGCAATAATTGTATAACAACAAACCGATTTACAGATCAGTGAATGACATGAATGTTTCCACATATATGAAAAAATACTCTGAAAGTATTTCCAATTGTTGGGTGTCCCTCTAAAAGTGCCACCTATGGAATCGTTAATATAATTCTCATTCCTCTCTGCAATTCAGCCACTTTTGGTACAAATAAACAACAGTTTATGCCTGACTCGTCCACCAGGTTTCAGTCATAATGCCCAACAGTCTTTGTTTCATCGCCGTATTTGTATATCTAATATATAATTTAAAGTCAGTTCCCCATACATTAGTGATCGATAACTTTCGTAACAAAATATTTATAAAAATGAACCCTCTTACTTCATTTTGTTAGAAATAAAAATGTTACTCTTTCAGATTTCGTAGATTTTAATAATTATTCCTGCTCGATATATTTTTAATAAATAGTCAGATATAAAGGGAATCGTAGTAGATTTCACTTAGATTCAGATGTATTACTACTGCTACTTAAGTACACCTCGAAGACATTTCATAAGATACATACCTAGCGCCGTTGTTATTATTATTTCATATTTAAATCTTGCAAGGCTAAGTTAGATAATCTCTATTTTCAAACGAATCAAAGTCGTTCCCTCTACATACAACTTTTTATTTTACATAAGAGGCGTTTTGATTGTATAATCTAAACAATTTCTTTTACATTTTCCAAAAACTTGTGTTTGTTAATCTCGATTACCAGAATAAAAGAGCAACAGAATGGCATTCAGCAAACGCAAATAGTGGGTATTCCAAACAACTTCTCTTTTTTCCCAAATGAGAACACTGGAAACAATTGGTGTATTAAATTACCAGACAGTTACTTTATTATAATCGGTAGAATTGGTTTTATATATTATCTGCTAGTTTATTAATATCTCATAGCATAATACCAGGTTAGCAGATTTACTATTACGAACACACATTATGGTGTTTTATACAAACGCATTGATGTGTTGTATTTCAATGTCGCTTACCTTCGGAAATTACAAAACAAAAGATTGAAACGACTGACATTTTAATGGCGACCCACTAATTGTAAGTGTTTTCTTTTTCCTTTGTTGAGTATCCTCTATTCGTCACATAAATATTTCATATATAGAAACAAATAGAGTGTTATTTAATCTGCTATTTGTTTAAGTGATTGTATATTTATTTAGATTAATTTGTTGTTGTTTATTTGATTTATTTTTAATTGTGGAAAACGTTTAATATGTTAAATGTTATTCTCCTTAATGCCATATTGTTTAATTTTATGTATATCGTTTCGAGGATTTTTAATCGTTTCTTGCAGTTATTTTTGTGTATGATTTTTAGAGTTTTAGGTAAAGATTTATTTTAAATGCTGAAGTATTTGAATTTTTATGATGGGTTACATCTCCTTTTACCCTCTTTTATAGGACTAAATAAATATTACGACGCTTACACCTAGCAGCTGCGTTCCAAAATGAATAATAAAGTTAATTAGTTTAGGAGTACAGCCTGTACACACAGATATATAAAAACATGCACATATCTAACTATATGTTTGTTTTTACTTTCAGCATGTCTGATAAATCCCATGGATACTGTTATTGATTATATAAAAAGAACAGATACTCGACCTCTTGAATTATTGCGCTGTTTTGACAAGCCAAACAATTGGACAATTGCAAAACAAGAGTTCATTGCACGTCTCAAGGTAAGTAGACAATCGTCACCTATTTAAATCGCTCCTCTAAAACGTATATATATATATATATATATATATATATATATATATATATATATATATATATATATATATATATAAGTTAAGGTTTGCGTGTTATAGAAACTGATATGTTAAGAGTAAGAACAATAAGTTTCCATGAGGGTTAGATTTTTCACGGCGTCTAAAAATACCATTAACAATTTTATTCGATGTTGTATATAGTCACTAGGGAAAATTATTGGTTAGGTCTATAAAAGATAAAATATATTGGAACGAAAAAAACGAAATTGATTTTTTAAATAGATATTCTTCGTTTCATAAAATTAAAATGAAACTAAACAAAGAATATGACAGTTAAGAATGTATTTAAAAGAAACACTTAAATAATAATTTTATTGCTATTTTTACGATTTACTGGAACAGCATCACGCTAACAGCTTTGTTTTACTACTTGACCTCATATACGGCATAATCACGTTGACACGCCGGTTTCTGTTTGATCACCGAAGTTAAGCGACGTTTAGCCTGGTCAGTACTTAATATGTGCCTATTTGGGAATAGCAGGTGATGTATATGGCCTAGAGAGGACATGGGATCCACCAGGTTCTATCATGCCCACTGAAAAGTTAGGGCGGACAGAGTATCTGCCTTACTCCCCCGACGAGCTCCATTGACGTTATGGGATATGGGTGGATGAATATTGAAAATAGTATTTTTCAAACTTTTCTTCCAAATGAAAAATTGTAAAGATGACGATAATTGAAATTATTTCTTTATAAATAACCTTCCGACCAGCAAAATATTTCAAAAAGGAGTACCTTTAGTATCCTTAAAAGACGAGATACTCTTTAAAGATGCGTCCATTGAATTTAGCGATGAAGCTGACATTAACAAAAACTCTTATAGAAATTCGTGTCTGCTGGAATAATAGCTTTCTCGAAGAGCAGTACCTGCTGATATTTATAGTTGGGGGAGTTTATGTTTGCGTTTAACGACGATAAAGTCCGTGAAGTTCTGTTTCCTTTTTAAACGGCGTTGTTCCGGAATTGCTTACTGTATTGGCATGTCAAATGTATCGTGAATGACATACATGACGTCTTTCTCCTCAGGAAGACCGCTGTAAGCATCGTTCCACAAGCGTTTTCTGATTTCGTTCAAATGTTTTCAGTGAATAAACGGAAGACATTTAATTAAGTAGATCATATTTCCTACTTTTTTCTCAATTGTAAAAAAAAGTTCTGTCCGGGTTGGTAGCATTTTTAGAGTACTGTGTTTCTTCGTCCGAATTTTGTTGGTTTGTTTGAGGAGTGGCTTGTCAAATACAGACCTGATTTTACGCACATACATTTCCTTGGATGGGACTAATGATGATGGTGTGTTGTCATTGGGCGTAATTCTATATACCTGAAGGAACAATTCTAGGGAATTTCCTAGCTTTCGTCAGAGTTCTTTTCAGCTTATCAACAAAGTACTCAGCTTGTATGGAGCGATCGTGATATGATTTATTTGGAAAGTCTCACAAAAATCCTTAAAGTCGCCGAACGTAAATTGTTCCCCATTGTCGGACACTAGATAATCGACTACTCCAAATCTAGCGAACGTATCGTGTAGGAAATTAATTGTAATTTCAGTAGTGGCATTTATACATGTAAAGACTTCGGACATTTTCGAAAAACTATCTTCTACTATAAGATAATTGAATCAGTCTAGCGGGCCTGCGAAGTCTATATATACTTTGGACTATGGTCGGTCCGTTTTAGACCAATGACTATATTTGATTGGGGGTGCCTTAGCTGCCAAGACACATCATTTACAGGATTTTAAGATGTTTCCATATCGTTTTCCATGTTCAGTCATGACACATAACTGCGCATAAAGCTTTTCATCCTTGTCATTCCTTAGTAGCCAGTATGGAAACATCTCAGAATTCTCCTTTGTAGTTTTGTGGGAATGTCGAATCGCTCACTATATAGTACTACTTCATCGCAGAAGAGAAATTATCTGATGTCAGTTGTTCCTTTGGGCAAATTTGGTTTTGGTTAGCCTTATAAACTCATCGCTTAGAACTTCTCGTTTAGCTTGGTCGTGCTCTACAGAAAGTTCCAATACTGTGTTGCATAATGTGATTTTAAATTGTCCTTCTGGTCGAACCGAATTAATCACAGTAGCTTCAAGAGATCCCCTGTGTTTGAAGATCAATCTAAACAGTCTGTCCGCATAACATAGGTTTTTAAACGTAAGGAAATCCATTTTAAAGTAATAATTCAATCGCCGCAGTCTATTTGCTGTATGCACAGGCAGAGCTTTTTTTAGAACCAAAGATGGTAAGTAATGGTTTATGGCCCGTCTGCAATGCAAACTGTCTACGGTTAATGTACCGGTTAAACTAATCCCTAACGACATCTGAATTTGGGAGTAGTTATTTTCTGCAGAAAGAAGTGTTATCGAAACGTAGATAACTGGTTTGTGAGATCTATCTGGCATCTTGTGCAGAATACATGCTCTGATGCCATAGTTGGCGTCGCCGGCAACTATAATGTCCAAGTTTTGATTACGGTCGGTGAGAAACAAGTCCGACGTCAAGACTTCTTATTTTGATTAATGCAAACTGGCATTCCGATGTCCACTCCAAGTTTTTGTCCTTTTTCAGAAGTTTGTTAAAAGGACACGTAAATTGTGCATGTTAGGTATGGACAATTGGTAGTAGTTTGCCAGTCCTTATAAAAATTGTAAAGAAGAGATGTTTTCGGTTGCAATAGTCTGCTATGGTCTTCTGCCATCTTTTTCGGAAATGTGTTACAAGTATTTAATGTTCTTCATAAAGAAGTTGCAGTTGGATTCTTTCACTTCAAAACTGTACTCCTGTGTTCTTGGGAAGACTTTATGAACATGTTTCTTGTGTTATTCTACATTTTGGCTGTTTAAATATGCAACGGCGAAGTCAATGTCGCTCAGTATAATATTGCTTACTTGTTGGAAGATTTCCGGCGCTACCTTTACCTCGAACAGTAAACGTTCGAACTTGTACAACCTACGATGGGTGTTGATACAGAGCAGTTTAGAACATTCTTCCGGCGTCGGTATTTGAAGAAATGGATCACTGAGGTCGATTTTTGAAAAATATTTTCTTACATTTACTTTCGCAGAGATTTCGTCCGGGCTTGGTAAAGGATAATCTTTGAGTTCAGCATTAATCCCCGTTGAGACATCGGTGCATACTCGGATTACCTTTGACTTAATTGTCACATAGACGGTTGATAAATTCAATTGACTGTACTCAATTCTTGACAAGACCCTGGTTCTTTCTAGTGTTTCGATTTTTTCATTCAGGCGAAGGGCACATTTCTTTCTTTCTTTAACACTGACTGGATGCCATCTTTTAAGTAGAATGTTGCCATCATCGTATTACACAAACCAAAACAAGCAGAAAAAACTTCCGGAAAATGCCTTTTAAATCTTTCTAAATTTTTTGCCTCGGTGGTCAGATTTTTTAGTGTTGGGAATAAACAAGTAATTGGTATGTGCCACAACTTAAATTTCTCTATCCAGTACATACCGAATAATATATTTATATAAATGCTTTCGGTTTTAACGTCTACCCTTGAAAAGTTTGATTTGTGAAAAGTTCTCCCTCAAACTTGATTTCCCTCCTGTCACGCACCTTGCTATTTTATTTGATCTTAGCTTATGGGTGGTTTTCTGTTTTACACAGTGCCAAGTCGAACTACCATCTCAATATTATTGAGGCGTTAGTTATTATCAATTCTCGACCTAGCCTGTGTAGACAAAAGATTTTGAAGCATCAGTTGGAGGTCTTTAATGATTCAATGCAACATAACGTTGAGAGATTTTTTTTCTCTCTCAATCGTTTTCTCCAACTGAAACAATTTTTCCCCTCATATCTCATTCGATTTTCTTAGTTTTTAATTTATCATTCTGACGTTTCCTTTAGAGGGTCAGACGATAATGCCTTAAGGAAAATTTTAGCAATTTTCTTTTTTTCCACCCGTCCGTTTCATTGATTATATAAAAAAAATGTTTCCTTTGAAATTTATCTTACGATTTTATTGTACACGAAATTTACTGTGACCTTGTTTAGGGGCCGTAATGAAGATACGGAAAACGTGGTTAGAATATATTACAGAGAAAAAGAGAAGTTGTATATCAGTCTTGACTGCCATGGTAGACTGGAGTTCAATCCAATTACGAGAAGCCTAAATGCTTCCAGTATTTTATCAGAAATGGACGAGTCCAACTGCTTGTCATATAGGTACGACACCATAACACGCACGCATACGCACACACACACACACACACACACACACACACACACACACATATATATATATATATAACAATGAATTTACGTTTAATATATATGACACACTGTCCCCACCGCGTAGGTCAGCTAGTCAGTAATATGATTTGCTTCATAGTGTTTCTTTATCGTTTCCATATTTTGCCTTTTCTTAACGGCAATATTAAAAAGAAATTCTGCAATTATCAGAACATCTTTGTATATGTGTCATAAAATGCAATTCCGATAACTATTATGGGAATTGTAATTTTGTGTATGTGGGTTGTTAGGTTTTGCCGCTTTTTCATTATGATATCTTATTTCATTTTTAAACAGAAGTGTGGCATAACCCTACATGAATTTGAGATGAAGCAAGTGACAGATGAGATTCGACGCCAAAGTACACAAGAGGAAAAAGACATAACTTACAGGTGAGAATCAAAGCAGTGTTCACTTATCAAACACTAGCAACGGATTCTAATAATCAACTTGATAGGGTATCTGATATGCCCAAATAAATAAAGTTGTAAACATGTGCAATACTGTATGTCTAGTGGGGTGCATAGATGCATGCGGCAGACAGGTCATGGGAAAACACCTGGATCGCAGTAAGACTACCCAAGAATTATCCGTTGATAAAAACTGCACATTATGTGTCATTCTTATACATTTTAAACAATGTTTACGATTTTACTATCAAATCCAATCGCTCTTAGCTTTTTCCTTCACCACACTTGTGTAACATGCTGCTTTAAAGTCTATGCAGATGAAGAGGAGCGCAATTTTTCTTTGACTATTTGCGTTGTACTATAAAAATGGCACCAACCGTTGCGTTGCCAGGCCGAAATCCATATTGGTACTCTTTTGTGGAATCCTCAATATGTTTTCTTATTTTCTGGAACGGAACCCCAAGGAAAGCTTTACAAGCAACTGATAGAAATGTTATGGTACGGTAAACAACCTGTAGGTGATTTTTCTTTTATTCCATACTTTTTAGCTGATATTTTCTAACATCTCGATCATTGCTTCCATTGCTTTAATTACTTAACATGTTATGTAATCTATTTCTTAGGATCTTCCCCTTTTCATTGTTTTAAACACCTCTCTTATTTCTGGTAGAGACGGTACAGGTTCTTCTGATTGTGCTGGGTCATTAATCTCGTTGACAGCATAAGGTTGCCGGAAAGGAGCTTTTAAGATATTCTGAAAATGTCCTTCCTAACAGGACAGATCCTCATTCAATCGACTGTGTTTATTGCCTTTCTTATATTTAACAGTGACTAAAGACCTTCTCTGTTTACCCTTTAGCTTTCTGACTGTTTTGAATAGGTTCAAGTTGTGATTACGTTTGAAATCATATCAAAGACTACATTTTCTTCTTCAAGTTTATTTTCTTTTAGCCAGCTACCGCGTTCTTCACTTGCTAATTTAATGTTCTATATTCGACTTGTAGCGCTATCATAGATTTGAGTCTAACATTTACCCGCTTCACACAAAGATTGGCTACTTCAGCTAAAATTCCTTAAACCTGTTTCTTCCTTTTTCTGTCTGTTACTTTAATTTTTGCCTTCTCGAAACGGTCATATGAATAATCAATCGATGTTTCGAGGTTAAAAAGAGGTTCGAATGCTCCTCCTATTGTTATCTCAAATATTTTCTTCAAATTCATATAATTTAATTTTGAAACATCATATTTCTTTGGAAAGGGCTTGTATTTTCTTTCATAATTTGAAAAAACAGGTTGACATTAGCAAAGAATGATTCGATCCAATGTCTGCAGATTTATACACTCGGAATTTTTTAATATAGCTTTTCTATTTCTGTTGGACAATAATAACATCTATTTGTTTTCGACTTCATCCTTTAAGAGATGCCCATGTCACAAGTCTGGATTCTTTATGCTGATAAACTATGTTCGTGATGGGCACTCTTATTATTCTGCAGAACATTAGTGTTTTCTCACCATTTTCGTAGCCGCTACCAATGTCAAATGTACCAGCAGTTTCACGCTAGTTTAAATATGTCTTAGATCCGACCTTAGCACTAAAATCCCCTCAAAATAAATACCGAGTCTTACTAAGAAGTTAATTGATTTTTGCTTTCAACTGTTCATAGAAATATCGATTTTAACATTGCTGTAGCTGGTGTCAGGAGCATAGACTCGGGAAACTGCCAGAGGTCCCTCAACAATCTCCAGCGTGACGCTGATTATTCTCTCTAAGACAATCCTGTTATCAAGCAGGTTGTCCGCAATATTTTGTGAGAGAACTATAGCGACACTTTGTATTTGAAAATTTTCAAATCTACTATGTGAATTATGACATGATTTTCTTTTTCAAAAGTTTCAGTTTTTCTTTAGTCTAGTGTGTCTCTGCAACCCAAGTAAATGTCTTTACACGCGTCGTTTACTACAAGTTGTTGAGTTTAAAGTCTTCCTTCAATGACCTTACATTCCAATCGCCGATATTTACAGTGATCTGTTTCACCTTCTTCGGATTTTTGCTTTTATCAGGCAGATTACTGCAACATCCTCTTTGCTCACCTAGACTTGGTTGTTTTGTGATGTAATCACATCTGTATATTGATTACGTTTTGTTACTGTTGCCTTTTGTATCATGTTGAGTCTGTGAAGTACTTAACATACACACACCCACATATATATACATATATTGGACACACTCTCTATTTTGATAACCTTTTTATGCACACACTTTTACTTTCCATTACTTTATATTGTTTCTTACATTTTTTCAAATTTTTAATTTTAGCTATTCCCCTGCCAACTTATCCATCTATGTAATTCCTCTGATGATAAGATTTTAATCTTTTGAAAAGTCTGGTTTAAGGAAAAAAATAAACATGATTTTATCGAGTACACCTTGCATTGAACAATCGAAGATGAAATAGATTTGTCATCCGCACATCTATATCTCTCTTCCTTCATTTATCTTATATATATATATATATATATATATATATATATATATATATATATATATATATATATATATATATATATATATATAATGTGATAGAATAATAATTATTATTGAGAAAATATTTAATATCTCCTTCCATCGCACTGCTTATCAGACAATTTTTTATTCCTATTTTGAAAAAAAAATTTTTTCATGATATACAAAATATCATAAACACTTACGAAAATGCTTCAACAGTATACATTCGCCACAATCAGACCTAAGAAAAAAATCAAAATGCAATGAAGTGTATATGAATGTTTAGTGACTATCTTATTTATAACTTCAATAAATTTTAAATAAAATTTTAATTGTAATGAAAAAAGAAAATACCTGAACCATAATGATAATTATTATAATTTAAATAAAAAACTGAAATTACAATAATAATATGTATTTAAATCAATAATGCATAAATTAAAAAGAACCGGATGTTTTGACTTAAAAAATTTACAGCGAATACTAAATTGTTAGACTTAATAATAATAATAATAATAATAATAATAATAATAATAATAATAATAATAATAATAATAATAATGATGATGATGATGATGATGATGATGATGATGATGATGATGATGATGAAAAAGAGATGAATCTAATGATGTAGGTGATTTTATAAAAAAACGTATGTTCAAATAATTTTCTTAACTGTATTGAAAAATAAAAAAGACAATACAAGTAATGATACTTAATAATTCAAATAATAAATTGAGAATCATGAATCAAAAATAGAGTGACATATTTTAACCGGACGTAAATAATTAAATAGTTAATTATATACTTATGAATTCTGGATTACTCTGTTGTTTTATTTAATTTATTTAGATTATAAAAATTATTGATTACGTTATTGGTAAGAATGATAGTTAAAGTGAAAATTAGAAAAAAACGTTTTTTATACCATGACCAGAAGTGGTTTATGCGAAATTAATATGGTGAGGTGTATACTAAGATGAAAATAGAAAAAAAGAAAAAAAGAGAAAAAATGAAGGAAAAGAAAAAAAGAAGTTAAAATGGATAAATTAGGACCGTTGTGGTTGGTGTTAATTGGTGATTCATTCATATGTGTATTTTAGTGAATTGTTTTAATTGATCGAGTATAGACATCTAGAAAATCAAAATAAAAGAAATTCGATATACTTTGAACTTTCGAGTGAATTGTGATAAAATAAGAATTTCCCTTTGATTCGAGACAAAAAACGAAAAAAATAGTGATATATAAATTAAATGAATACAGTTACATTTTTTCTTCAACCAGATTGTGCCGAATGTACACTGATGAAGCCTTTTCGTTAATGCTAATAATATTTAATATATATTAGGAAAAAGTATATTTTCGGAATGCGTAAGAACACTTATCTGATAATAAAATGTTTTGGGATGAAATCTGGAAAATCTAAATTATTATTATATTTGATTAAATTATGAGCTTTAGTCGTATTGTAGACTATTGAGTAACTACGTCATAATATCTGTGTTAACTTAAAGAAATGTTATACATATATATATATATACATATATATATGTATATATATATATATATATATATATATATATATATATATACATATAAACATTACTTTAAGTTAACACAAATATTAACGTAGTTACTCAATAGTGTATAATACGACAAGAGATTATGTTACAAAACATGCATATTACGAGTAATTATTTTAATATAATTCTTAATTTGTCTTTTTTTCTTAGGAATTTCATTCGTGCGATGTCAGACAGGACCCTGGCAATTCGACGAGAGAAATCGGCTGACATCAAACAAAAGAGAAAACTGAAGATCTATCACGAACGAATACTGAACCCAGTGACCCCGAAAGATAATCCCGAAGAAGTGCTCACGCAAAATTTCTGGCGACCGGAATTACCTGCTTGCTTTGCAGGTTCAAGGTCTGAACTCATCCATGGATCAGCAAACAGATTGTCAGACTTACCAAAATTGGAAGTGAAGGAAAAGAAGAAGAAGAAGACGAAAACAAAGACAGGGAACAACTTAAGTGAATTCGATCTGGAAACAGAGATATCTTTGAATGAGCTCAGATAGGCATATAGATAATCATAATGGTAATTATGGATGTACGAACTTAGGTTGATATATATATATATATATATATATATATATATATATATATATAATATAATATAATATTTATATATATATATAATATTTATATATCTATCTATCTATCTATCTATCTATCTATCTATCTATCTATATGTATATATATATATATATATATATATATATATATATATATATATATATAAACATTTTTTTTTGAAAAATCATAACAATGTAATTTGTTGAAAAAATAAATAACATTTATTTATTTTAAACTGAGTTTCGAATATAAAATATTCCTCGTCAGAGAGTTTTCTTTTTCTTTCTTTCTTTTAATAGTCTGGTGGTATTGACTTTGTGAGGAAGAATGTCCGTGTCTTGGGCGCGGTTAAGCCATTTTGAATACGTAGATAGGAGTAGACACATTATTATAAACCATTGTTTCGTAAAGGTATAAACATTTTTTTTGAAAAACCATAACAATGTAATTTGTTGAAATAAATAAATAACATTTATTTATTTTAAACCGAGCTTTCGAATATAAGGTATTCCTCGTCAGAGAGTTTTTTTCTACTTCTTTCTATGAAAAGAAAGAAGAAAAAAAGTCTCTGACGAGGAATTATATATATATATATATATATATATATATATATATATATATATATATATATATAATAATATTTATAAATAAATATTAATTATTTTAATACCTACAGACATCGATGTTTCATGCTAACGCAATCTTCAGTGCAGGAAGCTAATTCTCAACGGTCGGCGGGCGCGAACCCTGATCACAAATCGCCACTGATTCGTAGTCAAGAGTCTTATCCCATAGACAATTAGTTAGAAAATAGAGAGGAATTTAAATGTAAATAGCGAGTCGACGGCTAGATTTACCAAGCAGCTTAAAGTGATCTACGAACGTGTCCGGATCGTGCATGTAGCTATGTGTGCTGCTTGTTATTGAAGTCACTCAAGAGTGCCCGGCCTATATATATATATATATATATATATATACATTAATCTCTCATATATGCACACATATATATATATATATATATATATATATATATATATATATATATATATATATATATATATATATATATATATATATCCATTTATATAAACTATATTACAGTCTTACGTCAATCAACCAACGTTTCAATGCTAGAGCATGTTTTCATATATATATATATATATATATATATATATATATATATATATATATAGATATTGACATTTAAAAAAATGGTGCAATTTTAAATGACAAAATCATTTATTTATTCTTTTTTGTCCGAGACTTATGATGAATTAATCTTTTTAAAAAGCGAGAGTTATTGTTTTTTTCCCTTCATTTTGTTGGTATTAATCCCGAGGGGTCAGATGCACAGTAAGGTCCGAAAAGTTTTAAAGAGGAGTATAGTCCGGCCGATGTTTCCTTACTCAAAAGGCGCTAAACAAGCGCATCAACATCGATTGGATTATACTCCACTTTAAACTGTCGTCTCTAACAACTTGACGTGTTTTTAGGACTCTACAGCGGATCTAACCCTTCGGGGTTTTTACTAACAAAATAAAGAAGAAGAAAAAAGAATAAGCATCGCTTCTGATAAATATGTATTCATCGAAAGTCTCAGAAATAAGTAAATAAATGATTTTATCATTTTAAATTGCACCATATTTTGTTTATTTTTTAATGTCAATATAAATATTCAGAAACGTGGTGCTTCAACAAAGTTATCAATTTCCTTATTCAAACGGCGCCAAACCAGCGCATCAACATCGACCGAACTATACCCCACTTTAAACTATCGTCTCTCCCAACTTGATGTGTTTTTCGCACTTTACTGTGGATGTGACTCCTCGGGGTTTACACCGACAAAACGAAGGAAAACAAAAATAAGTCTCGCCTTTGAAAAAGATGTATTCACTAAATGGTTTTTTTCAAATTTTAATATAAATACAGACACCTAATTTCCTTATATATATGTAAATAAATATATATATATATATAACATTTTTAAAAATAAATATTTATTATTATTATTATTACTTTCAGGCATCGATGATTCATGCTCAAGCAATTCTTTATTCTTGCCGGTCGGAAGGCACAAACCCGGTTCTAAAGTCATCAACGACTCGAAGTCCTGTATTCTAGCTCTCGGCCACCACCACTTAGCACGTGAATTAAGAGAAATTGAACTCTATATACGCCAAATCGGTGAACGTACATAGTAAACAGTCGAACAGTGTTCAACAACAACAAAGGGTTGGAACATTGCATATATATATATATATATATATATATATATATATATATATATATATATATATATATATATATATATATGAAGAGTTCGAATGTAAAATCGATAAATCCAATTTCTATAAAATTATAAATTAAACAATAAACAGCAAAAAAACAGTATATCAAGTCAAGACTTCTACTAAAAGCTTATTCAAATTCATAGCAAATGAACATTATTCCTATATCACATTATGTAAAACCTGATGTGTGGGGGTTGTAGAGTTACGAAATGCAACACGTTTTGTAGTGATAGCTTGTACATTTTGAAAATGGCGTTTATCGAGTTTTGTATTACAACTCGTTTATATATATATATATATATATATATATATATATATATATATATATATATATATATATATAAGTTTATTGCTTACTGTCTGAGGCGCCTCTACCGGGGAATGCCGACGGGGCTGCCCAGGCAATTTTTAAATGGTCAGAGTGCTCACCTCTCGAGCACTGGCTTATCTAATCCCACTTTCCCGACCTTGTGTCACATCTTACCTTGTGGGAGGTAGATAAATAACTAACTAACTATATATATATATATATATATTTATATATATATATATATATATATATATGTATACAAACACACACACAGAAATGGTATTTTTTAACATTTTATACCATATCAATGTAAGTTTTGTTAAATGACATGAATTTGACCTTTATAACATTGACATGGTAAAACGATAAATACAAATTATTGAAAACAACATAGCTCTGGCCTTACACTATTGATCTATTATAATTGCTTTATGTGATAAAATTGAAATTCGAATATATATAAAAAATTCTAAATATATATATATATATATATATATATATATATATATATATATATAATAGTTATGCTGAGTTTTTGTCCACAGGAGAATTTAAGAGTAAGGTTTCCTATATCGTCTTCGTACGAACAGACTGGGTTAAACACAATATTAATAGATACATTTGAAAGACTTTTATATATATATATATATATATATATATATATATATATATATATATATATATATATTTCCCTGCGCTGATGAGAGCCATAAGCTTGAAACGACGTCGTACGTACGTACGTAGGTAGGTAAAATAAATAAAAACAATAATTTAATATCATTACAAGTAAAATTGAAAATCGAGCACTGTCTGAAAGATAAAAAAATAAACATTCACCTAAAAACTTCAATGCAATGCTCCGACTTAGTCGTTGAGTACAATCGAATGTTTAGATATTCGTACTCGCTGCTTCCAGTGTAAATATCCCTTAATTTCTACCTTATCACGTGACAATTTATCATGGTCTAATGGGACTAGGTGAACGCTTACTAATTCATGGGGTCTCTGTGAACCAGGTCTACGCCCATTGACCGTCTGTGATTGTTATTTCCCTGCGCTGATGAGAGCCATAAGCTCAGAACGACCTCGCACGTAGCTAAAATATTTAAAAAAATAATTTAATATTCGAAGCCTGTCTAAACCGTATCCGACCTTAGACCAGAACAAATATTTCAAATACGTGACGGGGTTAGGACCCTAATCCCCTTCAAAGTAGGTCCCTTGTTCTTGCTCACACTTAGCCCACCGATTCATCCACTGCGGGAAAAACCCCTGGAGGCTTCTTTTGGAATGGTGGTCATCTCCGCCGTCGCGTTCCGCATTATCTCTGTTTTCGCACCTTCTCAACAACAGCTGCACCCGAGTAGTTTGGAGCCTGTCAGAACGCTGGTCACTCTCCGCTGACGTGCGGCCATTTTTGAATCGGTTGAGCCACTCCTTAATTTGTGTTACACATTACATCTTCTCCAAACACGAGCGGAGATGAGCACCATTCCAAAAGAAGACTTCCAGGGGTGTTTCCGGCAGTGGATGGATCAGTGCGCTAAGTGTGTGCAAGCACAAGGGGCCTTACTTTGAAGGGGATTAGGGTCCCAACCCCGTCACGTATTTTAAATATATTTTCTAGTCTATGGTCGGATACTTTTTAGACAAGCCTCGTATCCATATGTAATATTTATGACTAAATATTAAATTATATTTACCTACATACGACGTCATTTCGAGCTTTTTGCTCTCATCAGTGTAGAGAAGTGATAATTTTAGACGGTTTTAAACGTAAACCCGGTTTACAGAGCCACCTTTGACACCATATGCTTTCACTCTATTCTCACAGCCACGTGATACGGAGAATTTAAGTTATATTTATGCCAATTACAGCGTAAACACCAAGACAGATTAGAGAACCTAACGAACTTACTCGGACTCTTTCACTAAACTAATCAATCATATTATGCCTCCCCCCTCTCTCTCTCTGTATTTCTCTCTCTCACGATCTCTCTTTCACTAAATCACTCAATCACATTCTGTCTCTATTATCTTTCATTTTACCTTCTTTTCTTTCGATCTTTTTCTTTCTCGCTTTCTCTTCCCCATTCTTTACAAATCCCGCACTCTCTCTTTCCTTTTATATTACATTTCCAGCCTTTTCCCCCATACTTTTTCGCAGACCAGACATAACGCCTACCGCTAACAACAAATCCCAATGGCATATTATTCCATTTTTATATGAACGAGAATATTTTCTACAGATTTGTTTTTAGAAATTACTTGTCAACAAATCTCTAAATAAATATTTATTCTCTTTGAAAATGGCGATGGTTTGGCTTGATTTCTTGGTTTTGTTTTACGGCATAGACTTTTCATTTCATTTAATGTCGACTTCAGTTATTTTGGTAATAGTGTTTTGGTAAGAGGTTTTAATATATTAAAACATTTAAAACTTATTATTTTTAAAGTTATGTGATTTCTAAATAAATAGTCTGGAAAAATCATATAGATCTTACCGTGGCAGGTATTCCAACACCGTGTCAGAGTTGAACTGAGAGTAATGGCAACATAAACGACGTAATCACGTTGACACATCGGTTCACATTATAATCACCGAAGTTAAGCAACGTTGAGTCTGGTCAGTACCAGATGGGTGATCATTTGGAATACCAGGCGCTGTATGTTAGAGGGCGGCGACACATCCTTGCAAGAACTGCAAAAACCTAACGTCGTCATCTTCCCTAACCGGGATATATATGCGACTGGGGACGGCTTGTGAATTTGATATTCCTAGAATTCTTCTTTTGGACGAAGCCGGTTCAACCCGTCTAGGGTGAATGCCGCTTCGTAACTTTGTAACTTCGTTCTTCGTAATGGAAACAAAGTGGTACCCCTAACCCGACGACTCCCAATTTGAGGCCTCATTACTGCATGTAGTTAAAGGTTATACTCAAAATCCGGTTAGCTTAGAGAGTTTGCGTAGTTGATGTAGTTCGGAAAGGCGGTTGATTATTGAGACTACTATTGAAATCTTAGTCGTTGTATTCGCAACTCCTCTGCCAAAACAACTTCCGACCATTTTCAGGTGCATCGTTTGCGAATTTGGGAACCTTCTAGTCGAAAGTGAATGTCGGCGATGACATCATCGGAAAGGTTTTGAATTTTAAAAAGTCCAGGAAGGTTAAGATAAGAAATACAATTCATCAATAGTCATTAAAACGATTTCAAATCCTATGTTTGATTTCTGTTTTTTTTTGTAAACGTCTCAAATTTACAAAGTAAATACAAAAGCAGCTGTGTTTTATACGGAACTGATTCTTTATAAAAACAACAATTTAAACTGATGAAAAAATGTACGTATCGCTTAAGTTCAATAACAAACATTAAAAGATTTAAAGAAAATAAAAATCTGACCCAAACTAGGCTCTGTTGAATATTTGCGTAATCGAAGTCAAATTTTAAAAAAGTAACTAAATAAATGAAATAAATGATAAATGTGTTTAGAAAAAGTCTTAGCGGCCATTGCTGTAATTCAGATAGGAGACTGTTTGAAAATAGATTCTAACCGTAAACTCTTATTCTCGAACGGTCTTTATAGTCCTCGAATCGATTTCCGCAGAGAAAAAGAAGAAATCCGAATAAGTAGCTAATGTATCGGGAGTGACCCGGTAATATTATTTGTTGTTACTTAAATCGTATGATGAGAAAAATGCGAAATAAACTTAAATAAGAAAAATTAGTATATATGTATAAGTATAATAATGCAGTGATTATTTAAGTACCAAAAACTGCTTTTCTTATATTCCGTGAAAGTGGAATGTGACATAATGAATTCTAAAGAGAAAATCAGAACGCCCGGAACTTGAAGGGGAGGAGGTCAATATTCATGTTGAAAATGTAACAGACAAAAGGAATAGCGTAAAAATGAAATGCAAACGGCGTTATGCTCAAATAATCATCTCATAAACAACAATTCCGGTTACATGGAGAGCTGTGGGAGTAGATGTTACCGTGTGAGTGAAATTACCCCTGACCTTCTGTGCGAATGACTGTGTTAGTAGCAGCTGCTAAGCTGGACAAATGTAATAAAATTTGACAGAGAACGAGATGAGCGCATAATTTCTAGAAAATACGCATCAGAAATTAGCGGCTGGTGGAACAGATTAGCATATGAAAGTTTTGGTTCGAAATCTGTAACGGTAAATAAGGGGGAAATTGACTTTATATATATTATATATAATATATATAAATGATAGAGTCTAGACAAAAATAACTCAACAGAAGTGATGTCATTAAACGTAACAACCAAACATTTAGAATGCAGAAACTTAGCCCATATCACGAAAATATGCCATAATGCCTGGGTCGATAAAACATTCGAATTATACACTTTCTAAATGACGTATGTATTTATAGTGGGTTATAATATCGTCTTTAAAAAAACGGTCTTGGCATAAATTAACTGAACTCGCTTTGACAAGCTTGTACTCCAACTAACCAGAGAAAACCGGTTTAATTCAAATTCTCCACAAGTGAAATTTGAATAATTTGCATTATAAGTTTTTAAATAAACCATTATTGTATTTTAGTGCTGCGCTGCGATAAACAAAATATACTGGCATCGTCTTGCGACATTTGTTTATTCACTAAAATGCTTTACTGTGACCCCGCTAAATATGAAACGTATACGTATGTAGATTAAAATCAAACATTTATAATTATTTGTCGTCCCCAAATCTAGGCTGGGCTCTATAGCGAGTAGTATTAAGACAGCCCTCATTGTGGCTTCAATGCAATGTTTCTTTCAATAGTCGAACACTTTACGACAGCTGCCTTTAAATAGGACTACTCTCTCGCTGATTTATCGAGTTGTTGAAAACGGCGCGTGGGCTAAGACGTGAAATATAACTCAGGTTCCGGGGTTCGAGTGAATAATTCTTCTCTACATTGACGATTCCCGTAAGGATGAAACGTATACATACGCAGATAAAAACATGGACGTATGTATGTATGTATGTATGTATGTATGTATATATATATATATATATATATATATATATATAAATATATATATATATATATATATATATATATATATATGTGTGTGTGTGTGTGTGTGTGTGTGTGTGTGTGTGTGTGTGTTAAAGCAATCTTCGCGGTTAGTGAAAAATGCGATTTCAAACTTAAACGTGACAGACAAAGGGACTGGATGACGGACCAATAGAACCTCCTAAAAATGCCAAAGAAAATACGAAAAAATATAGGCGCCTCTACCAAGGATTGAATTAATGAACTCTAGATCCATCAATCTAAAGTCCAATCGACTAAGCTATCATTGACTGCGTCAAAGAATAGGTGCGAGTAATTGTTTATAATATTATAATATTGCGTGTGTATATTTTATTTTACTTGACACACATACACCTGACTCATAGCGTTCATAACTATTTGAACTACACTAGAAATATAATCAAATTAATGAAAAAAATAAAATAAGTAAAAGCAAATAAAAAATATATAATAAATCTGTAGCATACCATCATCTTATAATGCCTCTTCCCAGAAATCTCGAAGAGTTAATTTGTGTTCTATGTTATATAAAAGCAATGGCGGAAATTGTGTTTCGAGAATATATGCTTCTTGAAACTAATAACTGCTCTGAGAACTCCTCATTGCCTTGACAGAATCAAGAATAGACTTTGATATTTAGTGGTGGATGATCTCATCCGTTCGTTACATTCTCTTTCTCACAGAAGAGACGCTGCTAGTCTCTCTCTACTTTGTCGTTATTTCTATGGAATGTGTTCGACGTAGTCCAAATATATGGTTCATCCTTGTAAGACATTCAAAGGAAGAACTCGTCTTTTACCACGACGAAGAGAGACTTTCTTTTCTCCTCAAGTGTGCCTAGCTCCAGGCGATATTTACACGTATAGAGCTTTTTGGCAAGAGCGTTCAGTCTGTTAAACACATTGCCGCTAAATCCACACGAACCGACCCAAATTGAGCGACTTAAAAAAACAAAATTAAGAAAAACACGGAACTAACTAGAAACAGCATCTGAGAGATGGAGGAAGACGTGTCTTTGTTATTACCGCGATAGACTTAATCTTTTTTTTAACAGAAAATAAACCATTAAGCTTATTATTCGACTTTTCACCTGTTGTTCAAACGTTTGGACACCTTTTTGAAGTAGGTTCTAGGTCTTTGAATGTTTTATAAACCTCTCAGAATGAATACCCTTCTCGTCGAGATCCCGACACATGTACAACCGCGCATGTTGTCAAACACACAACTAACTTAAATAACGATGTTGTTAGGCACACTATATACCTTTGGAGTAAGTGTATATTAAATATGTAAGTACTTTGTGTCGAGGAGCTGCTAATAATAATAGCCTTGATTAAAATACCTGCGACCTAGAATTACCTGTGTCTGTTGGGTTTTCTAAGGTTACACAAAAAATACAAGCATGAAATTCAAAGGATAAACCAATATTTTATAAAAGAAAAAAAAAGATGTCAGAGGTATGACACACTTGTTCGTTTTCAAAGATAGTGTTAACCGACACTTATCTAGAACCGTCTTCAAAAGTATTCAAACTTGGTTTTGACAGTCATTAAATCTCATTAACCGTTCTGTTCTAGTAGACTCTGGCCTTGATGACCATTTGGCAAAACAACACAAACAACAAAGCAATCACCTGCTGGTCCATGCACTGGGGGAAACAGGAAGTGCTGAGTGGTAGGTGGAGAACATAAATAAAAGAGTACTCTTTGAGAATGTCGTCTTCAAGGTTCAGTGGGTCAGAAATTAAAAGTTATTGCAGGAGTATATTATTTTTAACCGGGGTATTTGTTTATTACTTTTATTTGTCCCAGAAAAACGCATATTGCCACTGAGACGTGAGCGGCTACTGTGATTAGTGGCCAGATTTATAGGGAGCATCATAGGTAGGGAGTTGTGCAGCAAGATGCTTGTTCACATTAAATCTGAATTTCTGCAGGTTGTACAGTAAGGAAAAATAGAGCAGGAAAGGGAATTCGAACTAAAAAGCGTCTCGAGGAAAGATTCTATTAAAGTAGAAAGTGGATAAGCGGGACCTTAATGCTAATCTAATTGATCAGGGCTATTTATGTGTAGGGGGTACAAATGCAGTCATTTTGTTAGATGCCCTCCCGTAGAAGTACTGGTAAAGCTAGCACAGAGATACAACATTGCGGCGATAGGGCAGATGTTGGAGATTGGTAGACAGTGCGGGACCTATTAAGTTCAAGATTCTGTTTTGCACCCTGTCCAAAAGGGAGAGACTCGTGGTGAATACACCATCCCAAAAGTGGCACCAATACTCCTTGCTTTGGCAAATGGTAGCTTTATGTAGATATAGGATGATGGTAGATGTAAGAGGTGTTTTATCCCAGTAGAGGGAGCCCAGCTTCTTTGCAGCAGGTAAGTTTTTTTTATGTAAATACCAAAGATCAGGTTCGCCCTCCATATAACAAGCAATATTTTTCTTTTACAATATTGAATACCGCTAAATAACTGCCACATAAACGAAGAGATCGAGACGACTAATTGGCAAAACAGAGCGTGAAAGACAATGCGAAAATGACGACACGGGCGTGCGCAACGTTAATTACTGCTAAGAAATAGTTTGATGACTGTAGCAATAGGTTTGAATTAGAAATAATTTGTGATGTGCGAGTGCGTGAAGAAATCGAACGAATATTTTATACCAATACCAATAAATGTTTGGGTAACTGTAATAAAAAAAAACAACGAATTAAAAGAAACTTACCTTATACGTTGATTATCTATGCCTGTACAATCTCTCTATATATATATATAAATAAATGAAATTGTGTGACCACAACCTAGCTTCTCATGTCCTTATAAAGAGCGGGAAAAATAGTTTTAGGTATTTTGAATATTTGTTTTGCGAAAATAGTTTTTTAAATGTATATTCTATAATCATAAAAGGTAATTTTGTTGTTTTGTATTATTATTAGGCGGAATAATTGATGTAAAATGTGCAAATGAATGGTATAATACGAAATGCGTAGCTCTAATTAGTTTTATACCGATTTTCTCTTACGGTGTTTTGGGTTTAAGATCAGGAATTATTACTATAGAGGAGTGAATCACTCCTAATCTGGCGCTGAAATGAATAAACAAATAAAAAAAAACTCCTGAATGGATAAAATATAAAAATCGGCAAATTAAAACAAAAGTAAATTGTTCAATAAACACGTATGTACAAGCGACTAGAGCGCTCGCATAGCAGAAGCCTATATGACACTTTTGCTTACAGAGCTATACCAGTCAAGGAAATAAGTGAAAATCTGACTTCACTTTATATATTTTATGAATTAAATTATGAATACCAATCATTATATTATCTTTTAGGACACTTCCCTTTTCTTAGTCTCTATCATCCGTTAGACTTTACTATGCTGTTATATAAGTAATCAGTCTCAAGATTGTATGCACGCATAGCCACACGTGGAGAAAAGGAAAGTAAGTACAGCCAAAACTTGTGAGATTCGGCGTAATATTTCCCTCGTTATATTAGAATTCTTTTGTATATTTACACGATAGATTTACTATACATATTTCCCGATGAGTTTTAAAAAAAAACGTTTGTCTTGATACATGCATTCTGGCCTAAGATAAAAGTGTAGTATCTGTTCTGTCTAAAGAGACAGTCCTCCCAGACATTACCACCTCTTTTTGGCGGCGGCGAATGGTTTGTTATATATTTCCTTACTTTTGGAGAGTGGATGGGTGTATTGTCTTTCGCCTGAGTCGTCCTCATCCGAACAAACTATTTTGCCAGTAAGACCAGAGTGGTCTATTTAGGGAACTGGCTTCCCACTATAAACTCACCACATGTCTAACGGTGCTGCTGCAAGAAGCACGTAAACAAATCTTCAAGCGTTATTTAGTTTATTAATAAAACGCCACTCTTATCAAGGGTTCCAAATGGTCGACAGTCATTCTGTTCTTCCTGAATCTCGTTATAACTGTGATAGTAATTTATTCGATTCTAGATACAATGTTCACCTGTCATTTAACATCTTTTCTAACTCTTTATAAATATAATTTTTAATGTTATTTGTGCATAATTTGATGAAACATAGGAATTATTTTCGGTTTTTAGCACAGGTATTACTGTTACCTTCTTTCAAAGATTTGGAACTGTTCCGCTGAATCAGTTCTTGTTATAGATATCCTTAATTAAAGCACAATGCATAACATATTGTCGGAAATAATTTCCAATATTAAAATATCTATTTAACATTTGAAAGTAACTCCAGACAAGGCATGAAGCCACTTGATTTAAGGAGTTAAAAAGAACGAAAGATGATTCACGCAAAGACAGAAGATGCGTATTGACCTTAGTCTTGAAAGACCAAATCTATATGTAAGAGGAACACAGTTAGCAGGAAAAGAGTTCCATAAGCCTGAAGTTCTTGGAGGAAACTACTCGAATAGGAAGATGTGTTATAACTAAGTATCCACACAGCGAATTGATGAAGACCACTAGACCAACGAGTACAAACCAGATGGATCAAAGGAAGCAGGAAATAATTCAGAAAATTATGAAGAACACATGCCATAATAATACTCATAGTACTAATATAATAGTACTAATATAACCCATTTAATCGTATTTCGCTTACGTGATGCGATAAAGAGATACGGTTACCATGCTTGTAAAAACGTAGACAAAGTTCTGACACAGAGCTTGTGTGGTAGGTTTTTTGTTCAATTTCGGTTTTCTCTAGACGTATTGGCTCGTTTGTCAATCGGTCTAAGACGACAGTCGTGTTAGGAAGTTACTCTTCTGAAACACAGATTCAAATCCATTTTAAAGGCCTCATTTTCACTTTGTGGTATCCTTTGTTTATTCACAACCTAGCAGACTAAATACATCTTTGCTTGGTGATATTTAATGTGAAGACATTATCATAAGAAAGCAGCATAATGCATAACATGCTATATTTCCAATATTAAAAAAATATCTTTATGTGGTACATCTGCGTGAGGAGACATGTAATATGACGTTATGGTATATATCACGTGTCTTCTATTACAAAGGCTCGATTCTCTTTCTAGAGGGAAGTCAGTGAAAAGTTCTAATGAAGGGAGATAACTTATAACTCACTTTTACTATTGCTTATTCGTTAACTTAAACGGCATGCAGTATCTTCTGTGTGCTTACATGGCTTGCTGCACTTTGCTATATTTTACCAATAAAATTGATTAATTAATTAGTATTTCTCGCTCGTTTGAAGATTGTAGAAAATAAACTCATAGTTATGGAAATGTTTATGTGTTATAGAAAAGAATGGAAATTGAATTAGAGTATCGACTCGAATGTTATCCAACGTATACGTGATGCAAGGTCTGGAAGATACGGGCTGCTGAAAACGTATGTTGATGGTTCAGACGAAGCAGTTACTAGCTTAGAAATTGCATCTGAACTGAATACTCTCTGTGATGATAAAGCGGTCAAAGTCTGTAATGAACGTGCAGGTGAACACCCTCGTAAAAGGACACGTGTGTTTTGTGCCGTATATCGGGGGAAAAAGGGAAACACTTTGGAGGGGCCCGGCGCGAGATGATTTGAAGGCTATCCCGGTAATCAGGGACACCCACGCCGGTCAAGGCGCAGACGACTCGCATAATGTCAATATTCAAACATCCGGGACGCTAAGTGGAGACGCGTCGAGTTATACAAATCATTCTTTTTGACCAGTGATATGCAAACTTGTCGAGTCGCAAATCATGTTATTGGAATAATTCGGTTTTAATGTTAATAAAAAGAGGAACAATTCATCATTCGCCATTAAGCTTCTAGACTTGATGCTGTTCGATGATGATGATCGGAGCTAAAAATGCTTTGTGCGGTCTATGTGTGTTTTAGTTCCGCGTAAAACGTTTTTCTTGCTATCTGTGTCTACAACCAGTTTAGATGCGTAGGTTTCTTCAGTCAACATTTCAACTCTCACTATTTTAACAAAATTGCAAAAGATATTTACTATTTTTCTGGTTCCTGTTTGCCGCCCATTTAAGTCAGGGTGCAAGCGGTGCCTTCGCCTAGTTTCTTCAACTACAAAAGCTCATTTCTATTTCTGGAGTGACAGCAATGAGATGTTCGAAAAAAGGAGATTTTTTATAACTTTCTAGCACAATTGTATAATCGTTAATCTGTTTAACATGGCGCCAACCAGTTTATAACAAGCCTTTCTAAACATATGCTTTCAAATATGTCCAGCTATTTTAAGGTCACCCAGCGTTTATTGCATTTCTATTTTTCTAGATTTAATTCATAACTGTACTAAATCATGATGTTTGGGTCTTGTAATAGCATAGTAAAATAGCTGATGTGTTGTTCAGTTATTTTGTTTTCTTTAACAGTTACTATTGCAGTACTTTAATCGAGGGCATGTGTTTTGCTGAGTCCAGGAGTGGGTCATACATCATTGCACTTACGACGACACATTGTTGCGTGATTTAACTTCTACATCGAAGTTATGTAAACAACGCAGAAACACAAGAAAGTACAACTCATGAACATTTGCAGAAACAAATAGAGAATAGGATTCCCGGAAAAGTACGACGTTATAAATAGGTATCGTTAGTTTTCGGAAATTTCCATTTCATCAGAGGAAAAGTAAGTTTTCATATTTCATTAAATAAATATTATTGCGTACTCTTGTGATTGACACTCCTAAAATACACTTTCGGGAGTATTGTTCTTTCTTCGTTAAAGGGAAGACATAACCTGTTCAGTCATTCATGACTCCTTCCCCGACAAGTGATGCGTAACACAGTCAGTAAAAAAAGAATACATCCAATACAACCTCGTTGTGTCTAAAACCACTAATTTATTAGCACCTATGATAGATTATAATCCCAAAACAATTTTGATTTTTAAATGCCTCTATTTACTTGCCTCCCCCCCCCCACGAGAGTAGAGTAAGACAGAAGGAAAATCCATCTCCCTATAAAAGGGGCACTCTGGGTTCGGGCAAAAATAAAAATAACTTCAGTCTAGAAAGATTTCTCTTCCACCGACCGAGAACAGAAAAGATTAAATGTAGTATCAGAATAGATACTACACTTAGCCATGTCTTTTCAAAGAATGGAAACTTATCATCAGGGGAATTCAAAGAGATAAGTTGGTGAGAGAATTACCAAAAGTCATAATTTGAACAGATGTAAACATAATATAAGAACATGGCTTAAGGAAGGAAAAACAAATCTCCTTTATTTAAATACGCCTTGTTTTGAACAACTGAGGACGTAATAGATTTTGTATTTTTACAATCTTTATTCTCATTATTTACTTGTCTCTCTCTCTCTCTTTCTCTCTCTCTCTCTCTCTCTCTCTCTCTATATATATATATATATATATATATATATATATAATACAGGGATTTTTCTGTTTCTGTTTACAGATTGATTAATGTCTATCTAAATACTGGACCCTAACTTTATGACATTATTTATTGCATAATAAAATAATATTAGGCACACGGTCATGCATTGGGGGTATTTTAGGTATGTTCGTCTCCCACTAATTAATTTAATCATTAACTAGACATATTCATTGAACCATACATTAATTATTTATCTTATTCATACTTTCAAACGCAATAACTTCATGTACTATATCGGCTGAAATACTTACAATATTTTTGATAATGATAAAATACCAATATTGTCATTTCTGTAGTTCCGCTTTTCACGCGTGCCTCGTTCAAATCAGGCGTAAAATCCAGACCGATCATAAATCGCCGTAACCTGTTAATATTTTATAGAAACAACAATCAGGATTAATATGCTCCCTGTCGTTAGGTTGATCGATTTACAATCTAAGTACTTCATCTGATTTTAATACCAATCAAACTGAGGGGGTAATTCTCTCTTTTAAACTACACGCATACTTTTATTTAGCGAATAGGTTTAGGTGCAATTTGATAAGTAAATGTTTGGTAAATCAACGTTAAAAATACCTACCATACACTATGTTGCCGATATACGTTGTGTTTCTGTCTTTTATTTTATTTTTATTTTCATTTTCTTTCATTTGCTGGGGACGGGACATTCTTCCAAATGCCATACGATCACCCGCTATTTACAGACTCTAGCCGAGAGCTCTTTTCAGGATTCCGGCTGTCCCCTTGAGTACAGTTCTTTGGATTTCTCTTGTACTTGGTTCACCAGGTATACTTGCTAAATACTTTTTCAAGTTCTTCTTCATGAGTCCAGTGGCTCCTATGATAAGTGGAATGATGGAGATCTCTTTGAGGTTCCAGTTTCTTTTCATATACATTAGACCTTGATATTTTGTTATTTTCTCCCTTTCAGCTCTGTTTAGGCCCCCATCATTAGGGACACTGACCTCAACCAAAGTTACCACTCTCTCTTGTTCCATATGACAATGTCAGGTCTGACAGCTGCGTTTTCCAGATAGGTAGCTGTGGGGATTTCATGGTCATAATGGATGGTGTATGTCTCATTCCCCACACTCCTCTCAGGTAGATGTTCCCAGGGCCTGCTGCTATACCTGATATTCAGTTTCTTACAGATGGTCCAGTGGAGGTACCTGCACACTCCATTATGTCGTACTGTATAGGAGCCATCTGCCGACATAATTTTGCAACTTGATATCAGGTGGCTCACACTCTCCACTCCAGTATGGCAAAACCTGCACTAGTTGTTCTGACTGAGGCCAGTCATCTTTTTAAACGCATTTGTCATCAGACCCTGGCCTTTCGCGGTCATTATAAGCCTCTCCTGGTTGTAGTGGAGGGTTCCCATTTTTAGCCAGTCCAAAAACCCTTTCTTATCAATATAGTCCTTGGATAGTTGATCGAGGAAGTATGTGGCACGATTCTGTCCTGACCACTTATCAATGCACCTGTTCTAAAAAGTCTGGAGGTATCTCTTCCGGCTCTTTTGGGCTATCTCTGTGGCAGGATTGTTTAGTGTTTCTGCCTCATCTATATGACAGCCCTGTCCAAAATGCTTGGCCAACATTGTGATGGAGTTTGTGTTACTGGCTCTTGATTTTTCGTGTTTATGTACCATTGCTAGGCTGGGGTTTAAGGAGCTTCTTAGGTACTGGCCAATGCAAACAATAGTGGCTCTATGCTGGTGAATCTCTAATAGCCAAGTCCTCCCTCTCTTCTGGACAAGTACAGTATTGGCAGACACTGATTTTTATAGTTAACCCTATGGAAGCTTAACATTTTTCGTGTTTTTACATCTAGCCTATTCATAGTTTGTTGAGGATAATCAATGATGCCAAACCTGTACGTAATTACTGGCATGGCAGGTTGGTTGATGGCAGTTATTTTATTTTTATTTTTAAGCTGTGTTTTGCAGATCCTTCTCACACGGCGTAATACTCTCTGCCAATTTTATCTCTCATCCTGGCATGTTGGATGGTGTCATTTTCTTCAATGCAAAGGTATTTATATGATTCCTGCTCATCGAGATCTCGTATTTGTGTATGTATAGCTTGGCAAGCTAATACGTAACACCTACTAATTGTGATAGAAGCAAC
>OY744520.1:90837632-90845132 GCA_963556195.1 Sepiola atlantica | reverse complement strand
ACCTAGATGGTAAAGAGATGCAGGTCAAAGGTGTGGGTAGACGTCGCGTTTGTAATGCGACTGTGATTCTTGTGATAATTGCAAGGTTGAGACTAAAATTCAAATTGTAAACATTGTATTTTTTGGAGCATGTCTACTGAGCAATGTATTAAAATAATTACAGAGTTACATCACAGATCAAGAGAGGATCGGGATTAAAAAAAATCAGAATAGATTTCCATTGAAGTGAGCAGATGTTCCGCCTTTTGCTCTCCCAGCTGGGGTTTGGGGAGTTGACTGTAACTATAAAGAGGAGTGTTTTAAGAAGATGTCGACATTCTACTTACAATAATTTGTAAGCTATATAAAAATTATTTCTTTTTTAGATTTCTTAATTTCTGCTGTAACGCCTTTCGCATTTAGAGACCAGTAAAGAACAGGGGGACAACGTTGAGCTTGTGGCATGCCTTTAAACCTGCTGCAAGAATATCCCACTGCCAGGTATGTTATAACAACCATTATAAGATTCGGTATAATAATTTTAATTATTAATTATTTTGGTTAAATTATGTCATCAAATCTTGTTACTTTTAACACCTCTAAAACCAAGCTTCTCTCTTTTCACCACCAACGCTCGGATTTTCATTTATCTCCAGTCGACATGAACGGTTCTCTCCTGAAATAGAAAACTTACATTAAATAGGTTGCTGGAAAAATGGTTGGATCATTCTACCGCTCCAGAAAGTATCTCACTCCCGACGCAATCGTATATCTGTATAAAAGCCAGATAGTCCTAAGATAGTAGTACTGCTGTCATATCTGGAGAGGTGCTGCACGGGCCACTCTTTTTTTTGTATTGACAAAATACAAAATCGATTTCGCCATCTAGTGAAGGATAATCTCTTCTTGTCCCTACATCAGCTTTCACACAGAAGAGATGCATCTATCTACTATATCGTTATGTTTATGGTAGGTGATCGACTTAGCTCAAGTTCATGGTTCCTTTTGTCAAACATTCACATCAAGAACTCGTTTAGCTGCAACCACAGCAAATAACTTTGCTATCTCTTTATCTGTACCAAAAATCAAACGGAACTTTGATGAACAAAGTTTATTTCCTAGAACATCCCAGATGTAGAAAAATATACAACGAGCCTGCTCCCCAACCGACTACAGCATAGCCGTCTGTAAGTCTAATGTAATCGAATACTTTTTGAGCCGTTATCTTGGATTATCAGTTTCTCTTAAGTAATCTTCTACCCATTTCGACCACTTTTACAAATCTTCTCGTGGCGACGTTTATAGTCCAGCTGATAATCTCTTTAACGTTTATCCTCAAGTGGCCATTGGGCCTTGATAAGTGGTGACTTATCAGTAAAAAAAGACATTCGTCTACCTTTACTTTAATTTTTCCTATATAAATCTAAATAATACTAGAACTCTTATTATCTTGCTTATTTGTTTGTTTGCACATTGAATGTATTAGTGGGGGGAAGGTTGAATTAGAGTAGGAGTGATGGCAACAAGAGGAGAATAGGTGGGAGTGATACTAGAAAGTAGAGTGCGTAGTGGCAACAGTAGCGTCAGAAGAGGGTAAAAGGATAACGTAGATAAATGAATGACGTAAATAAAGAAGAATAAGAAAAGTCTAAAGTAATATAGCAGCATCAGTAGGAAAGTAAGAGGATGGCGTAAACAAAGAAATACAAATGTTGATTTTAACTATGTTATGTATTCATTAAAGTACAATGCACCAACGTTTATTTAACGGTTCACGGGTCATCTAGTCAAGTCTGGTTCCCCACCATCAATCCTAACTTTTATTCTAAGTTATAGGCTAAGAGGTCATCATGAAACGCACGTTTCTGCTGAAAACACTTTCTCTCATTATTTATACTAGCAGAATATGATCACTGGTCCTATATTTTTGCTAGTATGTATGAAGAACGAACATACTACACTGTCACCTCCAAAGGAGAAGGTACTGTCTAGGAAGATTATATCATAACGAACGAACATATACTACACTACTCCTCCAGAAAGAGAGGCAATGCCTGGGAAAATGGTTTCATGACTATAGGACAGTTACTACACTCCCCTCCCCCAATAGAAAGTAATGCCTGGGAGGATAGTATCAAGACTACAAAACAGCTATTACAATACCAACCCCCCAAAAGAGGGGGTAATTCTTGGGAGGATGATATCATGACGAACGTACATATACTACACTGCTTCCTCAAACGAGGATATAATACCTGGGAGAGTGATCTTATGAGAACAGAACAGACTGGGAGGATGGTGACATACTAACAGAACAGATGCTATACTATTCCCACTGAATTGACCATTGAATCATGGTAATAGTATAGTTTCGAATTCTGGTAGACAGATACAAAATCTCCCTTAGTAATAGATAATGTAACTATTAGGCTGAAATATTTAAACTTGCTTCGTTTGGAAAATTCAATATATTATTATTTTCTCTAGATTTCAGAACAGTAAACAATAAAGGTAATTCCTTTACTGTCAATTTCAATTATTTTCTATTTAACAATTAACACATTAATTTAACGTAAACAAAATAATACACGAACCTTGTTTATAAAAAGCATAATTCTTATTTTGCTTGCCACTATAATAGCAAGTTATAATCAAATTTTACTCTTTCGGCTAGAATGTCAAATGTCAATATTCAATAAGCCTGTAGTTCCAATTATCTTCCGCTATCTCTCTCTCTCTCACACACACACACACACCCACACACACACACACACATATATATATATATATATATATATATATATATATATATATATATATATATATCGTCTGTAGGTGAAAAACACTTTAATACTTAAAAAAATATTTATAGTTAAAAGCCCCTTTAAAGATGTAATAGTCTTAAAAGTAGACCTAAAGTGATTTCCTAATGTTCTGTCGTAATTAGTTAAAGTAAAATGTGTTCCGGCACTACTCGAAAGAGAACAGATTTTCAATTTTGCGTATTGGTAACGAATGCAACCATTTCATTGGCTAATGATCATAGTTGATTATTAAATAAGAATTAAGGGGTATTTCAAAAAATTGTCTTACTAAAAGGATTATCGAGCCGAAAGAATATATAAACAAAGAAATTGATTGGATGCTTTTAAATTATTTAATATAAAGTACACATACTGAAAATTTACGTAAATGTTTGGCTAGTACGAATGAAATATCGATTTTCAATGCTATTTAGGAATAACCTGAATAGTTCAACCGACCTTATTACCTATAACACCAACTTACATTATATATCTATACATATATATATATATATATGTATATATATATATATATATATATATATATATATATATATATATATATATATATATATATTAATTTTTACGATTAGTTAATACCTGGCGTATAATGTAATCTGTCCAATATTATACTATACGCCATGACACATTTATGATCGAAATTGCACTACACTCGCGACGCGAAACAAACGGTTTCTTTTATGGTAAATTAATTTTACAAATCCATATATACATACGAAAGGGCTCTTACTTGCTTCAATTGAGCACTGTGGTTGTATTTCTACCTTCTATAAAACATCTTAAAGACTTTCTGAATTATTTCGTTAAATATATACTTTCGAGTCTTGAATCCTTAATTATAATGTCCAATATATATATATATATATATATATATATATATATATATATATATATATATATATATATACTTATGCATATATATATATATTTATGTATATATATATATTTATGAATATATATATATTTATGTATATATATATATTTATGTATATATATTTATTTTTATATATATATATATTTATGTATATATATATATATATATATGTATTTATGTATATATATATGTATATATATATTTATATATGTATATATATATGTATATATTTATATATATATTTATGTATATATATATATTTATGTGTATATATTTATGTATATCTATACATATAGTTATCTTGTGTGATCTTTCATGTAAAACCTAAATAGCCTTGCATTAGCCAAATTGATATTTGATTTTTACTAGATATGTATTCACTGAAATAATCAATCTGCGTTATTTGCAAATAAAAATTTGAAAATCTTATCTGTTTCATCGATTACTATATCTGGTCTTATATTTCCTTTAGTAAGTCATACTTTCATATCTAAACCAGTCTTTCTCATTGGATAATGAACGATGGTGAGTAGCCAATGAAAAAGTTGCTGTGTGTATTACCAATACGAACATTTTAAATACTCTTAAATACTACTTTGTAAATACTCTTAGATACTACGTTGTCTGAAGGTGATTCTTCAGTCGTTATTCTTAATTTGATTTCCTGCCATATGTACAAATAAAATACTCTTATTCTAAACTAGCGGATATACGCAATCTAAAGTTCCCGTTCTTTTATATTACGCCTCCTATTCGGACTTACTAACTTTCATTTAAAAGCAAACATCTGATATTTTGAAAACACAACAAATTGGCTTCGTGCACATTAATTACAAGTCATTCTTTACAGTTATTTAAACAAGTTTCTTATAGAACGAATGCATTGATTCTTCTTTTTACATTTAACTGCGATCGTATTGTGTTGATAAGCTAAAAAAACATTCAAACTCAGACTTCGTAATTCTTATTTAAATCTTAACGACAAAAAGACGGTTTAAAAACATATAATGAAATAAATGATATTAAACTTGAAAGGAAAACATAGATTTGTTTACCTACTTAGACAAATTGAGACAAAGGTCTCGCGCTTTCTTTCTTTGCCCATTTTCTCATATATAACCCTTTCCATCCTAAACAACTTTTCTTATCAATGGCCTTTTAATCTCGTTGTTTACCTGTTATGACATCATCTACAGTGCACGAGTTTTCTCGGCCTTTTGGTCGGGATCAAAGTGTAGTGTCTCTTCCGATGGATACTACACTCTATAGACCGGTATCGTCTTGGCCTTCGGGGCTTGATTTACGCAAGTCTGTCGGTTTGTCCTGTGCAGTTCTAGGAGATCCACCTCCCAGGCTTGGTCTTCTCACCCTTTGAGAAGGGGTTAGTTTATTGCTAATCGTCTGAGGGGCCCCTACCGGGGAATGCCGACGGGGCTGCCCAGGCATTTTTTGACGGTCATAAGTGCTTTTCTTCTAGAGTGCTGACTTATCAAACCCAACTTTCCGACCTTGTGTCACATTTTACCTTGTGGGAGGTAGATAAAACCCGACCTTTTTGACGTCATTCAGCATACACGGATACAAACAAGCAAGCAAGAACCACAAAGTCTTATCAATATACTAGACACTCCGTGTGTAGACGGTTCGTAAAGTAATATATATATATATATATATATATATATATATATATATATATATATTAATTAATCAAGTTCAAATATGTTCATAAAATGAACTGAAACCAATATTTTTTTTCAAAAGTGCTCAGTACAAAGTAGAGTTTTATAAATAAAATTTATATACACATTAAATCAGCCTACACAAATTAATTTGTGTTTCTGTACTAGGTCTACATCATTCCGAGCTGGGTGCTTTGACAATAGGTAATTACCGAAAAAGCTAGCCCTGAATGATATATGCCTAGTACAGGAACAAAAATTATTTTTTGTAGGCTTATTTAATGTATATATATAATTAGTTATTAACGACATAGACGATCCGTTAGTCTTTGGGTCGCGGGTCGTCTATGCTTTCAGTTTCAATTGATGAAGTATTTTCAAAATTTTTATTTCATCATTTATGACATTATAAAGGATATCTTCCCAGTGGCTTCAACCTGTTTTATTGGATCACGTCACCCCTTTTCTGACATCTATCTTTTGTGGCGTTATAAAGAATTTGTCCGGTGTCTTCCAACTCTGTTTAAGTGGATGACGGCATCGCTTACTAATATCATCACGTTGGAGCGTCATCTATTATGTACAAGACAAGAAAACACGTACATCACAAGCAACCAAACGACAAGCAATCAATCTACAAACAAACAAGCTCCACAGTTTTTCTAGTGTAGTAGACTCTCCGGATTTAGATAGTTCTTTTACTAATATATATATATATATATATATATATATATATATATATATATTCACTGTTGACATAGACGAATCGTGACCCAAAAGGGGTCAACGGGTCGTTTACGTTCATGGTTTTAAGAGATGACATTATCCTGTTATTACTTTATCCTTTATGGCGTCATAAAGGATTTTCCCGGTGTTTTCTATCCGTTTAGTGTATGACGTCATCTATATGTGACGCTATAAAGGCTCTTTCTGGTGCCTACCAGTTGGATGACGTTATCCGTTTGTGACGTCATCCTTCTCAGGCTTCATCCAATGTGCAAGGCAAAAAACATAAAATATAACAAATCCACAGAGGTTTAGTAGTATGAAGATATAGATAGATATATAGATAGATAAATATTCGAAAGCTTTGCTACCGAGCTAATGTTGCATATATAATGCCTGGTTCATTAACAGTTGTTCATTGCAACACTTTGCTATGAAACCCAATTTGTCGACTAAATTTTAGAACAGATGTTTCAATTATGCGGATTTTCTTCCTCATTCATGGATTTGAATGACACGGTCCTTTTGTGACTCGCAGCTGACAGCTCCGCTACCGGATCCCAAACTACACCATCATCAGAAGGAACCACTTCGCAATTTCAGCCCCTATTCCTCGACTGCTTTACTAAAGTGGCGAGGCTCTCTCTCAGGAGGTAGTTATGTAGCACTGATATCATCTGTCCATAAATGCCATCAAGCCAGATACACCTTTCAGCCATCATCATCGTCAATTAGTTTTGATTGCAATGTGACGTCATAAACTACCCTGCATCTGGCGTCATCACTATCTTCTTCATCTCCCTTCTTTCACTATCCATAATTCACTGTCCTTCCAGTTCATATCATCCCTCTTCAGCTATATCCAATAAGATGTTTACTCTGCTGTTTCCTGAAGATTTTTAATCAATTTTCTCAATTCTGAGTTGTTAAAATAAAAGCAATGTTGAAATAGGTTTTAAACCGTTCGCTCTACATTTCCTCTTGACCCAATGCCCCAATGATGGAATTCAATCTTCCATCCTTTATCTTGGCACTCCTGTACTAACACTTCATATATAATCTCTTTCCTATTTTCTGCAGCAGCAAAGTTTTCTCCCATGGTACTGTTAATTCCAGTATGATTCCTTCTTTATGTTCTTCTACATTTGTAATAAAATATCTGAAATTCCTATCGAATAATTTGTGCTCTGAATTCGCCTGGTCAGTTGAAGAATGAAATCCTGTCAAAATGCTGATAGAGAACCTTTAGAGCAAAACTGTTTTGTGCAGTAATCTAACGAATATTATACAATTATAAGATAGACAGGGATTTTCAGATAAGTCTACCTTTGTAGAGTGTATATATAGGATCGACGACACATTGTTATTGCCCGTTTAACACCTTGCGTCATCAGCTGAAGTGACTCCATTTATATAT
>OY744520.1:90695132-90832632 GCA_963556195.1 Sepiola atlantica | reverse complement strand
ATATATATATATATATATATATATATATATATATATATATATATATATATATATATATATATATATATATCGTGCGTTGGATTCTGTTGGAAATAAATAAATGAAATGCTTAGTCGTAAGAATGCAAAAGCTAAAATACTAATTATTTATTTAAAAAACTATACATTACATATTCCAGAAATATACCGTGGTTTCATTGACACGGGTAGACCATTACTGTTTAGAAAAGGCCCCCGCAACCCATTTTAAATCTTTAGCGACTCACGGATGGAGACAGTTCGAAAAAAAAACGGATGCCGAATGATCAGCGCTTTTATCGTCCGGTCATCTCTCTCAAGTATTCCTTTTGGGGAAAGTACCTAGTTTGCGGAGGCTGTCTATATAATTCAATTTCTGAATAGATATTGCTTTTAAAATAATTTTGTGAATAAATTAGTATTCATAAATTATTTTTTTTTAATTATAAAAATGGCTGACTTATTTTCTAAAAAAAACGCTTAACTCTGGCTATCTAGTGTGTAAATGTGATCATGCCGTATACAATTTATTCTTTTGACTACTATCGATTAAGGTAAAAACGGTGCGAGAGCGCCAATGTCTACAATTGTCATCATTGAATGTTTATTTTGACTAGACAATACTTAGTTCGATGACACCCATCCAAAAAGCCGACAATGTGTATGAGGATGTGCGTACGTGCGTGCGTGCGTGTGACTGACATGTGTGGGCGTGCACTTATTACAATCATAATTTTATAAATAGTCAATTTAATACAAATGTTGGGTGCCATTTTGCAAGCATTGATTTATGAAAATTAGACGTTTATAGTCACGAATGAACGAAATAACCTACAATTTGTTTCCATTCTCCGGGCGACAAAGCTGACGCAACCATCTGTGATCCTGTAGAGGAGGACCATACGATGCAACACTGCCTGGTCTGCCCCCCCCCCCATTGCCCAACTGGTGTAGCTTGAAAGATCTGACAGAGTACAACACTACTGCAAAGGACTGCATAAAAATGTGGGAAACTGTCACATGACCACATGCTTCAAAGACACGCAAAGAAGAACACAAACACAGTCTATTATTATTATTTACTCACTAGGAGTTATCACACTGGTCATCGTCAGTGATCGCCCACTGCCGACAACCTGTGGTATTCCCTGGAGTCTGAGTGACAACAAGTCTCCTCAGACTTCCAGTATGCTCCACCTCTTTTCGTTCATCACCGCTGATGACCTTACGGTAATCGCAACAGCCACCTACCAACGATTTCCCGCTGATAAGAGCCATTGGTCCCCTCTGGGGCCCGAGTGGCAATATTATTATTATTATTATTATTATTATTATTATTATTATTATTATTATTATTATTATTGTTATTGTTATTGTTATTGTTATTGTTGTTGTTATAATAATAATAATAATAATAATAATAATAATAATAATAATAAATAAATAAGTAAATAATAGAAAAAAGAAGGCCCCGTTCAGTCTTGGGAGTCAATGGATACCCCCTCCTGTAAGAATGCCCGCGCGTGTAATTGAGAAGCAATGGTTACGCAATCCACAACCACCCCTCTCCTGAAACATCACTGCTTGATTCCAATGGCAAGGAGAAGTGCAAGACGACTGGAAAGACTGCTAAGAGAGAGCACATACAGCACATGGTATTCCCAAATGATCACCCATTTTAGTACTGACCATGCTCAACGTTGCTTAACTTCGGTGATCTAACAGGAACCGGTGTGCAAACGTGATTGGGCCGTATATAATAATATAGATTTTGCGTCTTTTTCATATTATTATTATGATTATTATTACAATAATAATATTATTAGTAGTAGTAGTAGTAGTAATAATGTGCTACTACTATTACTACTACTACTACTAATAATAATACTAATAATAATAATAAAAGAAGCCAAAGTGACAACCGCATTCTCTAAAATATAGCTTTGAATAGGTGGCGTTAAGACAGGGATCTTTACATGCGTTGGATAGAAAAACAGAAGAAAAACAGTGAGTGTCGAGAAGTACTCAGTAGCATAAGAATAGGGCAAATAGAAAAATAGTCTGCGAAAAAAACTGGAATCTGATATTGAGAGTACACGTATATATTCTTTTTACTTTTGAGATAATTTCCCGGGGCACAGGAGAAACGCATAAGAAGAGCTTCCCTAAAAATAGCTTGTTTCGGAATTATTATTGAGAATAGGATTGATAATTTGTATTATTTAGATTAGTCAAACTACTGTTCTCATCTTGGTTGTTATTCTCACAACGTTTCGGCCGATGTAACTTTCTTCAGATCTGGATAATCTTTATTTCGAACTAGACTGGCGACCGTTTACGATTTGACCCATCATTTACGTAATTTATTTATTACGTCATCCTTTTACTCCCGTCATACCAAATCTCGTTTCATTCGTCCTTTTTCCCATTATTAAATACATTTAATGTACAAAGTTTTAGAGTTGCAGAATTAAATCGACACATGACAAATAAACAAATAAGGAAAATCCGTTAAACTCCATTAGTAATCCTAATTGGTCATGCTATTATTCAACAATGAAGCTACTTTTCAGATTCTATTATATTTGTAGTAAAAATCGGTAATACTTTAAAAAGGATACCAAGTCGGTTTGGTTTAGTGATTACAGCTAGAATTATGATTTTTAAAGTATTTTATCAATTTTGATTGATAAAATATCAGAACATTTAGGATTTAAATCAATTATTTCTACGTATGAATAACAATCTAGCTAATGAAAACGAAGAACTGTAATTGTTTAGCATTTTCTTTTTTAATATCTTATGTTTTATAAATAACGTGCTTTTTTCCTCTTCTTTGGTTTATTTAGATAAAGTTTTATTATTTAATAGAGTCATTGTTCTCCTTTTCTCTATCACGACTTGTAATGTTCATTCATAATCATGCATTCCTTTCACTTTCTTTGAAAAAGTTATTTTAGCGATTGTCTTTTATGTATGTTCATTTCAGTCGATTTTTACGATATTCATTTTCTTTTATTTTTCACTTATTTTCTTTCCTCTTTTTTTCTTTTTCTTTCATAGGCACTTTTTTTGTATTTCTCGTTCGTACTGTACAGTGACAGCTTTTGTTTCATTTTTATTCTTTCATTCTCGAACTCTCTTTCTGGTCAATCTTTAAAAAAAATCCGAGCGATGATTTCTTTTATTTCTTCGTTTTCTTCTTTTGTGGTTACTTTTTCTCGTTCAATCACATATTCTGTTAATTTATTAGTTAATTTTTAGCATTATCATCCTTTACATTATTTCTGGTAAATTATCGTTTTCATTTTACTGAATTATATTTTTTCTTCCTTTTTTTTAATTCTTTTTTTTTTTTGAAGATGACTTCTCTCTTGCTTAAAGTGACGGCTTCGTTTTCTGTATTTCATTCTTGCGTTTTCTATTCTTTCTATTTAAGATTCTTTCTCAATTTTCTGAATTATGTTTTCTTTGCATTCCTTCTTCTATCGTAGGCACTTTTCCTTCGTTTTTCAATTCCCTTAATACTTCATTCGTAGGCACTTTTTCGTTCTCACGTGGACAGTTTTCTTTTCACTCTCACATTTTCCTTTCTTTTTATTAATTTTTTCTTTCAATCTCATCGGCGATATTTGCGTTTCTTACATTTTTATTATATTTTCTTTTTCTTTCGTAGGCACATTTTTCGTTCTATTATTATTTCTTTCATTCTCGTAATTTCTTTTCTGCCGGTTTATTTTATATTTCTAGTCTTAACGTTCTTGCAATTCCTCTCTATATGTTGAAAAAGGGGTGACGAAATAGCAATCAATTGAACGAAAGAAAAGAGAAAACTAAAGAAACTTCCTGTGCTACACGATCTTGTGGCCAAAATATGTTGTACTCAATCAGAGAAGGAGAAATCCTTCTAGACTAAGACAATTATTATTTTTGTCCCATACAGAGTACCCTTTGTGGGAAGTTGAATATACCCCACCTCAAAGCGATCGTTTGTCGCATCAAACCTTCGTTGAACATGAGTTGAAATTAAAACAATATGGTCTCATGTTGCAACTAGAATTTTCCTGTTTTCTTTCATTTTGTTTTCTCTCTCTTCTCTCTTCTCGTTCATTCGCTTTTTTTTATTTCATAGACACCTTTTCTCTTAGGAACGTCATTTTCGATTTAGTTTCGTATTTTGTTCACGTGCATCTATTTCTCTCATTGAAACGCCCTGAGGTTCCTATATAAATATATATGTATATATATATGCACACACACACACACACATATATATATATAATATATATATATATATATATATATATATATATATATATATATATATATATATATATATATATATGAGGATGAAATACACGATATATCATAAAATAAAATGTCGTTGAGACAGAATCTATGAAAGACAGAATGGAAAAACAATTAAACATAGGAAGAATAAAAAAATAAACGGGATATTGACGGTTTCGTAGTAATTTTTGTGAAGATGTTCGTGAGTCCGAACGAAATCGGTCAATTACCCGTTTGATTTTTATTCTTCCTGTGTTTAATTTTTTCCATTCTTCCTTTCATATGTATATATATATATATATATATATATATATATATATATATATATATATATATATATATATATATATATACCATTGATTTCATATCTATCTACATATTTTTAAATTTTTTTATTTAATCACTGTATCTTCTTTTGTCCCACGATTAAACTCCTCTATTTTCTCTTATTTTCTGTTCGTTAAACTCAAACTCTGTTTGTCTTTCAGTAACACTAGCTTTCTCTCTTTCTATTTTCTCTCTCTCCCCCTTTCTCTCTCTCTCTCTCCTTCTCTCTGTTTTTCTCTACCTCCAATTCTCTCTCGCCCCTTGAGCACATTATTTATTGGATATGTTTGATTCGGCTTAACTTCACCTGTTTCACCTGATGTTATTTATCTTTCGTCTCTCTCTTTCTATCTCTCATCTCTCGCAATCACTCACCCACTCATGCTCTCTCTCTCTCTCTCTCTCTCTCTCTCTCTCTCTCTTCCACACGCATATTGTTATTTAAGTGGTTCGGTCTAATAAGTCCTGACCTCTTAAAACATCACGAACGTACTATAACGCAAGGAACACACAATGCTAAGTGTTTTCGCTATGTAATATCTAATTCGCGCGGTCGATGTGCGCTGCTCTTTTGGCGGCCATCTTTTTTGCTCATCTCGGAAATCACCGGTAAGAAAGAGCGAGAATACTCGGCCATTCCTACAGTGACCCGGTTCTCTATTTTTCGACCGATGTGATCCAACAATGCCCGCACAACACCACCCCCACTGTCTTTCCGTTTAGGTTTCTCGCCTCCCGCCACATCTCGACCACTCCCTTTACACTTTTCTTTATCTTCGTCTCGCGAACCACCAACTGCCCCCTCTCGTATAACTTCACTCTCGGCTCCCTCCACACTGACGGCTTCCTCTTTTCTGTCTCCACTTTCAAATTCCTTACATTTCATAGTTCCTAATTCTCTTCCTCTTTCTCTGTTTCCTATTCCCTTTCCGGCACCGGATGTACTAGCGTCTTCGCCACTCCTTGTTTCTGCTGCAATATTGTTAACCTTTTCTGGATCCTTCACGATTGAATATATTTCTTTTACATCCGGGGCTCCTAATTTGAAATCCCTAAATTGTGGCGCTGTTTCATCGTCCCTTTTCTCCCACGGATCATGTCGAATCCATTCTGTAGCTTGCGGATCTTTTATTTCGACCACGGGTGTCTGCTCGCCATTCTCGCTTTCCTTGCGTACTTTCGTGTCTCCAAACTCAGTACTGCACATGCCGTCAACGACAGCACTTCCGCTTACAGTAATGTCGTTTTCTGTCGTTTTGGCAATGCTTATCGAGTCTACACTACTATTCGCAGAGCTAGTCTCTATAAGCTCAGCATAACTGTTATCAACGACGTCTGATAGCATCGTCTCTACAAGACCGATGTTAAAACTATTAAATATACAACTACCACAACTGCTGCTACTGTTTCTGCTGCTGCTGTCTCCATTAATCGCACTGCTACTGTAACTACTTCCACTGCTGTTAAAGACACTGCTGATGCTGCTGCCACTATCGCTGTTTCTTTTATCCTTTTCATTTGTTGGGTTGGCAGTTAAATATTGCCAATCGTTGACTGGTGTCCGAGCCCCGTCTCCGTCATCGTCACTGATATGCACACTCTTTCGCCCCTTCCACAGCCGGACGTTTCTTTGAAGAATCTCCTCGTACGATTTATCACTGCCCTCCGTCCTCTCCTGACTGCTGTCCATACCATAAGACCGGCTGCTGGTCAGGATAGATACGGAGTGCGGCCGATGACGTAGTTGGACCCGAGATAAATTAGGAGGCCAGCTTTGGTCCATCGTATTATCGCTGTCCAGTGAAAGCGGCGCGTCTGGAAGAAGAAAAATGTTTACACAAATTTATAAAATAATACAAAAAAGTCGAGGATTTTAAAAACAAAAACGGAGCCATTTTAAAGATACAACAATTAAATATGCGTGTTTAGCAATCAAAATGCGTTTCAAACTCAAACATGACATACCAACGAATACACTACTCGAAATTAATAACTAGACGTAATTTATTACAAAACTCAATTTCAATATACATATATATATATATATAATTCAGTAGAATACAACATTCATGACATAATTAATATTTTGTAATGTCATGCTCAGAACAATTCAACACCAACAATATTTATCCTTGTGCACATATGTTTCAGAAATTTCAATTTGTCATCACTTTTATACCAGGGTTGATATAATGATCAATTTTCTACCCTGCTATGGAAGTAATTATGAATTGAAATTTCTGAAACATATGTACGCAAGGTCACATATCGTTGGTGTTACATTTTTCGGAGCATAGTCATGACTAAAATTCTAATTATATTATTAAATATGTATTCTATTGAACTATAATATATATGCCCTGTTTGACTTTAAGTGTTAACCATTGAGCCCAATCTTACCTACAGTAATTATTTTTATTGTGGGGATTTTTAACATTTTATCTTACCCTGCCTACAAATTTTGCTTCCCCACTCTGTATATATATATATATATATATATATATATATATATATATATATATATATATATATATATACATAATAGAGAAGCAATATTTACAATATTTTTAGGCAGATATTGAAAGACAGTGTATGACCAATTAGTTTATTAAAAGTCATGAGGATTTATTTGCCACAAGAAGAGTTATATAATAGAAAATGTTTTTGAATAACTGCCTTCACACGCTACCTGAAACTTTCACAAGTGTTTCTGAAATATTTGGGAGAAAATTTCTTCCATTCTTCTTTAATAGTATCTGTAAGAATTTCGACATTGCTATGGGATATTCTATTAGTAGCATGTTCTAAAACGCTTCAAGTAACATAGTTTAGAGTATTTGGATCTAGGCTAAAAGGCGTCTATACCATGATTCCGTAAAATTGCTAAAGCTAGATTTACGGAATTCATTATTGTCGGGAGGAGATGTTATCACTCTGCAAGATTTTGATTGATTGAAGACATTTCATCTTGCAATTATAAGGATTTCCATATACGGATAAGTATTTTGAAACCGTACTACAACGGGTATTCACGCTAGTACATAACTATATGTGTACTGAAACTTTACTATTTTCATATACTTACATAAGGAGTTTAATGTTTCTTTTTTGGACATCTGGCTCGGCTTCGTTCATTTAATTTGGTCACACATCACCGATTTTTGACGAGACCATTGCTCTATGTATAGATACACATAATACGATTATCAAAGAGTGTTAGATCTTTTACACGACTGGGTTCATGAATGCCTAGGGGAGGCTTGAGATGATCGGTTCTGTTATTTTAGCGCCCACCCTAGTCAACAACTAGTGAGGTGATAAGGAAATACTTTCGATTTTTGTCTCACGTCGAGGTTCACCAGCAGATAAAAGAGAGAAGGGACTTCTTCTTTAATCCTCATATGACGTCACAGCAATACGTATTCTCGTTAAATTATGAAGGTCTAAAGTTACCCTCAACTTCTATGCAACCATAACTTACTAAATGTGAGTACATTAATATCAGTCACTTAAAGAGAGACCACTTTTCTTCCACTTACCGAAGATGCTCAGCTTTGGTCTCATGTCTAACAAATCGTCTCGTGAAACAGTTACCGAATCGCTAAACTGTCGCACTAAAATCGCTTCTCGATAGTCGTCCAAATCTGGCGTCAGTGGTTCAATATCCAAATAGAGCTCAGCTAATTCGCTGCACGCTGACTGTCGTTGGCCGTACCAGGTTCTGCGTTTGCTCAGGCGATCCTCGCTCAACGTTTTGATTGTTTCACTGATAGTGATCAATTGCTTCAGAAGTTTCAAATCTTGATCTCGGATTTCAGACTGCAAAAATACGGAAGTGGAAATAAGCAATGATAAGTTCATTAAAAAACGTTCAAACAAAATAATTGGCATGGTTACGAGGTATATTAAACAGGTTTATACACAGAATTAGATGCCCATTAAAAGGTATATCAAGAGAATAATATGTTAATGTAAACGCTTATATACAAAACAATGTTTAAGATTCAAAAGCTAATTAAAAAGGCTAATAATCAGAACAATGATAGGCCCATTTAAAGGATTATAGACGCAATAAAAAGAACGTGTATTCTTACGATGCATTTTTTCCATTAGGTTATTAACGAGTAAAATGCTAGTTAAATGCTATTTTCAATGTCGGCTGACGAAAATGCTATTTCAAACATAAACTTAACAGATCAACTAAAATGCTATTCCAAACTAAAGCCTGACAGACCGACAAAAATGATATTTCACGCTTAAGCCTATGCGACTAACTAAACTACAAGTTTAAACTTAAGTGATACAGACCGACGAAAATACTATTTCAAACAGGCGTGAGAGAAAACATATGAAATATGATTTCATATTTAAGCATTATTGACGACAGAACAGCTTGGACGCGTCAAAAATAATGAGTGTCAATTTAATTTTGGTATTTAAGGATGAAAATGGCATTTCAAACTGAAGCATAACAGGCCGCCTGACCGCGAAATGTTTCTTAAGTGACCCGAGGACGTATATCATTTAGTATAGGACGGAATTATGAGTCCATTTCCGCTCTTCATTTATTTTCGGGCAAAGATTTTCATAAGCCATTGACCAACGTTTAATACATAACTTTAATAATTCATTTATTTCATGGTCGAGTGAGCGGCAACTAAATTGACCCCTACATGGCTTGGTTGGTAAAGAGGATGCATGACTTACCCACTCTCAGCATTAAATACAAAACACGTAAAACCCCAAGGGACTCTTCTGTAAGACTGCAGTCAAGTCAGGTTCGCAGCAGGGTAGTTAATTTCGGACTAACAAGTTCTAGTTTCATATATTTATTTATTTTATTTTTCTAATTAATTATTGCAGAATACACGATTTAACTGTGGAAATAATGACATTAATCGATCACTGTCGAAAAATAACATTTCTAGTGTGTGTGTGGTTGACATAGAATCTTGCCGGGTTCAAATCCCATAGGTTCTATGACGACTGTTTACGTATGAATACTATTGAGTAGTGTATGAAGCCGACATTTCTACACAGCTATGAGTAAAATAAGAACTTATATTCAGTTTACGTACAGTCATTATTCACGGCACAATCACGTCAATACATATGTTCTTGTTAAATTACCGAAGTTAAGCGACCTTGAGCCTGCTCAGTTCTAGATGGGTGACCATTTGAGAATACCAGGTGTTGTATGTTGGAGGACGTCAACACTGCCTTCCACAAAAAACTGGAAAACTGACATCGTTAAAATCATCTGTAAAATCATTCCCTAGAAATATTTTCAAGAAATATTTTTCTTAGACACTTCCTCTTCCTGAGAAATTCGGCTCAACTCGCCTACAGTGCGTGCCATACCAGAACTAACTACCACCAGGAATCATTCTTTTATGATAGCTATTGTTTCGGCATTACATTACCCTACATGGGTTGATATGCCGCAAAGCAGCCTCAAACAAATATCAAACATTAAAAATGTCATCTAAAACAAAAAGAGAAAAACATTTGGGGAATTGGATTGCTCCATATTAAAATTCACGATGCGAATTGGTTGGTTGTTCGTGGCCCGGAGAGAGCGATGAGACTGAAAGACGAACCACTTTCTACGGCAGACATTTTCCCACCCTCACCCACTACAATGTGCCACGGATTGTAAGCTGCAAACAGTTTAACCCGACCGGTAACATCTCGTTACATCATCTTCCACAACGCAACAGCTGCAAGTCGGACGGAGTGGTAGTGCCAGAGATAGATTTTACAATACACAGCCAGAGTTTAAATCTACCAGGTGTTGACCTATCACGCATACTTAAAATAATGTAGCGTGACAACGCGGCATAGACTGAAGATAGGAGGACAGCGGGAGAGAAAATAGAGACGAAAAGTGGGGCAGATATTAGCGAGAGAATATAATAGAGGAAATGAAATACGATATGTATACAGAGTGTTGCAGCAAAATCCCACACTTGACGAAAAGTAAACGAAATACTAGAAGGTGCTGAGGAGCTTCGTTAAGTCCTGGATGGACGAAATCACCGCCGGGTACCGCTACATCTTATAGTGGGACTCCGTTCATGCACACAAGTCTAAGACAACCCAGGAGTGGCTGCTCAACAATGTTCCTCGCCATTGGTCGCCGGACTTGTGGACGCCATACTCACCCGACTACAGCCCCCTTGCCTATTTCTTCAAGGGTGTGATGGAGACCAAGACCAACAAGCACGCCCACAACATAGTCGACTTTCTGAAGACTAACATCGTGATAGCGTTTGTCGCTATAGATAAGGACATAGTCGCCAAATAGTGTAACTCATTTCGCACCCGCCTTTAGATACTCGTTTCCGCCTGCGGCTGTTACTTTGAAAAATAATGTTGTCTGTAACTCTAACTGTTGCCAAATAAACAGTCGGGTCTCTACATATATAACTTTTGTTTTTATAGCCTATTTCGTTAAAGTTAAAAGGTGACTTGGATTTTAGGTTCGAATCGTGCGACAGGAAAACAGTCATTCTCCACACTGATGATACCCGGAAAAGGATGAAAAACATATGTACGTGGGTAAGAATTAAGAAAAAAATTATCATAATATTATATATAGAGAGTGAGAGTGAGAAAATAGAGATAATATATGTCAGAGAGAGAAAAGAAAAATACGGAAAAAGAAAGAGAGAAGGAGCAGAGAATACGAGAGAGGAGGGAGAGTAAAAGAGAGAAAGAGAGAAAGGGGATGGGGGAGAGTGAAGTAGGGAAAGAGTATATATAGAAAAGAGATAGAGAACGTAATCGACAGAAAAAAGACAGACGATAAAGATAGAAAATATAGAAAGATAGACAGAAAGAGACAATAAAGAATGAAGAGAGAGGAGATGAATGAAGACGGAGAGAGAAAACAGCATACATACAAAGAAAGGGATGAGAGATGGAGTGAGTAGATGGTGAGTATAGGAATACATAAGAGAAAGAGATAGGCGAAGAGATAGAAAGATTGAGAGAGATAAAAAGGGAGAGATAGAAAGAAAATAGAAAGTGAGAATGAAGAAAGAAGAGAGAGAAAAGAGAGAAAATAGGAGAGAGTAAAAAGAGAGTGGCAATAAAGAGAAGAAAGAAAGATGTAGACAAGTGAGAAAGAGTGTCAGGCACAGAGAGAGAGAGAGAGAGAGAGACTAGTTAGGTATAATAAAAGTAAGAGAAAGATAAATAGACAGCAATAGAGAAAAGAGAGAGAGAGAGAGAGAAGAAGAAGAAGAAGAAAGAAAGAGTAGAAGTCGGAGAAATGAAGATGCAAGAAAGATAGATACATAAAGATAGAAATTACCACTGGAGATAAAGAGAGAGAAAACAAAGAGAGATGAATTGCGAGAAAAGTGAGAAACAATAGATATTAAAAAAGAAAGAGAGAGAAAGGAAATTAAATAGAGAAAATATACTGTATAAAGTGATAAATGGAGAGAGAGAGAGAGAGAGAGAGAGAGAGAGAAATGCGAGAGGAGAGAGACAGAGAGAAAGAGCAGATATGGAATTAGAAAGTGTGATAAGAGAAGGGGAAGTGAAAGTGACAGCAAAAAGAGAGGGTAAGTGTAGACAGATAAGAGAAATGGAGAAAGAGAGAGAGAGAGGGTGAAAGATACATAGTAAGAGAGAGTGAGAGAAATGCGAGAAGAGAGAGAGAGAGAGCAGATGTGGAATTAGAAATAGTGATAAGAGAAGAGAAAGTGAAACTGACATCAGAAAGAGAGGGAATGAGTAGACAAGTACAAGACATATAGAAAGAGATAGAGAGAGAGGGAGAGGAAGAGAGACAAGAAAGAGAGAAATACAGGAGATAGAAAATGAAAGAGAGTGAAATTTAGAGTTTTTTCATAAGAAAACTCATTTTACATGTTTCTTTATTCGAATTAACGACAAAATTAATCTCCCAATTTTGATTTCTCATCCGATGAATTGTGAGAGGAAAAGAAAATCGATTGATGCAGAATCCTCAAAAGATAAAAGATCGATTGCCGGTGGCAATGTTATCTGTGAATTAAGTGATTAACATAGATGTCACGAAACAATGTATGTAATGTATGCAGGTGTAAATGAAAACTAAGACAATATGAAAGTAACTTATGAAACAGGATACGAATATGAAAGTTACAGAATGCACAAGCGAAATAACGAACGGGTATGAACGTCAGGTGGTCACAGTTAGCGCGCATGCGTGCGAGAGAAATGAAACACAATTAGAAACTGTCTCTTTCTCCGACTACCAGACAGTTTGGAGAACATTTAAACTTTAAGTTACAACGCAAAAAGTTTCGTTTGGGTTTATTTTATCTCGCTCTCCCAGAGAAAAGAAAAGAAACACTGAGGCGTGATTAAACACATGTAGACAGATTTTAAAAGCCGTCTGTGATAAGACGTGAAGCAAAGCCAGACTAAATCATATAAATATCTTTAAAACTGTAAATATATTGAATAATATAAATATTAAAATAATGTAAATATTAAAATAATGTAAATATGAAAATAATATAAATATGAAAATAATGTAAATATTGAAATAATGTAAATATAAAAATAATATAAATATGAAAATAATATAAATATGAAAATAATATAAATATGAAAATAATGTAAATATTAAAATAATATAAATATTAAAATAATGTAAATATTAAAATAATGTAAATATTAAAATAATGTTAATATGTTACAAATTTAGATATTTAAATAATATAAATATGCTAAATAATGTAAATGTGTCAACAATATAAATATTTCAATAATGTAAATATAGTAAATATTTAATAATCTAAATATTTAAATATGGTAAATATTTAAATACAGTAAATATTTAATTATACCCTTTATATATATTTTAAATATGTTAAATAACGTAAAAAATTAATAATGTAAGCTGTAATATTGGAAATATGTCAAATAATGTCAATCTTTAAATACGATAAATATATTGAATAATGTCAATATGTAAAATAATTTAAATATGATAAATGATGTAACTATGTTAAGTAATGTAAATATGAAAATAATGTAAATATTTTAAATATGGTAAATTGCACATAGCCTATGTTTAGATTAACAATGAAAGATAAGGGAAAAGGAATGTCTGCCTGCATAACGAATGCTATTTACAGAAAATGGCGACTGTAGTAAAAGGAAATGGTTGAATGAACGCATCTGTGGGCCTTGAAACAAACGTCTTTTTTGGGGGGGGGGGTGAATCGACGAACACGGTTGTCAATTAGATGCTGCCCAATCAGTTATTCCACTTTAGGTTTTTTAATCGATTTAATATTGCAATTAAGCTACACAGAGGGATGCATGTTTCATCCTCGCAGGAAATCGTCATGCTATGGGTTAATGTTTCATCCTCGCAGGAAATCGTCAGGCTAAGTTCTTAGCCTGACGATTCTCTGCGGGGATAAAACATGCCAAAATATATTTTCATACTACTACTACTACTACTACTACTACTAAGCTCTACTCACGTATTGAGAAATGTTGAAGTAAATAATTAAAATAGTTACACCTTGTAATATTATGTATGTATGCACATGAAAAAATTATATATGTGTGCGTGCATATATATAATTGGTTTCTCTATTGTTTCACTCAAAAGATTCAACAGTTGTTGGACTTCAAGATTAACCAGAATCTGAACGCTTACTCGTTCACAAATAGTGCCTAGTCAAACTTCAAACAATAACTCACCAGCTCCGATCTGATCTTCTGTAAGGAACTATTGATTCTTTCCGTGGTCGATCCACACTCCGGGCCGAGGGATTCATCCTCGGTGTTCGTCGACATGGCCACCCGACCTTTACCGCGGTTAGTCGAAGCGAGAATACTTTTGGCTCATGATTTGACTGACGGCACGGTTCCACAAGGTCATTGGGCTTTGCATGTTGGAGAATAGGTTTAGTTCTGGTAAGTTACTCCACAACCGATGTCGTTTCCGAAGCTTGTCGATCCAGGAGGCCTGTAAAATAAAGCAGAAGAATTTGTAATGTTTTAGTATAAGGATGTAATGATCAGATATAATGGCTGTTGTCGCTTACTATACTCACGTTGGGGTCAGCACTTTTCGATGACAAAATATATCATTTTAATAATTCCGTAACAACTTATTAGCACATCAATACCAAGTGTAATATTATTTCGTTTGAACATACACATTAACATTACATTGGTTTAAATACTTTTCTTAAAACAATTAATAGTATTCATTTGCATAAGCAAATGTAAAAGCGTGTTTTAATAAATATTATGTGTTAAAAATGGCTGATTAATTCAAGCAAAACCAGAAAATATGTATTACGTATTTGACAGTATTTACCTGATACACACGCCTTACCATTTCAGTCACCTAATGTTTTCTTTTTTTACAATCAGTATTCGACAGGATCTTCATCAGAACACACACCCCAATAAGTTTTATATGCGCTATTTTCATAGATACATTTTGGTTTGATATAAGATTGCTAAAGTACTCTGTTCGCGCGTCCCAGAGCAAAATTGTCAAAAAGATATAGCACGATTGTTCACTTTGTTGCCATAACGCTGGAAGGCAACGCGAGTAAAGTTCTCAGTCAATAACCCCGTTCTCATGCTGAAGCACCGGTCGGTGACGGAGTGCAAATAAGTCAAAGATTTTACCTGTCAAAATTTCCTCGACGTGACAACTTGTCAGCAGCCTGTGCGGGTGCCGTGCGGTGGAGAGGTACTGTCCTTTTGACTGATAACGTGTGCTATTTTACTTTTTTCTTCTTTCCGTTTTTAACGAGAGAGAAACACGACTCACAAGACACCAATCGTTCCCTATCGGCTGCTATGTTGAACAATGAACTGATACCCGATAAAATAGAACACATGTAATAAGAAGTCGTGTAGATCTAAATCACAACGTGGGCTCAGGACTGTTAACAAATAACTGTTTAGAACGAATGTGACTTCTGTAGGCCTACAAAAGCGTCAAGACCGTGCTTAGATATAGTCACAACGGTGCTGTAAACGTAGAACTCCCAGGTCACAATCGTATCACATTGGGGTGGGGCCGAAATACGATACGACACGGAAATTGTGTTGCTCTTTTTTTTTCTTTTTCTTTCATGGAAATCGCTCAAGACAAGGCATGAAGCTAATTCATGTAAGAAGGTAACAAAGACGATAATATGATTTTCGCAAATATAGGAGATGCATATTGACTTTAGTCTTGAAAATATCAATGCTAAACGTCGGAGAAAAACAGTCAAAAAGAAGAGAGCCTGCAGTCTTTGCAAAGAAGCTACTAGAATAGTATTACAATGAAGTATCAAAACAGCGAATTAATGAAGACCACTAGACCAACGAGTCAAACGAGATAGAACAAAAGAAGCAGGGAATAGATCATACAATTCTGAAGAACACATACCAGTATTTATAGAAAAGACTGAAACTAGCAACATTACGTCTGTGAGAGAGAGGGTGCAAAGAAGAAGAAAGGGTGGGGCTAATCAAATTAGAGATACGTTTCTGCACCTTATGAAGAACCCCCAAATAGGACAGAGATTCACGAACCCAAATTTGACAACAGTACTTCATACATGGTCTGACCGTAGATTTGTAGCGATACTCCATACAACCTCTCTGTTCTAACGTACATTTCCTCATTAATGAACTAGCTGTGCACATAAAAAATTCCCTGGTGTTTTTATTTTATTCAATTTTTCGTATCGCATTTTTTACCAACTCGACTAAAAGATACGGTAAGTAAGCATTTAAAATTCTATTTATTAAAGAAAACAATGTAATAATGAACTAAAAAATTAAAACGCTTAATTTTTCTATCCGCGGAAACACGTCAATTACTAACGGATATGACGTTGATAATGATGCACACACATGCTCACACACTTCAAAGGAACGAGGAAAAAAATGCTTATTAACTAAGCCGGAACCCATTTTACTCTTAGTAATTTACGTCATTGAAATAGAATTTAACCTGTAATATTTTAGTGTTGAAAATGAATATGAAAAATACTCATGTATAAAAGGATTGAATGTTTTCAAAGTTATTTACATTGAATAATTTAATAGAAATCCAAATAACATCATGTTAACAATAATTAGTTATCGGTTTAAATGATTAAATTTAATTCAAATAAATGACAAAACAATAGAGTAATAATTTAAGCTACAATTTAAATACCATTTTCAAAAATGGAAGAATTCAATATGTATGTATCAGAGTTACGTTAAAATTGTAAGCAAATAAAAATGTTTTAAAACTTTAATTTCATTATGCGCGACTTATTTAATAAACACGTAAGTATAAAATGTACGTGAAGATGATAATTTTGGGTGGGGGTCACTCTATTAAAATGCGTTTAAGACGTGTAACGAAAACATTTAAAACTTAATTACAAGTTGAATGATTATACCCATACATTATTTGTTGCGACTAATATTCAAAGTTTATTTTTTGTCGATGAAAAATCACAACCAGTTGGTGTGTTTTTTGTCGGCAATGTATTGTTTTCCAAATCAAATATATGGTCGTTTATTTTAGAAGTATTCGTCTGCGTTATAAGGGCATTTGAAATAAAAAGAATTAAATGTGTTAAAAATAGTAAGCACACGAATTTTGTCGATTCTTGTATTTTATACAGTTCACATTAAAATGTAATATGTTATCAGTGTAGAAACATTGCCCTAGTTTCTCTATGTAATTGTATACATAGTTTCGTGTATATTTACGGCAATTTCAAAATTCCTAATAACTTCTCTATCCTCTTCATTAGACACTTTCAAATATGATGCACTATGACTGATTTGTTCCCCGACCAAGCGGCCACCGTGATTGCACCAATTTTCGAAAGTATTTAAATAACTCCAAACCATGTATCAGTATATTTATAGTATTAAAACAGTTTACAGTAAAAAGAAAATACATGTCGCGACCATTTTCGATAAAGAATGTCCGAAGTTTATTAATAGTCGATGAAAAGCTGCTTGCTTTTAGTTAGTTTTTGTCGGCAATTTATAAATATTCCACTCCTTTTATAGTTCGTTTAGTCTGGAATTTTCTTTAATTAGTCGGTTCGTGTTTGTAAGAGTGCAAGATAGCAACGGTGAATAATAACAAAACGTCTTGTATCCTTAAAAATGAAGTAACTGGGGTATTTTTTTTTTTATTTTGTCCCAATCCGTTCTGCCCGTTTTCTTCAAGAGATGAATTTTATTATTTTTTTTATTTTGTCCCAATCCGTACTGCCCTTTTTTTTTGAGAGATGGATTTTATTTTTTTTTTTAAATTTTGTCCCAATCCGTACTGCCCCTTTTTTTAGAGATAGATTTTTTTAATTTTTTAATTTTGTCCCAATCCGTACTGCCCTTTTTTTTGAGAGATGGATTTGATTTATTTTTAATTTTGTCCCAATCCGTACTGCCCTTTTTTTTTGAGAGATGGATTTGATTTATTTTTAATTTTGTCCCAATCCGTACTGCCCTTTTTTTTTTGAGAGATGGATTTGATTTATTTTTAATTTTGTCCCAATCCGTACTGCCTCTTTTTTTGTTGGAGAGATGGATTTTATTTATTTTTAATTTTGTCCCAATCCGTACTGCCCCTTTTTTAGTTGAAAAGATGGATTTTATTTATTTTTAATTTTGTCCCAATCCGTACTGCCCCTTTTTTAGTTGAAGAGATGGATTTGATTTATTTTTAATTTTGTCCCAATCCGTACTGCCCTTTTTTTGTTGGAGAGATGGATTTTATTTTTTTTTAATTTTGTCCCAATCCGTACTGCCCCTTTTTTTTAGAGATAGATTTTAAAATTTTTTTTATTTTGTCCCAATCCGTACTGCCCTTTTTTTTTTGAGAGATGGATTTAATTTTTTTTAAATTTTGTCCCAATCCGTACTGCCCCTTTTTTTTAGAGATAGATTTTTAAATTTTTTATTTTGTCCCAATCCGTACTGCCCTTTTTTTGTTGGAGAGATTGATTTTATTTATTTTTTTATTTTGTCCCAATCCGTACTGCTCCTTTTCTTGGAGAGATGGATTTTATTTATTTTTTAAATTTTGTCCCAATCCGTACTGCCCCTTTTCTTGGAGAGATGGATTTTATTTTAATTTCGTCCCAATCCGTACTGCCCTTTTTTTTGGGGGGGGGGGAGAGATGGATTTTATTTATATTTTACTATTAATAATATAATTAACGTTGATAGATGTTCTCCAAATCACAGACAAACGTTTCGTACGATTTCTCGACTCTTAACTATTCTGCAATTTACTTTTACCATTTACTATGCTGTTCGTATTTAGTTACTTCCACCACAAGGTAAGAGTAAGACACAATGTTGCTTTTTACTGTGACAAAAACCCATCTCCCGAAAAAGGGTCACTCTGGTTGGGACAACAAATATAAATTGACCCCCTCTAAAAGTATTTCTCCTCCGCTGACCGAAGACACGGAATGTGAAGTGTAGTACCTGAACAGATACTACATTTAAATCCCAGAGGTATAACAGTCATATTCACTTTTTTCGCAAATGTCTCGAAACCGTTATTTAAATGAAACGTTTCAGTGAAACTTAGGGGTCAGAGGTGACCGCAGGATGGAAGTTGACGAAATAACGTTACTTCCGGGATGGTGAGATTCTTTCTCTTTCTGGCGACACTTCAAACTGAGCAGACGTGTAAAAGGCGCTGTCTCTGATCGAGGCTCACAATGTAGCTATGTGTATGGCGACAATCTTTCTGTCCGTCTTTCTCTCTCGCGCACCCAAGTAACCCGCCTCTCTGATTTTTCTCTGATTGCACTTCTCTGATTAATACACCTTTTTAAAAACTAAACATCGGCGTCCGAGCGATTGTATCCACATACGACAACGGATATATAATGGGTAATGCACGCCTCAGTAAGTAAAAACGCAGCGCCTCTTATTTATTTGCACAAATAAAAATTCTTTATTCATTTAAATATTCATTCACAGCAAATTATGGTTTGTCTTTAACTATCTATTAAAGTTTTGAATATTTTAGCTTTTTGTAAATGTTAATTTTTTAACATAAAAAATATTTGAAATTGAATAATTATTTTTAATTTAAACGATTTTTAGAGTTAAACTGTTTTCTTTTAACTCTTGGGTCACCACTTACCAAAGCCACTCGAGGATAAGCGGTAATGAGACTGAATTATTGTCATCCGAAAGATGAAGAACTATAATTGATGAATGATATGAGCTGAGTTTGATAACTTCTGGTGTGTGTGTATGGAGGAGGGAGTTATGACAAGAATTTGTTGACATTGGATTTAAAGACAACTATATTGTAATCATCAGGGAATCAGTCTTGCGATAATGTGTTCCACGTGTGGTAAGCCTTTAAAAAGTATCTCTGCTCATGGAAATGTTGTCTGACACTAGACACATGGAGGGAGTAAAGAAAGTCCTTTTCCGTTGTAATAAATATGCGTGATTGGTTAGTTGTGTTTTACGGCATGTCAGCTGTTGTTGGGTCATTTTATGCCGAAACTGTACATATGTTTTGCATATGATTGGTTTGCAAAGCAATATGTTTTTGTAGGCATATATATATATATAATTTTTTTTACTAAAGAGTAACCAATTATCAAGGTCCAAATGGCACTCGAGGATAAGGGTTAATGAGTGTCAGGTGGACGGTGAGATAGCACCGTGATGATTGGTAATGATGGTGGAAACTGATCAGAATTTGATTAATTAAGAACAAGGCTCAACAAGAATTTGTTTACATTGGGCTTGAAAATGATTATGTTGTAGTCAGCTAGGAAGCAGCCTCGCGGTATTGTGTTCCACAAACGGATAGTTATAGGAAAAAAAACTTTGCTCATAGAAGTTTCTTTTAGTTTTAGGCAGATAGAGAGAGAAAGGGAAATTATAGGCAGTCGTTGTAGATAGATGAGTTTTTCTTGCGGGAATAAATTGAAGGGGGAATAAATTGAAGCTCAGTCGACAATCTGCCATGAAAATCACGATAGAGTAGAGAAAGACTAGCAACGTCTCTTCTGTCGGAAAGAAGTGGTAGGAAGGAGAAAGGACATCAAACGATAGATTAACTCATATATGATGCTCTGACACGTACTAGCACTCAGGGACGGAGTGGACCTGGGAGTAGTGGTAACTAAGAGATTACTCCACATTCATCAAATTAGTATCCATCCCCGGATGTAGTTTTGTATCATAGACACAATGGTAGGGGTAGTTGTGAGTTGTCTACAGGGTTTGTAAATTTGGTAGGCAAAAATAGATCAAAGAAAGAAGCTGGGGAATGGGTTGTTTCAGGTATGGAATGTGCTTGAGTAGGATCGAACACTTTGCCTAAGGAGATTCCAAACAATTTAGTGTCGTGCCCGAGACATAAAGTTTAAAATGTCTTAATTTTCTGAAAGAACACCTGTCACCCGAGAGCCACGAGTCGCAACTGCCGCGAAATGAGTCAGGAAAATAAAAATAAATAATGACTGAGAGAAGTAATCTCGCTTCCCTTACCCTCCGCTGTGACCCAATCATATCATGGGGAGATACAGTTTCGAATTCATCGAATATTGCAGGTGACACGAGGTTGGCTATTACACACTTCTAACACCCCTACCATTATCACCAATACCTCCGCATTCTTAATCATCCGAAAACGCTTTTTTACACTTTCTTCTCTTATTCTCTTCTCTTTCTCCCATGTTTAACAATTCACTTGTTTCCAAAATATTCGTCTGCTATCTCAGCTTTCTTCTGACTCCACTCATTATCTCACTGTCTACTGTCCAACCATTCACCTCTCCTAAGTATTTGGTTTCTATATCTTCCCCCATTCTCTTCCTTTTCTCTATATCTTTTCCATATCTAACTAATTAGTTCTCTCTTTTTTATTCGTTTTTCTCTCTCTTTCTTTCTATCAATAGTCTCCTTCTCTGTGTCACTCTACTACGTCGAACTAGTCAATTCTCTCTTATATTCGATAGTTCTCTCCCCTCTATATCTCTCAATTCTTACTCTTTCTATATCCCTAATTTCACGTTTTCTCTCTCTCAATCTCTCCCAAATCTAACAATTCTCTTCTCTCTTATATATTCTTGTTCTTGATTCGCTTTGATTTGTCTATCTTGCGACATATCAACAGTTTGTTGATGTTACTTAATGTCAAAACACAATGATAACTAAAAATGATTCAGTTTAACGATTACTTGAACACAAGTCGCCGTGTTATTCATTGTTAGGGACGGCATTTATCGGTTCACGTCTAACTCAAAATCATTAGTGCATGCGTAATTAGACACAATAGTTTTCCCTCTTCCATACCTCTTATATCGTACATCACTACTTATCATGGCCAAAAGCCACTCAAGGATAAGGATTAATTAGATGTAATCTGCAGGGAAGCAGCCACGTGATAGGGTATCTTAAAGAAGGGAAGCCCTTGCGAAAAATCTCTATTTGTGGAAATTCTGCCTGACGCTAGACACACGGAGAAAGATATCAATTTTTTTTTTCGTTCGATTAGAAAAGATGAGTTCTTGCTGTTAATGCTTTACAAGAAGGGACTAGAAATTGGAGCTCAGTCGAGAACTTTCCATGGTAATAACGTTAGAGTAGAAAGAGACTAGCAACGTTTTTTTTCCGTGAATAAGGGTTTGTGAGGAACGGAAGATATTAACTTAACTATATATGTATTTGTTTTACAAATAACATCCAAGAATTTGATCCTTTGGACATTATTCACGACCGTAACTATATCTTTATTTCGAATGAATGATGAACACGTTTTTAATCCTGTTCGTTCTACTCTGATTTTCATCTGACTTTTTTTGTTTATGGTTTTGAACTAAGGATTCTTAAGAGAAGAATTTGTTCTTCAGGTAAACTATCGGGATATTTTGTTGACTATGCAGATTTTTTAAAGAAATTGTACATTTGTTTGAGTTGTTTTGAGTTTAAATTATTATAAAATGCTATAATGAACAACATCTTGGTATATATATATATATATATATACCAAAGATTGGGCCTCTAGGAAAATTAAAGAATAAGCAGTCAACACTAAGCGTAAAGCGATGTTCCAGCCTCTGCTGTTTAACACTATCTGACTAAGCTTATTGTATATGTATGCTGATTTAACATTTATAGAGTTTAAATTCTGTTCATTCTCATGTTATTTGATGGTGGTCTAATGGTAGAATATCAGGCTGAAGAGTACAAGGTGACTTTACAGCTGGGTTCAAATTATTTGACTGGCAGGGATTAGCATCTCCTACACTGAAGATTGCATAAGCATAAAACACTGGTGGCCGTAGGAAATAATAATACATATTTATTTAAAAAATATGATTATATATATATATATATATATATATATATATATATATATATATATATATATATAGAGAGAGAGAGAGAGAGAGAGAGAGAGAGAGAGAGAGAGAGAGAGAAATGTTAACAAGTCTGCTACAAGGAAGGTAGGCTTCCTCTACCGGTCTAGAAAACTTCTTACATCTATCAGTCACTTATATTTCTATAAAACCACCACTTGGGCGGTGCACCAGCTATTAGCCTCTCTTTCTTGAACAGAACGTAAAAAAGTGTCTAACCTAATTAGTCCCACATAGGTCGCATCACAGAAGTGTTATATCCCTGTGCTTGTCTTACAAGTACGGCTCCGGAGTGGGCTCCGATAGACTTACTGCACTTACATCCCTTCAACGTAAATACCTCGACCCACCTGACAAGAAGCGAACTCCCATACTTCACTGTGAAGGTGCCCATATGCTGAAACATTTTCTAGTCTAACAGTTTTGTTTTTTTTACTCCGAACGCTTACTTTTGAAATTTCCTTCCTGCTCCCTATTTATCGTACCGTATCAACATGAAGAAGTCTAAAGGTGCTGTCAAGTAGCATCTTGTTGTCCCTATAAATTTGACTCCAATCACAGTGGCTAGTAATGCTTTAGTGACAATATGCCTTGTTTGGAGTCAATAAAAGTTTTAAAAAATACTATATAATAATACGCTAAGACATTTCATGTTCGTACGTACGTTATCGCCTTTCACACACATAAAATGAGATCCTCAGATCAGCAAAAATGATGATTGATGAGTAATTTGATGTCGTTAAAGTAAACAACCTCCGGCTTTACCCATTTTAAAATGAATTGTTTCCAAATCAAATTATGTCGTCCTGTCAACTGAAATAGTGGACTTTTAAATAATTACATTTTAAAAATGACATTCGATTTATTGATTTAAAGAAGATTTAGCTGACAATTATTTTTACGGTAATAAGACGGAGAATACTTATTGTTATAAAAGAAAGAAAATTACTACAATTTTTAATAAATAAATTAAGAAAGAAAGAAAGAAGAGACATATTCGATATTTTTAAGAATATTCAACCGACAACTCCAATTATTTTTTACGAAAGAAGAAATAGTTATTTTTCTTAACATTGTTGACCCTTAGAGAGATTTATTATTTCAACATAAATATTATTATTAGTAGTAAATTATACAGAAGTATGTAGAACCACCGTGGAATTTCTACGCGGTCGAGATATTAAATAATTGAATGAATAAATTTTTAAAAAACTTGCGTAGGTTACTTAACCTAGATGATTAAATGTTGAACTAAATCAATAAGGAAACATAAAATTGAAGAGAAATTCCCACCGCGAATCGATCTGATGTCATAAGATCCTTTCGTCAGATTCCATAACGACTTGACGAAGCAATTAGTAATACAGAGTGTAGAATTGCGTCTTTATTTCCAGGATTTGCCTAATTAACTTAAGTGCTTGTAATTAATAATGTTCTAGTTTCAATTTTTTAATTACATCATTTTCGGAATAAAGATGTTTTTATTTGGTTTCATTTTAATGTTATTTTAATCTTATTAGATACGTCCAAGAATCTCTATAAGCGACCGTTGTTCGTCTGTCGCTCTGTCGATCTGTCACACTCTAATTTGAAACAGCATTTTCAAACACACCAACGAATCGATGCAGCACACGAATATCCGTTCTTGTAACATGTATCCACGCATCTATATTACAGGCTCTGTCGGTCAGTCTGTCCGTCTCGCTTACGTTCGAAATAGTATTTTCGTCGGTCTGTCACCCTTACCTTTGAAATAACATTATTGTCGGGTTTTGATTCTTCAATTTGAATAGCATTTTTGTTGGTCTATCATGCTTAAGTTTGAATAGTATTTTCGTATGTCGTTTACCCTTAACTTTGAAATAGCATTTTTGTTGGTCTATCATGCTTAAGTTTGAATAGTATTTTCGTATGTCTGTCACCCTTAACTTTGAAATAGCATTTTTGTTGGTCTATCATGCTTAAGTTTGAATAGTATTTTCGTATGTTTGTCACCCTTAACTTTGAAATAGCATTTTTGTTGGTCTATCATGCTTAAGTTTGAATAGTATTTTCGTATGTCTGTTACCCTTAACTTTGAAATAGCATTTTTGTTGGTCTATCATGCTTAAGTTTGAATAGTATTTTCGTATGTCTGTCACCCTTAACTTTGAAATAGCATTTTTGTTGGTCTATCATGGTTAAGTTTGAATAGTATTTTCGTATGTTTGTCACCCTTAACTTTGAAATAGCATTTTTGTTGGTCTATCATGCTTAAGTTTGAATAGTATTTTCGTATGTTTGTCACCCTTAACTTTGAAATAGCATTTTTGTTGGTCTATCATGCTTAAGTTTGAATAGTATTTTCGTATGTTTGTCACCCTTAACTTTGAAATAGCATTTTTATCGCTAATTGTGCTGCTTTACTGGACACATCTAAATAACATGCGAATGAAGAAGGCAAATTTTGAATGTCAAACCGTACGGCTTAGTTTTTCTCAATGTTATTCTTCTCTAATAAACTGCCACGTATATCAATACTCGTGGGAGAGGTATGCACCCATCTCTATTCGAACCCTCAAACTTTGGTTGAAATGATTAATACTTTTACAAGAAAAGAAAAAATTCCAAATCACACCTGTGATTAACGTTGTAAGCATATTGTGAACTGTCACTCCAATAATACGTATTGTATACACAAATGTCGGCAGTTGTGATCACCGGTCTTCTTCCAGTGTGCTTTTTGGTTTCAGTCGATACTATTCCGAAGATTTCAAACTAAAGTCTGTACAGATCACGAAAAAAGATACGGGAAGAAAACCAGAGAGTCTACAAGCCGAAACGCTTTTAATAAAACAACGATGCTGAAGATAGCAATCCGAAACATATGAACAAGTGCACAATCTAATTTCAAATTATTTAAAATAACTCCTGCAATTGAGTAGCTTTCAAATACCCGGGACATCTTTGACCTGTACAGATATATGTTGCCTGGTGGAAAGAGTGGTTTATGTATTTTACACCTGCACGATATGCGTGAATCAAGTTATATATGTAGAGGTCGTCTTTTAATCAAACGCTAATATATTATCCTCGATAGGAATATCAATACTCGTCTATTTTTTTACAAAGATATTTCACCCCAAACAAGGCAGGACGCCACTGTAGAATTTAGGGGTAGGTTTAGGGTGTCATCCTAAGTTAGGAGCTGTGCAGCGAGATGTCTGCTTACATTAGTTTTAAACCTCTGCATGTCAGTAACGTTGGGGAAACAGGGAGCAGGAAGGGAGTTCTAAAGGCCGGCAGCACGAGGAAAGAAGCATCTAGGGACCTCCACAGTGAATGGATGGGACCTAGCTGATTGTCGGGTTGTTCTAGTCTATGTGCGTCGAGGGGGCACTATAGCAGCTAGTTCATCGGAGCACAATCCTTTGAAGTATTTGTAAAACAAGCACAAAGATCCAACATTGCGACGATGGGGCAGGGGCTGGAGCTTGATTGATAGTGAGGGGCCTATTAAGTTGGCGACTCTTTTTTAGACCTTGTCTAAGAAGGAGAGACTAGTTGATGATGCACCAGCCCAGATGTAGCAACAATACTCCATACATGGGCGGATGGTAGCTTTGTAGAGATACAGGATAATGTCAGGTGTGAGTGTGAATGTTGAACTCTCAGGCAGGATGTCATTCGCCATGGCAATCGGTGGTTAAAGAGGTTTATTGTAGTGATTGAAGGAAAGGAGCTTTGTCTTTGCGGTATTAAAAGTTACCAACCATTTATGATCCCAATCAACTACAGCCTGGAGGTCACTTTCTAAGGATTCAGCCATTGCCTCGGATATATACGCGTCCGTTTTGCCCAGATGATGAGAGCACAGCGTGGTATCGTCAGCAAATATACCTATCTCAGACTCGATGTCATCAGGGAGGTCGCTTATAAAAATCAGGAACAACAAAGGTCAAAGAATGGATCCCTGAGGTACACCTGCATTTATGTCATGTTCCTTAGATGAACGGCCATCGATGACAACCTGGATCTTTCTTTTGGTTGGGAGGGATCTAATTATATTAAATATTCGTCCAGTAATACCATATGAATGAAGTTTTTGGAGGAGCCTCTTATGCCATACCTTGTCAAAGGTCTTGGATATATCAAGCGCCACTGCCCTAGCTTCACCTGCCTTGTCCAGTGTATGATATATGCATTCAGAGATGACCGTTAAGATGTCCGCAGTAGATCGTGCTTGTTTAAATCCATACTGGCGGTCAGAAATAAGTTTAGCATTAACTAGGTGACGGACTATTGCTAAATTGATTAAGGATTCAAAGATTTTAGCAAAGGTCGGGAGTTGGCTGATGGGCGATAGTTCTGAGAATCTGTTCTATCCCTAGAATTCTTGAAGACTGGTACCACAGAGGCAATTTCCTAGCTATCAGTGAAACAAGATTCAGCAAGGCATTTGTTGTAGAGTTTGGAGAGGACAGCGGCCAGTTCTGCAGCGCATTTCTTTATTACTATTACCGGTATAATATCAGGCCCACATGCTTTGGAGGTGTCGAAGTTTTTTATGATGACCTTGACCTGAAATGGGGTGATTGCCAGGTTTTCAAGTGTGGCTTCACTCCGCAGTGGGAATTTACGGAGATGGTGGTTTGCCGAGTCCAAAGTGGAGTTAATGGCGAAACGCTGGGCAAGTAGTTCAGCCTTATCAGCTGCCGTGCAAACGACATCATTGTGGTTTGATAGCGGGGGAATCGTTCGTTGACCATTGTTCACCACACTATTATAGATCTCCAAAAATCGCGAGTGCCTAGTTTCTGTGACTGAATGCGTTTTTTGGTTATCTCTGTATACCTTCTCTTTACTTCACCTATCACTGCCTTACAATAATTACTTGATTCTATAAATTTATTTATATTCGCAGTTGACTTATGGCGGAGGGACTTTTGGAATGTTTGCTGCCTCTCAGCAATGGCGGCTGCACATTTCGAGGTGAACCATTGAGGGGAGTGGGGGTTTGAAGAATATACTATAAAAATGACCTCCACGCTAGTATTATTTCCGTTTAGGATGAAACCCGGTATGATTGACTGAATTACGTCAAAAATGCTCATATTCATGTATTATTTGCAACAGACCTATACAAATTATAGTGGTTCTTTTGTCTTTCTGTTCGGGGATGAAATTGAATCTAAATCCTAAACTAAGGTCAAACACAATTTTTCTCGGTGATAATTTTATCAGGAACCTAATTATAGTATTAATTTTGTATCATTATTATTATTTTTACAATAATAGTGTGGGGACTGCGCTCGCGTCGGACATCCATAAGCAGGAAAACGCGAGATTTTAAAGAATTTAATGTTATTTTATTTACAACTTGACAATTAAAAATGATAGAAATTAAAATATAAGAATAAAAACGGTATTATGGGGGGTCAGGGCTGGGATCAGGAGTATGTGGGGGTTTGCATTCATTTCCGAACAACTCCGGAGGTGTCTGATTATATATAAAACTGTTGAGCGTCAATTTCCACATTTATCATAAGAGAACTTGTTTACGTCATAAGAACATTTATCTCACACAACTACTTCATGTTCAATGGTTATTAAAATGACATTATTTAGTCTGTTCTGTCTCATATTGATTACCAATTCATTCATGATTCTCATAGATTTTCAAAAATATCTGTTACTACGTGTTGACACTATTTCGAAACGATAGACTAAACCCAACACCGGACTGACCTCAGAACATTCCTCCACTTCAAGTAAGAGAACAAGTAAAAAAAAATAAATAAATCGCAAAAGGGATTTCTACACGAGATATAATAGCATGCAAACGTTTACTGTGCTCTCTTAACATATGTGAAAAATAGAATTATTTCCACCATCAGATAAATAACCACGGTGCGCAACAAATTAAGAGAGCCATTAACTTGAAATCCTAGACTAAAGTTTTTTTCCCTTTTTCAATTTTCTTTTATTTTTATTTTTACACGGGATAGGGGAATCCTACCGGATGACAGGCATTAAACCGCTATTTCAGTGACTCCAACCGAGAAATTTTTGTAGGATTCTAACCGTCTCTTTTAAGTGCAATTGTTTTGATCTCTCTGGCACTTGGTTCATCGGGTATATTTGCCAGGAAATTTTTAACATTCTTTTTCATGAGCTTTTTTTGTGTGCTCTTCAGTATCACACATCCGGACTCAGGGTTCGAAACCGTATTCGGAACGGCATTTATGACACTGAACCTCCATTACACACGAAGCAAAATCGAATACCCATTACAGATTATGAAAACATACGGTGCATTGCTGATGCAGAGAGATACCTACTCTACGTAATCAGAGGTGTAATAATCAAACTTGGAATTATCTATTGATCACAGTTAGAATTTAAAAGCTCACTAGGATGATTCCATATAGAAGTAATTTTACCTGGTGAGAACGATAGAAAATTGAATTAAAATCTGAATAATTATAATATTATTTCTAAAGTTAGACATCTGATGTACGTTTGAAGATCGTGAACATAAAATCAACAGCGCATGAAGAGAATGACAAATAACAAGAATGATAGACATTAGAAAAGAACCGAAAAGAAGGTTCAATAAACATTAAAACACAAATAACCAATGATTCAAGATGAATAATAATATTTGATAAAATAAATGTCCGATAAACAAGAACAGAACGAAGGAAAAGTTTAACAGAGAAAACAGCAAAATTAAACCTTATTGCTGCGTGATATCGATGGGGATGTGGTGCTATGGTATAACCATCACCTCACAACTAGGATCACTGGGATACATTATCTAGGAATGACAAAAAAGAAATTAAAAGGGCAGGTCCTTTTAACCTTACAGACAACTGATGCCATTAGAATCAGCTGTTCACAGTCTGGGTGGTCAATATAGTAAATTCGGAAAGATGTTTAAAATACGGAAGTCTTTACGTTCCGGTTTGTGAACTAGAAATAGGAGACAAAAATCCGTTAAAAGAAGTAGAAGAAAGGGCTTCGGTAGGGACTGGGAAAGAGAAGTGAAGAAAAGGGAATCTGTCTAATTGATGCGAGACGACGGATGCGACGAGACGACGCAGTTGGGCTGATGCGGCGAGAACCAAAATAAAATATATCGTTGAAAACAATGAAAAAGCATTTTGTAACAAATAAAATCATTATTTTGTTTGTAGACGCAAAATACCGCTGTCTTTTTGTAATTTGATTATGGAAGTATTGCAAGTTTTACCAATGTCCGAACCGCTCCAAAATTATAAAGTACAACTATTCTTTATGTTGTTGTTCATTTATTAAATATAGAAAATTATAGAATGCAAATTAGTTCCAAATAACAACAAATAATAGTGAATAAATAAAATGTTTTTTTTTTTTGGCAAAATAGATATGCAAATATCAGGAAGTTTTATTAGATTTCATGCTGGTTTGTCAGGCCGAGAGCAGGGCCAAGGCGTTTCCACGAATAATAGCGATGGAGAGCGTGCTCATAAAGCTAAGTCAAGTCACGATAGTACCCTGTGTGGTGCGTCACTAACAGACCAAGGCTGTTGAGGAAGTCGTACGTGGATGGGTCTATCGCTCAACTCGTCTCCACGGCGATCGAGTGAAAAGAGCGGCATATTTTGATTGCTTTTTTTTATCCTGAAAACGCATTGATATGCGTGATCATAAGAAAAAAAAATGATTTTTAGCTAGGAATGTTTGTTGTTTCGTTTTTTTTTAGCTAGGGGTGGCCTTTTAGCTAGAGTGGCATTTTTGCCAGGGGTATGTTTTATCTACTAAAGATGGGGTGTTTATTTAAGCTAGAGAGATGTTTTTAGCTAGGGAGTTGCTTTTATCTAGGAGGTTAACGAAGGGAGGATGTTTTAGTTAACGGATGTTTTTCTAGAGGTTGTGTTTTTGGAGCTAGAAGGTGCTTGGGAGAGTAGTGTTGCTTTTTAGTTCGGGATGTTTTTTGGTTATGGGTGACTTTTTAGCTCGTTTTGATTTTAGCTAGAGTGTTCTTTTATTTATAAGGTAGCTAGGATTGTTTTCTTTTTAGCTAAGAGTCATTTTGTAGCTAGGAATGGTTTTTATCTTTTTAGCTCGAGGTGTTTTATTTAGTGAGCGTGTATTTTTCGCTAATGGCTGTTTTCTTTTAGTTAAGGTGGATTTTTAGCAAGAGGTGGGATTTTAGCTAGATGGTTAGCCATGGGTGGGTTTTAACAAAGAAATAGTTTCCGTGATTGAGAGGTAGAATTCTTTAATGCCTCGTTGTACAAAAACAGTTATTCTTATTATATTGAACAACCTGTTTACTGTTGATCTAGTATTTTTTCATTGGTTTATTCTTACTTATGTAAACTTAGACTTCAGAACTCCCGCGTCCTGAAGCAGTCAAAGTGAACCATCGTTTTCAGTCTGCAGCCAGATCCACAGCGTCCCTCCAGCTACTTCCCGCTGCGATTAAATCTTTCTCGATTGTTTGCTTCCTTTCTTCTTTTCCCATCATTCTTCTTGGTTAGAAATTCTCTTTAAGGCCAATCTTAGAGCATGTCCGAGACAGCCTATATGTCGTTTGCAAATTATTGACGATACGACCTGTTGGTTAGTGCGGTCTCTGACTTCTTGGTTGGTAGTTAGATTGCTTCATTTCATCTCTAGAATCTTTCTAAGGCATTAGGAATCAAACGCATCTAACTTCCTGTCTTGGGTAATTTGGAGATTCCAAATGTCACTTCCATATAGCAATGTTTACAAATGTTGCCGTTATAAAATCTTAATTTAGATCTGAAGGGTGATTTTTCTGTTTCATCAGATCTTGCAATACTGATTAAATGCTGCTGAGGCTTTTCCTATTCTAAACTGCATCCTTCCGGTATTACGTTGCTAGTTTTACTGGTTCACTTTAAGTTGGATTTATTGACTTACATGTAGAATTTGTTTTTAAGTTATCTTTGTGTTATTTTCATGTAATGTATGACTTGTAATTCTGCTAAGCATTTCATACCGATGTCGAGATTGATTTTAATTGCTATTGCTCTCGATTCCAAATCTATTTCAAGTTCCGTATAAGATAGTTATTTTTGAACAATTTTATTAGATTGTCCATGAGTAAATTGTTGTGTTGTTAGAGTTTGAGTTAATATATATTTCTACTTTTCTCGGTCAGGATTAAATAGTTTTATTTTTTTTTAGTTTTATTATGGAACTTGATGTTTATGACGAGTTCAGTGAGGTCGTTTTCGGCGTTATCAAGTTCGTCTAGTTGCAGTAGGAACTTCATAGTTTTAAATCCAAAGTTTTCTTTTATTTTGTTGGTACCATCATATATATAAATACGATAACTACTAGTCACCATGAGCTGTTTACCCGATGTCTATAAACTTAGATTTCAATAAGCTCTATCACAGATATTGCGCACTCTTCTATAAACATAGCAATTAAGATACCTGTAACTGATTAGTATCCATAAGATTTCAGTACTAACAAAGTCAGCTCCAGTATCGATAGAGAATCCCTAGTCAGTCACGTAAATTGCCGAAGCAATTTACAATATTAAATCTCGTAAAATATTTAGCCGTTCTAAAGGAAAATAAAGTTAAAAAAAAAAACTTTCCGAAAATAAAAGAAGCAGAGAAAAGAAGATAGCTTTAAAATCTTAATATGCTTTGTCCATTTCCGGGACTGACTCGAGATTCTCCGTCAATATTTGGGGCTGACTCTATAAGCAGTCAAATCCTTTGGATACCCATTTATTCCAAGTACCGCTACTAAAATAACTATATATTAATACCCCACGCATATATATATATATATATATATATATATATATATATATATATATATAAATATATATTACTATTTCATGTATTAATAATAATAATATATTATAAGGTGATATGATAATTTTAGTATTTACTTCAACAAGTCTCAGTATTCGAGGAGAGCGTTGCAGGAGTTTAAAAATATATATGGCAAGTAAGTTACACACTGAAGCGTCCATGTTTCATTCCCGCTTGAAATCATCAGTCGGCTAAAGCATGGATTTATGGTTTGCGATCAATTAGCTTAAATAAACACTAATTACATATAAAAGCAATCGCAAATAATAAATCCACGCATTTAGCCTGATGATTTATCCGGAGTAATGAAACATGGACGCTTCTTTGTAGCTTACTTTCCATAGATATATTTTCATGCTATATGTATTTATGCATGCGTGTGTCTATGTGTGTGTGTTTAAATAAGTTGTAATGCGTGTTTTCTTATCAATAGATAATAATCCAGATGGAAAAGTAACAAATACATGAAAAAGAAGTTGAAAGAAAAACTATCTATAAAAAGATTGGAAACGCCTTGATCTACGTGATGATAAGCAAGATTCCAACCAGCACTAATCTCCGTCTCTACCAATGTTAACATGGGTGGAGTAATGTGTTTCGGATCTCGACTTTACATTTTACACCGGCCAATTTGGCAAGATGATTGGATTAAATACCGGACGATGGAGCTCGTCCCTGATTATATCAACTTCACTTAGTTTCTATGTCAACTTCTGAGGTGCATTGAAACTACTCCCCTGATCTAGAGACGACACTTTCTAAAAAAATCAATCCGTTATTAATTTTTAAAATTCAACGTTTATTCAATCAATTATATTATATCAAATATATAAAGAGAAGCCAGTCTAATTCTCGGAGTTTGTCATAGACAGCTTCTGTCCTACAAAAATCCATATTTCATTCTGAATAGCCAAATTTTGTTATTTCTTCTTCTTAGACCATGTTCGCTGGCAATAAAAATGTATTTCTCTTCAGTTGTTAAAAGAATACTTATTCCGGCTCAGCCACTGTAAATAATTTCCCTTTCTTCCTCCGTGTACCTAATACTAAACGAAACTTCGAAACTTCTATGAAAAAAGTTTCTTTCCCGGAACTTCTCATCTACGAAGCACAATACCGCGTGGCTGCTTCTCATCTGACTACAACATTGTCCGTTTCAAGTCCAATGTTTACAAATTCTTGTCGAACGGTCCTCTTTAATAATCAAATTCTGACCATTTCATCTATTGTTTCCAATATTCTCAAGATGTTGTTCATCGCTAACTGAACATCTGATTAACAGTGACATTCGGACATTGATAAGCGATGAAACCTTAGAAAAGAATGAAGTAAACAAGAAACCTTATACAGGGTGGGCAAAAATAAGGGTCCTATTTTAAAAAATTCATAACTTTTTTATTTATTGATTTTTTAAATTTTTTTTTTTAGAATAAGTAAAGGACCCCTTCCGAAGCAAGCATGAGCCGTATAAGCCCTAAGGAACGTACCCTCATTTAGAAAACATTATTTTTGCTTAAAAAACTCAAAACAGTGTAAAAAACAATACTTTAGTTTTTGTAAGTTTTAAGAAGTGTTTTTCGGCTAAAATTTGTTTTGTTTATTTCAAAAAATCTCGGAAGGGTCAGTCTACACACACATAAAGTTTGGTGAGTTTAACTTTTATTTTGTGGAAGTTATTCAAATTCAAGTTATTCAAATTTAAAGATAGGACCCTTATTTTGGCCCACCCTGTAGTTAGTTATTTGAAATTGAAACCAATTATTTGTAACCCCACTCTCATGACTTTTCCGACAACAATAAGCAGATAACACATTTTACTAAAGAAACCTCCGGAGCTCTGCTGAAACCAGTGCTTGCGCCCCCCCCCCCCGGTAGACATAAGTAAACCGGCTCTGGAAGTACTATTACATCTTTTTGATAACTGTTTCCAATATCACAGATTAAACACAGAAGAAGCACCGATACACGAGCGGTTTTCTGACCGAACAAGTTGAATAACGAACATTTTCTTCATCGTTTTTTTCTCTTTTCAGAAGAAAATTAAATCTGCCTAACAAACTGAAATTTCAACCACGGACCGTGAACAGAATACGCATGCGTGTAAGCGCCACGGTACCTCCCCAGCGCCGATACAGTCTCCATATTTTACTCAATTTGTGTTGTAATGTACGAACATAATAAATTGTTGTCTTGATTTTATATTGAAAATAATTCTTTTTATAAGATCTGTTTTTAATAAAACATATATTGATCGGCAGAAATGAATGAGAATATTAATTACGGGTGCTTGATGGAATCATCCGACGTAAATCACGTAGACATTTTTATTGAATAGATGGACGATTTGAGTTAGACAAAAGAAAAGTAAACGTGCATATATATATATATATATATATATATATTATTCATATGAATACATGACGTAAATCGTAAATCTATGACGTCACGTTAAAGCTATAATTATTTTGTTACGGTAACGTTTTAAAATCTATTACGAAGATAATCTAAATAGCTCATCGTAGAACATCAGACTGGAGATCTCAAGGTTTCGGTTTCGATTTCCGGTCATGGCTTCCGCTTTATTTGTTGGGAATTTATTATTTAGCATTAATGCAATATTTTCCATTTCTTTTAAAAAAAATTGTGACTGACACACATACGGACACACAAAGAAAATTTCCCTTATATAATGAGTGAATGAAGTAGGTTCTTGTTTAAATGGATCTAATAAGTAAGGCAATTATAGAAATGGACATGAAATATAAATACATTCAATAATACTTGGTGTTGTATTCGTCCTGAGTGGGCATCCGGCTTCAAGTAAAAGAAGACGTGTGTAGGAAATATCAAATTCACATCCTATATGCTGGGTAGTATATTTTTATTATCTCTTCAATCACATTAAAAATAATTTTCTACTAAACAATATCCGAGAATAAAGTGGTTATGTAAATAGTAAATATTTGGATGTAAATACATTTTATTTTGATATAAAATGTTGTTTTTTTTTCAATGCTTTATCACATTCATTTCTGTCTTTTTTAACGAAATAGGTGATAATAAATAACAATAATAATGGTTGTGGTGGTGGATTAAAAGAAAGTTATGGGGATGTGATGTGGGGTTGTTTAAGGTGTGCACTCTGAAGAATGAATAACACCCCAAAGAGGGTTTTAAAGCCTAACTGCATTTGTTGATGTTTATTTCTTTTAATAACCTTAAAAGAAAAAGGAGAAAAAAGAAGGCATCAACAGAGAGAGGAGATGAAAACCTTGACTATCACATCAACATCGAAACCCGATCAGTGAATCCCGTCTACGAAGCAGACGAACCGTAGGGACCGAGGAAGACGCACAGTGCGGATCAAGAACACCGCAGTAGTGCTACATTTATTATGACTCAGATTCCAGGGAACACTACCTGTTGTGGCTTGTGAGCGAGCACTGATAATAGCCCATGTGAATCATCCTAGTGAATAAATAATAATATTTTAATAGTAAAAATAATTAATTAGAGTATAACAGACGCTAAAATTTTAAATATATTTATTTTATTTTTCGCGAACTATTTGCATAACTCTGGTTTAATATTTGTTTTTTGAATACTTAATGGGTTGAATACTTTGAATTGTTTAGCTGCGTTGACATTTACTTAATGTGTTTGTCTTTCAGATTAAATGGTTCCAGGAATTAAAACTGACTTTTCGGAACTTAATCATTTCAAATTGTTTTGTTTTTCTAATAATGAGTTGAACAAATGGGTGGATTGAAAATTATGAATGAAATGAAAAAAAATTCTTGTGATGACAGTTTATGGCATTTGTTGACTTTAGATTTGAAGACGGTCATGTTTTAGTCTGCAAGGAAGCATCCCTGTGGTATTGTGTTCAGCAAATGGGAAGTTCTTGGAAATAAACTGTTCATGGGAATTTGAGTTGGGTGATAATCATCTGAAGTAAGACAAGAAAGTTTGTTACAGCTGTGGCAGTAAGAGTTCTTGCTGTTAATGTCTTACAGATGTGAGACGGGAAGTTGCCAGCCGAGTAGAGATCACAAAGGCTATCAATAATGAACGCAATCTACTCGATAGACGTGAACCAACGGTCCAACAATTAAAGTCAATGAGAAACTTTCTCAGACATGTCGAATCCCTAACAAAATCCCAGCAAGATATCAGACTACAGCCGTTAACCAGGCGGCTAGGGAATCCCCCGTTCCTACTGATGCGCTCCCTACAGGATCAGAGCACTCTGGTCTCGGTGGAAAACACTCAACCGTCTGAGAACGGGAATACGGCGATCAAAAGTTGCTATGACTAGATGGGGTTACAAAACTGACCCAACCATCTGCGAATGTGAAGAAGACGACTATATGATGCAACGCTGCCTTGTCTTCCCCCTACTGCCCAACCGGTGCAGCTTGAAAGATCTTGCAGAGTACTACAATAATGGAAAGGACTACGTAAAAAAGTTGGACACTGTTGTATGACCACATGCTTAAAAGACACGCAAAGACCTCAATCAAACACCTTCCATGGAAATACCGATAAACTCGAGAAAGACTAGCAACGTTACTTCTAGGAGAAAAGAGCTGTAGATAACGGGAAAAAGAGATTATTCTCCACACAAGATTATGCAGTCGATTGTATACACTGTTACAGAAAGTAGAGGGCTGTGAGTGATACCCCCCCCCCCACACGTGTAGAACGTAAGGGCGTATCTGACGCTTATATAGATAGAACATTCTACCAGAAGCCAGATATTTTCTGGGGCGCTAGAATTATCCGACCATTACCCAGCAATCTTAGCAACAGATTGGATATAAGTCTTCGATTTTAGATCTGGAGTGAAAGTCAGTTTTAAGGGCTTATCGAAGCAAGGCACTCCTTTTCCTCCCATGTTTAAAATCACGTATAACTGTTTAGTTTTATTTGAAAGAAAATGCTCTTTTATTTTTACCGCTATTCTTTGGCGAAGGGATGCTTTCTACCAGCATGCCCATAATTAGAATTCAAATACGGTGTGACTTGTTTGATGTGTTAACTTAAATAATAAGTATTTATCAGCATAATAACTTAATCTATACTAATATGAGACACATGTATCTGTTTCTCCGTCCACGTGTCCGCTAATTAATGTAGAACTTATATGACCTACGAACTTGAAATGTTGTGGGAATAATCACCAACCTACGCAGATTGCTGATAACGATGGGTGGAATAGGTAGGATTTGATTACGTAAGAGGACGGCTCGATAAATATTTGTTAACATTGGACTTGAAAACAACCATGTCGTAGCCAGATGGGAAGCAGTCCCGCTGTATTGCACTTCACAGATGGGAGTTCTTGAAAATAAACTTTTTTCATAGAAAATACTGTTTGAATTTAGGTATATAGAAGAAGAAAGGAAAGTTGTTTGTCGTGGTTGTAGCTAGTCGAGTTTGTGATGGGAATATTTTACATGGAGGAGTCAGGGAATGAAGCTTAGTCGAGCACCTACATGGAAATAACGAAAGAGTAGAGAAAGACTAGCAATGTCCCTTCTGTATCTCTAAATAGTATTTGAAAAGTAAGATATACTGAGTAAATTAGAGCTCAGTCGAAGAATGAGGAATTGATTCATATCTTTCCCAAGAATGTTAGTGAAAGTGAAGTAATAGCGGCAAGTAAACTCGAACACGGCACGCTGTATCCACGGCTGGTAGGTAGTTAGATCCGAAGTGTACTTAAATCTCTCGTAAACGTAAAGTGAGACCTTACCAAAACAAGACGCAATTACATTTACTCTTTAAGGACTTGCAAAATCTATAATCACCACGTCGTACAAAAATGTTGATATGAAGGTCATATCGCTTCATTTGCTTCATTTAGTTATCAGATTTGAAAAATAATCTGGCTAAAAATATCTCGACAAAGTTTCTTTATCGAATTTTCGGATAGAATATTCTCTCTTTCATTTGTTTTATGTTTTTTTTGTTTTCTCTTTCAATCTTCTTTCCTTGTCAGGTTTTTGGTTTTGTGAAACGCAGCTGGTGAAAAAGAGAAGAGAGAGGACGAAGCAGAGAGAGAGAGAGAGGGAGGGGGATGGGTAGATAGACATAGAGAGAGGCAGACAGAGAGACCGAGCGAAATAGACAGAGACAGATAGGGACAGAGACAGATAGAGACAGAGAGACAGAGAGAGAGAGAGAGAGAGAGGGGATAAGAGGGAGACACAGAGACAGAGAGAATGGCATATCCGGAGAAAGAAACAGGAAGACATAGAGAGAGAGAGACAAAGAGAGAGACAAAGAGAAAGAGAGAGAGAGAGAGAAGTGAATGCAAAAGCTTTTTACGAATTAGAAAAAAAAACATCAAAGAATAGTTGAATCAAATTAGAAAATGGGGACAAAAACAAGCCAAGAAAGAGTGAACTGATTAGCAAAAATGATGGCGAGTGGTAAAAACACAGAGCAAATCTATTTACATATTCGGAATGGTGGGATACCAATGACAGGAAAATAAAGAATCGATAAACTAATAAGGAAAGCGAAAATCAAAACTGAAATAACGGAAATAACTTAAAGTAATGATAAAAATGAGAAAATTACGACTTGGTAGACCAGAACTGTCATACGAAAGAGACACGAAAGTTAGATTTTATATCTAAAAACATAGCTCCACCAAACTGTTATCCATAGAATCTTTAATTATATTTATCATCTTTTCTGCAATCCTATTATATAAAATAAACTTAAAACTCTGCGTTATTTATCCACCAAAATGTCAGATTTGAATCTCCAACAGTCTTTGTTTTAACGTTGTTCAATCATAAATAAAGTATTAAGTCAAGGTTATAGCATTCAATGCTTTATAGTGAATTTCGAATGAAAATAACCTTTACACGTTTCTGGAGAAATAAACAGCATTCACAGGCAATACAGACTGTTATAAGTAACTCCTTTTATATATACATTTAATCTATATCTATTATATATATATATATATATATATATATATATATATATATATATATATATATATATATATATGGTAAACATGGTAAACAGCTGAAGATCCCCGTGTTAATATTAGATGCTTACGTCTCCTGCTTTTGTTTCACTGTTAGATACTTAATACCCCTTTTTTACTTTATTTACTTACTATTATATATTATTTATTTATGAATTTTCCAACAAATGTTAAGTCTACACTATTTTGGATTTAGTTAGTTTCTCTGGGAATTTAAACTGCATTTTCCTTTTTTTATGTCTTTTTGTTTAAAATAACTCAAAGCTTCTTTACACTATATATATATATATATATATATATATATATATATATATATATATATATATACTATATATATATACATATCTATATACACATATATATACACATATATATACACATATATAAGTAAATTTCGTGTACAACAGAATCGTAGGATCAATTTTAGAGGAAACATTATTTTAATCAATGAAACAGGCGGGTGGAAAAAAAGGAAAATTGTTAAAATTACCTTAAGGCCTTATCGTCTGACCCTCTAAGAGGAAACGTCAGAATGGTAAATCAAAAACTAAAAGTTGAATGAGATATGAGCGGAAAAAGTTGTTTCAGTTGGAGAAAACGATTGAGAGAGGAAAAAAAGGTAAAATATTTATATATAAGAGGATTTAATGAATTAGAACATTCCAATTGTTCAAAGAATTAGAACAACAAGTTTAGTATGACGTACGGTCGTTTTCAAAACATTCTGAAAATACTTTATTTTTTATTTTTTTATATTTTTTATTAAAAAAAAAATTACAAAGCCACTCCAAAACGATCTTCATCGGCGCCTTTAGCACCACATCTTACAGAAAATTCAAGGAATAAACAACAAGCTCGTCGTAGATGAACATCTATTGACAGGAGGGGACACATAGACAAATATTAGAAAAAGGAATAAGTTACAAATATAAAATAAAAATATAAAGATAAACTGATAATAATAATAAAAAAACATAAATAACATTATCAAAATTATAAAGATAAAATGAAAATAAAAATAAGGAATAAAATAAAATATAATAGAAAATATAAAAAAATAATAGAATATATTAAGGAAAAATAAAAAAAGGATAAGAAATAAAAAATAAAAAATAAAATATAAAATAAAAAATAAAAAATATAGAAAATAAAAAATAATATCAAAAAATAAAAATAAAAATATAAAATAAAAAAATGAAAAGAAGTATAATAAAAAATAAAAAAAATAAAAGAATAAAATAAAATAAAAATAGAAAAATATAATAAAATAATAAATAAAATTAAGTATTATAATAGAAATATAAAGAAATGAAAAAAAATATGTATATAAAGAAATATAAAAAAATCAATAAAATTAATAAAATTATAAATAAGTAAATAAAAATAAAAAAATAAAATAGTTTAATAATATAGAATAATGGTAAAATTAAAAATAATAATGGTATAATTAAAAATAAAAATAAAGATAAAAAACAGAGGTAACAATAAGGAGAAGATAATAAAAATTAGAAATACATAATGAAAATATAGGATAAATATAAAAGAAATAATTAATAATAATAGTATGAATTAAGAACTTAGAACTATAAATACTAATAAGATAGAAGCATAAATAAGTTTAGAACACAAAGGTTGAATATTGTCAATGCTCCCTTTCTAGAGGTTTTTTAAGAAAAATCCCGCAAGAAGATAAGTAGGGTAGGAGGGGAGGAGGGAGAGCAGATGAGAAGGTATGGACAAGGGTAAATTTTAGGGGGAGAAAAACACCTTGTAAAAATTATTATTGGGGAGGGTTCAAGGGTGACTAGGAAATAAGGGATGTAATGGTATAGAAGTATAGTTGGGACTATACTAACATCCGTGCACAGACAAGTGCATGAGTACATGTGAGATAAGAGTGAGGAGAAAAGATTTTCTTATTAATTCGACCGGTTCTTCAGAGGGAGAGAATGTGCTTTAGAGAAAATAATTATCCTCTATCTCTATCCTTACATATAGCACTTTGGCGTTCGGACCGATAAGTCAAACTAGAATGACATTAGATGTAGGAGAGTGAACTATATCAGGAAATGTTATAAATTTAGTCTGGCGGTTATGAGTTATTTATGAGTTATTTAGGAGAGAGTCGAACTAAACAGAGTGTGTGCTTCGAAAATCGGATATAGTTCCTGGATGAATTGGTTGGAGAAAATGAATAAATTTATTTTAACCCACATTCTATTGGAAAAAAAGGTCGTCATACCTCCGAGGCATTAGTCCTTATATCCTTAGAATTCCCTTTTACATACGTTTTATGCATGTAATCCAGTTGGTTAGGAGTTTCAAAACAACAATTCGTAGACATTTGTTCACAGTAAATTTTCCCGTGGAATTCAACCGAGTGTTACTGCTATTGCTTACCGTGCTAGAATGAGAGTGTTTGACGTTTGTGATTTTTGAGTTATTAAGGTTAAGTTAGGAGTGGAAGTTAAATGTGGACAGTCTGGGTGCGGAGTTGTTAAGATTACTCCCATAGGACCACAGAAGGAATGACCGGAGACGCGATATATATATATATATATATATATATATATATATATATATATATATATATATGAAAATAGGACAAGAAAATGTAAATGAAGAACACCAGAAATTAATTTATTATACACCTATTTTTTTTAAGTTATGTAAATTGGGCTTACAAATGTTTGCTTTTGTGCTCTCTACTATATATACAGTATTTCAAAAGATTCTTTTGTATTATTGATTTTGATGACAGTGAGCCGTTTTGATGCTAATATAGGTGTGATAAATTAACAAAAATGCATCTTATTTATTCATTTCCGATGTTTGGTGACGAATTTTAACTCTAAAATTAAATAAAAGTTGAAAAATAAAACGGTATAGACAGGTACTTCAGCAAGCATATATATATATATATATATATATATATAAAGTAGTGGTTATTAATAGAGTGAATGAGCTGTGTACTTTGCATAATGATTTAAAAAACGCATCTTTCAATAAATAATTCCCCGGTATTAGCGATTTCTGATCTGATATCTTTTATTCTATTACATATAAGTCACGTGGCCTTCTTGTAACTGTTCAAAACACATGTATTCTGGATGAGAGATCTACGATTGTGTAATTGACTATTTTCCGAACCTCAACTTACAACTAAATTTAAACATTTTCGTAACGTTATGATACATTTGCTAAGTGGTGTTACTGAAAAATTAACAAACAAAAAAAAACGATAGCTGACTCTCTCCGGAGAGCTTCGATTGAGAACAGAACTTCCGGGTGGTTGTTCTATTGTAGCAACCAGACGTGTTTGCTGATGGCATCTTCAGGGCTGTATCTTCTTGCAGGAAAGTTTCACACGAGTCAAATAACATCAGAATACGTGTTTGATCACTTAATAATATGGATAGAAAGTATACAATGTATTTCTATATTCAATAAATTGAGAATCACTCATTTTGATAATGAATGTATATTCTAATATCTTCCAGGAACGTGTAATTGATTTTCTGACTCAACTTTAAAATACTGTGAATGTTTTACACACTACTAGAATTCCAACGATAAAACAAACTTTTTTTATTTCGGTTTACTTACAAAAATATTTACCCCTTTATCGTTAGGTCCGTCTCTATTTATTTTTATGTTGTGGGTATTCTAAGAATGGAATGTTGATGTAACGTTAGAGCGCAACGTATTTGTAATCCCGAGAAGCACAATGTGGGAAGTCTACAATTAATTGAAACGTCTACAATGAATTATTAAGACAACGATTTTGAAACAGTAAACATATTTTACGAAAGACATATCTCTATCTATATCAATTTAGCTATGTATATGTTTATACATTTCATATGTACAGGATTCACTCCTAAACTAATTAACTTATTATTATGAATTTTGGGAAACAGCTGCTATATTTACTTTAATTTAGTTTTATGCAAAGAAGGCAAAAATGGGATGGAAGTCTTTCGCGAAAATTCAGATACGTCCGATCCTTTTTTTTAATTTAACAATATTTATTAGACATCACTTAATAAATATTTCCCAAATTTCAGTTTCTTTGGAGTATTTTAACGGGATTTCAGCGGCATTATGGGCACAAACTTTTATTAGAAATTCAAATATTTCAGATTTGAATTGAATTTGATTCGTTTAACACCAATTAAGAAAGATTCCCTGAAATTCAATTCCATTCTTAAGACTCATTGAGCTTAAGTCTTAAATTTTAGACATTTTCTAGAATCAAAATCATGCAATGGATTTTAATCAAAATAAGAATAAGGATTCTAAACATAATGGTTTAGTAACATTATATCATGATTATAAACTTCGTAAGGGGACATAAAAGTGGTGCAAAACTTTAGTTTGAGAATAAATTTTACCCGTCATGTGACGGGTATTCTAGTGGTTATATGAAATGTGTTAATAGTTTGCATACGTTGACGCATATACTTATTTGTTTGAATAATAAGTCTTTCTAATTTAAAATAGAAAAGAACACTTGGTTATGTTTAAAGAACCTCTTATCGAAGATTTCCGCTTTGAATACTCGTATTTATAGTCGGATTGAAATGGCTCTTTACAAACACGATTCAAGCTTCGCAGCTCCCATAAATACACGTTCCAGTCTTCCCACATACACACACCTCAAAGGTTGCAAGGGCTCCATAAACATTCTGCAAGCATCATGGCACGTGAAATATTGTAAAGAGAACCGAATAAACGAAATCCGAGACGAAAAACTCGAGCGAATTCGGATGAGATAGACAACACTAGTAATGAACCCCACACAAAACCCCGGATGAAAGTTTAGTATGGAATGAACTATTGTCGGCTAACGTTCCCTGGCGGAGGATCGATTACATAAATATCAAATTGTTTGGTTCAGAAAAATAATTAGGATTTAGCGGAAATGACTTTGAAACGCATCCTCTTATTGACAGGAAAACATTTTGTCGAAATGAATAAATAAGATTTTTTTGTTCATTTATCACACCTATATTAGTATCAAAACGGCTCACTGTTATCAAAATCAATAATACAAAAGAATCTTTTGAAATGCTGTATATATAGTAGAGAGCACAAAAGCAAACATTTGTAAGCCCAATTTACATAACTTAAACAAAATAGGTGTATAATAAATTAATTTCTGGTGTTCTTCATTTACATTTTATTGTCCTATTTTCCTATATATATATGCAATAATTTTGTCGATGTTAACATAGTTAATTATAGTGATTTAATTAAACAAATAACATTACAAAAACATTTCTTAAAATATTATATTCATTAATTTTAAAGGGGGGGTAATTTAAATGAAAACAATTAGCTTTTAAAATTACAATAGATTTATATTAAAGATACGTTATGAAAGTAATACATTTTAAAAAAGCAGACTTCGAGCTAAATAAATAGCCTCTGGATCGCGAGTTGTCTTTTGCTTGTTATGATGTTAGATAAGGTTTATGCCACGAATACATTTATAACATTACATATTCGTAAACGTGTGAGAAAACGATATAAATGTATATATATCATTGCATTTCATTCCTGTTTAAATTCGTTCTTTTACTTTTCTACTTTTCTTTCTCTGTCCTTTTCAGAATTGACGTCTTTGTCGCACGCGCCGCATAATTTTTCAAATAGTTACTACGTGTCAAAAACATCTTGTGTGTGACTTTTTTTGCCATATTTTGCCGTTATTCAATAAATTTCAAATTTGTACTTTTTCTGAAGACGTTCGTTTACCGAACGAAACTTGTCAATCTCTCGTTTGATGATTTTTTTCCTGTGTTTAATTGTTTTTCCTTTTTTATCTTAATATATATATATATATATATATATATATATATATATATATATATATATGTGTGTGTGTGTGTGTGTATATTTTAAACCTTAAATGAACAAACAAACCATCAACCTAGTAAAAAAAGTTACACCCGTATATTTTTTAATAAATGCAATTGTTTTTAACAAATACGCACATTTTAAACTAACTGAAGTGGTTGAATTTAATCGTCCGAAAATTATCACACCGCAAGAGAAAAATACAATAAACAGAATATTAATACGTGCTACCAATTGTCAGAAAAAAATCCGAACGGAGATTAAAAATAAAAGAGCAGTGAGTTGCAGGTTTCTATAAGTAATTTTGTTTTATGTTTATTTTTCTCAGATGCCTATGTATAATATATATATATATATATATATATATATATATATATATATATATATATATATATATATATATATATGTATATATACATATGTATATATATATATGTATATATACATATATGTATACATACATATATGTATACATACATATATGTATATATATATATACATATATGTATATATACATATGTATATATATACATATGTATATATACATATGTATATATATATATATACATATATGTATATATACATATGTATATATGTATATATACATATGTATATATATATATATGTGTATATATATATATATGTATATATACATATGTATATATATATATGTATATATATATATGTATATATATATATATATGTATATATACATATGTATATATATATATGTATATATACATATGTATATATATATACATATGTATATGTATATATATGTATGTATATATATATACATATGTATATGTATATATATGTATGTATATATATATATATACATATGTATATGTATATATATGTATGTATATATGTATGTATATATATATATATGTATATATATATATGTATATATATATTAAGCATACTCAAATGTATTCATAAAAATAACTTTAAACTAATGTTTTACAAAAGTGCTAAACATTAGCTAGAGCTTTATAAATGTTTATTATATAAACATTTAGTGTGGCTTAAGTAACTGTAGTCGCGTTTCAATGACTACGCTTCATCAGAGCACAACATACTTATTGAAAAAAAAATCGGACAATGGGTAGATTAAAAAAACAAACCGAAAATGAGAGACAAAAACAAATACAAAAAACAACAAAAATAACAGCACAGGTTATATTCATTCAAATCACATCTCAATAAAATCGTCTAGCTTGTGAACACAGTTTCGAAGACAGCATTAGGGAGATTAATCAGAGGAGGGGGATCAATGACTGTTGAACATACCACTCTAGCTTCATCGGAGAAGGTTGATTTCTTTTCGTTTCGTCTTTTTCTTATTTACTATTAACCCTTAAAACTTTTCTGTGATTAATCCTGCTAATTCTGTCTTTAAGACTGTGTTCACAGGTTTAACGATTTTATTCGACACATATGTTGTCCAAATTTTTGATTGATAAAAAAATTTATATATATATGAGTCACGTGTCCTTGTCTGTCAGCTTGCTGTTTGTGTGTACCATAACTATCTTTAGACTATTCGACGTAGAAACGTGCAATTTGGTATGAATGATCTTCTTCGTATGAAGCGCATCCGCTGGGGGTCATAATAATCTCTTGAGTTCCCGTAAAAGGCACGAATTAATACATTGTTTTTATCTTCAAATTTTACTTAGATTTTTTAACCATGAGTAAACGACACAAAATTATGCAAACTATTAAAATCTGACGCAATTTTCATTAAAATTAAAAGCATTGTTTCAGCCCATAACTTTAGTTGAGCCAGTTCAGTTTTCTTCAAAAGCATTTTGTTTAGATGGCTTTGAAGTATTTCGGAGTCCGGCTTCTTTCTCTAATTGTGGCTGACTCAAAATAACAAACCTGCCATGTTACGATATTCAAACTGCTCCCTCCCCTCCCCCTCTCCCTTTCTATCTTTCTTTATTTTACTAATGTATAACCACTTCAAGGATTTCCTGAAATGGATACCGTGGCGAACTATATTGCATCCGGCCTCGGCGAGTCGAGCCAGCTTCCATCGTTAAGGCGGAAATTTCTAAAGAATTTACAATTCACAAGCGGTTTCCAGTCGTATGTATATCATGGTTAGGTGAAATCTTGACAACGTTCGCTTTTGCAGTTATTTGCAGGGATGTTTCGGCGTCCTCCTACATACAACGCCTGGTATTCCAAAGTGGTCTGCCGTCTGGTACCGACCAGGTTCGACGTCGCTTACGACTCTTCGGGAAGACATGACCCTGAAATCTCCCACAAGTATCAGTGAAATAGTAACATGTGTTTAGCTAATCCTCCACTCTATAATTTAGGCCAATGTTTATTTATTTGTATTTATTTGTATATATATATATATACAGGGTGGGCCAAAATAAGGGTCCTATCTTTAAATTTGAATAACTTGAATTTGAATAACTTCCACAAAATAAAAGTTAAACTCACCAAACTTTATGTGTGTGTAGACTGACCCTTCCGAGATTTTTTTGAAATAAACAAAACAAATTTTAGCCGAAAAACACTTCTTAAAACTTACAAAAACTAAAGTATTGTTTTTTACACTGTTTTGAGTTTTTTAAGCAAAAATAATGTTTTCTAAATGAGGGTACGTTCCTTAGGGCTAATACGGCTCATGCTTGCTTCGGAAGGGGTCCTTTACTTATTCTAAAAAAAAAAATTAAAAAAATCAATAAATAAAAAAGTTATGAATTTTTAAAAATAGGACCCTTATTTTTGCCCACCCTGTATATATATATATATATATATATATATATATATATATATATATATATATCGATGTCTGTAGGTAATAAATAATTAATATTTATTTATAAATATTATTATAAGCCCCCTTTACTAAAGGCCGGGAACTCTGAGTGAGTTTAATAACAATCAGTACTAATAGCTTCATGCGAGCTCCAACACAGTTTGTTGCTGCTAGATCACGTTCACTGCTCGTGTAAAATACCCGCCGACTCGGTATTTACAAAGTTATATTCCTCCTTAATTATTAGCTAATTCACTTGACTGCGAATCAGTGGCGATTTGTGATCGGAGTTCGAGCCCACGGACCGTCGGGAATTAACTTCCTGCACTGAAGATTGCGTTAGTATGAAACATCGATGTCTGTAGGTAATAAATAATTAATATTTATTTATAAATATTTATATATATATATATATATATATATATATATATATATATATATATATATATTGAAAGCCAGGCGAATCCATTTGAAGTATTTATGGGAATCGCGGAAATAAATTTATTTGCACACAATGGAAACGTTTTCTTTCTTTTTGCTTTCTATACCGATTCATACGTTTTTTTCTGTTTCCTTATTTCAAACTTTTAAGTTCGAAACTTTTTTTTTTATTTTTTTAATTTAATATATATATATATATATATAATAATTTTTTTACGAATACAGACACGTGCATAATCTAAAATAATTATATATAAAAGCTCTATTTAATATTGATCACTCTTTATAAGACCAGTTGAAATTCTTTGGAATTGTACCCTGTGGATGTTTACTTTACGTGTATTACTATATATATATATATATATATATATATATATATATATATATATATATATATATATATATATATATATATATAATTTGGAAGAATAAAAAAAATATGACTTGATCATAATTATGTAACCATGTTCCAAAAAGTCAACATTTGACTTTCTTTAACATTATATATATATATATATATATATATATATATATATATATATATATATATATATAGGGGGGGGGGTAATATGCATATTTTATCTCCTAAATGACTAAAAACTATATATATATATATATATATATATATATATATATATATATATATATATATATATCATATGAGATAAAGAGACATCATTAGGGTATTATGTTTTCAGTACCCTTCCACCACAGCCGCCATCGTTGTCGTAAGTTGCACAGGTGTGCACCCAGCTGTAAGCATCTTCTCTTTTCATTCCGGTAAAAACCTAATTATTCCACCGGCCGGGTTTCACGCGTTGTTTTTGTTGTTGCTGTTGTTCAGAATTAGCAACACGCGTTGCCTTTTCGCCCCTGGCTCTATCTATTTGTGTCTCCTTGCATCTATTTTGTGGGTTCGTAATTTGGAAACATATTACTGTGACGTGTTAGAAACAGCCGTGTGTACAGACAGACGTGAACGGTGAGCAAATAGTTAAATATAGGCTGAAATAGATACACAATTAAACATGTGAAAACTGGAAAAGGGTATAAACCTTCTCAAATCTTAATGTAATGTATGCTTTGTGTGTGTTTGCAAACTTTTTAATGCATTTGTTCATTGTTTAGCTCGTATTCGAGATTCTTTATATTGTTAATCATCTATATAATAATATTCCAAAGCAATTTCTTGTTTGTACGTACGTTATCACCCTTCATCCATGTTTTTGGATCGACCGATCGCCGAAGATGTAATCCAAAAAAAGTAGTTTTGTTTTATTTCATCTGATATCTATGTTGTGTCGAACGTGGAACTATCTGTTCTGTCGAAAGATGCTGCAATGATATCGTGGGGTCTACGTTTGCGCCAGATATCTATAGAATGTTATTATATCATATACTCTATAAGAATTTTGAAGATAGACCCCCATAACCAGATATATTCGAGAAACTACATTAACCGAAGTACATTGATCAGTATGTTTCAGTTAGAACAAAGGTGGTACAATAATATCATGGGGTCTCCGTTCGTGCCGGACGTCCATAGAATGGAAATATTTTTTAAGCTCGGCAGCAAAATACAATAGATGAAGAATATAACTGCGACATTTCCACGTTTCCCACTAGTCAAGGAATATTATCCGATATTCTTTACACCGTTGATTTTATCTACTAAAATTTGATGCCTAATTTAATTTATACATACAAGATGATCACATAATGGATTGTATCGCTAATTAAAATATTGATTATTTAAAACTCATATCGATAAATGAATTACCTGCAATGATGATTTCTATTGTTTTTTTATTCTAATACATATTATAAATAACTAGCAAATATATGTTCTCTCCGGTCGCATATTCTTTTTATCCTTAGAGGATGGTATGATGAGGAACTACTATACACTATGCAGTCTCCCCACCCCTCCAAAAGATGGTGTAATGCCTTGGAGAATAGTATAATGACGAACGGGCATTTACTACACTGCCCGTCAAATGAGGGTATAATGCCTGGCCAGATGGTCTCAGGACAACAGAACACATGCTACACTACTCCAAAGGAGGAAGTAATACCTGGGAGGATATGCTCGAAAAACAGAACAGATACTACACTAACTTCTCAAAAGAGCAGCAAGTGATGCCTAGTGGGGCTGGTATCACGATCACATAAGATATATTAAACTACACTCTTCCCCAAAAGGAGGAGGTAATGCCTGGAATGATTGTATCGTTTAACGAACATATACGATACTACCCCTCCACCAAAGAAAGGGATAATGCCTGAGAGAATGGTCTAATGACAACAGAATAGATATAACATCATCCCCTCCCACCAAAAGAAGGAGGTAATGTTTGGGAGGATGGTATTATAACATCAGATTAGATACTATACTACCCCCTCCACCCTGAGTTGAACAATGAAAGGTGGTGTATTAGTCTGAAATAATATAGTAAACTGAATTGAGCATTAGCAGTTAATACAACAGTTCATTAATAGGATCAATAGAATAGTTTCGGTTTCAGACAGACATATACCAAATCTATATTAGTAGTAGATGTCGTGAATAGACCTTGAAGGAAATCAATAAAAATAGAGAATAAGTTTATTTAATTGTGTATTATTTACTCGAATTGAGTATATTTTTCAAAGAAATAACAGCGGCGACCATTCCAAAATATGCTGTTTTATGAGTTAAACAAGAAACTATTATTACTAATGTTACTTAATAATTCGGAGTAGCAGTTGATTCGTAAATCTTTTTGACTGGCTTTTTTTTTGTTAGTTTCGAACAATTAAACTAATTTGAAATGTTTCTTTTTTGCCTTTAATTAAAATAACACTGTTTTAAAACTATTTATAAAAATCAATTTTACTCTCTGCAAGAATATCGAAAGCAATAAACAACAGTACGTACCAATATTAAAAAAATCATTAAACATTTTTCAACCTGCGATAGTTCATTGCTATTGAATTTTTTTTTAAAACACATGAAAAAGGTTTTCATTAAAACGCAAATAAAAAAGGCAGGCAAACATCGTCATTTGAAATGAATTCGGAAAGATATCCTCCACTGTCAACGGAAGGTGTTTTTTCTTTAGATCATCAGAAATGATGATAATTTATATGTGAACAATTAAATTATTGACGTAATTCTATGATTTTATATGAATATTAGTGCGAACATTGGCGAAGCATAATTTTTACCTCGTTATTTTTTACGGATGCTGTACACTTGTATATTATAATAATTGTGTTTATAGCCACGGGAAATAAACCACTGTATGTTATATTAGACATATTCCGTCGAATTATTATTCAAAATAGCAAATATCTGCTCCCTCCAGTCGCATATTTTTGCTAGGCTGGTAGATCAACTCATAATATAAGGGGTATTTTTAGAATCATATACTATTTATACAAATTATTTATTTACAAACTATACGTTGACGCACTATATGTATTTATAGATATATGTTTCAAACATGACGTAAATCATGAATATATGACGTCACGTCAAAGATATAATTATTTTGTCAAGGTAATGTCTTAAAATCTATTTATGAGAAAATCTAAATAGTTCAGTTCGTAGAACATCAAACTGAACATCTCAAGGTTTCGGTTTCGATTTCCTGTCATGGCATCCGCTTTATTTGTTGGGAACTTACTATTTAGTATTAATGCAATATTTCCCATTTCTAAAAGAAGTTAAGATATTTCGATATCGAAATGAGACAAATTCCGCAATGTTTACGTTTACAAAAATTGTGACTGACGGACAGACGGCCGCACACACGCACGCGCGCACACACACACACAAGATGACCCTTATATTATGAGTGGATTTAGACGGTTAGAATAATTATAACCACACTGTTAAGGGGTTGCATACTTATTGTGTTTAGGTTTATTATACTCCAGTGTTGGTTTAATACTTGCTTCATTATAGAAAATAATGAAGAGTTTTATACATATAATTGCGGTAAAATATTAGGGAGATATTACATTACCCCCCAAAGAAGAGGTAATCCTTGTGCGGATGACATCATGACCACAGAACAGAGACTACACTACCCCCTTCAAAGGAGGAAGTAATGCCTGTGAGGATGGTACCATGACAAATGAACATATAATATACTCCCCCACCAAAAGAGGAGGTAATGTCTGGGAGGTGGTCTCATCAGAACAGAACAGATACTACACTTTCTCTGCTCCCCAAATTGGGGAGATAATGACTGGGAGGATGGTATTATGAAAACACAACCGATACCAAACTGCCACTCTGAATTGAGCCTTGGAAGCTAGTACGTGTGTCTGAAATGGTATAGTAAACTGAGTTGACCCTTGCATGATGATGATGCTGATGCTGATGATGCTGCTGATGATGATACAGTTTTTTTTTTAATGTACTAGTGAGTCACCGCTTATCATCGTTTCAGCTAAATCCCCATGATTAATAGAAGTAATAATATAGTTTTGGCTCCAGACAGGCAGATACCAACTCTCCATTAGTACTAGATCATGCTATACTGCTGGTTTATTAAATCTTGACATTTAAACTTAGAAATTAATGAGGGGTACCATATATATTAAGTCATGGATATGTTAGTAAAATATTAGAGCGGTTAGACTTTGTAATTTTATGTTTTCGTGTTAGTTTTCTTTCCCCGGTTGAATAGCATTAGTGATAAAAAATAATGTTAATATGCATTAGCGGTTGATTGTTAACAACTAAATTAAATGCTTACCGCAGGATGGACGATGGTGGGTGGATCCAAGGAAGCGTAACTTCTATCAAACACGATGTAACCTGGGAGATACATTAAATAGAACAGTAAAAAAGGCAGAACGTTTGCATTGACTGATTTTGGATGGTTGATTCTCATATAAGCCATCGGGTTTCTGGAGATCAACCTAGCATTTTTAGCATGTCATTAAAGTGTGTAGAACGTCACGATCTAGTAGGAGGCATGTTTCTCCAAGAATCATGCATTGGTTGCTGATGGAGAGGGTATGATGTTTAGAATCTTTAATTTGTGTAAAATCTCCTCATGGAAACACTGCTAAAAATCTGGGTTCCTGACCATTGGTCGATATTAGTTGCAAAGTATCGTATGCTCTATAATAAAGGCAAATGTATATATATATATATATATATATATATATATATGTGTGTGTGTGTGTGTGTGTGTGTGTATATATATTATAAAAGATAGAAATAATATTCCAACGTAATAGAAGATGAAAAAGGGAAAATAATATTATTTATGTATTCATCAACGTTTCATTTTTATTTCAAGGCTTCTTCGGGATGATTGGTGGTCTTTCTTCTGTCGGGCGGAGGTATGGTTCTGAGTAAGCCAAGGAAGTCCACCATCCCAGGCCTTTCCTTCATTTTTTTGGGGGGGAGGAGTTAGTTTATTGTTAACTGCCTGAGGTGCGCCGACCGATGAATTACGAATAATCAGTCAGCCTGAGATCTTCCTCATGCAGGAATCCCTTACCGTTGCCGACAAAATTCAGGCTGTTTAGTTACTGCTAATATCGCCACTGTTCACAAGGACACTTTACATTTTCAGCGTCAGCATCCAAACTGTTTATTATCAGTGATTATATATTCGGCTATTTCTCCGAATTTGTTTTCTGTCGCCAATAAAATTAAATTTATTTTGTATAGACCGACTTTGTCATTCTTTTTTATATTGCCTTTCAATCTACAAGTTCTCCTTTCTACTATCTAACAAAAAACAAGTTTTGATAAAAATTGTTTCTATATTCAGCATTTATAGGGAAATCGCATCTTCTAAGTTTCATTTTGATGAAATCAATATTTATGGCGGCGAAAACGCACGTGGATTTCAAAGAAACCTATTTAGATATCTATTTAAAAAAAACGCCGTCTATCTTCATGGAATTGGTACACTAACACCCACATTTCTATAGATATTTATGGAGTTGGCTTAACGGTCTCATCCATCAGAATGATAATTAACAATGTAGCTTGAAAAGATTTCTATCAGAATGTTCAAGATTGCCCCTTTGCATCAAACATCACTAATCTTAAACTGAGTAGAACCTCACACGAATATCTTGAATTACATTCTTATTTCAATGAAGCAACTCCAACGGTAATTGCAGGAAACACAAGTACTCCCTCTTCCTGTACATACCTTCCTACTTTTTTCTCAGCCAGTATCTTATATCTCTGTAAAGCCACCATTCACCCTTGCATGGATTATTTTTGTCACATCCGGGTTAATGATAATATCACTAGCCTCTCTCTATTGGACAGGGTGCAAACAGTGTTTATAACCTAATAAACTCTGCACTGTCTGCCTAACTTCATCCCCTGTCACATCGCCGGAATGTCTCATCCCTGTTTGTTTTACAAGTACTTCCACGGAGTGTGCTCCGATGAACTTACTGCACTTGTACCGCCAACCAACCAGACTAACAGAAAAATTTCGCACCTTCACCGGAGACGTCGCTGGAATTCCTTCCTTGCTCCTTGTGTCTTCGTCCGTGCCAACATGCAGAAATTTGGATGTAATATGAACAAACATCTTTCTGCTTAACTCCAAGACAAGGTTGCCCCTATGAAGGTGTCCTTATCATAATAACCCCTTTCGCTTAAGTGGATATACGATTTGTTTAGTGTGTAAAAAACATAATGATTGCGTTTAAAAATGAGGGTACAGACAACAATCTTCATGGGAATGTTTTCATTACGTTTTGTTATGAAACCTAAAAAGTAACTGAGCGACAAGAGAAGCTCTGATTGACTGGTGTTTTTCCTTTCTTCCAATAAAGACTCATATGACGAAATTGTAACACCTGTTTTATAGCGTCAAGCTAAACAGATAGCATGAAGCATCCCCATGACAGGACGCAAGTCTAGCGTAATTGGTTGAGATACACCCATGATCAAAAAATTAAGACCACTTGAAAATCTTTTAAAAGAAACTTTTTTAAGGTTAGATTTTGAACTCCTCTCACTTAAGGTTACCAATACTACAATCTAAAAGGTTATGGAAACAAAAAGCTACATTATAAACATTATATTCAGACATTTACATTTTTATAAAATGAGGCATTTTACACTTGATCAACATTCTACGGATTTGTACGAAAAGTGTATGAACACATTCAACAACCTAATTTAATAATGAGTTCTACCTCCACTGGTTTTGATGACTTCAAAAATTATTTGAGGCATGCTAGAAATAAGTGTTTCTATTAAGGTGCGGGAAATGTTGTCCCAGTTTCTGAAGATGGCTTCACGAAGTTTATATTTTGTTGAATATTGTTTGCCATTTCGATAAACATCTCTTGTCATCCATCCGCAAACATTTTCAATTGGGTTCAAGTCCGGTAAGCATACAGGATGCCCCAAGAGATGGACCCATTTTTTTGTAGAAAGGTCAAGGTCTGTCGTGCAGAGTGGATTGCAGCATTATCCTGTTGGAATACTCATCCATCCCCACACAAACGATGGCCATCCGTCATCAACGATGCTTTTTGTAGCATGCTAACATAACCAGCCGCTCTGGCGACCCTACACTACCTGGAGCCCCATCGTCGCAGTGTAAGAAAAGTCACTCCATACCATTAGGGACCCTCTACCACTGACGTGTGGAGAAAATGTCAGGAGGCTTTTGTTATGCCAATATCGTTGGAAACCATCAGGACCATCTAGATTGATTTTTTTCTCATCAGAAAACAAGTCTTTCTTCCACTTCTCAACGTCTCATGTTTAGTATTCACGACCAAACCATAAGCGGTCCACCTTGTGACGTGAGAGCAGCCGAGGAATTTGTGTACGCTTTTTATTTACCATGCCTGTTTGTCGTAAGTGTCGTCTGATGGTTTCTGGACTACAATCATAATCTGTGACTGCTTAATTTGACTAGAAGAAAGTTCACTGTCTTTCACATCAACCCGTCTTATTCTCCTACTCAATGCAGGAGAAATTTTTTGGTGATTACCAGTGGATTTTACTTTTCTATAATTCTCACTGTTCTTTGGAAAGTTGAAAATAACAGTTTTACTGCGATTTACCTTAGCTGCGATCGCCTCCTGTGACAAACCTTGCTTATGGAAATCTGGAATTCGAACACGCTCAACTTCGGTAAGTTTGCTTGCTTTAGGTATGGTGACACTTTTACGTAGTGATAGCTAATCTCTAACTGAACTAAAAACATTGGAATTACCATAAATCTAACATTTTATACACATGGTCTTATAATTTTGATCAAGTGTAAAATGCCTCATTTTAAAAAAATGTAGGTTTCTTTTAAAAGATTTTCAAGTGATCTTAAATTTTTTGATAAATAAAATAGCTGTTAAATAAAATAGCTGTTAGTCAAATCAGTTAGCAGGTTTAATGAATTGAAAATGTGAATATTGGAGATGCTCATGTTCTATCTACGCTGAGCCTTCTTCACGCTTAAAATAATAAATTTCACAATGGTTACACAGTCACACATGGGTCAAGATGATGCCACTAGATGTTCGCAAATGATTCTTCGTGTTCAATGAAATCGATTCTGAGAAGTTCCATCAAAACCATAACGTGTCCAACAGGGAAGGGGGGTTACTATTAGAACTATTAACTACACTATTTTAGGTACGGAATACACTATTTGAAAGTTATCCCAGATCTCCTGAATATGAGCCCAATCTAATAATCTGAAACCGGTACTGATAATGACATATACTTATAGTCTCAATTTCTTATCTTAGTCTCTGTAAATCGTCAAAGAGATATTTCTATGTATGTACTTTAAATGCCCCCTTCCCACGAAACCATAGGAGTTCTTGATTCTGGTCACTACCTGGGGCGTTTTTGACATATCCCGCATCTGTAGGGACAGGTTTTTTGAATGGTCACATTATTCCCAAGATGCGACTTGCGCCCTGGACCTTTGTTGGTTGAATTTAACATTGGTTTTTATTGTGCGAGCATCGATTCTGCCCGAGCCATCTGGATATCTAAATCACCTAATGCGGTATGTTCGGATTCAGACTGGTAGTCTGTTTCTGCTCCAAGTAAAACATTCTCTAGGTCATTAGTGTTGGGATCTAGGCTATGTTGGGTCGTCTGACGTGTTCGCAACATTTGTTGTATGGTAGTAGGATGCGACCATCACTGGGCCTATTCTTCAGAGTTAGCGGCGGTTGCATAGAGTCATACGGTTGCAAATATTGACGTGTATGTGTTATTGCTTGTTTCTTAATGACTCAACCATTTTTCCAGTTTTTACCCATCAATGTAGATAAGGGCTGACTTGGTTCAGTATTGAACTAATGCACTAATTTTCAGTTCCCGAAGTGGCTGACTGTGTTGATTACAGTACCTCTTATTTCTAAGGTGTCTTTTGGCCATCCTAGTTTCCCTATATTGTCTGATTTTATCCCACAGTTTGTGAATTCGATATTTGTCCTAGGAGATTGGATGCTAGTCTTGTATTACTCGACCGTACATCTTTGCTGAAGATATACCCAGGTCTTAGAAGGGATGTTTTGGTGCGGCAAAAGGGCTGCGCGATCCTAACATCAGCTCCATGGCCGTCGGTGTTTTCAGTCACTATTTTCGGAGCGGTTTTGACGGTTAGTTCTACCTATCCATTAATCTGAGGGTAGTACGTTGACAGCGTGCGATATCTTATGCTCCAGTTATGAAAAAACTCGTTATACTCCGGTGAATCGAACGGTGGTCCTTAGTTGGACGATATCTTTTCGGGGCAGCACCGTAATGCAGAACTAGTTTTGTAAGCTGTCACATGCGGCCCTGGCATTATCAGAGGACACGAGGGCAATTTCTACCCATCTCGTACACCGATTTGCATATAACATGTAGATTTTTAAACGCAAGACAATGTAACCACTCACCGTCTTCTAGAATACAATAACCGATTAGATTGTTCTTTGTACACTTATTTATTTAGTCGGCGACGAGTTTTATTTGTTGTAATAATTCTTCTTCAGTAGCAGAGTTGAGTATCTCGATTCTGACGAGATCGAACATCAGTCTGTTCACTTTTGCGTCGCAAGCTGTTCTTGGCTCATTACGAAAAATTGCCGGCTTAGTCTGCAAACACATGTCTTCATACCGGTTCCATGAAGCCAGAAATATTACTATGTCATTGTTAGTTAATTACGTTCTTATCGTAGGGCGAGCGGGCTTTCTGCCGTAATACTTGTTCTGCTGGTCATTAACTCCTTCCTTTCGGAGGACAATATGTTCTCTTTGCAACTCGACAAGTTGTTGCGTGAGTTGATTTCTCGTTCGGTCTCCATGTCTCAGAAATTTTAATGTTATCCACAAATCCTAATTCGGCGATGCCATGCAAATTTTCACAGACATATTTATATATGTACTCTACAGTCTCTTTAATTCGTTCCTTTTCGTACTATTGACTCTTCGTTTCTTATACTGCTGGTTTCTGTTTAACACTCACTCATTCTTTTGTTTTAATTATTTTTTTTGTATATTCAATACCTATACTAACAAAGTCTCTTAAGCATTATTAGATTTGGCTAATCTTTAGAGATATATGTGAAAATGAATAGGTTATTTGAACCATTCGTAACTATATAGACAGGGCATGGATTAACTATAAGAAGGAATACGACACAATCCCTTAAGCAAGGATAATTAGATTTTCCGGATACTTCATGAACTGGGCTAAAGAAGAACTTAGGTTTCTGGATAAAAGAACCAGGAAATAAATGACCATGCATAACGCACCGATTTGATTTATTTACATATTGTTGTGAATAGTTTGTACAGTCATCAATTTATTTTCTCTTTTGGGGGGTGCCCAGAGATAATAGCTTCTTAAAGTCTTAACAACAATGGGGCGTTCAAAATTACTGAGGGGGTAATACATCATAATAAAATAAAACAGTTAAATGAACCTTGGTGTAATTTCTCAAAAAATAAGTCGTCATGTGGATATAGTAAAAAGATGTCTTAATGACCTTTCCCCAATGAAGAAACGATTAGATGCTGGAATATACAAGACTGTCAGCAACAAGAATCTGAAAAACATTGGTCGTCAACTCCGTAGACAACTTGGACAACCAAGCAAATCTATCTTCACAGCAGCTGTGTGTCCAGACGTACCAAAATCAACAAAGAATGCAATTCTTTAAACAATTGCTTATGTGAATGTCCCACTTACAAGGCTTTCTCTTACACTCATACATAAAAAATTGAGAATAGAATGGGCAAAGAAATATATGAAGATAGATATGAGTAAGGTTCTTTCCACTGGTGAGACCCTGGAAATCCTTGATGGACCTACTGGCTAGGAAAAATGGTGGGGTTTAGATGAGAGTTACAATCGTTTGAGACGACATCAAAAGGGTGGATAGTCATGATACGGGAGGGTATCATTGGAGATAGACTTATTGGTCCTATAAGAGTACCCAAAGGAGTAAAAATTACGTTTGCTGCCTATTGCAATTTCTTGAGATAATCTCTTGACTTAATGACAAAAATCTTACTTTACTAAGGAACTTTGTCCATGCCACTCGAGCATTGTTAGCATCTTTGGGCATAAAACGTACAACGTTGATAGTCTGGCCTCCATGCCCATCAGATTTTAAAAATAGAAAACTGTTGGTCTATAATCAAACAAGACGTTTATGCCAAAAGAGGTTAATTTTCGTCTACAACGAACTTATGGAGAGCTATTAATACTGCAGCAATGCGAGTGTCACCAGACACTATTAAAATATTGCCTGATTCAGTCAATACAAAACTTATTGAAGTCATAAAGGTCCATAGTGGTTATGTGGGTAAATAATGGATTTGTTCTTTATATGTGTTGAACTATATATTATTATATATTTAATTATATCAATTAATTGCTCAATATAACCGTCATTCATCTTTATTTTATTTATTTATTCTTTATTTTAACTAATAAACTTTAATTTTTGTTGTTTTAACTGTAAAGCTATTACCATTAGTCAGTAAACATTCAGTGATTTGAACAAATATTTTATTTGGAAATACTAGCTATGAGTTCATGCTTATTTTTTAGCAACACTTTTATAACAGAGTGCAAGATTACTTGTTAAAACACTTTCGAAATGAATTCATGGAAAATTAAGAAATTACTATTTTTGTTAGAAAGCTACTATCGCTGATCGCAGTGTATTTAGCGTGTTATGCTGTAACATTACGTGTAAAACAGTCGTTTTAAAAATAAAAATAAATATTAAATACTTGAGCTATTACATTTCAAACAAACAAACAAACAAACAAACAAAAATACACGGTTTCTGTTGTGTTTACCCCTGTCTTCTTGGAAATATTTTAAGGCATTTGTATCAATGCAGGAAGCTTTGCGTGTCAGGAATGTGAATTACAAGCAGAGAGTCAACTCCGCATCTGAACTACCGCGCCACATACAAGAAAACTGATGAACTAACAGGGCATATACAAATCTCGGTGAATACGATTGTCGGATAGTACCTGCTCTTCTGAACAAAAGGGCGCTGTCATGCAATCAGAAAAATTACACGCAGGTAGCTCGGATTTATAATTCTGGGTCGAAATTTATGCTAGTGAAGAGCTCGAAGAAAGTCGAAACTCGAGTCTACGACAACCTATTGATTACAGACTTGGTGTGTTGGGGCTGCCTTGCCTGTTTGATTTTGGATAACACACACATATGTAATAATTACCTACTGGGCAAGAGAGTTTGAATTACCTACTGGACACCATCGTCGAGGTTATTCGGTCTCTCTGTATAGGGGTTTGTCAGGAAAACCTGTCATGAAGATACTTGATCCTACAAGTAAACCGTGACCAAATATTCAAAATAACATAGTATTCGAAACCCAAATAAGATCTCAGCACGCCTATATACTTGCTCATACGAGGAATAGTGCACCATTCTCCTAATGATGTTACCTCAAGTAACCACACTTAGCCGGATACTCCACCAGACTAGATGAATTCTTGTCCTGAAATCCGGTAAGACCAAGTGACCACAAGAAAGATATGCTATAACAGAGTTAACTGGTCGATTTAGGAAATTGATGTTCTGATCTTCTTTACTAACTACACGTTTGTGAAATGAAAAATAACCTTCATAGAATTCTCGAATATCTATGTATCTATATAGATATCAAGTGTTAGCCCCAGGAAGGGGTCCCTTGATTTCTGAGAACTTCGACTGAATTAAAATGAAAAATAATTCTTTGTTATATTGGGTGGAAAGAAATCCAATAGAGTGCTTGATTATTTAATAAGAGCGTAATATTTATTTATTTATAATATTGCAGCTGGGTTTTCTTGCTATATATATATATATATATATATATATATATATATATATATATATATATATATATATATTTGCAAAATGATACAACTTTGATACCCAGAGTTTTGTAGGTATGAAAACCCAATCACTGAAAGTTGTATAATTTCTCAAATAAATATTAAATGCTCTTATTTTCTTAATTGAGCACTCTGTCCTAATTCCTCTCCATAGCATATACTAATATATATATATATATATATATATATATATATATATATATATATATATATATATATATATGTATTAGGTAAACTTAATTCCGACATAATCGACATTAAGAAAAGCAAATACCTTATAAGAATCTATTGTTCAGTGTTATTTGCATTTCCGTTGTTGTAGTTCAGATCTCTTGTATGCGGCGCAGTAGTTCAGTGGCAGAGTTACTGATTCGCATGCATGTTACTCAGATTCTAAATCCTGGATCGGGATGTATTTATACTGAAGAACCCAATGTAGGTCGGAACCTTATTCTACCATTTTCTGTTGATGTCTGGCTTAGTGTGTGGGGGCTACGTTGTGTGTTTGTTTGTAGAGAAAAAAATAAGTACAATTTTCGTTTCTTTATATCGAGTCTTTATATTTCTAACGAAAATTAATTTTTTTGAAATGCACAGGAAATTTACAGACTTAATAAAAATCAAGAATATGGATATGTGAATAATTAACAATTCCAAACGTTGACTTTAATTCATTTTTAATTAATGAGAGACAATGTGAATCAAAGGGTCCAAAGAAAACGAAAAGCGATTGATCGCTATCAAACTATTTATGTTTACGTCTGAATCGTTGTTCGTTTTCTTTTGACCCTTTTAAAAAATCCCTTGTCACAAAAACCCCTACGTAAAATAGACATGGATAAATAATAACATAATGGAATAAATTACGACATAGAAATCTCTCTATGTAAAGCTAAGTGTATATGTGTATATATATATATATATATCTAAGCAAGCGTTGTTGAACATCACGGAACTTTCGCGTTTGTATATTTTCCTCGTGAGGTTCTCAAACCGTCGAGCCATCTTTCTGGTTTCAGGTGGCAATCCGTATAGTACTTATATATATATATATATATATATATATATATATATATATAATCATGTATCACATGTTAGTTGAAAAAACAAATGGTGCTCGATCACAGGTTCAGTATCTTTTGATGTACCCGGGTATCATCAATCTCGTCATTTCGTATCTGAGGTAAAAGCCGCTTTCATAAAGTGGTATAGATTTTGCAAATTTGAGGTTTTAGCGTTCAATCCCAATGGAAAATATTATATATACTGATACGTATACACTAGACAGACGTCATGTTTCCAACTAGAAAACTTAATGTATTTAGCTTAAAGAGCAACTGGTAAGGATAGTTGGGCAACAACCGATAATACATTTTTTAGACAATAATTATTTCGGTTAATAAAGGGCCACTATAATGTCAAAGTGGATATTAGAAACTTCACACGGAATTCTCAATATATATCGCATAAAATTTAAGGTCCCGCCGGTCACAGATATAGTGGTGGGAAGTGAGGGGGTATTTAAGTGATCGGTATAGCAATTGGCCAGGCATTAACAAATAAAGATGAACTTAACCATTTTTAAAGAGATGGCAGAGGAAGGTTTAGTTTTATAGCTATGAATCATTAGGCTAAGATTACGGTAGATAGTTTAAGGTTGAGATGGCAGGGGAGAAAGGGATGAGAAAGGGATGTGAAAGTTGGACTAGATGGCGTGGGGGTAATTGATATTTTAACACATAAGAGAATAGGTGAGCTTTGTGAGAAAAAAAGAGGCGAAGATATATAAATATATATCTATGGGGTGAATAGGGCAAAGATTAAAAGGGTGAATTAAAAATTATATATTAATTTAAAGAGAGTATAAAGTATATTTTGTTAGTAATTATTATCATAAGATTTTAAAGAAAAATGAAAGACGTTTGAAAGGCCTAAAAAACTAGTGAAGGGTGTTGTGTCTATTGAGAGAGAATGTAGTCAGGAGCCGCGAGAAACTGGTGGAGGGTTGGGACAAGCGAAAGGGGAACAGGTGCGAAATGACAGAGTCCATACTCCTGTATTTTTCTTTTTAAAAGTTAAGGTATGCATCCAGGGTTTAACAAGGGCACAATCCAATCAGGCTAGAAATTAACACGTCACTCAATAAGTCCCGGACCTGACACAGAGTAATCTAGAATTCTTATTCTAAATTTTAGCAAGATCCATTACATGATTTTGATTGTAGAAAATGTCTAAATTTAAGGCTGAAGTTTAAGAGACCTTAAGATGAAATTTGAATTCAGGGATTCTTGCTTCATGGTCTGCTAATGACTATGGATCAAAGTTAATTCAAATCTGAAATAATCGCGTTTTCAAATAGAAGTTGTGTCCATATTATGCCTCCTAAAAACTTTTAAAATACTCCAAAGATATTTAAATTTGGGATTAGTTTTTTATTTGATATTTAATACCTAATGTTAAAATTTCACAAAAATCGGAGGTATGTGAATTTTTATGAAAGGCTTCAACTCCATTTGCTCTCCATTTGTATAAAACTAAATTAAACCTAAAAATAGTCCATATTTGGACTCCTTACGGCTAGTACTTGTGTTTCAAAATTCATAATGATGGATGAACTAATTTAGGAGTTAATCCTGTATATATATATATATATATATATATATAAACATACCTAGCAAGTCAGTCATGGAAGGGGAAGATATGAAGATAAGGTTAGAGATAATGATAATTTAAAATGTTTAAAGGGTGGGAAAATATTGAAGTAAAAGTTAAAGATAGATGAAAATAAAGGCACATAAGTCAGTACCTAAATAAAATATAAAAGTTTAAAAAATAGTAAAATCTTTATAACACTTAGTAGGTAAATACTTAGGAAAAAATATATGTGATTCCAGTAAGAGGTCAACATAAAATGTTGGTGACCGAACAAAATCCCACCTGAAAAAAGCTCACCAAAATAATTAAAACACAGAAAAATAAATTAATTATTCAAAATTAAAATAAAATATTTTCATATTTAATTTTTTATAATTATCAATAAATATTTGTCAGTAATTTTTTTCTTGACCAAATTTTTTAATTTCATTTTAAACATTTTTCCGATACTTTGTAAATACTGCATTTTTATGAAATTTCCAGCGCCCTTTGCTAATTCAACCAAAAAGAAAAATATGATTCTCCTTCTTCTATCCGATTGCATGTAAACAGGTTGATAAATTAGCTTCGCATAAAAATTTAACGTAAAATAATCCCCATTTCAGGGCCATTCTAACTTTTAAGACCACTTAACTAAATTTCTTATCACTAAGCTTTAGTCCGCACGTACTCGCTTTATTTTCCGTATTACTACCCAGACTTAGGGTAAGTATTAGGAGAGGGGCGTGCTTTTTATTACTTTTAACAATGACATATTGAATACTAAAGTTTGATCATGAATATTAACATCATGAAGATTTAAAACAAACAAAATTGGTTCCATGTCCTTTAAACGCTTTCAATTTAAATTTATACGCAAAACTCATTTGTTGTGTTTCGATTTTTTCAGTGTACTTTTGTCCGGTCACCAAAATATTTGGTAGATAGTGTTCAGGAAAAACAGAGTTTATAAGAAATGTACATCCCCCTGAAAGAGGACGTTTTGGGGTAGTTTGAACTTATTTCTATGTCAGCATTTTTACACGAGCTTATTTCTCTGCTTTAAAAGGATTTTCTTGTCTCTAAATTTTATCATTTTGTTATTCGGACTATGCTCCGTCGGAAACAACGGTCAAGATGGGGTATGCTTACTATAAATACGGTCTTACAGTCACAAATGATGCTGAACGCTCAGATCGCCCGAATTCGGTGGGGATGGTGGCGGTTAGTAAATGGTTGTTACTGAATAGTGTAATGGCGTCGCTAATGTGGTTCGTGGATAAGATATCTTCCACTAAACTCTTCTTGGCAAAGAAAATGATAAAATTTAACTTTAGACCATATGTTATTTTTTAAAGTTGCGTGGGAATTTAGGCCATGATGGCTTAAATTCTTCAGATCTCAAAACCTGCAATTGTTCATGAATCTTTAGTACTGACATAGAATCTGATAGTGCCAACATATTTCTGTTATCTTTTTAACAATTAGAAAGGCCAAGTTCTCGAATAGGCCCTCGGTATTTATTTCTTCCCGGCGATTTGCATTTTTTAAACACATTTTATTTCCCGTCGGCCAAAATCTCACGACGAATAGTTTCGTGTTTAAGAATACATGTGCTAACACCCCATGTCACTTTCATAAAAATAAAATGTTTTTATCACAATAAAATCACTGATCATTTCTTAGAGGAATTGTCAACATCATACACAATATAAACAGCTCAAATAACAGCGTTGCCTCAGATGATAGACAGGTAAATGCACCGGAACATTCAAACGGTCTCTCGGGGCTCGTTCATAGAAGTGGGTATGTACGTGCAACGTCTCGTGTGAATTTTGAAGTATTGGGACCATCATTTCATTGTCACTTTCATAATACTGAAAAAGTCCCAGATTAATAATTATAAATTGGCGATAACCCTAAATACTTAAAAAAAAAAAAATAAATAAAAAATAATAAAATAAAATAAAATAAAATAAAATAAAATAAATAAATAAATAAATAAATAAATAAATAAATAAATAAATAAATAAATAAATAAATAAATAAATAAAATAAAATAAAATAAAATAATAATAATAATAATAATAATAATAATAATAATAATAATAATCTGGAACATTCATAGGCTGTACAAAAGAAGAACTCAGACACCTTGACCAGAAAATTAATGCCTATGCACAACGTACTACAAAAGAAGAAATATATTAGTGAGCAATATGCATTTTCTATGCGCTAAAAAAAATAGAAAGTGTTACTTATCTCCCTTAAAAAAGAAATGTTCAACCTTTTCTGGACGATTGTCTTTTTTTTTCGTAGACTGATGCCGAACATAATGCGCTCCATTTTGCATTGTGCCCCATTTAGCCTTTTTTTGCTGCATTATTAAGTGTCCATGTTTCACTACCATATGTCATAACAGGCATAATATATTAATCAAACATTTTTGGTTTAATGTTCATAGTAGACTTTCTATTTTTCGTGATGTTGTCTACTTTGGAAAAGGCTACCCATCCAAGCGCAATTCGCCGTTTGATTTCAGAGATGATACCATTGTTGCTTCTCACCATCTTCCATAAGTTAATATAGTTGTCAACTATCTTGACATTTTCACCATTCACTATGACTGGTGCTTTTGTGGCATGTTTGTTGAACATGATCTTGGTTTTTCTAATGTGCATTTTAAGGCCCACTATACGGCTAGCATTGATAATGTTGTTAAGCATATTTTCTAATTCTTGAGATGTGTGGCTTATGACAATAATATCGTCAGCAAATTCTAGATGATCAAGGTATTCTCTGTTTATACTGAAACCTCTTTCTTCCCAGTCAATTTTATTTTATTGAATTTTGCAGGCAGGATGTAAAGAGGTTTAGTGAATTGTTGTTGTCTTGTTTACAACCTCTTTCGATATTGGTCTTTTTACTATCTTGTTGGAGCGTTAAACTTTCTGTGACTTCATCTTAAAAGTCTTTATACAAATTGGTGTAAGCGCTGTCTTATCTTTTACTTTTCAAAGCACTGAACATAAGGGTGAATTCGATCGAGTCAAATGCTTTTTCATAGTCGACAAAGGCAGAACAAAGTGGTATACCGCGCTCATTAGCTTTCTAATGGAGTTGGCTTACAACTTGAAAGTGGTCCATGTGGAAAATCAACGTCGGAAACGAGCTTGTTCGCTGGGTAGGTTTCTGCGAAGTGTGTTTTGAATCATTTTGAGGAAAATATGGGAGAATATTTTGTAAACACCCGAAAGTAGACTTATCGGCCTATAGTTCTTAATATTTTACAAGTCTTCTTTCTTACGGAGGTTGGTAACTGAAGCATTCTTCCAGTTGCTAGGCATTTGTCGTATAAACTGGTGAGAATCTCTGCAATTTGGTCAACTCCATCTTGGAGAATGGCTGTCGTAATTCCATCTTCTCCTGGAGATTTATCCCTCTTTTGTTGTTTGATTGCAGATGGTTCATATAAGAGGGGCACAAATAAGACACAGCCATATTTAACAAATTGCTTGTGTGGTTTTGCTAAGTTAAACACAGTTCAAATTATCGTACTTAGGGTACACACTGTTTCTTTAGTCTATTTAAACGTAAGGCGTCTCTAACCTTTACGGGATATTGCTACAATTTATTTGATGATGTGACGAATATGAAGATAATTGATCGAATATGGATGATAAAACTAATACCATTGATTGGTTGAGGGTTAATGTAAACATTATTTGCTTATAAAAAGAGAGCGTATAAATGTAATTTCCGCAGTTAGCATAACGGGATTCTTTCAGAAATGAAACACAAACCTGTCTGCGTACTTTGCTAACCATAAGTAGTTTTACTACTATTAAGTTCTACTTGTATAATTAGAACTGTTTAAGTCATTAAACAGATATCTATAAACAATATATTATTTTATAAAATAAGTATATAAAACAGTTATATATTATGTATGAAGTAAAATGTGATTTCCCCTATTTGCTATACCAGTATAGCTACATAAACAGAAACTGTGTATAAGTTTCTACTTCGCATAGGCTTCAATCCCATTATTTGTAAGTGTTCCCCTAATTTTAGTTTCGTTTCAATTCACAGAATTTTATATTTTACCTGCTCAGTGTTTGGTTACTAATTTAAACGCTGAAGTAGGAGTTACTACCCCCGCCTTCTCACATAAAGAAGTCCTTATCCGTCGACTCCGAACATTTAAAATTAAATAATGTAGATATCTATTTAGGTTCGCTTTTTCGTATTACACCGTGGGTTCGCTGACTTAATAGTAATCACTACTCATATCAGTTACGCGGTTAACAAAAATACTTTACGAAGTTACGTTTTCAGATTACAAATAATAAACAAGCATCCACATTTTTCTTTCCATGACATTCTCAGAATATACATAACAAATCGTCCCTTAGAATTATTTGGTTTTAAACTCACACTTAATAACCATTACGTAATATTTTTAACTTTCTGTTGTTACGAATAAATGTTTACCTTCTAGGTTTATTTATTGAGAAAATAGTAGCAGTTACTCGCTTCGCAAACAAGCATTTCTATCGCACCGCTCTAAGCGAGCAAATACAAGTTATTACCAGTCAATTACCATATAAATTGTGTCGTGCGTAACCATTGCGTCGCGCAAAAAAGTAGGTCAGTTACCATACATACACTGCGACCAGCAAAATAGCTTTTTAACAACAATAGTTATTTCTTTTCATTTTCCATGATTCAATTTCGAAAGTTTTTCACGGGTAATCTAGCACACTGTTATAAACTCATTGCAAATATTTGAATAATAAAACACCGAACGTTTACCAACCAATGATAATAGCTTTTCAATTAAAACAACCGAAGTAAACGTTTATTAGTGAAATAAGGAGTATATAAATAAAATAAAGATGGATGGCGGTTATATTTTACATTTAATTTATATAATTAAATATATAATAATATATAGTTCAATATATATAATAAAAATACCTTATTTACCCACATAACTACCATGTACGTTTATAACTTCAAAATGCTTTGTATTGACCGTCAGTCTATATGTTGATAGTGGCTGGTAGAACTGCCCTTGCTACAATATTAATGGGTTCCCATAAGTATTTTATAGACGAAAATGAACGCCCATTGACATACACATCTCGTTTGATGATTAACTAAAAGTTATTTATATTGGGTTTAAATCTGGGGAGCATTGAGGCCAGCTCATCAACTATGTGCATTTGATGCCGCAAAATGCTATTAATGCTGGAGTGGCATGGGCAGAGTGAGTAGGAGCATTGTCGTGCATAAAAACAAAGTCCCTTAGTTGAGCAATATTTATGTTTTCTCGCCAAGGTACCAGTGATTCTCTCAAGAGATTGCAATAGGCAGCAGACGTAATTTTTACTCTTTTAGGAACTTTTATATGACTAATAAGTCTATCTCCAAAGATATCCACCCATAGCATAACATCTTCACCCTTTTGTTGTCGTCTCAAACGATGGTTACGCTCGTATCCTTTTGCCAAGCCATTAGGTTCATGAAGTGTTGCCTGAGTCTTATCAGTGAAAAGAACCGTACTCATATCCATCTTTATATATTTCTTTGCCCATTCCATTCTCAAATGTGTCTTGGTGTTACAGGAGGCTCTGGAAGTGGAACTTTAACAGAAGCCAACATTTGAATAATTGCATTCCTTATTGCTTTTGGTACGGCAAGACACCCAGCTGCTGTAAATCTTGATTTTCCTGATTGTCCAGCTATTCTACTGAGTCGACGACCAATATTCCTTAAATCCTAGTTGGTGACAGTCTTGTATAATCCAGCATCTGATCGTTTCTTCCTTGGGAAAGGGTTTTTTTTGTTTTACTATATTAACAAGACGACTATTTTTCGTACATTTACACCAGGGAAGGTTTCCTTTATTATGGTTTATTTTTCTCATTCAATTAGTGATTTTAAACGTCTGATTGCTGTTTAAAAGTAAAAAAAAAAATCTATCATCTCTAGCCACTCTCAAATAAGAAAAAAACGTTAATGACTCTACAAACTACTCACAACAATATGTAAATCAATCAAATAATGTTATCATAATGTGTTTGGGAGGTGACGGTGGTTAAGTGGATATCGACACGGACTGAAGACCTGAATGTTTCACGTTTGAATCCAGTATGTTCCACAGTACCATTTTCACTTAGGGATGTTGGCAACCTTCTTGTGGTCCTTCCCGTAAGTACCCGATGTCTTTCCAGAAAGATTTCTAACTAGAAAAATATCGGGGAAACTACTGCCAACACCAAAATCATCTGATTCACACGAAAGAAGAAGATCATAATGTGCCAGAATCTCCGTAAAACAATTGCTGAAAGTGATTAACAGAATAAGAAATAAATTTAACTTTGATTAGACAGCTATTATCGTTGGTTGCAGTGTAGAAACATTAATTCAAGGATGACCGTACGGATTTTTAAATATTTTTTTTTATTTCTGCCAATGAATTGTTACTTATGTTACGTTTGAATTTAATTGATATTTTAGTTTTTATTAAAATCCAGGGCCGGTTTTTTACCTTTCTACTTAAAGACGGATTAAATAAAATAATATATATAGAATTTACTTCATCTAAAAATCATTTCTTCCAGTGTTTGTGTGAAGACATTAGCATTCACGATCACAAAAAAATCTACGCCTCTCCGTAAGTTCGTTGCTATGTTGATACTCTGTCTTAGTTATGAAATAATATGAACGTTTAAATATTCAGTATTATTTTAGAATCTAATAATTAAAGAATACTTTAATTAATACTTATTAATACTTTTTGTAAAAACACTAAATTAAAAATACTTATATGTGTTTAAGGGCGGTAACACGAGTCTTTTATATTTGTGTTCTTATCTATCTCACTCTATATATTCTTATCTACCTACGTCTCTATTTGTCTAACAGTCTGGTGTTTTCGTTGCTCGAATTAGTAGCTACTAAACTGTTGACACAACGACACCTGTGTCCCATAGTAAACGTTATGTCGCCGTCGTTCGTGTCTCCCTTTTTTTATAGGCGGTCTGTTGGGTGGTCCCACTCAAATATCAGCTGATTATATACAGTATACTTTTTTGTTTATGCATTTATTTACGCATTTACTTGTATACATTTCTATCCCATTCGCTCTTTCATCATATATATATATATATATATATATATATATATATATATATATATATATATATGTGTGTGTGTGTGTGTTAAAGAGACACACGAAAAAAAACCAAATAAAATACAGAAATAAATCATAAAGAAACGAGAGATTTTACCGGTTTCGTTCGGATCAACGAACGTCTTCAGAAAAAGAATTATTCGATAACAGTAAAAACATAGGAATAAGTAGAACGCATAAAGGGGCATTATTGGAACGTGTTAAACTATTTGAAATAGAAAAGACAGAATAATGAGACGTGTGCGACAGAGAACGTTAAAATTGGAAAAGGGGTGTGTGTGAAATAACGTAAACCCTATAATCGGACATTATTCCCTAAACAAACATGTTGTATAGGAATCGCTAAGTAAATATTTAGAAATTTAAAATGAATCGGAATCGATAATTGTATCGAAATCGTGAAAAATGTTTTAATTGTCCCATCACTAATATGTGCCAATAATAAATGGTAATAAAATGCACTTAGCTTTAATAGTTTACTGAAATTTTTCGGTATCACCGAAGTGTATTTGTAACTAGTCTCGAACATACAGACGACTCCGGAATAAATGGGATCAACTACTTACCTGACTGTGCATTTCGCGCATACACAAATATATATATATATATATATATATATATATATATATATATATATATATATATGGGAAGAGAAGGATGAAGGTAATCCGACGTGATGGGAAAATGAAAAACGAAAACCAAAAAATGGATGTTTTTATGTGTACATCAACGTTTCGTCTTTATTAATAAGACTTCATCATGATGATGATATAGAGAAAAAATGTCATACAGATACATGTAGGGTAGACATATTGGGAGGAAAATAAAATGAAATAATGGCCACTACTGGGTGGACGTCCGTACTTGTTGGAGAATAAAAATGAATGTTGAAAAAAATGAGTGGGGAAAAAATGGAAAGATGTATATATATATAGTAAATTTGTAGATTAACATCCTCAGCTAAATTACGCACCCCCCCCTTAAAATGACATTTTTCTTTTTAAGGTCTAGATTGTTAGACCAGTTAATATGTTTTTAACACTAACCCTAAGTTTGACTGATAAGGTCGTAAAACTGCACGTAATCGCCACAAAACGGTCCCCCCTCCCCAGAAAAAAATAACGCACAGAATTCATCTTCAATGGCAAAAAAATGGTAAAATGCCATAAACCCTAGAATCGCATGAAAATAGAGAATTATTTTACGTTAAATTTGTATGCTAAACTTATTCTAAGTTCTAAAATATTTTTTGTTGTTTCTCTTTTAGCCAGGTTTTTAAGGGTATTCAAACGTAATCGCCTTAAAAAGTAGAATCTCATTTTATCTGGGGTTGAGTGGGGTGGGGGTGTTAATCTACAGCAATATCCTAACTTTCCATATTTTTTATTTATGCTATAAAAATAAGATATTTAATTAATTGGATTATTTTGAAGTTATTTATTTAATTTTCACCGGAAAGGTAAACACGACTAAAATCAATTGCTCAAAATAAAAATATAAGATTTTAAAAAGTTAAATATTGGTAAATTTGCAGATTACCACCCTCTATTAATACCCAACTACCCCGAAAAAATGATATTCTGCTTTTTTATGGGATTATGAAAAAAAATATTTAAGAATTTAGAGTAAGGGATAAGTTGTATATATTTTTAACGTAAAATGTTCCCACATTTCCGGGGCTTTGTATATTTTAGGGAACTTAACAGATTCTTTTAAAACACAAACCCTAAGTATGAGTGGCAGGGTCATAAAACCATACGTAATCTTCTAAAAAAAGTCGCGCCCCCTCCTCCAAAAATGCAACGGATTTAACTCCCATAACCAAAAAGAATTTAGTTAACTGCCCTTAAACTGGCCCAAAAAATTAAATTTAAATACGAAAATTTTCCCCACTTTAAATTATAAAATAATTGTTTTTTTTCTTTCCATCAAGTTAAAAAAGTTAGAACATTTGGGGGGAGGCATTTAACGGAGGATGTTATCTACAATCATATCAAAATATGACTCTATTTTTATTAGTAATCTAGACAGATCACAGTGCTGCTAACTTTCGTTTTCATTTGTCAAGTAGAATAGTGAAAAGGTCTACGTAAACATTAAAAAATAAGTTTGTTATTAAAATTGATAAATTAGGCATCAACTTAATTAATAAAAAATATTTATTTATTTTTCACGGAAAATGTAAAAACTGCAAAAAGACGCCGGGGGAAAGAAGGCAGAGAGAGAGAGAGAGAGAGAGAGAGAGAGAGAGAGAGAGAGAGAGAGAGAGAGAGAGAGAGAAAGAGAGACAACCACACTCTCCCTCCAACACCATTTCTCTTCTCGCTTCTGCCTCGCTCGTAGCAAGCCCCAACCTTCGGTAAGGTCGTCATGAGCGCATGGAGTCAAAACTTAAGGTGTTTTAAGCATTTTCCCGATTTATTTATTAAATAACTTTACGTAAATACTGTTAATATAGACGAAACTATTGCATATAGATAGCAAACATAAGTCAATGCAATTCCAAACTATTAATACTAATTAGTTAAATTTGAACGGTTCAAAAATAGTTATGCTTATTAGGCAGTCAAAAGTTTCTTTCTTAATCTTTTATCTTCAGAGAGATGTGTGTGTGTGTGTTTCGTGTTACCAAATAGAACTATCAAAATGCTCGATCGTAAGTCATACAAGAGCAAAATATTTATTATTTTATTTAAATAATATACATTAATTTAAGTTTTATTTTTACTATACATTACTGCGTCCGCTGGAGATACCCAGGAATCGTCCGTCCGGTCATCCAGGAAATTAGGAAATATTCTGAGTTACAAAGATCGAAGCGGACTCATCAGTTTCTCTTAGCTCAACAGCGTACTTTCTATTTGACCGATTTTCTCCAGTCCGAACATACTAAGGAAGGCTGATGACTCCTATTCGGATGCTATAACTCGGAATATTTCCTAATTTCCGGACGACCGGATGGCCGAAACCGGAGTATCTCTAGCGGACGCAGTAATTATATATATAAATATAAATATATATATAATATATATATATATATATATATATATATATATATATATCGAATTAACAATAAGATTAAAACGCTAAATACAAGCCAGAAAAGAAGACCAATCGAATTCGCATATACTGATCATGTGTATTGAATCGACACCGTGAGATGAAATGATTTGCATCCTGCTGAACAAAATAACATCTAAGAAATAAACTATCAACATTCAGCATTTTGAGTAAATTTGATTCTGTGGGTTGTAAATTAAAAACGTAGTTTCTCCACCCAACACACACATCGCTCAAGCTAAGAGAAGAGAAAACAAGGCAGTATTTATCTCCCTAAACAAATATTACGAAATTAAATTCAACCATCATGCATTTCGATTCATACGTAAACAATTCAGACATTTTATTCTTCTGTTAAATTTAAAATTTAAAACAAAGCTCTTCTCGAAATACACACACGCCGGGGCAAGCAAAGAAGTCAATAAGTAGGGGGCCCCTTTTTAACCAAACATTACACCCTCGGAATACATACGCACCTGTGGATAAGTAAACACGCCAGTGTGTGTCAACCACCTTCCACCAAAAAAAAAAACATTTTAAAAATCTTATTTACAAAAATAATTTAATGACTCAAGTTCCGATTCCTCCCTCCGATTCGATCTCTCTCTCTCTCTTTCTCTCTCTCTCTCTCTTATCTCAGCTTCTCTTCCGTTTCTATCCCACCCTCTCTTTTCATCCCTTACTTGACCTACACTCTCTATTCCCAATTTCCCTTTTTTTCTCCCTTCCTGTGATTATCTTTTTCTCTCTCACCCATTGTCTCTTTTTCTCAATCTCTCTTTTACTCATTTGCTATCTTTCTCTGTTTCCCGCTTTTACCTCCTGTTGTCTCATTTGAGCGGCTAACCCTACCACTACACACCCACATCAATATCTATGAAGCCATCAACCATACGAATAAGAATTAGTTCAACTCGGCATATATCTAGTTGTTAATCTTGCTGTATATAAAATGCGATGTTATTTTTATGATTGCTATTGATTCCGCCTTACAAACCACAAAACGATTTAGCTACGGCTTTTACCAACATACTCTCCATAAACAGATTGTCGTGCGACCCGAGGCTGATAAGGTTCTTCCACTCGCCGAACACATTATATGCAGATCAGCAGTCTGCGGATCAAAACAAATTCCTAAGATTGGAAGATAAATTAAAACTTCCCATACTCTATCACGATGTTCGCACTAATTAACTCGGATGGCATATATTTTATATTAGCCGCTTCTTTAAATAAACAGTAATTATGGACTACAAACATAATTAGTAGAAGTAACATTAATAGATGTAAGTGTTTCTGATCTATATACGACTAGACAGAATCGCTCGAAGAGCGACTAAGAACCTAGCTATTACAGAGGGATGTTGAGTATTTCATTTAAGAATCATAATTAGAACTTTATATTGCATTAAAGATGATATCCCAATGTGTTTTTACGCAACGTTTGGTGCAGTTCTTCCGAATAATTTTAACTCTATTTCTATTAGTAGTTTAGTAGCAGTAATTCATTACTAATGTAGATTTGGTATCTGTCTGTTTGAATGCGAACCTATAGTATTACTTCTATTGCTAATGGGGATTTTTAATCTGTCTGTTTGAATCCGAAACTACAGTATTACTTCTATTATTAATGGAGACTTGGTATCTGTCAGTCTGAAACCGAAACTATAGTATTACTTCTATTACTAATTGGAATTTCGTGACCGTCTGTTTGAAGTCGAAACTATAGTATTACTTCTATTACTAATGGGGATTTCGTATCGGTCTGTCTGAAACCGAAACTATAGTAGTACTACTATTACTAATAGGGATTTCGTATCTGTGTCTAAACCGAAACTATAATATTACTTCTATTACTAATAGGGATGTTTAATCTGTCTGTCTGAAACCGAAACGATAGTATTACTTGTATGACTAATGGGAATTTTTATCTGTCTGTCTGAAACCGAAACTATAGTATTACTTCTATTACTAATTGGAATTTCGTGACAGTCTGTTTGAAACCGAAACTATAGTATTACTTATATTACTAATTGGAATTTCGTGACCGTCTGTTTGAAACCGAAACTATAGTATTACTTCTATTACTAATTGGAATTTCGTGACCGTCTGTTTGAAACCGAAACTATAGTATTACTTCTATTACTAATTGGAATTTCGTGACCGTCTGTTTGAAACCGAAACTATAGTATTACTTATATTACTAATTGGAATTTCGTGACAGTCTGTTTGAAACCGAAACTATAGTATTACTTCAATAAATTGTACTATTATGTTATCGTTTAATGCTCAATTCAGCATACTATTTCAGACTAATCTACTAATATTTCAATTTCTAATTCTGTGAGTAATTTAGTATCTGTTCTGTTGTTAGGAGACGATCCCCTCACAGGCATTACCCCCACTTTTTAGGAGGGGCTGGGTAAGGTAGTATCTGTTCTGTGATCATGGGGCTATCGTCCCGGGAATTTCCTCCCATATTTTAGAAATTGTTACTATCAGCTGTTCATTAGCGAACTCAGCACCTATTACAGGCAAAAATATGTGACCGGATGAAGCATGTTTCTGGTCGTTATAATAATAGAAATATTCTAGTATATATTTGACCATTCTAGGACACACCTGATAATTCAAGGGAGCTTCATGCGAAATTTGATGGATTTTTGCCCAATAGTTTTGGAACTTATGAATGTTTATTGTCGTTTTATGTATTAGGAATAGTAGTATAATTTAAACCTAGTATGACATACCCGAAATCTTAAGGGTGCTTGATTCTAAATTTACTTGAATTGTGCCGGGTAAGTTTACGACTAATTTAACCAACAAACAAAAGAAATATTCTCCATTATATAATCGATAAGAATTTCACTAATCAATATAAAAAAAGAACTTGCAAATAACTACAAGAAAATGCAAAATGTAATGAAAATAACTTATATTCATTATTTTTTTTTTACAAATTTGTCATCACTTATCAAAGATAAAAGCCATTCGAGAATTAGATGGATAGATTGAGAATACTATTAGAGGACTAAACACATCTACATACTACCCATTGGAAAATACAGTCAACCCAGAAAACAGTAATTCTACTCCCTTTGTCTGAAAAACGCTCATGGAATATGAGGACTGCAGGATAAAATAGAGAAACAACTAGTTTTGAAGCTGCGAAAACTAAACCCAAAGTTCATTTTGTACTCCTGCTCAAATTTTATTTTATAAACTATGTCTACTTTTAAAACAAATTTTGGTAGTTTGATAAAAAGTATGCTGAGAAAAATTGCATGAATCTATTTAAATTTCGAGACAAATTCTAATCGAAATTTGTGCTATTCCGAAAAAAATGGGCCAATATTCCCTTGAAAATTTTTGCTGTTGAGGTTAACGTTTGGCTACGTGGTGTATTTAATACAGAAATCTTTCTGACGATCTTCTATAACCGTTATTTTAAACTTTAACTATGCACCATATTTCTATTTGCATTTTAATGATAATGGAGAGAAAGAAGGGCAAGTTGATGAGGGATGTAGAGAGAGAAATAGATAGATGTGGAGGGAGAGAGAGAGACAGAGAAAAGTAGAAAAATAGAGGAAGAATAGTCAAGGGTAAGAGCCACTCTTATGGTAAGTTGCCAAATGAATTTACATATTAATCGTTCCAAGTTGGCAAGCATATATATATATATATATATATATATATATATATATATATATATATATATATATATATATATAGTACTGTAATCTAGATTTCTCGTGTGTATTACGAACGAAATTTCGGAATACTATTTAAAAGAAACATAGTGTTAAAGTATGTTGGCCAATATATTTACTCTATTTTTCCAAACTGATATCGCAATAATGTTTGTTACGAGCATCCAGACACGAAATGCTCATTATAATAAGGACATTAATTCGAGTATGTGGCCAATATAGATAATAGTTCGACTCTTCCTATTCGTTTTAGCGTGTAAAATATATAAACCTTTACAAAACTATTATATGCTTTATCTAAGAACGAGCATGGCTACCCGGCGTTGGCTGGGAGAATGGACAACGAAATAAAAGAGTTAAAAAGTGTATAACATATTGCTTTTAAAACTTCTCTCTATTTTTGTATCTTTATCCCTCTTTAACGTCTACCCCCTCCCCTTCCCTAGTCAAGAAGGGTTTCTTCTTTTCTAACCAAGTACAGAACAGATACTACACATTATTCCAAGCTCGAAGAGCAGGAAAGTGTATTTTAGTTCAAATCTACATCAAAAAGCGTTCTTAATATCGAAACCCTGACTAATTTTGTTTCTGTTGACCCAAAAGGGATGAATTACAAAACAAAACGTGTCCATATGATGTCCGAGGCACGGCTTTTAAAGAATATATCAGCTTTGTGTATGTGTCTTGTGTAGTTTCTGACTTTTAGCTGGACACGCTTCACACAACCACACAAAAAGACAATTACTCGGGGTCATAAAAAATAAAATACAAGAATGCTTAATTCAGTTTACTATTTATAGTTAAATTTATAGTAAAATAGTGTTTATAACATCTTTATATTAAAACTTCTATCTCTCCCCTTCTCTCTTTATCCGTCTCTCTATCTTTCTCTCTTTCTCTCTCCCTTATTTTTCGTCACTTTCCCCAACCCTCTCTTACTCTTCCACCCAAATATTTATTGTTCCTGGACAACGCCGAGTAGAATAAAACACAATAACATTCTTGATACTGGCTAATTCCGTATTGCCGTGGTAAAATATGTGAAAATAATCAAGTCTGTAAAAAAGTTAAAATTCGTGCAGTTCATCTTTGATTTGAGGTTCGAAATTATACAATTTGACGGAGCAGAATAATTTTGCAACTTTTTCCTATGGCTTAACTCTTATAAAAATCAGAGATCATTTAGTTTTTGTTTAATTTGAGTTTTCCGCAAACCGTTTATAAAAAAATGCATTTTTAATTTCAATATTATGCCCTACATCTGCGTAGATAAAGGATTATTCCCACTGAATATCATGCCATTTAATCTAATATGCTTAACTCTTAGAATACATATTGACACATACAAAGAAATATACACGAATCTACTATCAGTATAGATTTGATGATATAGATTTCGTATTTATTATCGTGCATAGCCTATCTCTCATTGCTTATCTATACATGTAAATGTTTAATATGAAGTGTTTGCTGAAACAAGCCGGTGTAAAGCAGTATACTCACCATAGGAATAAACCTTATTTGTTATGAGCCGTGAACAAACCCAGTCATTTAAAAAAAATACTATACAACACATGACCCGTATTTGTTATATATATTATTTAATATATAATTTATTTGATAAAGCAATAGTTTAAACTATTGCCGCTTTACAAGCAACCATACACGTGCAAAGCTTTTGGCAACAACCATTCGGCTTGATGACGTCATTTATTTTCTTGTATATATATATATATATATATATATATATATATATATATATATATATATATATATATATATATATATATATACATAATTAAACAAGTTCAAATATATTGATAAAATGAACTTTAAAATCAATATTTTTCAAAAGTTATCAATACAAAGTAGAGCTTTAAATAAACAGTTTATAAACAATAAAATAGTTTACACAAATTAATCTATGTTTCTATGCGAGCGCATCTTGCAGGACTGATTGCATAAACGATAAGATGGTCTAAAAGAAATCAGAAAGACAAAATTATCAGGGGAAGCTAGCGACGATATTCTTTTCAAGGCTGTAAGTGTAGGGTTTGGGATTAGAGATATTGAAGATGTCAAATTTTATTTTTCAACCTCGATTAGCATAATTCAAGTCACCCCCTCCTTCTACATTATTCACACATTTGAAAGCTACAAGCGTCAGTCGTATACATGCATATGAAGCATATACATGTACACATTCCAGTCATTAAATAACCGCAAATAAGCGAATGCATTTATCATCCTTTATAAAGATCACATACACACACAAGTTTAAAACCTGGTATGGATTGTTGTTACGTACACGTACAGACAGAACGTGTATTAATACACAAATCATAACACGCGCGAGTAAGCACATACAATTATCACCTGTTAAAGGTCTCACATACACACGCACGCCTATATGGTATTGTAAAAATCGCAATCTAAATACACACCTATGTCACGGTATATTTAATATTACTTACCCAAACAAATTATATAGAAGACTATTCAGATATATTATTATACTAGAAAAATTTACCCCACCCTCCAGGCAGCAATTACTAAGGCTGCGGTCTTCTTTACAAAAACTAAAGAAAATATTTCAATTGACATTTTAGTAATTTGGAGGAGAAAAACAAAATTAGGATTGTCGTAGTATTATTTGATATATTCCAATGTGGAGAAAATTTATTGTGCATGAACATTATCAAAATTTTATTTTTTAGGAAAAAAAAACAAAAATGTGAATTGATATGTCTATTAAAATATTCAAAGTCGAGGAATTTTATTTTGTTTCAGCATAAAAATGAAAATGAATTCCCCATTAAAAACTGGTTATATAATGAAATAAATCAAACATAAGGGTAAGAGGTCGATTGGCCAAATAAACCAATTTAATATTACTGAGTAATTCGAAATGGGTACTTTTTTGTAATTAAAAATAATTAGGGGAGTTTTTTTCTTTTCTATGACAAATGTGAAAGCACTCATCATCATCATCATCATCATCATAACCACTACCAACATGTTAACTCCTTGGCCTTTTAGGCTAGGAGCTAAATGTAGTATCTGTCCTGAATCTGCACTTAGTTTTTATGTCCTCGGTCAGTGAAGGAGAAATCCTTCTAAGCCGATGTAATTGACATTTTTGTTCCAATCCAGAGTGCCCCTTCTGGGGGAGCTGGATTTCCCCCACGTTAAATATTGCCATCGTGCCTAACTCTGTTCTCAAAATGTGGTGTTCCCTGGAGTCTGAGTGACAACAAATCTCCCCGATTTCTATATTTTCCGCTTCTTTTGATAAACTTTCCAGATCTCTTTGCGTTCTCCAATAACCGTTTACTATAAATTTCTCGCTGATAACGGTTGTTGATTTTTCCTGGAAATTTGCCCGAGAGTAAACCTTTTTGGTACCTTCCAGTGGAGATCTGGATGGTGATCTCTTACCTCGGTCGTTCCATCCTCCTAGATCCTTTACCATCATTTTCAGTAGCAACAACCGTTGCTTGTGCCGATGCGTTCTCTTCCATTATGGGACACGAGAAAGGTGTCAGATTTGGGGATTTTCCTTACATATCTCCCCGGCAGTTTCGGTTTACTTGGTTTCGGATAATGTTCTTTCTATATTTCTATTTCAACTTACTTATGAGGGTTGGCTTCCGCACTTGAGGATTTTCCTCAATATTCCATCAGTGCCGTGCGTTTTATAGTGTCCATCATCCCTTTGGTTCTAATTTATCTTAGTGTTTGTTTGAGGTTTTTCGGAACTCTTCCCATTGCTCCAACAGTTACTGGTATTAATATGTTCCATGTTCTCGCCAGTTCCCTGGCAAGCTCAATGCATTTGATTATTTTTTCTACTTCCTTCAGCTTTACTCCGTGAACTTCTGGGACGGCGTAATCTATGATTTGGTAAGGTTTTGTCATGCTTGTTGACTATTATAACGTCTGGTCTTTTTGTTTGGATATATGTGTCCGTTTCTATTTCTATGTCCCAGACGATGTGATGCTTTTCATTTACCGATTTATGTGTGTTCCATTAGTCTGCACACTTAGAATGCAGTCATTTGCACAATTCCTAGTGGACTACCTTCCCGAACCACACATTACTTATTTTATATTCCATTTGATATAATTTGCTGCAATCACTTATGATGTTTTTTATGGTTTCGACATTTGCTGTTTTCCCTGTTTTCTGTGTGTCTTGGCTTTAATGCATTTTTTTCTGATCGCCTTTTAGCGATTCCATTTCTCTGTACATATCTCCTTTTCTTAGCCATGTTCCTGTTTTGTTTGTGTGTTATTTCTTTGGTCAGTCTCATAAATCGTCTAGGTAGCTGCTTCTCTTCACATTTGGCTTCTTTCGTCTTTTTGTTTCCGTTTCGCTGTTCTCTATATTGTACAATTTGGTGGTGTTTTTGCGGCAGTAATCAGCCTCTTTATTTTTTATGTTATATATTTTTCTATATTATTATTAATTAATTATTATTATTAATTAATTATTATTATTATTAATTACTAACTATGAGCTATAACACGAGTCATTACTAGTGATCGCTTACTGGCAACAACATGTAATTATTATTATTGTTGTAGCAATAATGTTTTTACACCGTCAGTGAGCAGACTAGATGTATTTACTACAATGAAAATTGTAACAAGTCTCATCAACTCTTCGGCACATTCCCTCACAGACGTAATTGTTTTCACACCAGCGGGAGGCAGGTGGGTTGTGTTTGCAAGAAGGCGTGTGAGAAAAGTCTCATCACCTCTCTAATACATTCCCTTCCTACACGCTGAAGGCTGTCTGGTTCAGATATGTCGCTTTTACACTAACGAACTATTATTTCTTACTTACTAGGAGTTTTCACAGAAGCAGTTACCAGTGATCGCTCACTGGAAAAAAGGTAGTGTCCTCTAAAGTCTGAGTGACAACAATTATCCCCAGATTTTCTGTACTCATCACTTCTTGCGATCACCGGTGCATATCACTTTGCTTTATCGCAACAGTCGTTTACCATTGAGTTCTCGCTAATAACGGTCACCGGCATTCTCTGGATTTTTTTGTCATAATAAGTCTCTGCATGGTTCAGGTACTCTCCGCGCCTTTCAGAGTCGAGGTCTGGATGGTGATTTACCGCCCCAGTCCTATCATTTTAGAATCTTAACGATTATTTATGTGTTAGAAACCGATGTTGGTGGCAGCAGTATTTTTTTTTTGAGGGGGGGGGCGTATTGTACAATTTCGTTGGCAATTTCAGTTCGTTTTAGTATCATCTGCCTATTTCTAGTTATGTTTACGAAGTCTAATTATATTTTCAATTACCTGATATTGTCCCGGTGTTATCTGGCTATGTTGGTTTGTTTTCGCACCCAAGGACTTTTCGTACTATATCAGCGATTTACCGTGATTTGTATGGTGTCAATCCTCCCTATGATTCCAATTTCTCATTTGTTTTCCAGGTTTTTCAGAACTGTTCCAAATGCTCCTACAATTATTGTTATTAGTTTTTTCATGTTTTATATTCCTTTCAGATCCATGTTTACATCTTCTGTTGTCTTATCTTCACCCTGTGATATGCTGGAACGACGAAATCTATTATTGTGCGTTTGCTGACTATTATCACGGATTCTTGCTTGAATTAGTTTTTACGTTTGGATTTCTCTGTTCCAGATCATTATTGTTATTGTTATTATTATTAATTATTATTATTATTTTATTTGTTTGTATGCGTCTTTGGGAATCCCCCCCTCTCTATCCCTCTCTCTCTGTCTCTCTCACTATATATATATCTTCTCAACTTAATCCATCAAAAATCTTTAACATAGATGTACACACAATAAATACACTATAAGCATAGAGAACGAATTATTTTAAATTCTGCATTTCAAATGTTCGTCAGAATCACACCTTAATTCCTTTTTACTATTAATTCTGAATGTATTTAATTTTTATTAAAATGTTTTCCACCATTTCTGTCCTTAAACATAGCTGGCAACTTGCTTCAAAGGGAGATTACTCTATCAGCAAATAAGTAAATTGGTTAATAGATCTTTTTTTTCGAAATTTGCCTTGACACTAACTTTCCAGATCGAGGAAAAATGTTAATCATCTACCATTGTTTAGAATTGTCATTAACTATTTTGAAAGTTTCGATTCAATCACTTATCGTTCTTCTCTGTAGCCGTTAGTATTCATTTTTCCAATCTCTCTGTTTTTCTTCTACTTCAATTTGCCCTAAACAAGAGACACTGCCACTAAGACGTAATCAGCTACAGTGAATGAGGAGCCAGATTTATCAAGGTATCGTAAGTGGGGAGTTGTGCAGCGAGATGTTTGTAAATTCGAGGAAATAGGGAGCAGGAAGCGAATTCCAAAAGCCAGCGGTTCGAGGAAAGAGGGTATTAGAGTAAAACGTCTTCTGACATCTGGGGATCTCTACAGTAAATGTGTGATTTGCTGCTCGTCCGGTTGATCGAGGGTATTTACGTTGAAGGGGGCGATAAGTGCAGCTAGTTCGGTGCAGCACATTCCGTTGAAGTACTTGTAAAACAGGCACAGGGATGCAACATTGAAGTTATGGGTCAGGGGCTGGAGCTTGATAGGCAGTGTAGGACCTATTAGGCTAGAGCCTTTTTTTTTACACTGTCCAAGAGGGAGAGACGAATTTTTGGTGCACCAGCCCATATGTGTCAACCGTTACTGTAATTTTGTTTCATTAGTTATTTCATCCGTGTTGCTCATCTACTGATCTGAACATTACATTCTAATCATCTTATATATATAAGGTGATTAAAACTGTGTGCAGTACACTATATCAGGTCTTATATGGAATTCATATATATTTCGCTCCCTTGAAATAATATCTCTAACCATTCATTTAAAAATTGTATTTGTCCCCAATAAAATACACAAAACATGACTTTTAGCTTTGAATATATAATCACAGCTAACTCCCAAATCTCCGTTTATTTTGGATTTGTCTGGTTTATATATATATGTATAAGTATTTCATGTATATACACATTTAATATTATAAGGTGATATAATATATTATGTATAGATTTTACGTATTTACCTCAACAGTGATCAATACGTGAGTAGAGCTTAGTAGTAGAAGTATGAATATATATTTATGGCAAATAAGCTATACAGAGGCGTCCATGTTTCATCTCCGCAAGGAAACAGCAGGCTTAGTGCACTTAGTCTGATGATTTTCGGAGGGGATAAAACATGGACGCTTCTGTGTAGCTTAATTGGAATAATATATTTACATGCTATATATATATATATATATATATATATATATATAAGTAAACAAAGTACATTTATATTCCAAAAGCCAATATTTTTATATTTTTCTTACAAAATATTTTCAAAACAAATACATTTCAGTGCAAATTATTTCATGAATCGTTTCGCTTACAGTAAACCAAACAACATTATTATGTCAATATTGGATATGTTCACCTCAAGCTCGTCAGAAAAATACATATATATATAAAGTAGGTTGGGATAAGTAAAATTTGCACATTATTTATATCAATTCCAAGAATTCAAACACAACAACATTTGGCGTACGATTGTTTCTAAATCTATTTGTAATATTTTATTCAGAGCCCTCATAACATCACAGGTAGAAGTCACATTTAAAATGTATAATGTATATATATATATATATATATATATATATATATTCCAGTTTAATGTTAATTTATTTCGATACGAAACACCTTAGAGTTTTTATGTTAGTTTTTATTTAAAAGTATCTTTCTTATAGGACAACTTATTCGAATTCATCTGCATTATTGCATTCGTTAGTGGCCTCAAAAGGAGTTTACCATCAACAGCAAAAAGTTGACGAACTAGAACGGAGCTGGATTAACAAGAACGGCGAATAGTCATTCAACGATACAGTTAATTGATGAAACATTGCAAGGAAAGTGAAACATTGCGGTCGATCTCCAGAATACCTCGATATACTCACTGGTCCTTAATTGGCAGAGACTAGAACTTGTAATGTGGAGCGGGGAAAATATAGTTGAAATTGTATAGGAGCTGACTGCACCCTGGGAGGAAATTTTTTATTGAAATTGAAGATAGGAATGACGAGAGACATAGTGATCTGACCGAATGCCACGAAATAAATGGTATATTGAACATTATCTTCTGGCCGTGGGTGCTCGGAGCTATGTTGAACAATAGTTAGTGAACAATAGTGCGATAATGTATTTTGTTGTATGGACATATAGATCGATAACGATACGAGGGGCGTACAAAAAGCAACAGAGAAGGCATCATATTGGATCTGGTTAAAAGTAAATGATGAATCTTGGACAGACAATTAGCAACTTAATTAGTACCAATACGACCTCCTGAAGGATAATCTTCGCCATTCCAGAAGCACAGTTCAGGAGTTAGAGACGAAACTGTGAAATGGTTCCTCCTGATGATTGTGGTACTGGAACTGATTGCGAAGTTGTTAGCTGCTCTGCACTGTACGTGTTGCTTCAAAATTACTTTCTGAAACAATAGAAAAAAGACCTATTGCCCACCGGAAAGATGAATGACAAGACTGAAAGACGATTGACATTTGTAACCGCACCATGACGAAACGGAAAAATGCGACAAGAACATCGAAGTAGCAATACAGGTTTGCGACCCATGATCCTGAGATGTATTCGCAATAATCCAGGGTAAAGAGACAGATCATTGGAAAAAGGGAGAATAACAACAACAAAAAACATGGAAAATGCCTCGGAACTAGAAAAAAGAGAACAAACAAACGGAAACTTAAATGTTTCCGCTAAATAATTTGATATGTTTAAAGGTTTATGAATTCATCAAGGAAAGAGTGCAAAAATAAAGTTAATCAACGACGCAAGTCAAACGCCCATGAGACGTGTAACCTCCAGGAGACACACCAGTCTATGGTTGAGAGGAAAAACCAAACACAGAAACATCCACGGAAGGAGACTAAGATAAATGTTCTAAAAGGTAATTATGTAATAACCAGCTACGACCCTTTTGACGTAGAATTGGTAAAAATGGTAGCGCTCTTTAACTGGGTTAACACTGGAGAAAATTAGTCGGAATTTTTTATGAATAAGAGAAAAGAAAGGTGTTGCGTTAACGAGAAAGAAACGCCAAAAAGAAATGAAAGCTAGTCAAACGCCAACGAAAGAAATAACATCCGCAGGAATACAGAAAGAGAAAAAAGCATTGAGTAGTAGGTGGACAAAAGCATCTGCAGAAGAAAAGGTTGACCTGAAGCAACCGTATGAAGATGTACAGAGACAAAATGAGGAAAGTCAGAATGGAAAAGTTTGCTAAAGACTTGGAGAGTAATATCGGAAAATTGGGATGTTCCAAGGAAGAACTAGAGGACTATCAGAAAACAACATATTGTGATAAAAACAGTAGAGAATATACTATTGACACGGAGTCCAAGAAAGCCAGTACAACCAGGAGTAATGTTCGATATAAGTACGTTCATTACATAATGAGGGGATAAGCTACAATTATCGAAGCAGTGTGAATGGTTCCGACTAAGCGTTGCCTATTGATAAGACAAATGTAGAGAAAAAACTGAACGGTGGTGTCTAGCAGAAGGTATATACTTACCAAAAGAGGAACTAGGACAATTCCGCCAAATATCACTGCTAAAATCCGAGGGAAAGATTTTGTTCGCAGTTATGTATAGCTGTAATATCTTGCTATATCGAGCATGCGTATCCAATATGGTAAAGAGTCAAACACGCCAAGATCTTTCTAACGCATAAAGCTTGTCCCACGTGATAATTTGGAATGCAATTAAGTTCTTTTCTATTCCGAAAACAGCTTAGAACATGATAATTAAATATTACGATCAATTAAAAATGAGATCGTCACATGTAACTAAACAACAGACTGACAAAGTTTGGAAGTTGGCATTGGAGCAGGATGTACGATATCAGTGACCTTATTCGTATTTGTGATGGAAATGTTGTTGAGATAAACAGATTGTGAGAAACGCTTGTTCAGACTCAACTGGGAACGATTATGGACGATGTTGCTGCAAAGTCAAAACACATAGAAGGAATGGAAGAAGGAAGTGGACCAGTTAGAAAAGCTTATTTACTAGGCAAACATGAAACTTAAGGCTAAGAAACCAAGACGTGTAACTTATAAGAAGGGTAAGCGAAAAGAAGATAAGTATATGATCCGACGGAAAGTGATCGTAACAGTACAACTAGAACCGGTTAAAAGTTAGAGATACATTATGTGAGAAAAACTAAAGGAGATAACGCGCCAGACAGAGGTAAGAGGTAATTGAAAAGACCGAGTTAACTGGGAAGTACAAATGTTAGTATCTGCACTTGGGTACGTATCTTCGGATAGTGTGGCCATTGCAGGTGTACGAAGTACAATTGATGCGATTAGAACGAATCCAACAACAGTTCGGATTAGATATAAGAAAGTTGTTGGGACTAGCAAGACTGTTGAAGAACTCAGTAATATTTGGAAGAAAGGGACAGCTAAAGCTACTTATTGCATCACTCGTTGAAGAGTATAGTGATAAAGGTAAAAAATAAGGACAATCATTATTAAATACGGTCCACCTGAAGTATGAACGGTGAAAAAGTGGAAGGCAGAAAAGCGACCCAGACTACAATTAACAGCTAACAGGACTAATATACTACTTGTGCTGTATAGACTACGTAAGAAGGACAAGATATACAAAATGTTTTGTCTTTCTTCATGAATAACCTACGGTAAAGAAGCGAGTCTATGGTTACTGAGATAAGGAAAGAAGAATATGAGGGAATATCAATACACCTAATGCAGTGTCGTCACAAAGATCGGTGTGTTCGTTGGGAAGGATTTGTGGTGAACTAGAAGATTTGATGAAAAGTGATTTGGCATGGAAGCGATGCAATGCCATCTCCAGTAAATTTTGTTCGATGGGGAGTAGAAAATGATGAGAAATGCAGATGCGAGAAATGAATAGTTCTCAGGCATATTCTGTCTAATCGTAACTTAACACTATTTGTTCCACGCGAAGGCAAAACCGAGTCATGAAAGTAATAGAAAAAGCTACTACATCAGAAAGTAAATAAGTTTAATAGAAGAAGAACTCCTACAAATATGAAAGATTAAAATGATGAACATTCACAGGGCGAGGGACTCATTCAAGAATACAGTTAATTAACGAAAGATTTCAAGTTTTCCCATGCGGGTAGACCGCTAAAATACATCTATGTTCTTACAGCAGAGACCAGAACTTGTAGTGTGGAGCAAGGAAAAGAAGTTAGTGATTATGTTGGGGCTGATTGTACCCTGGGAAGATAATTACGTTATTGAAGACAGATAAGAATAGTGAGAGATATGGTGATATATTGACTGAGGTGTAGTAATAAAATTAAACGTTGAAGATTATCATTCGGTTGTGGGTGTTCGGTGCTACATTGAGAGAAATTTAATCACCCTACGGCGACATCAATTTTGTTGTACGAACACAAAGTTAAAGAACTTTACGGTGGACGTACAAAAAGCAGCAGATAAGGTATTATGTTGGTTCTCGTTGAAATGAAATCATGGGTGTTGGTACCAATAGGACTTCTTCAGAAAAGCATTAGAAGACCACGGGTCTCATTACAATTAGTATTAAAATAATCTAATAAAAATAAACATTGAAGTAATTTGACTATATTTTCCTTCACAATTATGCATATATATCATAATGGTTGTTTCAAGCACAAATCTTTGCCATGTTTCTTAAATATTTTATGAAAACACCTTTTGAAATTCTTTGACCACATATCAATCCAGCAAAATGTATGCTGTAAGGAAAGAAACTGAGCGAAAATTCCGTCACCAGAATTTACTTTTGGTGACAACGTTTGGTTATGGTGTTAGTTTTATACATAAGTCCTCTTCAATGTGGTTCTTAAATTCACGGGACCCTAATGTCACCGATCTTATTAAAAAGAAACGCTCCATTTTTCTTTTTTGTTTTGTTTGCGTATGGTGTAACAAAAACTGGAAATATCATTTTAAAGGAAAACAATGTTCCTCTTGTCCTGGGTCGACACGTACACTGGCCGAGTTCAGTCATTTTACTTCGAAGTAGGAAGTTTTTAGGGAATATCACATAAACAAGCTGCATATGTATCCTGCTCAGATTTTCAATATCGTTAGTTTTTGCAGTTTTAGACGGGAAGAATTCCTCCTAAACAAAACAAACTAACTGGTAATACCTAGTTTGGTATTAATCCTGGGCGGCCTATGCCGGCTTCCTACGAAAGAGGAAGTTTACAGGGAATATCCAATTCACAAGTGGTCCCCAGCCGCACATATATGCCGGTTATGGGAAGATGACATACAGCGCCTAGCATTCCCAAATGGTCACCCATCTGACACTGGCCAGGCTCAATGTCGCTTAACTTCGGTGATCTTACAAGAACCGTGTATAAATGCGTCTGATATTTTAAAATGGTCGCTCATCTGTTACTGAACAGGTTTAACGTAGCTTAACTTCAATGATTTAACGAGAACCAATGTGTCAAGTTAAAAATCACTGGCCATGGGGCTGGCACGGTAGCTAAATGGTTAACGACGAAGACTGAAGGCCCGGGTGTGTCGGGTTCGAATCCAGTTCGTTCCACAGAAACACTTTCATCAAAATCCACACCTGACCTGGTGTCTAACCTCTTGGAGAGGAGATAAATAAAATACATATATCGATCTCGTTAAATATAATAACCGATGATATTTTACCTTTGAATGATACTAGAAGACCCATTTATTACCCTCATTCCAAAATTTCCTTCCCTCTATTCTCCTCCTCCAACAACTTCTCGTCTCGTTCGCCGTTACTCACTATTTCAAACATGGCAAAAACAAGGAACATTATTATATAGATAACTATATTTCTCGCTTTTCTTACAAACATACGCACGAGAAATCTCCATTATAGTAAAAATAGTATAGAAAAGGGTATATTAAAACTATGGCATCGTTTATTCTTTACTAATGAGTCACCGCTTATCATGGCCCAAAAGCAACTCGAGGTAATAATTATTGGTGCTTGTATAATAAAAAGCCGAAAAAAAGTTTTTTTTTTGTCTTTTAGTGTTGGAGAGGTAAATAAGGGGCAAGTAACTCTTACCACGAATTTTAAGCAAGATTTTCCAGTAATCAAAACTGATGGCTTTAATTGGCGTTGCACATGTGGCTACTGTGCAAGGAGAACGTCGATTAGACATAAAAGGGTGGGGGTTAGGGTTAGGGTTAGGGTTAAGGTTAGAAAAATATTGTTCGAAGGCTAGAGCTGTTGTGAAGAGTTACCTGCCCCTTATTTACCTCTCCAACACTAAAAGACAAAAAAAACTTTTTTTTTCGGCTTTTTATTATACAAGCACCTAATTATTTGTTATCATTACAATAACAACCACCAGCCAGTAAATAAACAAAACAATAAACCGATTCTCAGTTCTGTTGCCAAAAGTTTGAGGAATAAGATTTATAATAATTAGATAAGTAAGGCTGAATTTTTATTAAACTTTTTTCATTTGGCTTCTATTAAATACTAAGATACTTAATCTATAGTAATAGGTAATACATGTGTCTGTCTGTGTCCGTTGATTACTTCTAGGTAATAAGACACAATAACTTGATTAACGTTTTGTACCTTGCCATAAAGGGGTATATGATTATACACATATCGACGCAGGATCATATTTATCTTGATTTTTTCTGTGACATATTTTTTACCTCTGATTTTAATCTGATTTAAACTATAGTTCGATTATATCCAAATTATGCTGATTCCAATTAAACCGTCTGAGATTCTCGTTAAACCGTTTTTAAAAGATGGAAATGTCCAGTAATTTTTTAGATTATAGAAATATCAATCGTTTTAAGACCGTTTGATAGGAATGTAAATCCGGAAAATTCGCGCTACTTGTTTAAGTTATATTTCCACGCAGCTTTCGCCATAAGATTATGTTTTATTTGTTTTGGTAATATTTCATCCGATAGTCCTCCAAAATGCCTTTTTTTTCCAATTATTTCTTATTTCCTCCAAATACTGCCTTAAAAATTGTTTACGCTGTTGCTGTTCTTAATTCCATCTGGCAACTTGTAGGATTCGTATCAAGTAAAAAGGGAATTCAAATTTAAAAATGACCGAATTCAAAATATCCGAATAGAAATTGGGATTTAAAGAAAACAGTATTTTTTTTTCGAATCGGATTATTTAAAATATCGAATTAAGAATTACATCTGGATTAAATGAAAAAAAAAAACTAAAAAAGATTATGAATGATAATTTGAATTTAAAAAAATCTGATTAAAAAAACACGAATTAAATTCGACATAATTATTTAAATCCTATGCAAAACTTTAAAGACTTAATGCTTAGTAAAGATAGAAAAAAATATAAGCAAAAAATCTTTTATTCTATAATAAAAAGCAATGTGTATTTATTTTTAAATATATTTCTGTCTCGTCGCACAAAACCCCGCCGGACAAGTAAGCGAATAGGGGACACAGATTTATTTCTATAACATTTTTTTTCTTTTTTGCCTTTCTACTTTCTTTATCGATTCATATGTTTCTTCTTTCTTTTTTCTTTTTTAAAACTTTGCAGTTTCAGACATTTTTTTTTAAATTTCATATTTCTTTATGTGGGCGACGATTGTTCCCTTTCAATTTCACTTCCGTTAACGTTTTTATGGGTTTTTTTACATCCGGTGTCATTTTTTGTTAATATCTTGCTGCCTTACCTCTCAGTAATCAAATAAAGAAAATTAAAGGAAGACCTTTTTCAAAAACAAGGTCAAAGTGAAGGATGGTGTTTTTGGTCATCAGAAATGACTCGCGATTTTTTTCTTTCAACTCGCAACGGTTCAGTCCTATTCCACTAAAAATCATTTCTACATTGATTTATTGTGTAATTATTAAAAAAATATCAATTACACACGCCATGCTTTATTTGTTCTAACTTTAAGCACGTTCGTTCTGTTTTCGAGATAAGTATAACGTAAAATTACTATTAGATTTTTCAACCAGTTTTTTGCAAAACAATCCTCTGTCTACAAAGTAGTGTTGTGGAGTCGGACGGTATGAGATCAGACTCCGAACCCGACTCCTAGGATTCCAAAGATTCTGACTCGGACTCTTAGGATTCTAAACAATTACGACTCTGACCCATATGATTCTAAAAAATGACGACTCCGACTCCGACTCCCAAAGTTCTAAAATACCCGACGCCGACTCTCAAAGTTCTAAAATACCCGACCCCGACTCTCAAAGTTCTAAAATACCCGACGCCGACTCCTAAAATTCCCAAATATCCGACACCGACTCCTAAAATTCCCAAATATCCGACACCGACTCTTTATTTTAAAATTTTCTAATATACAGACTGTCTGTTGATTCTTTGGATACAAAAAGATCCGAATACGACTTCATTCAAAACTTCCCATTAAATCTGACTTCGACTCCAGTAAACTAAAATTGGCCCAACAGACGAACCAAACCAAACAACTGAAGGTGGCCCTCACGTTACAGCACCTCAAACGTTATGAACAATTAACACATTTAAAAAAATTAAAATCAGTCTGAAAGTCAATAATACTAATAGCAATACTTTATCTTACAATAAATAAAATACGTGGACCCCCATCTAATATATTATGTACTGGATTTTTCTTTTGTTTACATCTTTGGAATATTAACAATTACACATTCCAGATATAAAAATATTTATTCATTTTTTGCAGTTTACTATATGCGTTAAAAGTAAAATTTCCCGTAGCCTACTTAATTTTTTGAACGATAAAAAGCACGTTTATAAAGGCCTTTTCGGGATAAAAAGTATAGGTCATCATTTTACGTTAAATGTACATAAGATGACACAGGAGCCTCGCTCGCCCTTGAGTCAGAGTGAAGTATGGGTGTGTTCGGCCCTAGGAGGCCATCCTCCCAGGCATTACTTTCTTCTTCGGGAAGGGAATTAGTTTATTGCCCGTCACCTGAGGCGCATCCAAAGGAGAATGCCGACAGGACCAATTAAAACAAATTTTTCACTAATATCGACTCATGCTTTTAGGATTCTAAAAAATTCGACTACGACTCCTAAGATTTCAAAACCTTCCAACTTCGACTCCTTATTTTAAAGTTTTCCAATATTCAGTGTTTGCTGATACTTCGGAGATGAAAAAATCCGACTCCGACTCTTATGATTCTTACACCTCCTTCTAAAACTTCCAATACACTCCGACTCCGCAACCCTAGTTTTAATGATGATGATATATCTCTTCTCTACGAATTCAAAAGTATCCAACTCCGACTCCTTATTTTCATGTCTTCTTATATTCAGATTGGCTGTTAATTCTTCGGTGGTTAAAGAATCCGACTCCGACTCTTAGCATTCTTACGACTCCAAAAACCCAAAATGTTAACCTATACTTGGGAGAGCTGGTTTCTCCACTATAATACCCCATTATAATATAGCTTCCATTCCAGTAGATTCTTTCTAAAAACTGCATGTTTGTGGAACTCTGTTCTTGCTGACTGTTTTCCTCCTACCTATAACCTTTGTCTTTTCAAGACTAAGGCCAACAGGCGCTCCTATCTTTTCGATAATCATCTTTTAGTTCTTGTTAGCTCTTTACATCAAGTGGTTTCATGCATTGTCTGTAGCGATTTCCATAACAAAACAACATTTTAAAAATAACCTGACGCCGTATCTTATTTTACTACAGTAGGAAGGTAGGACAATTTATATTTACATAGCAAACTGAACACCTTTCTAAAAATTGAACAGGAAATTGATACATTTAGGGGGAGCCACTGCTTAGTCGAAAACATTACGAAAAATTAAAACTTAGTCGATAATATTACGAATAATTAAAACTAAAAGAAATTTTAGTCGGAAAATTGTTACAGTAAGGTGGGGGTAGGGGTTCCTTATCTGAAAAAATATGAGAAGAAAAAAATGCTCTAATCAAAATAACAAAAACAAAAAAGGAAAACAAATAACAAGTAACAACTAAAAATAAAAGAAAGTAAAAAAAAAAAAAGGAATAATCTTGCGAAAACATGCGTTTTACTTGCTCACCATGTTAGTCGACACCGACGGGGGTGAATCACTCCTCCAAACAAGTTGTGTGTTCGCCGATAACTTTTAAGGTTTCCTCTTTCCTTAATACCTTTTTTTTTCTTCTTCTTTTTCTTTGTAAACACTTGGGTGATCTCTCTCCCTCTTTTGCGTTTGTACTTTTCGCTTTGGTAGCCAGAAAGCCACTTCTATAAACAATATCAGTCGTTTTTCTTATTGTAATTTCTTTTGTTGTGTTTCTTTTCTTAACAGTTTGAAATACAACAGCATGTGTTGAAACGGGTGGAATGTTCCTCCTCCTTCTTCACGTCTAAACGTTTTTATCCGTGTGTATGTCAGCGTGAAATACACGCAAATAAAGAATATTATCTCAGTACTTACGGGACCCCGTGGAATTTCCCCGGTGCTTTAAACATCAATCTGTTATTCCTTTTGAAATAATAAATGCCTGCCAGGGTCAATACTATTTAGAAAAATAATCCTTGCTTCTTCTTCCGTAAGAATAATTGTCCTTGTCAGAAAAAGATACTTTAAATAAATAAAACGAATATGTCTCTTTTTTTTTCTCTACTTATTTATTGTAGAAATGTTATTCATCTTCAAACAATAAATATTCTGTCCCATTAGGGTAAACATAATTGTCAGCTAAATATTCTTCAAATCAATAAAACGAATGTCACTTTTTGAAATGTATTCGTTGAAAATTGTACTGTTTTGACCGACATAATTTGATTTTGGAACCATTCATTTAAAAATGCGTAAAGTCGGAATCTTTTACCTTAACGACATCGGATTAATCACCGCCCACCATCTTTGTTAATCAAACGATCTCATTTTTTTAAATTGTGTGAAAGGTGATAACGTACGTACGAACATGAAATGCTGTAGCGTATTATTGTATCGATTGATTAATAAAATTATCAAAGAGATTTCGTGTGTCTGTGTGTGTGTTTCGTCTATACGTAACTTTGATAAATACGCATGAGTTTTGTTTTTGATATTAATTGAATATTTATTGAAACCAAATAAGGAAAAACTAAAATTATTTTTTAGAAATCCTATTTAAGAAAAGTTGTTAACACGACTATGTTTTCAATTATTTTTATCTAAACTTTGCATACGATAATGGATCTCTATCCGCACAACGTCTGGTATATACAGCTCGTTATGAATATAGATGCATTTAAATGCGTTTCTTGATCTGCGTCACAATGTTTGACGGGCGTTTTACATTAAATATTTATTGTCAAGAAACATGTTTTGTTTGAAATCTTTTTTTTTTATAAGTTCTCTTTTTACATACATTGGATATGTTAAAAAGAAAAACAGAATGTATAATATTTTCTTTCGTGACTTAAATAGTATATTTAAATCAATCAAACCTGTGTCGAATTTATGAAATGATGTAAAACATAAATGTTATTTTTTTAAAGCACTTTTTTTTTAATCTGAAAAAAAAAAGCAAACAAACGCATATCTTCACCTTCGCGTTACGTCGTTAATGGGTATTCACGGGCCAACTTTGTTTCATGACGTCATAATTCTTCGCATATTTTTTTTCGTTCTGAAGCAATGTTTATTTATTTTTTCTTCCAATCCAGAGTTTTCCCTCTTTTTTTTTGGGGGGGGGCTGTATTTTTCCCACATTAAAAAAAAACAAAACAAAACAAAAACAATCTTGTGTCTAAATTTACTCTCGTTGAGAGGCAATAAAGAGAAACTATCGAATATGATATTTAGTTCAATTGTATATCTTATAAATATATATATATATATTTTTTTTTACTTTTAGGTTTCCTTGTTTTGAGTGGCAGCGCTGAGGTGGTTACGAGTGCGGACTCAGCGTTCGAGTTCCGTCGGACGCATTGAACCACTTTCACTACGGATGTTGACAAACTTCACGTGGTCCCTCCGGTGAGTATCTGATAGTAAAGAGAAATTGAGGAAGCTAATGCAAACACCTGAGAAATAGCAAGTCTGTATATTGCAACCTGCGGGATTCATACGGATAGATCTGAATATAAATTATAGAACGAATCAAAACAAATGAAGGTTTTAAATTTGTTATGATCGTTTAGGGTTTAAAAATCTTGGCCATATTTATAACTATCCAAATTCCCCACCTCTCGCTTTCGTTATATATATATATATATATATATATATATATATATATATATAAAACTTTTTTATGTGAAATAGGCTCTATTCAATCCATATTACGTTTAGGTAAAATGCATACCTTCTTCAGGCCTAGAAAATGTTCATATCAAGTTAGAAACGCATCTCTCCTTGAATAGGTGGAGGGGGTGTTAGGAAAAACAGAGAGGAATACACGTGGGCATGCTAAAAAGGGAAATATGTAGAATGAAGAGTGATAAAATGAGTGATTACTGCTTTTTTAAAAATTACCTGGTTAAAAAAGTAAGATGTTCCAGAAGTTGTTATACATTTGTATCCATAATAGCGAATAATCTCCTGACTGTTATCCAAACGGTCAGGTTTCGAATCTCATTTGAATTTCTCTTGAAATACTAATGAAGTCCACCCACACTGACTTACTGTGAAACGGCGAAACAGCTGGCTGTAGATGAATATGCGTGTGTGTTATATTTGTAAACATGGATGACATCCTAAAATTCTTCAAAAACGTGTATCAGATTTGTATAATTAAGTACACACAATCTTCACGCACCTGCCTGCCACAGGGTTCAAATATGACTCGATTATATTGGTCTTGTGCTATACTTAGACTTTATAGACTTTCGAATGTTTACTCTTATTGATGTCCACACATTATTTGTTCGTTTTATTCTATTTTCATTTATTTTTTAATCATTATTTTTTTCTTATTTTTCTATTATTAATTCATTCTTTTTTATATATATCTCGGCGTTTGTTTGTTTGTTTTTAACACAGTTATTTATCTATATTAATAAAATTATTAAACAACTTCACATGTGTGTGTGTTTGTGTGTGAATTCTCGCATCTGCGTAACTTCGATAATTACACATTGATTTTTTTTTCAATATTATTTATAAATTATAATATTTAAACAATAAAAAAATCTCGAAAGCTAAACAAAAATTGAAGTAAAAAAAAGACTCCCGGACAACACCGGGTAGGTACAGATAATAATTATGTGTTACATATTCGTGTTATATGTTGCATCATTACATAACAGACACCGCGATTTCAAACGGGACAGTAATAGCCATTAACTTGCCTCCCCACGAGGGCAAAGTTAGACCCAAGGTCGGTTTTGAATATAGAGAAAAATCCAGCTCCCCAAAATATGGAAGTCTGGATTGGAACACAAATTTAAACTGCCTCAGTCTAGAAGGATTTCTCCTTTACTGACTGAGGATAAAAAAGATGAAGTGTTGTATCAGTGTATACTACACGTTGCTCTTGGCCAAAAGACCAAGTAAAATTGTGTCGTTATCCCTTACAAAAACACTTGGAATTACGAACCTACATTAACGGTGAAACACGTTTCTTAAGGATTTGACTTTTTTTTTGTAATCTCCCTGACAACAACCCGGCCGACACACTTCGCCCCCACACGAACATATGTACTCCAATGTTTTGATTTTCGATTTTTTGTTTTCGCTTCCCAAAATAGTAAAAGAATCCACGACTGATAATCCACCAAATGGAATTAGAAATAGTAGCAATTCTTGCAAATGACTATTACTGTTAGTGTTATCAACAGCTGAGTTCTTTTTGGTTGTCTTAGTAGTACCATCATCGTCTCGTCCAAATAATTGAATCACGTTGTTTATGGAAGCAGAGGTCCCAAGAAGAAGAAGAAGAAGAAGAAGCTGAAGAAGAAGCTGAAGAAGTAGAAGAAAAAGAAGAAGAAGTAGAAGCTGAAGAAGTAGAAGAAAAGAAGAAGTGGAAGAAGAAAAAGATGGTTTCTCTTAAGATCTTTCTACTCTTGCTGCTACTTCCTATGGGTCGACCTGAACTTTTTTGTTCTTTTTTTTTTTTTTTTCACTCGTTCTGTGACTCTGGATGCGTCGGGTATAGTCAGCGCTGATGAGGCAGTGCACCGCTGTGAGCTGTGGAGTTATGTCGGCCAGGGGGGGTAACATGTCTCAGCCAAACCTGATCCCCTTTCTCTTAGCTAAACGCCTACCCCCAAACCGACCTCCAACACTACCAACTTCCAAGTGATTATTGCCCCGACCCTATCTGTGTTTATTTTGATTTATTTTTTTCTTGTATTTCGATGTCTTTTAATTTCCCTCTTCCCCCCCCCTCTCTCTCTCTCTCTCTCTCTCTCTATGTCTCGACGGTATCTGTACGTCGTATTGATGACCCCAGGTCATTCATATTTATTTTATTTGGTATTATATTTATTTAATACTATCGCCACTTGATCTCTTAGTGTTTTCGATTATTCAAAGCAGACCGGCATAGATACGTGTTGAGAAGTGCGTGGGTAGCGGTACAAGTCAGCCACAAAGAGTTAGATATATGAACCCATACGCTTTGCGCAGAGGCAATTTTGCGCAGACACTGTTCATACCACTCGAGGATACGTTCTCGGCAATCAGTCCGACAGACTCTAGGCCATGTTGTAGGGTGGTGGCCTTTTTTTCAGTCAGGCGGAGGTATGGTTCTGTGCAGTTCTATGAGGTCCACATTCCCAGGCTTTATCTTCTCTCTTAATTCATTGCTAATCGCCTGAGGTGCGTTTAACGGGGAATACCGACAGGGCTGCTCTGGCATTTTTCGTAGGCCAGAGTGTACTTTCTCTTTTACGCTGACTTTTGAATCTCCACCTTCCGACCTTGTGTCACATGTTTCCGCGGTGTGTGTGTGTGGGGGGGGGGTAAATACTAGATATATGAACCGATATTTCTTAGAGATAAGAGCCGAACGGATCTAAGCTTGCAGGAGGGCTTCGGAAAAAATGATCCAGCAATACTCTGCAGGTGTCCTTTGTTATATTTATTGCTTAAAACTTTTTGCCATAAAACTATATAGAGTCACTTTTAATAGTAACACCATATGAAAATGTTACTGTGCATTTGTGTTCATCTGGCTCAAACTGAAATTTTCTTAAGCTGCCACTCTTTTGAAAATTGCTACCATATTAATTTTTTGAAAATTGCTACCATATTATTTTTTTTGAAAATTACTACCATATTAATTTTTTGAAAATTGCTACCATATTAATTTTTTTTTAAAATTGCTACCATATTAATTTTTTTGAAAATTGCTACCATATTAATTTTTTTGAAAATTGCTACCATATTAATTTTTTTGAAAATTACTACCATATTAATTTTATTGAAAATTGCTACCATATTAATTTTTTGAAAATTGCTACCATATTAATTTTTAAAAAAATTGCTACCATATTAATTTTTTTGAAAATTGCTACCATGTTAATTTTTTTGAAAATTGCTACCATATTAATTTTTTGAAAATGTGTACACCTTATAGGCTAAAAAAATATCATTAACATTTCATAGTTTTCTGATTGTTTAGGGATTATTGCTATTTTTATTTTAATGAGTCACCACTTACTAGGCTAAAAGCTACTCGAGAATAAGGGCTAATGTGATTGTCAGTTGGATGGTGAACAATACTATGAGAGGATTGGAAATGAATGGATGGAATGGATAAAATGTAATTACTTTAGAGGACGGCTCGACAAGATTTTGTTTACATTGTAATTGAAGGCAACCATGTTGTAGACTGCAGGTGAAAGGCCTCATGGCAATCTGTTTCACAGACGTTAAGTTCTTGGAAGGAAACTCTGCACATGGAAATTTCGTATGGTATTAGGTGCACATGGCAAGTAAGGAACATTTTTTACTGCGGTGTTAGAAGACGAGTTGTTGCTGCTAATTGTTTTGAGGAATATTTTTTTTACAATCGAGTAATCGCTGATCAAGGTCCACAGGCCACTCGAGGATAAGGCTGATTGAGTTTGACAGGTAGACGGTGAAACACCGAGGGTTACCCCGCCGAATAAACCGGTATCGTCCGGGCGTTCGGGTCTGGATTTACGCCGGTCTATTGGTTGTCGGTCCTGTGCAGTTCTAGGAGGTGCACCCTCCCAGGCTTTGCCTCCCCTCTTTGGGGAGGAGTAAGTTTATTGCTTACTGCCTGAGGCGCCCCTACCGGGGAATGCCGACAGGGCTACGCAGACAATTTTTAAACAGCCAGAGTGCTCAAATTCTCGAGCGCTGGTTCCTCCCTCACTTTCCCGACCTCGTGTCACATCTTATCTTGTGGGAGAAAGATAAATAGAACCGAGGGTATTAGTAACGATGGTTGGAACTGGTCACAAAGTGACTATTTAAGAGGATGGCTCAACAATAATTTGTTTACATTGGACTTGAAAATGGCAATGATATACTCAGCCGGAAAGCAGCTCCGTGGTATTGTGTTCCACAAAGGTAATGAAAGTGACATGGCGTAGTTGTTACAGGAGTTGACTGTTAGTTTGTCGCGCCGGGTTCAAATTGTATGCAGGATAATATATTAATTTCACTAATACTCTTGGGGAAAGTATGAATCAACATATCCTTTCTCCAGCTATAGATTAAATAGTACAGTTGGTTAGACTCCCAACTTTCCATTGTACAACTAGTCTAGGGGAAAGAATGACTCCGAAATAATACCAGTTTTTCTCTGCTTATGTCGACATTGCTTCTTGTTGTTCTGTTCCTATTTCCATTGGACTGAAGCAATGCCAGTTCAGGAGATACACAGTTGGATATTGTGCAACTTCTGTTTCACTATAGATTTCCATTACAGGCACCCTTACAAGGAGTGTCCATTTTCTCTCGAGATTGAAGTGGAGCCAACATTGGCCATTAAAAAAAATAACACGTTTCGGTGTTTATAAAACTACTCTAGTAGAGGCGTCGCATCGTAGATTGCAGTTCATGAGTTCCTGCATGTGAGTGTGTTGGAGTACAAAGCATTCGTGCGGATTTCGATATTACAGTGCGTATTTGTTTGAGTACAGATATAGAAAGCTAAAAGAAATGAAGGAAAGAAGGCGAGAAAAGAAAATAGAATTTCAAAAAAGAAAGAAAAGTAGAAGGTGTTAGAGATAATAGAATACGAATGTGATAAAGAGGAAGGAAGAAGAGAAGAAAAGGGAAGAGAAATGGAATTAAACAATGGGAGAAATGGCGGAATAATCAAAGAGAAGCAATAAAGACAGAAAGAAAGGGAAGAATGAAAATGAATGAGAACAAAAGATGGAAATGGAAACACTTAAAAGGAAAGGCAAAGGAAGAAAGGAAACACACAAAATAAGGAATGAATCGACTACAAAAAAAGAAAGCAAAAGGGAAAGAAAGAAAGAAAGAAAGCGAACATTAGAAAAAGATTAAAAAAAGAAATAAAGAAAAAAACTAACCGCCAAAAGAAAGAAACAGAGAAAGAATGAAAAGAAAACACATGAGATAAAGAATAAAAGTAACGGAAACGAGCTCAAAAAGAAGGAACTAACTGGAAAGAAAGAAGCGAATAAATACAAAAAAAAAGAAGGAAAACAATGCGAGAAAGAAAGAAGGAAAGAAAGATCAAGGACAAATACGGCAATGGATTACATTTTGTACAAAAAAATGAATGATAATTTTAAAAAATAGACAGAACTGACAAAAGACCCCCATCCCTGATTCCGTAACAACCAATTATTGTGGATTGAATGAAAGCAAGAAAGAAAGAAAGGAAGGAAGACTGAAAGAAAGAAAGAACGACGGAAATAAATAAATGCAAAAACATGAAAAAAAGGTGTTAGACGAAACAAAGAAAAACAAACGAAAAGGATAGCATACTCTCTTCGGGGAACTTCTCCACAAGATTGAGAACAGAACTTGTGCTCAGGTGGGGGGGAGGGGCGCTGTTCTGTTTTGTAATTCTTTTTTGGCAGGGAGCTTTATGTATCCGCAAATCTAATATTGGGCAGGCTCAACGTAGCTTGATTTCGGTGATCTAACGAGAACTGGTATGTAACGTATGCCGTGGCAATAAGAAAGAAGGAAAAAACTTTAAAATAATTGCCCTCCCTCCAAAAAAAATATAACAACAAATAAATAATAAACCAACGACAAAATCGTCCCCGGAAGTAACTAAACTTAGTTCATTTTATCAATAATTTTCAGTCCTCCCATGAAGTTCTTTCAACTAGCTATCATCCCATCATTAAGTCTTATCCTCCACTGGCCTTCGACCTTGTATAAGAGTTGTGACCTTGAAGAGACGATAATCAATAAGACAACACGGTGGTATATTTACAAGAGTGTGTATTTACAGAAGTACAGAATAGTATGTTACAGAATGACTGCTTCGAGACTGCGTCGCAATCTCCTCTATACATTAGGTCTAGAAGAGTCCATATATTCACGAAATAAGGTAGATCACCATCACACCATAACAATAAGTGGTGATCGATCAGTAAAATAAAGAAGCAAGAAATAAATATTCAGTATGTTTTTATAGAAATCGCTCCAGACAAGGCATGAAGCCACTTGATGAAAGTAGCTAAAAAAAGAAACTATTATAGTGGAAAGCCTCCCGGCATCTGAATACCTCTACAGTGAAAAGGGTGGGATTTTTTAATTGTCGGATCGGTTGGGGATATTTACGTCAAGGGAGCACCAGAGTAGCAAGTTCGTCAGAGCACACTGCATTGACGTATTTGTGAAACAAGCACAGGAATGCAACATTGCGGCGATGGGACAGGGGCTGGCACTTGGTTGACAGTGTGGGACCTATTAGATTAGGGTCTCTTTTTTTACCCTGTCTAAGAGGGAAAGGCTAGTGGTTGGTACACCAGCCCAGATGTAACAACAATACTCTATGCATAGACGAATGGTGGCTTTTTAAAGGTATAGGATACTGGCATATGTGCGAAGTTTTCTAGCACGTTAGAGGGAGACCACCTTTCTTGCAGCAGCATTGGCAATGTCTTCTATGTATTTGTTCCAATTCATGTTACCTGTAAATGTTGGGACGATGAGTTTGAATGGTGGATTCTCAAGTAGAGTACTTTTAGCCAATGCAATTAGTATAATACTAAAACTCCGAGGATCTTCCTCGTTTGCTTGCACATTGAATACATTCGATGGCGGGTGAGAGAGTGAATAAGACGATAAGTAGTACGAGATAGAAGTGATAATAGTTAAGTGGATAACGGCACGGACTGACAAGTGACAAGTGCGTTCTATAGAGCCACTTTAACTTAGAGGTGTTCGAAATCTTCACGTGGTCAATCGCGATGCAAACAGCAGTATCAAGCTGGTCAAATAATTAAACAATTGATTCATACAAATTCATACATTCATTACAGTAATGAGAAGATAGTTAAAGGATGGCTTAAATAAATAGATGACGTGAAAAAAATGGATCAACTCGTAAACGGTCTTCCATCTGGTTAGTCACCGTAGAAACAAGAGTAAAACCGTGTGTTTATTTTTTGTCGTAATTGACATCTCCGACGGAATGTTGTCTCTGTTTTGATGCTTCACATCGGTCAGTGAAGGAGACGGGCTTTTAAATTGATTATTTACCTCCCTCTCACAGCGGGAAGATGTGACACAAGGTCGGAGAGTGGGGTATGTTATGCCAGCGCAAAGGAGTAGCGCACTCTGAGCCTGCAAAAAATACTTGGGCAACCCCGTCAGCATACCAGGGTAACCGAGCCTCAGGCAGTTAGCAATAAACTAACTCCACCCCAAACATGGGAGACAGGGCCTGGTAAGGTGGACCTCCTATGACTACCTAGAACTATACCTCAGTTCGACAAAAAGAGGCCCCCATCAGTCATAATGACTCATCTCCATCGGACTGGCTGTCGAGAATAATCCTCAACACAGTAAGTATTGCGTCTCTGACTTTCACAGTACGACTGTGCAAGAAAGACAACTCTAGACTGAGACAATTTGTATTTTTATCCCAATCCAGAATGCCATTTTCTGGGGAGCTTAATTTTCCCCACATTATAAACCGACTTTGTGTCTAATTCTTCCCTCGTGAGGAGGCAAGTAAATATATATATATATATATATATATCTCCGTCGCTTATTTGTGAAATATTGCTAATTTCTCTTAAATTGAAAGCGGGCAGCAAAAAAATATACATCTATATACCTTCACCACCCGTTAAAGACGCGCATATATACTTTACCTATACTGTACTAACGTTAAAATAAGGGGTCACGGGTCATCAAGTAACCGTATAATTACTATCTAACAAGTTCAACGGCCTGCGTATAAGAAATAAGCCCCGTTCTAGGCGTAGACTATTTGTTCGGTCTTATTTCGTCCATTTAGTTCTGAGATGAACAATGCCATTCGGTTTTAGTAATAATAAGGTTAATATAAAAGTGTCTATTAACTTCTTACATGTCTGTATGTGTTAGATCGAAGCTACCTAAGGATATAATAGATTTAAATTACACGTCGTACTACGGAGGACCAATGTTTTGATTTGAGGAAAATATCCGGACGGCGGTTCGTCACTTAATTCTCGTTGTATATATGATACGTGGCTGCAGCCGGCGTTGTCTTTTTTTTTCTTTGTTTTTCTGCTTCTTTTTTTTAACAACAGCGGTTGTAAAAGGTATTAACAATGAGAACACCTAATTATTTGAAGTTTACAAATTTTTTTTCTTCCGGGTTTTGCTTTTTCTTTTATAGTATACAGTATAGATACATAATAACAACGGAAAGGTTAGGCACAATCTCAGTTGATAGTGGGAAACCAACTCCCTAAAAAGGGTCTGGCTGAAAATAAAATCCTCGTTCATCCCGTACACATCCTTTCATAAGCCGACGAAGCGAGCGGACATGACTTCACCTGTTCTGGGGCTGACGGGATTTCTATGAGAATATGGATCAGTCTTTGTAGAAACCTCAGTTAAGATAAGACGTATTGAAAATGGTCTGGTAACACGATAACAATAACGCCATGTAATTAAAAAGCAATGTATTCTCATTTATGTACTCCGTTAGGCGAAAAACAATAACAGCCACCGTAATAAAAGAAAAGGAAAAAATAAAACCTCCACGCCATCCAAAATGAGAGATTGTAGCATAGATCATGGCTTGGACAGAATACAGACGTCTTTGTAAATATATAAAAACTTATGCTGATAATTCAAAAGATTATGAGTGTCAAATAAGACCAATGGATAAATATGATTGTTGCGAATTTTTGAGAATAGGGCACTATTTATCAATACTAAATTCGCTAACAGTGTTGTAAATGAAAGGGATAGAAACATAGTAAACGAACAAAACACACAATTATATATATATATATATATATATATATATATATATATATATATATAGGTGTAATCAGTAAACGGAAAAAATAAGCGCACAAATCGGAGAAAAAAATAATAGATAACAACTGGGAATGAATAAACAAATTGGATGATTTTAGAAGCAAAGTATATCCCAATTTCAGTTTTTGTTGTTCTTGTGTGTCGGGATAGTCCGTAGGACATTTTCGGGAACCATTCCCTTCTTCAAGACTTCCACGAAGTGTGAACAGAGTTCTTTAAAACGGCTAACTATTTTCCGTTGACTGATTACACCTATATTCATATAAATATACATCTAAACACGAAGCAAACGTAGACACAATATTCTCTCTCTTTTATTCTCTCTCTCTCTCCCTCTCTCTCTCTCTCCCTCTCTCTCTCCCTCTCTCTCTCTCTCTCTCTCTCTATATATATATATATATATATATATATAAATTTACAGTTGCGTAAAAGATATTTTGAGTGAGTAAATTATTCGTTTAGAAATATTAAGTGCCCTCATGTTTTTAGAATGTTCGCAGTCAGAATAAAAACACAGCTGTTAGAAGTGTGTATGTCCATATGTTTGTTTTGTGTCTGTGTTAATATGTCTACGTGAACTTAGAAGGCAATGTGCGTATGCGGCCTTTGTCAGTGTGTAAATATGTGTGTGAGAGGTTTGTATTCATTTGTATCCCATGGCCTTGAAATGAAAGGGGTGATCGTAATTTCTTAGAAATTGGTATTTCACACCGGCTCGCAATGTTTATCGTTTCGAAAGAGCGGGGTGACAAGTAGTGTGTCTAACGCCCCATCACACGCTTCTTATGTGCAAATAACAGCTAAACAAGGAAGATTGTCAGAGTTTTAATAATATATAGAGATATAATTCCCATTTATGTGAGCTTGTTGAACTACTTTAAAACTGTTTAATTAGGTTTTTACTTGTCCACTCCATAGAATCCCGTTGTTTTGTTTTTACCGAACCGAGTCATCTCCATTTACAGTATTGTGTATAGCTATGCCCCTTTTTAGATACAATGGTCGATTTTTTATATTAATTTCGTGTTTGCGAAACATTATTCCGTTGTAATTATATCCCCAGTAGCAATAAGACACCACAACTCAGGGTCTGGTTTCGCTAACAATTGATCTATCGATTGTTAGTTTTTATTTGTTGAAAGTCAACTAATATATTGCATCCAACGTCATTTACACATTCATACATGAGTAAACATTAAAACATGTCTTTTTAAACGGAAAAAAAGATACAATGCTATTTGTATACATCATCAAAAACACATTTTTAAGTGTGCTTGGTATTTTGTCGTATAAATAAAGATATCCCTCATTTATACACAACTTGCAGAAAACCCGTCCAGGACGGGTATAAACGATAAGTAAAACATTAGTTTTTAATTTTATTTATTTTCTTATTTTTGGTAAATTTTACAAAATGATAATAATGTACCGACGTTATTAACCGTGTTTTCTAGAATAGGTATTCCATAATGATAACTTCATTACTTTAAAATTTTATCTCGCAAATACATATTATTGATCCGCACGCGCACACCCCAGTTCATTTAAAATGTTATTACATAATATTACTCAAAATTTGATGTAGAACAATTTTTTGGTCTATTATTTTTTTTGTATCTCGCTTATTTAAAAAAAATCAATGGAGGTGTGTTAGTTTTGGGGCACATCTCCTAAATAGGATAAAGTTTACAAAAAATAATGTACCCACGTTACTTACCGTCTTGCTTAGAATATATATTTCATTATTCATAATGATCGGCTTTTCCTTTTCTTTTTTATCTACGTCCCTTATTTCTGTCATCCTGTTACACATACATATATAATCATCTAGATACAGCTGTTTCATTGTCTACCACTCATCAATATTGCTCGACGTAACCCGAACGGCCGGTAAAGCACCATATCTGTCTCGCTTACAAACCAGCTACTAATGGAAGAAAAGATAACACTATATAAAATATGTACATTCTTTGCTTACATATGTGATTTTATAACACTATCAGTAAGCGAGAGAAATCTATTCTTTTACAGAAGCGGATTGTCCTTTTCTTTCTTCTTTCTTTTTATATAGAGTATATATATACACACACTAACACGCACGCGCGCGCGCACACACACACACACACATATATATATATTTCAGAGGAAACATTTTTTTAATCAATGAAACGGGCGGGTGGAAAAAAAACAAAATTTCTAAAATTTTCCTTAAAACCTTATCGTCTGACCCTCTAAGAGGAAACGTCAGAATGATGAATTAAAAACTAAGAAAATCGAATGAGATATGAGGGAATAAAATTGTTTAAGTTGGAGAAAACGATTGAGAAAAAAAGTAAATCTCTCAACGTTATGGTGGATTTGAATCATTAAATATCTCCAACTGATGCTTCAAAATCTTTGAAAATGATGAAACCATTGGTATATGTGCAGATTATCTTTACCGTGGCCCTTAAAATCTCCACAATTTCCTGAACGAATTTTTGTTGAACTGATGGAACTTGTTACTAAATCAGTTTCCTTCAGTTTCAATAATATAATGTACCGGCAAATTGATGGTATATCCATGGGCAGCCCTTTTTCGTTGGATTTTTGGAAAACCAATTATTTTCCAAAGTGACCAAGCCGGCTTTTTACACACGTTACGTTGATGACACTTTTGCTTGTTTTCCCTCACGGAGTGATGCTGAAAAGTTTCTTCGTCCTCTTTGTGACTTGCATATATCGTTGCAATTCACTATGGAGGTCGAGGATTGTGTTCTCTGCCATTCCTCGATGTTTTAGTGTCTAAAGCTGGCCCATCGTTTGAAACCTCTGTGTATAGAAAACCAACGTTTACAGGCCTTTATCTAAATTGGTTTTCCTTCGCCCCAAGATCAAGAAAAATAAATCTTATTAGTACTCTCACTCATCGAGCACTTATGATTTGTTCACCAACACGACTCGATGCAGAACTTGGTGAAATTACTAATATTTTTCTTGCTAATGGATATCCCATCAATATCATAAAAAACACCATTGCACGCAAAGTTGCTATATTTAATGGTGGTAAATTTATTGGCCCGTCACTTTGCCTTATTTATTTGAAACTTCCATGGTTAGGTTCTGACGGCCTTGACATTGTCAAAAAGATTTCTTCTTCTACTCAATGTTGTTTTCCAGCAACCATGCTGAGAGTAGTTTACACGACTCGAACCTTTTTCTCTTCTTTTCGTAAGGATGTTTTGCCAGCCATTCAAAAGAATTCTGCTGTTTATAAATTCCTGTGTCAGTGTAGAGCTGACTAGGTTGGCAAGACATCCCAAAGATTAGAAATTAGAATATCCCAACACATATCACGTGTTATTCGTTTACACAAGGTTTCGAGATCACCCGGGAACTTCCAGGCACAGGAATCAGCCATCGGTAATAACCTGGTTAGTACAAATAGTTGTTCTGACAAGTATTCCGATGGGTGGATTTCTGTTTTACACAGTGCCAAGTCGAACTACCATCTCAATATTATTAAGGCGTTAGTTATTAACAATTCTCGACCTAGCCTGTGTAGATAAAAGATTTTGAAGAATCAGTTGGAAATCTTTAATGATTCAAATCCACCATAACGTTGAGAGATTTACTTTTTTTCTCTCTCTTAATCATTTTCTCCAACTTAAACAAATGTTTTCCCCTCATATCTCATTCGATTTTCTCAGTTTTTAATTTATCATTCTGACGTTACCTCTTAGAGGGTCAGACGATAAGGCCTTAAGGAAAATTTTAGCAATTTTCTTTTTTTTGCACCAGCCCGTTTCATTGATTAAAAGAATGTTTCCTCTGAAATGTATCCTACGATTTTGTTGTACGCGAAATTTACTTTAAAAAAAGTTTTCTAATAACACGTTCTATTGCAAGAACAAACACGCTAAGAAAAATCATGAAGTAGTACATTTACCAGGATAACACTAAGCATAATCTATGATAACATAAATAATCTAGTTCAACCTATATTTTAATAGAAAATACCAGCATCAACATCAGCAAATCATCCTTCGTGTAAAGAAATACTATCAAATCAAATCAACTTTCTAAAACATTTTTTAAAAAGAACATGAAAATCAGCTACTCCTGTATAAAAACATACATTAAATTATTTATAAACATGAAGTCGTAAGTAATTTGCAATTGTATCGTTCGCACTGAGAATTGAACCTTCAACACCCAAAAGAGAATCACTTAGAACTGAATTTTACTTCGTACTTTATCCGTTAATACAGGGGTCCTTGCGGACTTCGACCCGATCATGAAGGAGAGCATATGACTCACGTGGGTTCCGTTCGAAATTAAGTACACATTCTCTAATTCGACAGAAAGATTCCAGAGTTCGACAAAATACACCTGAAGGTCGGAGGTTACATCAGCTGAAACGTTGTGAGATAAACACTGAAGATGAGAACAATAATCCGAATAACCCAACCAATACCAATTATCATTCCTTATCATTCCTTTGTGTGTGTGTGTGTGTTTCTGAATTTTTTAATTCAGAAACACACACACACAAACACACACACATATATATATATATATATATATATATATATATATATATATGTGTGTGTGTGTGTGTGTGTGTGTGTGTGGGGGTGTGTGTGTGTTGTCTGTTATACCGCTTTGCAGGTGTGTTAATTTGTATGGGGTAATTGTTTGGCGTAGTTTATTTCTCGGTAAATGGGTTAGATTCTGGGTGGGATTTATTAAGTGTTTTATTTTATTTTTACTTGTTTTTATTTGTTACTTTATTTATAGTTTTTTTATTTTTTAGTATATTTATGGGGGTCTATATTTCAGTGGATTAATTGCTATGTGATAGCTGGATGTTGAAGGAGGCATATTTATTATCATAGTATTATAGTTTATCTAAGGGATGTCGAAAAGTGTTAACTATCATTGCAATATGTATCTGTGTCGGATTCTTGTATTTAATTAATTCTGTTAGTTTTATCTAATAATGTTTACGAGTCTCTTGCAAAGTCTCAAAGACCGAAGGGGTTAAGTCTTTATCATATATAATTTCTTTAATTTAATGAGGTTATAATTCAAGGCGCTTAACTAATAAGCTTCACGTATTTAATACGTTAGCTATTTTAAAAATACTGATGGGGTATCTAATAGTTTGTTATATTTGTAATAGATGGGGTTAAAGTAGGTGTAAGTGTATATTATATTGGGGTTGGTAGGGCGGATGTAGTTGTGGCATGTGCAATATATCTGGCAGAGGGAGCGCTGTTATGTTGTATACAAATAATTGATACACTTTGGAAAGACCTAGGGGGGATGGGTATGTTATATGTTTCCTATGATGTATATATATATATATATATATATATATATATATATATATATATATATATATATATATATATATATATGACAAATAAAAGGATAAAATCAAATCTGACGGTATGGATTAAAAGGAAAGCGAAAGAGCTATGACTGAACGTTTAGGTCAGATTTTGCGTGGGCTTTATCAAGAGCGAAAAGGTTAAGTTCTTTGCCACTTTTAGCTTTTTGCTTTTGATAAACCGCACGCAACAGCTTAGCTAACGTTGAGTTTTAGGTCTTCTGCTTTCCTTTTTAATTTATATATATATATATATATATATATATATATATATATATATATATATATATATATATATATATAGCTTTAGCCTGATGATATCCTTGGGGAATGAAACATTAACATATCTGTGTGGCTTACTTTCCATAAGCATATTTCCACACTATTATCTAAATGAATAAATACGAAAGTTTTTTTTCAACCTATCCTTACTATATTAACATAAATACGGGCTATGCTTATTTAATTCTATGGTGCAACAAAAGGTTTTGCAATACCATATTTATAGTAATCTGAAGACACTCACACACATCTTTAGGTATTTCCCATTTGCATATTTATTTTTATACAGTTTCAAATAAGTTAATATTTTCTAATTTGCATTTTTATATTTTTTATGTATACGCAATAGTAGCATCGATAGGCCTGGAATCCGTAAAAGTAGATACTACACTTTTATCTTATTTTCCAATGGATGTGAGTAGTGTAATATCGGTTATGTTATCATAAGACCGCCCTCCCAGGATTTGCCTCTTCTTTTTTTAAGGATTCGGGGTAATTCCTCTTTGAAGAGAGGGTGTAATTTCCATGATGCGATACTCGCTGGAATTACCTTCTCCTTTTATAGAGGACCCTCCCAGGTATTACCTTCTTCATTTTGAAGAGAGATGGTGCAGTATCTGTTCTGTTGTCATGATTCCATCCTAGCAGGCATTACTCTCTTTTGGGGATGTAGTGTAGTATATGTTCGTTCATAATGACACCCTCTTCCCAAGAAAGACCACTTCCTTTTGTGAGGTTAGAAAAGTATCCCCCAGGCTTTATTCTCTCTATTGGAAGGGTAACGTAGTATTTTTGCATTCGTCATGATGCATTCTTCCAAGGCATTACCTCTTCTTTTGGTGTTAGTATGATATATGTTCATATGTTCTTTCCTCACGATACCATCCTCCCAGGCGTAACTTTTATTTAAGGGGGGGCGATAGTGTACGATGTATTTTAGGTTCATGTTATCATCCCCCCAGGCATTTCCTTTTCCTTTTCTGGAAGAGGCAGGTAGTATTCGTGCATCATTATATCACCCTCTCAGTCATTATCACCTTGGGGGGGGGGGGGGGGTCAATGTATATTGTTGGTTCACCATTATATCATCTTCCCAACCTAGCAAAAATATGCGACCGTCGGGAGCATCTATTTGCTCGCGTATATATATATATATATATATATATATATATATATATATATATATATATATATATATATATATATATATATTGGAAAACAACAATCAACTACGGGATAAGTCATCAAGAAACGAGGGATTTTACCGGTTTTCTTTGTATCAGCTAAAGTCTTCAGAAACAGGTTTCTGTAGGCGTTCGTTGATGCGAACAAAACCGGTAAAACGTCTCGTTTTTTGCTGATCTATTCCTGTATTTAATTTGTTATTTTTGCGTTTGTCTTCTTAACACATTCTGTCTTTCAAGGCATTTCATTTTATGACACATCGTACAGGTTATCCCATTATATATATGTATATATATATATATGTATATATGTATATATGTATGTATATATGTATATATATATATATATATATATATATATATATATATATATTCATACATATATATGTATACATGATCACCTCTATTTTTAACGCATAAAAATGGAAATTTCTCTACAACCAATGGTTTTCTATTGATCGTATACATCATTTCTCATCTTAACAAAGTATGATGATATGATATTACCCCGGAGAGCGAGAGAGCGAGAGAGAGAGAGAGGGGGGGGGAGAGACAGACAGACAGAAAGAAAGATAATAAGAGGGGACAGTAGGCAGTTCAGTGAATATGCAAACTTAAGTGAACATTTATCGACTTCGATGGATCCACACAGGCACGTGAAAGGGCACCTTTCGCCCTGGTAGATTTGAATTGATTCGGCGAACGCACACATTCTGCAGACATTGCGCCTAACCAATAGACAGTTGTGCGGCAACACTTGCCTCCGAACAATATTTTACATGCGCATATAATTACAATAATCGTGTTGGATTTCGTTACTTGGCAGCTTCAGTGTCGACTAGATGTCCTACGATTGATCAGATGATGGTAGCACAAGCTCTAGATTTGTTATGTGTTCAGTATAAGTTTGAGAAAGCTTCATATCATGCATTATCTATCTATCTATCTATCTATCTATCTCCATCTCTCTCTCTCTCTCTCTCTCTCTCTCTCTCTCTCTCTCTCTATATATATATATATATATATATATATATATATATATATATATATATATATATATATATATATATATATTCAAATGACATCACACTACGGCTGTCAGTTGCACTGTCCAATACGTCTCCTCGGGTAATGTTGATTCAGTAGCAATTCAGTTTCTCTGTTCAAGTGTTCTTTTCCTAGCCATGCCCACGCTATTTATTTGGTCAATCTTATAAATTGTCAATGCAGCTGCTTCTCATTTTTATATTCTCGGATTTTTCTTTCCCGTTTCACTGTTCTCGTATTGTTCACCTTGGCCGTGCTTTTGGCGACGGTAATCAGCCGTTCTGCATTTTACCTGGTGAATTTTTCTAGTCTATTATTTGCTTGGTTTACGGAATTTTGTACCATGGATTTCAAGCACCCCAAAATGAGAACCGCCCAAGAGGACACTTTTTCAAGTAACACCGGATTTTAAAAAAATGTTACTTCTGGTTTAATCCTAAACAGAACAATAAGTACTTTCATAACTTTTCCATCACAAATTTTAATTAAAGAAAAAAGTTTTGCTATTAAAAAAGGATTTTCGTTACAAAAAATGTTTTAATTAAAAATGTGCTTATAACAAAACGTTCTTGTAAATAAAACTGTGTATTTGTAACTTATTAGCAAGCGGAAATACGTAATGTTTTAATGTTTAAGTGAAACTATTCTGCGTTGTAAGTTTTTTTCTGTATTTATTTTAAAGAGAAATCCTGTTAGGCTAAGGCAATAAATAAAACTGTTCGTAAATAAACCCTTTTTCACATATTAAAACATTCTTCTCCAAAATGGAATTAAACAAACATAAAAATTAAAAGAATCGTTTAGGGAATCAGAAATTAGACTAAAAATGTTTCCGATTTCGATTCCGATTCCGATACCCCAAAAAGTTCAGATTTTTTCGATGCCCGATTCAGATTAATCGTCATAACACTATTATGTACTCCCTAAAAATTCTCACACAGCTGTTAATCATTGATTGCTCACTGATAATAACTGGCATTTATAAGTCTCTCCAGATTTCAAGTATTCTCCACCTCTTTCGATAACCATTCCAAATGACTTTGCGTTATTGAAAAATCAACTTACTATGAATTTCTTGCTGGCAACGGCCATTGGTCTTCTCGGGGATTTGAGTGGCAATAAGCCTCCCAAGGTCGCAGTACTTTCCGCATTCTTCCAGTGAGGGGCTGGTAAGTGCTCTCCCGCCTCGGTCTTTCCATCCTCCTTGACCCTTCAGTACTATTTCATATGGTCTCAGCCGAGGCTGATGCCTTTCATTTGAGGCTTCAGTTTATACATTTTTTGCAGTATCAGTTTCCTCAGGCTCATGTGGTGTTCCTTTCATGTTCTTTCTATTTATGTTGCAACTTCTATTTAGCTGGTTTATGTGGGTTGGTTTCTGCATTCTACGATTTTTTCTTTTAGCTGTTTTCATCAATGTCGTATATTGTTTAGTCTCAGCCTTCCCTTTGATTAATTTTTTTTTCGGGACGGTTGATAGTGCTCTAACTATTGTTGGTATTATATTGACTTTATTCCTGTTCGATATTCCTCTGAGTTTTCTGGCAAGTGCCGTGTATTTGCTTCGTTTTCCATCTTCTTGATCTTTACCCTATGGTCTGCTGGGACAGCAAAATCTATAATTTAGCAGTTTTTCCTTCTTGCTAACTATTATGACATCCGGTCTTATTGCTTGGATGAGTTTATCTGTTTGTATGTCCATGCCCCAGAACATGTTGCGATTTTTGTTATCCAGTATTTTTTTCGGTTTGTGTCTGTACCATTAGCCTGTGTGTTCAAAACGCATGCGTTTGCATAGTTCCCAATGTACTTATTTCCCCAAACATTGCTGCATTCACTTATTGTGTGATGTACCGTTTCGTCACTGTGTCGACAGAGTCTACATTTACTGTTTCCCTGGGGTTGATATATCTTAGGTAAAATGAAGTTTGTTCTAATCGCATTGTTATGCGCAGCTGTCAGTAGTGTTGTATTACTGTTGTGCTTAAAAGAATGGAGACACATTGATATATGAATTTAACGGGTGATTTTTCTTGAGCCCAAATCACCAATCAACTGCCGATATCAATTTCGGGTTGTTATTATATAACTATTTGTGACAACCTGAAACGCCCACATGGGACAACACTATCAATGTAGCCACGTCCCAAGGGTGTTCTATTCGGCGACAGGTGTTTTAATGAATGACAATCAAACATATTTGTTTTCCCCCAGGTTCGTCCTGATGCCAGCTACATCTATTTCTTGTCAAATGACCTTTCTGTGCATCCAGCAACTATTTTATCTTTTGACAATCGATCATTTTATGTTGTTGCTTCCATCCAGGTGGGTCCCGATGCCAGGTTAATCTATTTCTTGTCAAATAACTTTTCGGTATATCTAACAAGTATTTTATTTTTTGATAGTCAACCATATTATGTTGTTTCTTTCATCCAGGTGCATCCCGTTGACAAGTGAATCTATTTCTTGTCAAATAACTTTACGGTACACACGGCCTGGATATTTCACATTTCCTACTATCTTATTTTCCAAAATGTTCACCCGTGAACATTTTAACTGCATCTCTCTCTTTCCCACCACCTGAGTCATCGCAATCACCGCATAATACACAATGAGAAACAAAAGAACATTAACAAGTGTGTGTCCTGTGATAATAATAAAAATAACAATTAAATTTTTTTTTAAATAAAAGTAAAAATTGGAAAAGTTTATTAAGTTCATATTTATGTTACCAGCTCCATGTTCTAAGTCACCAGTTCTCTCACTCTCTATTTTCCTTCCTTCTTTATGTTAAAAAATAGAAGACAAATAAATAAAAAATAAAAATAAAAGTAATCCTTAGTGTTCAGTTCAGTTTTTCCCCAAGGCTGTATCATATACAGGTAGACATCCCGATGCATGGCTATCCGATGAATGGCGATAACTACGCTTCACATTTTAAACATGCATCGTATAAATGACATTCGACCACTACCACACATATATGTGCTTGTTTCTAATTCTTCCATGTAATTTAACTCCAAATGTCAAACATACTATATTTGAACACATAAAGCTGCTATCAGGTGCAGCGCATGTCGTTCACAGTCTGACCAAAGTTAAATAAAAAAGAATAGTTTTTTTTTTTAATGAAGATGATGGGGATCGCAGCGTGACAGGATGACTAGTATCAACTATAATTCACAACCCTTAAATATCGCTCTTAAAATGTACTTGTGAATCGCAATTCCCTATGTTGCTTTGAAACGTCCCCTCTCGCCTCCACAGAACTGTTACTTGCCTCCAGATCTGGATACAACAAATCGGATGTAATTTCTTTCTTTGATGTAGCAGCATTCAAATTTGACATGCTAATTTGTTCTTCCGTCTAACGAGGTATACTTGTACCCCATCTGACAATCCATCGTCTTGTCACAAATCCGACGCATATTAGTATGCCATCTATGCCTACGCTACTGTTAAACAAACAAGAACCCAGGGAAACACGAAATATAATGATAAAAAACGCCAATGAAACGCCGGCTCTAAACCTCTTATTATTTATAAATTTGGAGTTAGAAAGAACAGCTGCATCCGATATATTAAAACAATAATAATAATTTGTTGCAAAACAAAATGTAAGTGCAATGCTCCAGCGCAAGGACAGACCGTCACAATTCATATATATATATATGGGAGAGAGATAGAGAGAGAGAGAGAGAGAGAGAGAGAGAGAGAGAGAGAGAGTGGGGAAGGGAATGAAAAACTTCCTCAAGATGATTGATTTGAAGAAATAACATAAAAGTATAATATTTGAAAATATTTGGTGCATTTGTGACGTGAAAAGATTATTTCTTTTTTTGTTTCAAACACATCAAAGACGTTAGAATTTTAAAAAATGTTGTGCGATTATGACGTGAAAAGTATATTTTTATTCTTTCTTCAAACGGACCACATTTTTTGAAACGTTGATGAATATATATATATATATATATATATATATATATATATATAACGTGGTAAATTCCTGTGTCAGTGTGGAGCTGACTATGTTGGCAAGACATCACAACAAAGATTAGAAATTAGAATATCCCAACACATACCACGTGATATTCGCTTACACAAGGTTTCGAGATCATCTGGGAACTTCCAGGCACAGGAATCAGCCATCGGTAATAACCTGGTTAGTACAAATAGTTGTTCTGACAAGTATTCCGATGGGTGGTTTTCTGTTTTACACAGTGCCAGGTCGAACTACCATCTCAATATTATTGAGGCGTTAGTTATTAATTCTCGACCTAGCCTGTGTAGACAAAAGATTTTGAAGCATAAGAAGATCTTTAATGATTCAAATCCACCATAACGTTGAGAGATTTACTTTTTTTTTTCTCTCTCAATCGTTTTCTCCAACTGAAATTTGTTTCTTCCCTTCATATCTCATTCGATTTTCTTAGTTTTTAATTTATCATTCTGACGTTACCTCTTAGAGGGTCAGACGATAAGGCCTTAAGGAAAATTTTAGCAATTTTCCTTTTTTTCCACCCGCCCGTTTCATTGATTAAAAAAATGGTTTTATATATATATATATATATATATATATATATATATATATATATATATATATATATATATGCGAGCATATGTCAATAACTATTATATATATATTCTGTCTCGATATAATCAGTTAATCTCATTTAATAAAACGTATTACCAATTTTCGTAAGTCAGGCAATCAAGTAAATATATATTTTATAAAAATAACGTTGTTGTTTTGGACGTCTTCGAAAATCCCCTAATTTATCAGGCTTTTTACTAACGTTGGTCACGTTCTCAATGAATTATAAACATCAACATTCAATCCGATAGAATAGGGGGGAACAATTATGAAAAGAGGTGGTTTTTAAACGATGAAGGAGAAGAAAGCAAACGAGATTTGAATAGGAATCGCGTGATGTAATTCGTTATGCAACACGTTGCGATTTGATAACATAAAATTATGTTAACAAAATCTGAAAGTTTTATAGTTCATTATACACACTAGAAAATATATGCTCACACTGGTTGCATATTTTCGTTAGCCTGAAATTATGGTACCATGACGAACGAACATATAATACACTACCTCTAACTCCAAGATGGCGTAATGTCTGGAAGGGTGGTATCATGACGAAAGAAACTTTCACTACCTTCCAAAGGAGGAAATAATGCCTGGGAGGAGGGCCCTATGACAACAGAACAAATACTACACTACTCAAAAGAGGAGGTAATGCCTGGATGGAAGGTTTCATTATAAAAGAACAGACACTACACTAACCCCCCCCAAAAAAAAAGGAGGAGGTAATACCCGAGAGGATAGTATCACAGAACGAATACTGCACTATCCCCATGCATTGAGCATTAGCAGATAGTACAATAGTATATCAATGCAACTAATAGCATGGTTTCAGCTTCAGACAGACATATACCAATGTTCCATTAGTAATCTGAACAAACTTGTACATAAATAAAAGTAATAGTATAGTTTCGGCTTCAGACAGACAGTGATTTAATTTCCATTAGTAATCTGAACAAAATTGTACATAAATAGAAGTAATAGTATAGTTTCGGCTTCAGACAGACAGTGATTTAATTTTCATTAGTAATCGGAACAAAATTGTACATAAATAGAAGTAATAGTATAGTTTCGGCTTCAGACAGACAGTGATTTAATTTTCATTAGTAATCGGAACAAACTTGTACATAAATAGAAGTAATAGTATAGTTTCGGCTTCAGACAGACAGTGATTTAATTTTCATTAGTAATCGGAACAAACTTGTACATAAATAGAAGTAATAGTATAGTTTCGGCTTCAGACAGACAGTGATTTAATTTCCATTAGTAATCGGAACGAACTTGTACATAAATAGAAGTAATAGTATAGTTTCGGCTTAAGACAGACAGTGATTTAATTTCCATTAGTAATCGGAACAAAATTGTACATAAATAGAAGTAATAGTATAGTTTCGGCTTCAGACAGACAGTGATTTAATTTCCATTAGTAATCGGAACAAAATTGTACATAAATAGAAGTAATAGTATAGTTTCGGCTCAGACAGACAGTGATTTAATTTCCATTAGTAATCGGAACAAACTTGTACATAAATAGAAGTAATAGTATAGTTTCGGCTTCAGACAGACAGTGATTTAATTTTCATTAGTAATCGGAACGAACTTGTACATAAATAGAAGTAATAATATAGTTTCGGCTTCGGACAGACAGTGATTTAATTTCCATTAGTAATCGGAACAAACTTGTACATAAATAGAAGTAATAGTATAGTTTCGGCTTCAGACAGACAGTGATTTAATTTCCATTAGTAATCGGAACAAACTTGTACATAAATAGAAGTAATAGTATAGTTTCGGCTTCAGACAGACAGTGATTTAATTTTCATTAGTAATCGGAACAAACTTGTACATAAATAGAAGTAATAGTATAGTTTCGGCTTCGGACAGACAGTGATTTAATTTCCATTAGTAATCGGAACAAACTTGTACATAAATAGAAGTAATAGTATAGTTTCGGCTTCAGACAGACAGTGATTTAATTTCCATTAGTAATCGGAACAAAATTGTATATAAATAGAAGTAATAGTATAGTTTCGGCTTCAGACAGACAGTGATTTAATTTTCATTAGTAATCGGAACAAAATTGTACATAAATAGAAGTAATAGTATAGTTTCGGCTTCAGACAGACAGTGATTTAATTTCCATTAGTAATCGGAACAAAATTGTATATAAATAGAAGTAATAGTATAGTTTCGGCTTCAGACAGACAGAGACCTGATTTTCATTAGAAATAGAAATAAAATAGTACATCAATGGAAGTAATAATATAATCTCGACTTGAGACACGCAGATACTAAATCCCCATGAGTAATTAAACAGCTGAACTATGATTAATTCTGTCGATAGAAGGTTGTTTTAATTGAAATTTAAATTGCTCCTCAGTAGGAATGTATTCATACGTACCAATATGCACGTAATGAAGACATAACTCTCGAAAAAGATCAACGATCGAAATTACTTTATAAAATATTTGCATACACCAAACAACTCGTACAGATAGCAAGCCAGAAATAAACCATAACGATTATTTTTAAGATGCGTTTATTCAAACCACGCGTTTAGCGATGAAAATGATGTTTCACGTCGAGGCGTGACGTCGCGACAGATAGACTGACGGACAAAGCCTTTTAAAGATGGGCATGGACACCACATGTTGTCGTTCTTCATCCGATTAACCGATCCGACAAACATTTATTTATGAAAATCAAACTGTATTAGTTGCGGTAAGATTACGCGCAGAAAAGACGGAAATAAGAAGGAAATCATGCGTAAAGGGGAAAGAAAGAACAATACAAGAATGACGGTAAGGAGAAAGGGGGGAATCAGAAATTAGAGTGAGATTGAAAGAAAGGAGCAGAGGAAGAAAGTGGAAATCGACGAACGTATAAAAGAAAGAAAGAAAGAAAGTAACAAGATAAGAGCAAAAATAGAAATCAGAGTAAAAATGTAAGAAAGAAATAAGGAAAGACGAAAGAAAGTAAACAGACATCAAAATAATGGTCAAAGAAAAAAAAAGAAAGGAAGGAAACAGAAATCAGAGTAGAATGAAAGAAAGAAAAAAAAAGCAGAAATCAAAGTAAGGGGGAAATTAAGAAGGAAGAAGGAAATAATAAGTAAAAACGTATCCGCTGATATCGAGAACGAAATAAGGCAATAATAAAATATTATAGAAAGAAATAGAATGGATAAAATAACGAAAGATGGAAAGCAAAAAAGAAAAAACAACAAGTAAAAGATGAGTTACTTCCCCCTGCGATCACTACTACTTGAATAATGAAAATAACCATTAGTCAACTTTTCTTTGATTTAGACTAAAAACTAATGAATGTAGATCTTTGTAAGGAAATATGCAACTTTAGACAATTTGGTTGCGAGTTGATTTTTAATAATCCTAGGACAAACACCTGCGTTTTCATGTTACTAATAATTGTTTCCTATGAATAAGTATTAATTCTAATTTTGGGTATATTTTAGAACAAATTCGAATGAAGAAAACAAAAGAATTAACATTTTTGCACATTTTGACTAAATAGCCCCCCGCCCCTGTCCTAATCCGCCTTTGTTAGTTCTCAGCGTTCATGGTCATATAACTAATTTTATGCACATTTTGGGGAAAAATAATGAACACTATTTTTAGAAAATATAAAGACTAAGGGAATAATGGAATAAGAAAATAATGGAATTAGGGGACAACTGAATAAGGTAATAACGGATAGTGACAGAAATACAAGTTTTTTCCGGTTGAAATTATGAACATAAGAGACAGAATGGGAGAATGAAAAAACGAAGAAAGAATATTCTTAAGATGCATCCTTTACATTTGCGCGTTTAGCGTCGAAAATACGGAACATCTAAGGGCGAACCGACGGACGAACCGACAGACCTAGTAACGAGCCAACCGACGGTTCTACTAACGGACAAACAAACGGACGAACCGACGAACCTAGTAACGGACGAATCGCCGGGCTTAGTTACGGACCAGCCGACGAAGGAACGGTGCATTTCACTAACGGACCAATCGACAGACGAACCGACAGACCTAGTAACGAACAAACCGACGGACCACCCTACAGACGAGCCCACAGACCTAGTAACGGACGAAGTTACAAATCTAGTAACGGACAAATCGACAGACCTACTACCGGACCTAGTAACGGACCAACCACTGGACATACTAAATGACTTAGTAACGGACCAACCGCATGACCTACTACCGGACTTTGTAACGGACGGGCCACTGATCATACTAAGTGACTTAGTAACGAACCTAGCACTAGACATACAATGGACTTAGTAATGGACCAATCGATGGACCTACTAACGGATTTTATGATTGACCAACCGACCGAACTAGTAACGGACCAACCGACCGAACTAGTAACGGATCAACAAACGGACCTAATAACGGGCGGACGAAGCCACGCATAGAGATGCAACGACGTATACAAAACTATTATATAAAACTTGACAGTGATAGAAGAGACTGTAGAAAATGTTATTTCAATCCGTTTGAAACAAGTTTTGTTGCACGCATGTTTCAAATAGCAAAACGGCAGAAAAGGAATAGAAAGAAAAGAAAAAATAAAGAGAAAAATGTTTGATAATTCCGCCTAACGCGTCTCATTCTCTCTCTCTCTCTCTCTCTCTCTCTGTGTCTTTCTCTCTCTCTCTCTCGCTCTTTCTTTCTGTCTTCCCTTTCCCCCCACTCTTCCTTAATTCGGTCTGCTCCTGTCAGTCAAAATCCATCGTTTTTATCAGAACTATTTTTTATTAGGAAAGGTCTACATTTTATCGCTGTTTTGTTCACAATTCTCGAGCGAATTTATTACTTCGTTTTTATCTCTTCGCGCTACTTTCTTATCTTCTTCCTCATCACTCACAGCGCGGAAGAAACCCGCCAAAAAGTTCTACTTAATCCATAAACATGCTTAAATTTTTTTTTCTAAGAAATACTTCACCATGCTGTTTTACTCAGACGCTTCTGTGCTTTCAGAGCTAGGGGAGAGTGTGTGAGGGATTATATGTAGAGATATGATATAAAAAATAAAAAAGGAAAATCGAAAATTGTTTATATATTCATCGACGTTCTGTCTTTATTCAAAGACTTTTTCAAGTTGACTGAGAAGAGATAATATATTCATAGAGAATGATAAATAACATTATTCATGATAATATACTAGAAAAATGTGACCCGTTGGGTTATTCATTGAGCTTGGGTTAATTTGTTTGAATCAGGAAAAAGCCGACCGGCAACAAACCCTAACCCTAACCCCAAAAGAGGAGATAAAACCTCTACGGATGACCAAATGGAACCATACCTAATTCAGACAAAAGAGTTGAACCACTTACGAAGCAGATCGTATAATTAAAATGTGGCAAGGACTCCCCGGCTGGTATGAAACCCGAGCCGAAAATAGCCCTTTTGTTACGCCGTTTCCCCTTACGGCGACAAGATGTGACACAAGATCATATTAATGTGATGAAAACCAGTTCCATGAAGATGCATTCTGAAAGAGGACAAACATAGCCGTGCCCGGATCCGTCGGAATTTTCTTGTAAGAACCCGTCTCCAGACAATAAGACCCCTTATCGAAGGAAAAAGTAATGCCTACGAAGAGGGACTCTTAAGACCAAATCGAACACTACAAAACATATCTGCCAATAGACAAGACATTCCCTAGGTTGCCACAATGATGCTTATAACAACCCCTGCGTAAAAAGTGAGTTTGCAAAGACAGTTTACTATTTTTAAAATAAAAACAAACTAACTCCATGTCTCTCTCTCTCTTTCTCTTTCTCTTTCTCTCTCTTTCTCTCTCTCTCTCTCTCTCTCTCTCTGTCTCTGTCTCTCTCATTCTTTCTCTCTATTTTTCCAGTTATGCGTTAAATATTATTAACACTCTAAGTGACATTCCCTATTGTTTATAATGGACTACTGCTTCTACTTTATAGTTAGTTTTATTAGCTGTTACTATCAATAAGAAGAGAGAGAAGGTGAGTGAGGCAAGTGGGGGTGGTAGAAACTGTATAAAATGAGAACGCGGGGAGGCTGGAGGTCAAATAACATAGCGCGGGAAAAGGTCAGAGTGATAGACAGAAACTTAGTAATAGATCGATAACGGGGTGATTAAATTGCAAATTACGATTAATTAGAACAATTAAAATACCAAGAAATATTTTCACATTTATTTTATGTGATTAAAATATATAAAGAAAAAAAGCCTTAGAGAAACAAACGTTCATTGACTTAGCTTGAGCATTATATATATATATATATATATATATATATATATATATATATATATATATATATATATATATATATATATATATATATATACGTATTTTTTAAGAAATTCCATTCTTTCACTCGCTTTGTATTCATTTTTGCCATTAAAGACCTGAAGATGATTCCGAAGAGAATCGAAAACGTTAGTCAAACACATGGATCCTTCATCAATTCATTCCATCTACACGTCAAAAAGATCATTCGACGAACGGAAAAAAATAAAAAAAGGAATCACTAAACAGAAGATTTCTGTCGTCTTCAATAACACATGCCTTAATATATATATACATATATATATATATATACATATATATATATACATATATATATACATATATATATACATATATATATACATATACATATACATACATATATATACATATATATATACACATATATATATACATATATATATATATATATATATATATATATATATATATATATATATATATATATATATATATATACGCAGACACAGTGCTGACAGAGTCAAAAAATCACAAGGGCAATCCTATAACCGGAGAAACTGAGCAAAATGGACTCAAAAACCACACACGAACATGGCCGCAAAGATAAAGTCTGAAACACACATGCTTAAAAAACTTTGACCTAGAGAAGTAAAATATATATTAACACATACACACGCACGCACGTACACGCGTGCACATGCGCAGAAACGCCAAACTGTTAAAAATAAACACATTTTCTCAAATGGAAAGAATATCTGAAGAGAGCCATAATGCTTTAAACGCGTTATAAAATCATAAAATTATAACATTATTTTATAATAAACAATTCTTGAAAAAAATGTTGTTCAAATTTACAGATGTTGGTAACCTCACTTCTTTTATATATAAATATATATATATATATACATATATATAAAGAATTTATTAATTTATATATATATATATATATATATATATATATAAATTAATCAATACGAAATAATTTTTTTTATTTATCACTCCTATATTACAACCAAAACATATTACTTTAATTTACATAAATAATACACTACATTCATTTGAAATACCCTATTTATAGTCAAGAAAGTAGCAAAGACAATAATTTGTTTATATAATTTGCACAATTATATTTGAAACAGTTAAAAATAAAATAAAAAATGTTTGCTGTTATTCGATTATAATTTGATTGCCCTATTTGCTTATTAATAGGGAATAGTTTTGTCGATATTACTAGTAATTAATTAACGTGATAATAACAAAAAATGAAAAAAAATCGAAACCATGTTCATTAATTTTCAAAGAACGTTTCTAATTCTCATCCGCCGCCACGAGAACAATCGATAAAAAACACGTTTTTATAAAACTTAGCTAATTATTTCATGTACCCTATTTTTAAAGCGTAGTTTTTTTCTAAAAAAGCAGCATTCATTATTCCTGATATATAATTTCAAACATAATTTACAACGCTTTACAAATGCTTATTCATTTATTTATTTCAGCATTTAATTTTTGTAGCTTTTAGATTTTTCGTGAAAAATTAAGAAATAACTACAAACTTATTGTTTACTGTTTTGTTTAAACGGCCTTTTCAGTTTCCTGTCAAAATTAGAAAAAAATAGATTTATAGCATAATTGTAGATTGACATCCTCTGTTAAATCACCCCACTTTTCACAAAACCAAAAATAGATTCTTCTTTTTTAGGCGATTACGTATGAACACCCTTAAAAACTTGGCAAAAAGAAGAAAGCAAACTCTTATTTCCGAATTTAGAGTGGGGATCAGTTTCGTGTATACATTTAATTTAAAATGATCCCCTCATTTCTGGATCATTTTAGCGGTTTAGGTCAGTTAATAAACTTCTTTTTATTTACTATGGGAGCAACACCCGTAGCGTTTTTTACTTGTGGGGGGGGGGGCTCTACTTTACGTGTGGTTTTGTTAACTTGCTACTCGGACTTAGGGTTAGTGGTTAAAAAACTTTGATTAATTCCCCTAAAAGTTAGAATTGCCCGAAGATGGGGATCATTTTACGTTAAATATATATGAAACTGATTGGTCACTCTAAATTTTAAGATAGTTGTTTTTCTTCGTCTTTCCGTTTTCCACAGTGTTTACTCGTCACACGTAATCGACTAAAATAGCAGAATTTCATTTTTGGAGGGGACGGGGATTTGGCAGAGGCTGATAATTTACAAATTTACCCATATTTAATTCCTTTAATCTTATATTTTTTAACTATACATCTCTTTTTTTAAATTTTAAGTAATTGATTTGTTTAGTTGTGTTTACCTTTCCTGTGAAAATTAAATAAATAACTTCTTTAAAATTGCCTAATTAAATATCTTATTTTAAAGGCGTAAATAAATATATTTAAACTGCAAGTATTATTGTAGATTTACACCCTCAGCCCTCCAAATAAGATTCTACTTTTTAAGTGATTACGTGTGAATACCCTTAAAAACATGATGATGATGATGATGATGATGATGATGATGATGATGATGATGATGATGATGATGATGATGATGATGATGATGATGAAAACTTTAATATTTGTCATGAAAAAGAAAAAAAGACCCCCTCTAATCTTTCTAAATTACCAAAAATATATTCTCTTTTTTACTATTCATTAAGTCTTTAATAATTAGTCTATTCATTTTGTCTTTAATAATAAAGGCGAAAACCACAAAGTAACGATTTCGAATTACTCAGTAATATGAATTTCTTTATTTGAATAATCGACGTTCCACGCTTTCATTTATTCATTTCATTATATAACAAGTTTTAATGCGGAATTCTTTTTCATTTTTATGCTGAAATCAAATCAAATTCATCGCCTTGTAATATCTTAAAAACCATATAAACTAACCTTTTTGTTGTTGTTTTTCCTAATAAATGAAATTTGACTATGTTCATGCACAATACATTTCCCCAACATTGGAATATATCAAATAACACTACGACAATCATATTTTTGTTTTTCCTCCAAATTACCAAAATGTAAAATGTAAATCATTTATTTATTGTTCTGTAAAGAAAACTGCTGTCTCAGTAATTGCAGCCCGACGGACGGGTAGTTTTTGCTAGTATATACTGAATCTGGAAAAAGTAAGTTTTTAAAATCAATAAAAATGTTTGAATTAAAGGGGGAAATCCCAAATTATTCTCTTGCTTTTTATCTCTCTCCCAACGTTCATTTTCTCCCTCTCCAGTTACAAGTTTAATAGTAATACTGCTTATGGTAATATTTCATTTTCTTTATTATGAACTATTTCAAACTTTTTTTTACTAATGAGTCACCATATATCAAGGCCAAAAGCCACTCGAAGATAAGAGTTAATGAGACAGATGGTCAGTTGAATGATGACGAATATTATGATAGGATTGAAAATGATTAATGGAATGAACCAAGTTTGATTATGTGCGTGAACGGTTTATTATTTCTTGACATATGATTTCAAAACGGCTATGTTGTAATTTACAGGGAAGCAGTCCCGTTGTATCTGTCAATTTATGATATTACCATGTTAAGCTGCATTTTATGTACCCTTTACTTTAATTAAAACTATTGGCTATTGTGAGACGTCAAAAACAAAACGAAAGTGAAAGTAGGAGTAAAGCAGAATTTTCCCCACGTGTTTCCCCGCAAAAAAACTAAGAAAACTCTTCCCTTGTGAGACGGCAATTAAGTAGGGAGACGGAAGAGAAAGAAATAAAGAAATGAAGAAAGAAAGAAAGAAAGAAAGAAAGAAAGAAAGAAAAAGTGTAAGAGTGCAATAGAAAAAATAATAAAAATAAAGAAAAAGAGAAAGAAAATACGAAAGTTCTGAACAGAAATGTCAGATTGTAGACACCCAGCTTTGTTGACGTTTTTGTTATGCCAGGGAGTTTCCCGTGTTTGACGTCATAAACACCTTTATTGTCGCTGGAATGTAGACACGGAAGATTAACATGACAATATCAATGAGCCAATACAAATCAACAAATTTGCACTAAAAAAATTATTAGTAGATTCGTTTTATATATAAGTAAAGGTGTGTTATAAATAGTACTTCCTTCTACATAACAATTTGTTTATATGGTTTTATCTGTTTTAATTGGGAATTCCCAAAGTAAGTGACGTCAATGCAGAGGCCGATGTTGTGTTACAACTAAGAAAGAGACTCAGATTAAAACAATGACAAAGCAGAAGAGTCAAACGCAGCAGAAAAGTGTAAAAAGTAAAGGTTGTATTGCACTGATAAGGTACAAACATGACAGGAAAAACGTGAAAAGTAAGATGACGTCACTAAAAATTGGATAGACTGGAGGAAGTCACTGGAAGCTATGTAGAAGAATAAGCACGATGACGTCATAGGGAAATTGATGCGAACGTCCCTGAGGTGTGATGTTGATTTTTGCTAAGCCTGGCTCTTTAACAAATTGCATTAAGTTGAGCACTCGGTTGTGTGTTTCGCTCGTTTTTGGCTGTTATTTTCCTATTCTGAAACCGTGGTGGGTAAGGTCTGCAGGATCTTTAATCTTCTCTCCGGCCTTTTCCTGCATTAGATAACGTCGGGGTCACCACTGGTTAGCCCCCTAAAACAACATTAAAACCTAATTCAACTGGATCTGAATACGTGACAGAACAGATACTACACTCCCCATCACAAAATAGGGAGCAGGTAATGCCTTGAAGGATGGTATCATAACAGCAGAAAAGATACTACACTACCTAACCTGAATTGAACAGTAAAAGATTAGCAACAGTATAAATAATAGAAGTAATTCCTTTGTACCGGCTTAATACATACAAATAGATAATCTCCATTATTTATAGATACGATAAGAATATTGGTAATAGAAGTATTAGTACAGTTTCAGCTTCAGATAGACAGAAGTATTATCTACATTTCAATAGATAAGATTATCAAATTTGTAATGGAAGTACAAGTAAAGTTTAAGCTTTAGACAGACAGATACACAATCTCTATTATTAATGGATAAGATAGTAAGATTAGTAATAGAAGTATAAGACGAGTTTCAGCTTCAGACAGACAACTAAATAATCTCCATTATTAATACTAGCAAATATATGCTCCTCCGGTCGCATATTTTTGCTAGGCTGCTGCGTCAGAAATGACGCTAGTATGTAATTTGGGTAGAGCTTTTTATCACTACAATAAATTGAAATAATATATTGCACATGATAAATAACAACATTAATAAAAAGAGAAATTAAGTTTGCCTTGTTATCGTCTGCTCGCTTTTCTTTCCACCCAATCGTTTTGCGCCAAATCCACGTATAAATTTACAAAATAATAAATAATTATAGTTTTAGTTTTTCAAAGAGAAAAAAGAAAAGTGCACCTAAAATAAAATTAACAACAAAAAAATACAGCGAATACGATTCTAAAAACAGTTATTTACTTGCCCAGTAAAAGGTGTCCCCCCAAGTTATCGTTTGCACGCTTTTCTTTACACTCAATCGTTTTGCGCCAAATCCACGTCATAATATAATAAGTAATATTTTATGTCTTTCAAAGCGGAAGAAAAGGTGTACGTAAATTAAAATCAACAATTAAAAAAATCAAAATACAGTGAACACTATTCTAAAATCAGTTATGTAGTTTTCCAGTACAATGCGTTTTTTTTGTTGACAAAAAAACTAAATTCATTATAATGTGTGTGTGTGTTTTGTTAAATATTAATTTTTAAATCAATTATTATTTTAATTAAACAATTTCATTCAATAAATTTGTTCAAATCAACAATTTAAAAAACTAAATGCAGCGAACACTAATTTTCAAATCGGAAAAAAAGGTGTATCTGAAAATTATCAATAAAAGATCAGTACTCTTTTACTGCAAGACTCGCGATAACTTTCGGAGAAAAAAAGTTTAGCTAAACTAAATTCTTTATAATGTGTGTGTCTTCATCAATTATTATTTTAATTAAACAATTTGATTCAATAAATGTGTGTTTTAAAACATAATGGCTAATAAGATTATGAAAATAAACAAACTCAGAACGTTTTAATAAAATAAATCAGTAAAGTATTAACGCGCTCGTTCAGAGGGAGGTACGCCGTTTAATCAGTTGGACGTAGAGGAACGCGCCCGTTCAGAGGGAGGTACGCTGTTCAATCAGTTGAACGTAGAGGAAATCACTACGTAACTCATTTCTAATAAAAGAAAATTTATTTATAAGTAAGATTATTATCGAGCAAAATAATGTAAATACATGTTGAAATCTGAAGAGAACAATCATGAGTGTATATTTGCGAATACTAATTTATTAGAAGTTCAAAAGCAATTGATTATGTAAATTGGGAAATGCGCATACTGTTTGTGGCGATTTTTTTAATAGTATATAATGACGCTGGCGGACTTAATAAATAGTCATAGTACTCTGATGGAGTTTCGGCTTCAGACAGACAGACAGATACATAAACTCCATTATATATATATATATATATATATATATATATATATATATATATATATATATATATTGTCTATGAGATAAATTTATAATTATTTCCAAACTAATAACACAATTTCGAATGTCAGGTAATAAAAATCAATTTATATAACTGAGAAATATCATGTTTACCTACAAAGCTTTATGGGCTATATATTGTAAAATCGTTCTACATATTCTGTCTATGAGATTATAATTATTTTCAGAAATGCAGACACAATTTTGAATATAAGTTTTTTGAAAATATTTGTAAATTTTATGTGGCTCGGACTTTATTTCCCGTCTTTCGACTAACTTGTAGTCATCGTCCGTGGATCATTATTTTATTGAAAGATTATTTAAGTGACCAATCGGACCGACCGATATTTACGTCCAAACTGTTATCACGCTAATATATTAACGGCCCTTATTCAGGTACAAAGTGAAGTGACATCATACTGCTTGCGCCTATGGGTGAGGTCATTAATATTTTAGCGTGATAAATAACGTGTTTGGTTTGTCTGTTATAAATGTTAACACATTTTTGAGGAGAAGTAATGGCACTGAAGAGATGAAGAAAGGGGGGATTATAATGTGGAAGAAAGAGAGAAAAAGATGAAAATGAGAGAGTAGCACTGTCAGAGATACAATAAAAAAAATAAAAGAGAGAAAGAGAAAGTAACACTGTAACAGGAAAAAGAGAGTAGAATGTTTCAAAACCGAAATGAAAGTGAAAGTAGGAGTAAAGTGTAGAATCTATTCAAGAATTACACTTTATCTTTTCTATCCTCCGTCAGTGAAGAAAAAATCATTCTAGACTAAGGCAATTTTTACTTTTGTTGGTTAAGATAAAGGGTTGCGTCAAATTCATTACCGGTAAAAAAATATCGTGTACGGATGGACAAAATGACAACCTTATTTGTATTTTAGTTTTATTATATAAAAGTATTTCACAAGATTTGTTTGTATTTAATTTTTTAATTCATTATTTTATTTACATCCTCTCCAAGAAGTTAGACACAAGGTCAGGTGTGGGTTTAGATGAAAGTATTTCTGTGGAACGAACTGGATTCGAACCCAGCACACCCAGGCCTTCAGCCCCCGTCGTTAACCACTTAGCCACAATGCAATTTTTTTGTAATTCATTTTTTTCATTTATTATATAAAAGTATTTCACAAGATTTGTTTGTATTTAATTTTTTTCATTTATTATAAAAAAGTATTTCACAAGATCTTTTTGCATTTAATTTTTTTCATTTATTATGAAAAAGAATTTCACCAACATTTTTTTTTTCAAGAATAGAACTTAGGTAAACTGAAATGAAACTAGCATTAGTAATTTCCTAAGAATAGTATTCTAATAATGGCTACTGCTTATAGAATGCGGCGAACATTATCGTAAATGAAGTATATGATATAAGACATATCATTACTCCAACTTGACAGAAACCTGGCTGACAAATTGGAAACGATTGAATGGCTTGCAAAGCTTCGTTTGTTAGCAAATGTTTGTAGTTGTGCAATCTGCCATGTCAGTTGCTCCTTGACACGATATTCGAAGTCAAGTGATGGCTGAAGATAGGGTTGTCCAAACGACAATTTTCACCTTTGAATACGAAAAAAAAAACTCTTTTTGTGAGAAAAGCAACCTCCCAATTGTTTTGGTGATGTATCTGTGAAGTTAAGATTTTCCGCAAAAAAGAAACATTATGGATAAACTGGTTTGAGCCACGTAACCATAATCGATTGGTGCAATTTTTTGAGAGAGGCATGCACCCAATGTATGGACAGAAACACTAAAAAGTTGGGGGGTATTTCAGATGATAGAACTCCGATAGAAGTGGAAATAGACGAAAGCAAGTTCTATCATCGGAAATACCATAGAAGACATTGGCGAAGAAAACACTGAGTGTTTGGCTCGGTCGATAGACAATCGGGTCGCTGTTGCTTGAGGGAAGTGGCCGATCGGAAAAGAGAGACACTTGTTCCCACAATCAGAGAGTGGATACTGCCTGGCAGTAGAATAATTAGTGATGGTTGGTCTGCATATGCCAATTTATCACAGGTATAGAGTGGCGTATACGACCACGATGTAGTAGTCCATGAAAGAAATTTCCTAAATCCTAATGATTCTACAGTCCATACACAATTAATTGAGAATACATGAGGGTCAAACACAAACTCGCCGGCAGTTTGGTACCTCAAATAGGCTCTTTAGCTTATATTTGTTGGAATTTATTTGGAGAGGCAGAGTCGGCCAGAACAAATTCAGCGCGATGCTCTGTTACATTGATTTTATTTATTCTTTCTAAAAACACTTTACTTAAAACTTTAAGTTCTTGTGAAATAGTTTATTTTTATCAATAACTACAAGTTCTTTATTAAAACATTTCGGTCAGAAGAAATTCAGTGAGATGCTGCGTTGCATTACTTTGTAATTTAATGTTTAATGCTGGTTTCATTTCAGTTTACCTAAGTAATACAAAATACAAAAAAAATCTTGTGAAATATTTTTTTATAATATTCTTTTTCTAAATACAAACAAATCTTGTGAACTACTTTTGTATAATAATTTTGAAAAAATACAAAGAAATCTTATGAAATATTTTTTCATAATAAAAAAATACAAAAAATATTTGGAAATACATTTTCATAATAAATGAACAAAATAAAATACAAAAAAATATTGTGAAACAACAGAACAGACTTTTACAACAAGTCTCACATTAATACGGATAAAAAATAAAGTTCTTGTGTCATTTTGGCCATCCGTACACGATATTTTCTACCGATAATGTATTGTACGCAACCCTTTTAGCTTAACCCTTTTGTTCCAATAACAAATGCTTCTTTTTGGGGAGCAGGATTTTCCGCACGTAGAAAAATCGGCATCGCTTTTGTGGCACTATGCCTTGTTTGGGTGGAACAAAAGTAAAACAAAAAATTAACTTATTTTAAATGTAATGTCAACTTCCGAACTCCCCATAAAGGACTCTATAAAGCTGCCCTCTGTCACAGTAAGTCATTACATCATATGTCGGACGAACAAACAAAAAACAATGGAAAGTCTTCTCTTGTGAGACGGCAAGTAAGTAGGGACACTACAAAATAAAAAGAAAGAAAGAAAGAGTGTAACAATGTAATAGAAATAAATAACAAAAAGAAAGAGAAAGAAAATACGAAACTTCTGAACAGAAAAGGGAAAGATAGTAGATACCCATCCTTGTAGACGCTTTTGTTATGGCTGGGTGGGGGTCTCCGTGTTTGACGTCACAGACACCTTTGGTGTCGATGCAAATAATTGGTTTTATTTCGCTGGAATGTTGACACGGAAGATTGACGTAACAATATCAATAGGTCAAAACAAATCAACAGATTTCCACTAAAAAAAAATTAATAGATTTGTTTTATATGTAAATGAGGGTGCGTCGCAAATAGTACGCCCTTCTCCATAACAATTTGTTTATGTGGTTAGATCTGTTTTAATTGGGAATTCCCAAAGTAAGTGACGTCGATGCAGAGGTCGATGTTGTGTTACAACTAAGAAAAAGACTCAGATAAATACACAGCAATGGAAAAGCAGGAGAGACAACGTTAACACCTTCTGATACTGGTTCTGAATACGTGGCAGTTCTGCTTCCTCATCTTCTCTTTGTATCATTATTTATTATTATTATTATTATTATTATTATTATTATTATTATTGCTAGTCATAGTAATCATAATAATAATAGTAAAACTAGTAGTAGTAATAGTAGTAGAAGTGGTAGTAGTAGTCGTAGTCGTTGTCGTTGTCGTATTACTTGCAGTAGTATTATTGTTACTAGAGTTCCCGGCACGAGTATACTAGTAATAATGACGTCATAGTTTTCCAATTACTTTAGTTTATAGCATCATTTAATACCACACAGGTGCGTGTATATTAATGCCGGCATAGCTCAAGAATCCATTCTTGCCCCTCCCATCTTCCTGGTCTTCATAAGTGATCATCAAAATCGTATCCTGAGATCGTTCGTTGATATCTATGCAGACGACACAAGTATCTATGGCAGCACATTGAACGACACTGATGACCAAACTCCTTCTAAATCTCCCTCTCTCTCTATTCAAACTGTGAGCACGTGATGCAATGGGAGAAAATAGCTTGTTACTTTTAACGCCTCCAAAACCAAGCTTCTCTCTTTTCCCCTCCTACGCTCGGATCCTCATTTATTCCTAGTTGAAATGAATGGCTCTCTCCTTAAGGAAGTCCCTTTTCCTTTATAAAGTTCTAGGTCTGACTTTTACTCCAGACCTGAAATGGACGACTTACATCAAATCTGTTGCTAAGGTTGCTGGAAAAATGGTTGCATCATTCTATTGCTTCAGAAGGTACCTCACCTCTGACGCAATCCTCTGCCTGTGTAAGAACCAGATCAATTCTAAGATGGAGTAATATTGTCACATCTGAAGAGGTTCTGTCAGGAGCACTCTTTCTTGCCTTGACAGAGTGCAAAACCGACTTCGCGATCTAGTGGGGGATGATCACTTCTCTTCACTGTAGCTCCATTTCACACAGAAGAGATGTTACTAGCCTCACCCTACTGTATCGTTATGTTTATAGCAGGTGTTCGACTGAGCTCAAATCCCTCGCCCATCCCCCTGTAAAACATTCACAGAAAGAACTCACCGTGCCCAAAACCAGAGCAGAGGACTTGTCTTTCTCTCTATCTGTACCAAAGACCAAGCGCAACTTCCATGAACAAAGTTTCTTTCCTAGAGCTTCTCATCCGTGGAACAAAATACAACGAGAACGTCTTGAAATAATGTCAAAACATTGTTAAATACATAAATAATTCTAGTTTTGCTTTTTTCATTATCCATCACGTTGGAATATTATTTCCAAAATGTTCATTATATTTATATATATATATATATATATATATATATATATATATATATATATATATATATGCATATAAATATATATATAT
>OY744520.1:90200132-90690132 GCA_963556195.1 Sepiola atlantica | reverse complement strand
CAAGCCTCTTGTGTGCTAGCTTTTCAATCCTAATTTTCAACGTTGTGTCACATATTTTAACGAAAGGAGCGAGACAAATACCAACCAAGCGTTCACCAACATAACATTGCATCTGATTATATAAAACACTAGACCACCCGTGACCCGTTGGGTCAGTTTGTTATATTAGCTATGGAATTCATGTATGAGCGTGACACTTGTGGCATAAAGAAAATAGGGTTTTTTTTCATAACAGAAGCATTTCTATGAAAGTATATTAAAATGAAAAAAGAATATAGGTAGATTTCTATGAGTCGTTCTGTTTATTATAATTGTTTTTTTTTTTATGTAATATGTGTAAAACATATGATTCAAATATTTGCTGTTTAAAAAACAACAAAAGGAAACACTATTTAATGTAATAGAAATGTGTGCATTTACAGATTCAGCTTTCTCGCGTACGTAACGAAAACAGAGGGAGTAGGAGTGGTGAAATCTATGAGAGGGAAAGTGGGAGGTGGGTTTTTTTACATAACAGAAGCATTTCTATGAAAGTATATTAAAATGAAAAAAGAATATAGATAGATTTCTATGAGTCGTTCTGTTTATTATAATTGTTTTTTTTTTTATGTAATATGTGTAAAACATATGATTCAAATATTTGCTGTTTAAAAAACAACAAAAGGAAACACTATTTAATGTAATAGAAATGTGTGCATTTACCGATTCAGCTTTCTCGCGTGCGTAACGAAAACAGAGGGAGTAGGAGTGGTGAAATCTATGAGAGGGAAAGTGGGAGGTGATTTCGTTCACCGATCGCTAGTATCGCTGATATTAATAATGATTGTTGTTGTTTTGTTTGTTTGTTTTTGTTTTTTAAAAGGGATGAGGTTTTTTGAAACTGCGACAGACTTTACGAAGTGCTCCCGTTGAATGTTTTTAGTCGTGAAGAAAACAAAAAAACTATTTGATGAAATTAAATGAAATTGTTTATATTAAAAGCGATATAAAAATTTCCAGAATGAAAAATTTCATGCGTTCGTTAATCATAATAGAGATTAACGGAATTGGAATAACAGATTGAAGACGATGCTATTTACGCATGCGCAACCGGATGTTGAAAACCGGAAAGCTGAAAGCTGATTGTAAACATACAAGACCAATAGAGTTTTAGTATTATATAGATATGACGCAGCCAATGTTTCCGTGAAGCAAACAACGCGTTCCGTCACATGTCGGTAGACGCAGTCGTTTGAATTCTCAGCGAGACTTCGGATTCAAACGTTAGTCAACCTCTACTTGATCGTTTCTTTTTGCGGTGATTGCTAAACCGATCACTTAAGTCTATTTTTTTGCTAAGATCAAAGTGTGGTATCGGTTTTGATGCTACACTTCATCTGCTCAGTCCTTGGTCAGTGAAAGAAGAAACTCCTTCTACACTGAGGTAATTTTGGGGAGCTTGATTTTCTCTACATTAAAAACCGACCTTGAATCTAATTCTGCTCTCGTGAAGAGGCAAGTAAATAGGGGATTAAGTCTATTTCTAAATTAATACGAATCAACCACGTCATTCAAACAAGTCGACTGCAGAGGGTGGGCAGTCGCGGATTGTGAAGTATTTCATGTATAGGATCTTTTTCGTTTAATGCCTGCTACTAATAGAAATGTTTTTACACTGTCTTTAACCCTAACCCGACACATAACACTTGCTAACCTTAACCCCTGCAAAGGCTTTTCGATAAGTTCGCTCTGCTAGACGTTTCATCTTTTAAATCCAAAATCTTTCCCTTTGTTCAATTCTAATTCTTATCTTTTATCTACACTGTACCCATTTTTCGACGGTACATGGTCTATATCTAGACGATTGTTTCCGATTGCAATTTACAGAACAAACCGAAAATAGTCGAAGCAGTGTACGATTTGAAAGTCGCGAAAAGGTGTAAAAAGGCAGAAGGCACTAAGCATTCAAAGTATTAGATTTGAGTTAGGTTAGGTTATGGTTAAGGTTAGGGTTAGTGTTAGGGTTAGGGTTAAGGTTGTCAAAAATTCATCCCTGCAAAAAATAAATAAAGTTTTAAAAAAATTTACTCGAAAATGAAATGAAAAGAAATAAAGTTGATTCACTTACTGAGTTGATGAAAATGATTAAACTCATTTTTTAACATGGATGGGTAGTTAAACATCTAGCTACATAACACCTCGATTGGGATACCCATGTAGATATGGTCCCTAATTCACAGCAGCCCCTTATGTCTCAGTCGCAATTAGTCTTGTTTAGGGGTGAATAAAAATTAAAAAATTAAAAAGATTGAACTTAAGCTTAAGTCAGGGAAATAATTGAAAGTTTGTTTCATACTGTTCAGCGACGGCTTAACCATTTCCGGTCTGTTCTGTAAATCGCAATCTGAAAAAATCGGAAATGTTCGTGTCGATATGAATCCTGTTTTAGAAGTACCTAAATTTTAAAACAGATTAGGAAAGATATAAAATGGGTAACATACACCAGATTGAACCATGGGAAATAAGTCATACACTATCCACTATGATTATGCAATCCTTACAACTACATACTTAAAAAACGCAGCTGTTAAACCTGACATAATAAGGAGAGAGAGAGAGATAGTAGCAACTCTAGTTAAAGTCAGTGTACCTAATGATGCCGGTTTAAATAGAACTGAAAAGTGGAAGAGAACTAAATACCAAGGTCTTATGTACGATATGGACAGAAACTGGAACTTTAATAAGATTTCAATCATTCCAGTGATTATAAGAGACACTGGGCCTATGAAAAAGAAAACATTAACCCTTTCTGGCGAATATACCCGGTGAACTAAGTGCAAGATAGAACAAAACAATTGCACTTAAAGAGATGATTAGAATCCTAAAAAGATCTCTCTGAAATAGCGGGTAAATGTTTGGCATTCGGTAAGATGCTCCATCCCAGTAAAATCAAAGTACAAAAATTGATAAAAAGGGTGAATGGAACGAAAGAAATAAAAAAAAAAGACAAATGTAGCAAAAAGGAGGGTGGAGGTAAAGTGTAAATTTAAAATTGTTGTAAAAAATTATCATTTATTTCAAACTTTCAATCACTTCCTTTATATATTTTCGTGTCTGTGCTTAAAAATTTGTAAATATTTCAAATGATAACTCATTTCTGGCGAAATCTGTCGGATAATAAACACGAATTATTGCCGTGTGAATATTTTTGATTCTATTGTGTTTGCACATCTGCTTTTTCCAATTGTTTTCTACATGTTTTCTTTTTCATATACATATATATATATATATATATATATATATATATATATATATATATATATATATATATATATATATATCGCATACAATATCTCATTACCATATACGTTAATTTTAAAAGTCCTAATTGACAGGCCGTTGGGGGAACTCAGCAGTAAAGACCTAATTGTAAAACACCAACACTAACCTCACCTGATGATGATTTGATGAATCAAACAAAAGTACTCGCGAAAAAAAAAAAGAAAGTAAAATGGCACAAGAAACTCACGACACTTACATACACCAATTTGACCGAAGTACTAAACGGACTATTCGAAAGTAGGCGTATGAATAACTCTAGCAACGAAAATGTATTTAAAAAATATAGCAACATTTACAATACAGCTCTAAAAGATACTGGGTACCATAATATCGAAATTAAATATAAGAAACAGAACACAAATAATTATAATAAGATAAAAAATAAAAGTAAAAGAAACATAATCTGGTATACACCACCCTATAATCAGATGCTAAAAACTAAACTGGGCAAACATTTCCTAAATCTGATTGAAAAACACTTCCCCGTAACCGACTTTCTGCATTAAATATTCAATAAAAATAACCTAAAACTGCCCTACAGCTGTTGCGAAAACCTAGAAATGATAATTAAGGCACACAATAACAAAATACTAAAGGAGAAAATAAAGAGAATAAAAATTACAAATTGCATAAAAAAGTGACCAATATAGCAAAAATAACACTAAGAAAAACAAAAATATAAGCACTACAAATAATAATAACCAAAACCCTAATAGCAATCATCTGAATAGAAATGAAAAAGTTGGTAATTAAAATAAAAGATGTAACTGCATAAATCGTACACTTTGTTCACTACAAAATAAATACCTAACCAAAAGTATTGTTTACCAAGCTACAATATTTACCAAGGAACGACCGAATAACAATAAGTACTATGTGGGTATGACCTCCCTAGATTTTAAAACCAGATATTACGACCACAACATCACATTTATAAACAAAGAACGCCGAATTAAAACAGCACTAGCAAACCATTATTGGGAGCTCAAAGGAACCAATAATCGAATAAAAAATAATACGACAGACCAGTCCATGTAGAAATTTAGACGACCACACGGATCGTCTAAATGAGAAATTTGAAATCCTAAACTGTAAAGACTCCAAAAACGTATTAACTGTAGAAGTGAAATAACAAACAACTGCTTACACAGAATAAAATTTACCTTAGGTTAAAAATACATAATAAATAAATAACATATAAATAAATTAAAAAGTAAACTAAACAAAAACATAAAATAGAAATACAAGCATGCACGTGTTTAAATAATGTCACCCGTTATTTCAACACAACAAGAAAACAATGGTGGGCCACCCTATAGAAAAGAGAACAACAGAATAGGAAATAGGAAGTCAAATCAACCGAATCTTTGTTTGTGAGAAGCCCAACGATTGACTAAGAGAATAACAAAGAATCTGATTGGTTAACTAGCTAGACTAAATACCACGTTAATATATAAAAACACTCGGAAACACAAACTCGATACATACGGGGATGAAACGTGGAAGCCTCTGTGTAGCTTATTTACTATAAATATATTTTCATAACATTCTATATATATATATATACATATATATATATATATATATTTATATATATATATACTCTCTAACTTTTGCATGACATGAAGGAGGTATATATATATATATATATATATATATATATATATATATATATATATATATATATATATATATATATACTTTCGTCATGTCACGCAACAGTTAGCGAGTATAACAGGTACCTTTTTGAAACACCGGACAGAATCGTTAAAATGTAAAGAAAGCAAATAGAAAATCAAACAACCACCTAAAACTCACCCCGCCGCCTGAAATGAATTCTGAAAGAAATCCCCAACTTAATAATAAAAAGTTAACGATGTTTTTTTTTCTTCAGGTCATGAGAAATGATAATAATTTGTATATGTAAATTAAATGACTGACGCATATCTATGACTTCATATGAATACTTTACTAACATATCTAGACAAATAACGAGTACGAACACTGGGAAGAGCATAATTTATGTCGTCATCTTTGGCGGTTAGTGTACACTGGTGTTTTATAAAGTGCTCGCCTTTTAAAAAGTAACAGAAAATACAGGATAAAGAACAACGAAAATGCTTACCGTTAATTGTAATAAGTTTAGCTTCCAATATGAATTTAATGAGATCATCCGAAGCGGTTATTTTTTCTTTCTCTCTCACGATTTTAATTTCCATAAGATTTTAGCAGAGTCAAAGTCGTAGAATATAAAAAATGAACTGCAAATAACTTTCTTTTCTTTTTGGATGGCAAAATCCCAAAATACTGGCTGCATATTTCGAGGTGAGAAAGATAAGGACATATTTTCGTTTTATTTAGCCATTCTGTTGTTTTTGTTTTGTTATTATCATCATTATTATTATTAGTAGTAGTAGTAGTAGTTGTTATAGTAGTAGTAGTAGTAGTAGTAGTAGTAGTAGTAGTAGTAGAAGTATTTCTCACTCTCAAATACATATTTGTGTAAAAGTAAGCGAATGTAAGAAATTACCTATGTATGTATGAAAGGGACAAAAAAAAGTAGTATTATAGTCTGCATATCACACACACACACACACACATATATATATATATATATATATATATATATATATATATATATATATATATATATATATAAATAAATATATATATAAATATATATATATATATCATAACAAAATGGAAATAATATTCCGACGTAATAAAAATGAAAAAGAAAAATCAAAAATATTTATGTATTCATTAATGTTTCGTCTTTCTTTAAAGACTTCCCCAGGCTGATTAATTTGAAGAATAAAACATAAGTGCAATACTTGTAAATACTTGGTGTATATGTGCCATGAAAAGAGTGTTTTGTTCTTTTTTTAAACGAAACATGGCTATTAGACTTAAAACACACATTACACAGTTTGAATTCTAATGGCCATGTTTCGTTCGAAAAAAACCCAAACACTCTTTTCATATCACATACACACCAAGTATTTCCAAGTATTGTCCTTGTGTTTTATTTTATTTTTCTTCAAATTAATCATCTAGGAAATCTTTAAATGAAGACGAAAAGTTGATGAATACATAAATATTTTTAATTTTCCTTTTTTATTTTCCTTATATATATATATATATATATATATATATATATATATATATATATATATATATATATATATGTATATATATATATATATATATATATATATATATATATATATATATATATATATATTCGGTAGATTATTTAATTTTTGATGAATTAATTAATGTTTTACATATTATAATGAAGCTCCTAAAATATAAATGTAACAATGTAATAGTATTAATAAATCGTTTACTGAATATGTACGTGCGTTTCAGTAAACCATTTATTAACACTATTACATTAGAGTAATAGTTCTTCTTCTTCTTTCTTGTGCCAGCTCCCTCAAAGCTGCAGCTCGGTCTTGGCAAGCCAGGTTCTCGTCTCGTCATCAAGGTCCGCTATGCCCTGCTCGCCATTGGGTGGTTTGAACAGCGGGCATTCCTCTATGACGTGTGTAACTGTCTGTTCTGGGTGGCCACATTCACAGGCAGCACCCTCTCTCAGACCCCAGTCTCTCATTGTGGCAGAAAAACGGCCCACACCAGTTCTCAGGCGGTTCAGATTGGTCCATTGCCTTCGTGGCAGCTCAGCCCCTGGTATGACGTCTGGGTCGGTGATGAACATGTGCAGTCGGTGTTGGTCAGCTTGCTGCCAATCTTCCCTCCAGCGGTTCTTGGTCCACATCTGCTTTGAGGTGGTGTCTGGGACGGTTTCCAGAAGCTGATGCGCGTGCTGGGAGAGTGCGTAGCGTGATTTGAGGCGTACTGGTGGAGGAGGTTTGCTCATGATGTCATGGAGCAGATGTCTCTTGTCGATCTTGGCCTTGCGTGACAGTGCCAGGACAGTCGCTTCTCGTCGGATAGCGGGTGGGGCAATACCGGAGAGTATCGGTAGTTGGTTCGCCGGCGTGGCGCGGAGTGTCCCAGAGACTGTGCGCATGGCGGTGTTTAGAGCTGCGTCCACTTTCTTGGTGTGGGTACTTCGGCACCAAACCGGGGCGCAGTACTCGGCCGCTGAGAAAACCAGTGCTTGGGTGGATATCCGCAGGGTCTTGGTTGCAGCTCCCCATGTAGTACCGGCCAGACGACGAATCAGTGCAGCACGTGATGTCACCTTTGCTGTCACCTTTTCGATATGTTGACGGTATGACAGTGAGCGGTCGAGTTTCACGCCAAGGTACGTCGGGGTGGCGTCGAACAGGAGGGCGGTGTTGTTGACCATCACTTTAAGCTTGCGTTTGGCCTCGCGGTTGTTGAGGTGGAATACCGCGGACATGGTCTTGCCCACACTGAGTTTCAGCCGCCAGTTCTTGAGGTACCTGGACAAGGTCGTCATGTCCGCAGTGAGCCCAGCCTCGATGGTCTCCCATTTTTTTCCCGTCTGTAGGATGGCTAGGTCGTCGGCGTACCCGTATTTTTTGGCTGTTGTTGTCGGTATGTCGTAGATGTATATGTTGAAGAGCATCGGGGACAAAACCGACCCTGTCGGGACGCCGTTCTTTAGTCTCCGTAGTCTGCTGCGTTGGCCGTCGCTGGTGTGGAGGGAGAAGCTACGATTACTCAGAGAGATGGAAGTAGCCACCAAACGCCTGAAGTCGAATAAAGCTCCAGGACCTGATAACATCCACCCGGAGTTTGTCATCCACCAAGGACGGAAAGCAACAGAATGGCTACGCCTACTCTACACCGTGTGCTACAGAACATCGCGGCTGCCAAAGATCTGGCGCCGAGCAAAGATCATCGCTCTGGCCAAGCCAAACAAGCCGCTCGATGACCCCAAAAGCTACCGCCCGATCTCGCTTCTCTGTGTCCCATACAAACTCCTGGAACGGCTACTATATGCGCGCCTCGAACCGGTTGTGGAAACCATACTACCTAAGGAACAAGCCGGCTTCCGTCGTGGCAAGTCAACAACAGACCAAGTCGCCTTGCTAACCCAGGACATCGAGAGCGCCTTCCAGAGAGGAGAAAAAGCCGGCACTGTCCTACTTGACCTCACGGCTGCATACGACACCATCTGGTTACGTGGACTCCATGTTAAGCTGTTGCAAACCATTCCAGATCGACACCTGGTGAGTTTCATCATGGAGAGTAATAGTTGAAAATGTATATTATGATCTTTATCAACATATACAATTTATCAATTACAATCTAGATAATATCCTTTAGATATATCCACAAACAACAAAACAACGTGAAGACAAAAGGATATAAATGCAACCTGAGCGGGGAGTTACGCAGCAAGATGTTTGTTCACATTATATTTCAATTTTGGTACGGTCAGGAAAACAAGGAGCAATAAGAGAATTCTATAAGCTAGCGGTCCGAGGAGAGAAGCTATTAGAGTAGAAAATCTTCCGGTATCTAGGGACGTCTAGAGTAAAGAGGTGATATTTTGATACTAACCAGGTGGGTTTAGGGAGTACAAGTGTTGTACGTTTATCGTACCCATTCTATGGAAGTACTTGTAAAACAAGCACATGTATGCAACACTGCGGAGCTTGGTAGAAAGTGCGGGACCTATTAGGCTAGACATTTTTTCTCCACCTTGTCAAAGAGGGAGAAACTAGCGGTTGGTACACCAGCCCAGTTGTAACAAGAATACTCCATGCATAGGTGAATGGTGGTTTTATAGAAATAAATATTTCTATTTATGTATATACATAATCTCTATATTTATAAAGTTAGGTATATATATATATATATATATATATATATATATATATATATATATATATATATATATATATAATACACATATATATAATACACACACACACACACACACACACACACACACATATATATATATATATATATATATATATGTTAGTGTGTGTGTCTGTGTGTGTGTCCAGGGTAATCTCCTAAATAAATGAACGGATTATTATCAATTTTGAAATATATTTTATAAAAAAATACGGTGAGTAACATGAGCACATCATTAGTTTCTTTTGACCTGTCCGTTTCTACCACCGATGAATTATCCTCCATTTGTTTAAAAACATTTTGCCGCTCTTTACTACTAAGTTGATCAAACAAACAAAGGTTTCTAAGCAGCTAAGTTTATCTGATTATTTTATGTGAAGTTATCACCAATTTTAATGTTTTTTACTTATTTTAAAATTCATATTATTAGCAGCAGTTTTCATCGACCTGCTTTTTCAATTTTCGTCACTATATATTTTTTTATTTTATCACTAAGGGAAGTGTTTTTCTGTGTCTACAGTTAGTGGATATTTCGCTTCTACAATTAAGCAATTATTTTAAAGTTTAATTTCTTTTTCATAAATTACGCAGATGATCTAAATATCAGTATGTATTAGCCCTTGTTAAAGTTTTCTATTCTATTACCAACGGCCTTATATTCTTAGCAGTGATTTAATAATGATGTTCTATATTTGTGCATTTATTATATGTTCTTTCGTAATTATACTCTCTTTCTTAAAGTTTTAGTGCAGTTCCCAATTATAGTATTTTGCGTTATTCGAGTTTTCATTTATACATATTATGGCTAGGTAGATCATGCTTTTAGCTGATACTATTTTATAAGAAATAATCTGCCTATTATTTTAGCGTTCGATTTTTAATACATTTTTATCTTTGTTTATTTCTATTTGAATATGTACTCTTTCCATCAGAATAATTACTATTTGTTATCTTCTTCTCCTTCTCCTTATCATTCTTCTTATTATTATTATCATTAATATTATTATTATTATTGTTATTATTGTTATTATTATTATTATTACTCACTAGGAGTTATCACACTGGTCATCGTCAGTGGTCACCCACTGCCAACAACCTGTGGTATTCCCTGGAGTCCGAGTGACAACAAGTCTCCTCAGGCCTCCAGTATGCTCCACCTCTTTTCGTTCATCACCGCTGATGACCTTGCGGTAATCGCAACAGCCACCTACCAACGATTTCCCGCTGATAAGGGCCATTGGTCCCCTCTGGGGCCCGAGTGGCAACAAGCCTTCCCAAGGTCCCAGAGCTGTCCGCGCTCTTCCAGTGGAGGTCTGGTTTTGCGCTTTCCCTCCTCAACCCTCTGTCCATAATTTTCGTGGCGTCAGCCTATGCTTGCGCCTCTCTCGTGCGGTTGTATTTTCCCCGGTTCTGTTGTTTTGTGCTTCCATGTGTTTGTTCTCCATTCGTTGCTTATGTGGGTTGGTTTCCGCATTCGAGGACATTTTTCAGGATTGTAGCTGTTTTGATCATTACTGTCCTTTGTATGGTCTCAGTTATCCCTTTGATTCCTATTTCTCCTAGTCTTTTCTCCATGTTTTTGGGGACTGTTCCTAGTGCTCCTATGATTATTGGTGTTATACTGACTTTCTTCATGTTCCATATTCCTTTCAATTCTCTGGCAAGTTCAGTATATTTGCTTCTCTTTTCCGTCTCTTTGATCTTCACTCTGTGGTCTGCTGGAACGGCAAAGTCCACGATTTTGCAGGATTTTTCTTTCTTGTTGATTATTATCATATCCGGCCTCCTTGCTGTTATGGGTTTGTCTGTTTGTACATTCATATCCCATAGGATTTTGTGTTTTTCGTTTTCTAGTACAGTTTCTGGTTTGTGTTTGTACCGTTTTCTTGCATATTCGAAATTCAGTTGTTTGCACATTTCCCGGTGTACTTCTTTCCCCACGCTGTCATGTCTGTTCTTGTATTCCCTTTGTGCTAGCTTGCTGCATTCACTTATTATATGATTTATCGTTTCGTCTCTTTGTCCACACAATCTGCATTTGCTGTTTTCCTGGGTTTTATCTATCTTCGCTTTAATAAAGTTTGTCCTAATCGCATTGTTCTGTGCGGCCGTCAGCAGAGATTCCGTTTCTCTGTTCAGGCTTCCTTTTCTTAGCCATGCCCAGCTGTTTTCAGTGGCTTCATCGCTTGTGAGTCTTATAAAGCGTCCATGTAGTTGTTTTTCTTCCCACTTTTCCTTTCTTGTCTTTTTGTTTCTGGGTTCAGTGCTTCCGGGGTTGTTTGTTGGGCTGGTGTCTCTTGCTGTGGTGATCAGTCTTTCCGTGTTCTGGGTTACATATTTCTCCAGCTCTTTTTTGGTGTCTTCCACCCAGTTTTCTATACTTACCAGTCCTCTACCTCCTTCATTTCTTTTCACGTAGAGTCTGTCCGTGTCGTCTTTTGGGTGCAGTGCATTGTGCATAGTCATTAGTTTTCTAGTTCTTTGGTCAAGGTGCCTGAGTTCTTCTTTGGTCCAGCCTATGAATGGTCCAGAATATCTCATAGTGATACAGCCCATGTGTTTATCCCTTTTACTAGGTTTCTGCTATATAGTTTAGTTTCTAAGAGTTTCCTTGTTCTTCGTAGATATTCTTTTCCAATCTTCTCTTTCATTTCTGTATATTTGATTGTGTCTGCTTCCAGAACTCCCAGGTATTTGTAACTATCTTGTTCTCCTAGCGCCCTCATCTCCTCTTGGTTGGGGAGTTCTATACCTTCTGTCGTTTCCAATTTTCCTCTTTTGATCTCTAGCAGTGCACATTTTTCTATTCCAAACTCCATTTGGATATCCTGGCTGAATATCCTTGTTGTGTTTATCAGCTTTTCCAGTTCTTTTTTGTTTTTTGCAAACAGTTTAAGGTCATCCATGTACATCAGGTGGTTTATTCTTTGTTCTGTATCCGTAAACCTGTATCCGGCATCACACTTTCTGAGTATGTAGTTGAGTGGCATCATGGCTATTATAAACAGTAGTGGTGATAGAGAGTCTCCTTGAAAAATGCCTCTCTGTATTTTTATCTCAGACAGGTATTGTCCTCCGGCTGTCAGTTTTAGTCTCCATGTTTCCATTGCTTTCTGGATGAGATTAATAATCCTGTCTGGTATCTTGTATATTTTTAAGCATTCAATTATCCATGTTTGGGGGATTCTGTCGTAGGCTTTCTTGTAGTCAATCCATGCCATGGTTATGTTCTTTTGTCTGCTCTTCACCTCCTTCAGAGTCTTTTGATCAATGTATAGTAGATCATGTGCCCCTCTTTGTCCTTTCCGGCATCCTCTTTGTTCCTCGGGGAGCAGTCCACGTTTGTCCAGGGATTGGTAGATTTGTTCTCTCAGTTGTGCTGTGAGAATTTTCCACATTATTGGTAGACATGTTATCGGTCTGTAGTTGCTGGGGGTCGTTCCCTTTTTGGGGTCTATTTGTATTAGTGTTGTTCTTCCTTCCGTCATCCATTCTGGTATGTCTGTTTTGCGGATACATCCGCTCAGTTTCTGCGCTATTCTTTCATGCAGGCTCGTGAATTTTTTAAACCAGTATGCATGTATTCCATCGTGGCCTGGTGTTCTCCAGTTTGCCATTTTTCTTAGGGTTTTCTTGATCGTTTCTTTGTTGATTTCTGTTTCGGTTCCTTCTTCGATTTCTTGCAGTTCATCTTTCATGTTTTTCAACCATTGGGCATTCTTGTTGTGCTTTTTTGGTACTTCCCATATCTTGCTCCAGAATTGTTTTGTTTCTGTTGGGTTCGGTTGCTCTGTCGTTGTTTTTTCTCCATTTACGTTTTTGTAAAACTGGCTTTCATTGTTTTCAAAGGTCCTGTTCTGTTTGCTCTGTTCTGATTTGTACCTGTATCGTCTCAGTCTTCCTTCTATTGCTGCTATCCTTTGTTTTATTTCTTCATGTTTCTCATTTAGTTTTTCCTTGCGTTTCTGATTTTTGCTTCTTAATCGTTTCATGTCCTCCTTCCTTCTGTTCACGGTTTTAGATTCTTTCCGAAGTTTGGTGATCTGGGTTTCCAGTCTGATTTCCCATCCAGGTTTTGTCGGTCCTCTCTTTTGTCCATTCTCTTCGTTTCTTAGTTTCATACTTACCGATTTTGCCCCTGCATATATCAGGTTGTTTAGGTCTGTAATAGTTTCTGTTGGGATGTGTGTGAGGAGTCTGTTTACTCTTTCTGTTTCTGCTTGTAACTTCTTCGCTACTTCATTCCTGAGAGATGGGAGTTTTGTTTTGTTTTCTAACATGTATCGTCTTATGTTCTCCACTTTACTTGCTTCTTTTTCTATTGAGTTCTATCTCAGCAGGTTCTGTGGTTCCGCAGTCTTCTATCTCCCCTGGTTCTGTGATTCCGTAGTCTTCAATCTCTTCAGTTTCAGTGTGTATGTTTTGCCTGTCCTCTTCCTGTGGTCTCTCCTTTGGTGGTGTTTCTTGCTCCGTTTCGCCATTAGCCTTCTGTCTGATTTCCGTCAGTTCCATCTTCGAGAACCATCCTCGCTTGAGGATCTGTCTTGCTTGATCTGCTATCCTTTGTTCCGTTGTATGGTAGTCACTAGCAATGTCCCAGAGATGTTTCATTCGTTTTCGGTAGCCTCTTTCTATAGGGTAGCGGCTTTTATAGTAGCACTCCATCACCAGTCTGTTCTCTTTCATGGTCCATTTCTTTCTATATCTTTCCAGTTTGCTGTTTTCGCTCTGGTTTACTTGTCTCTGGTCTGTGTCCTTGTCATACCTGGAATCAGAGAGGTTACTTGCCTGGTTCTTGTCCGTTGTCTTGTTTCTGAAATGAGAAGGGCCAACATTCACAGGATGCGGACCGGGTCCCCCATGTTGGCCATCGAGGGAGCACCTGCCCATCATGACACTCAGATCTTTCTTCTGAGTCCCACGGCGTTTATTTGTGTTTATAGACATTTATCATGGTTTAGTGTTTGTGGCAACACCAGGCCCAGGCTTAGTTTACCTGTGATCCTGTCACAGGGATAGTGTTTCTCTCATTTTCATGAGGTTCAAGGTGCACTATCACACATACATAAAGAAAAATTTACGAAAAAAAAAAAAAAAATTATTATTATTATTATTATTATTATTATTATTATTATTATTATTATTGCTGTTGTTATATTTATCAATTTTTATTCAAATTTTATTTTCATTTTTCTCTTTACTATTTTTATTTAATATTTCATTCTTGTGAGCTTTGATGATAATTTCTTAATTTTAGCAGCAACTGTGATGCATTTCTCAGTAATTCTTATTGAATATTTTATGAGTAATAAAAGAAACAATGTTTCAGACAAAATGTAAAATAAAACTGGAATAAAGGATAAGCAAATCAACAACTAGGAAAAATATAAACTCAAAAACACATATTGAATAGTTCTACAAAAATATTTCAATTGTTAGAACAATCATTATCGGTTGGCAGCAGAAATGAATATTTTATGTAAAGGACAAGTTACCAATAAGATTTACGAATTTCATTACATATTGTAGTTTTCAGCATTTGATTATACGACGGGGTGAACATTCTATTTTAATATTAAATTTTAATATATTTTCTTATATTCAATTTTTATGTAATTATATTCACTAAAATTGCATTTGTGATCATTTAGTAGGATTTATGCTCTCTTAGTTTCAATTAACTAACCTTATCGCTAATTATAAGTTTATCTGTGATGTATTTACTTTAATATATCTATGTAGTTGCATCTGTAAGTGTCTATTTTTAATAGTTTTTCGTAATATTTTCTGTAATTAATTTATTATACTCCTTACGTTATAGCAGTTTCTTGTCTTATCTAATTTAACGAAAAGTTGCTGACGTTTATTGTGTAATTGATAATAGATTGCTGAGTGTATGTGTAAGCAAATGAGTACACCTACTGTCAGTGGCAACTTTGTTATCGCAATGGATAACGTACTAATATTTGGATGCGGTGTCGAATCTCGTCGCTGATATACTTACTACATCTCGCCACACTGATGAGACTTTTAAAGACGATGCATCTGTCTGTAGATGCACATCTATTTTATACGGCGGAGTATTAAGAAAGCTAATTTCATGAAGTCAGTTGATTTCTTGCTGTTGTCACATGCATGGTACATGTTGCTGTAAAAATCGAAACAACTAATGGAGGTAAAACCTACAAAAATTACAACAGCAGGCATTTACTTAAAGAACAAATATGCGATAGAAGTTCTTTTCTCTCTCTCTCCCCCCCCTCTCTCTCTCTCTCTCTCTCTCTCTCTCTCTCTCTCTCTCTCTCTCTCTCTGAATATGCAAAAAAACTATATTTGTGCCGTAGATTAATTCCTACTTTGGTCACCAAATTATAAAGAACAGGGGAATATTTTTGTGTCATACTTAATTATTTTTCTCTTTCTTTATTATCAGTTATTATCAAGATTAAGATTTTTTGCTTATGAAAATAAATTTGTATAAGTCATTATGGAAGCGACCCAGACATATAGTACTTTGAGTTTTATCATATCTGTCTATCTCTCTATAAATATTTCTCTCTCTCTCTCTCTCTCTCTCTCTCTCTCTCTCTATATATATATATATATATATATATATATATATATATAAATATATATGTGTGTGTGTGTTCGTGTGTGTGTGTGTGTATGTGTGTATGTAGAGAGAGAGAGAGAGAGAGAGAGAGAGGGGGGGAGAGAGGGAGAGAAACAGGAGAGATAAATAGAAAAAGTGGGTATACCAATATATATATACAATCAAATTAACACGAATAATGAGATATTTAAAAAAATGTTTGATAACGTTAGCCGTTATCAAACATTTAAAAAGAAATTCGAAATCCGCTCTTTTATTGTTCCTTCTCTCCCCTCTATCTTCTTTATATCCAACTCTTCTGACTTTGCCATTCCCTTTTATCTTTCATGTTTATATATATATATATATATATATATATATATATATATATATATATATATATATATATATCAAGCACACGAAGAGAATAAATGTAATCGTCTCTCATATCCCTTTATTGTACCCACGTGTTATTTTTATCATCGCTTTCTCCTCTATTTTCATACGCTACACTCTACTCTGTCCCGTTCACAGCTGACACAAACACCCACATATCTTCCTCCTACTCTTTCTTCGCCTGACATATCCTTTCTTTTACACTTTCGCCTTTCCCTCGTTATTCTGAATACAATACTGCACTCTCCTCCTGGGGTGTATTCGACTTTTTGCTGTATATAGGAATTCATTTCTTTATAATAAAACCCTTCTACACCAACGATGTAGCTCGTTCGATATGACCGAAATATATGTTGTCTTTAGAAACGTTTTATATCTACAAGCCTGTTTATATGCTTATCTACTATTCCATAGATTAAACAGTTTATATATATATATATATATATATATATATATTTATATATATATATATTTATATATATATATATATATATATATATATATATATATATATATATATATATATATATATATATATATATATATATATATACGAGTATATATATATTGTCGATTTAATCTTTTAATTTTGTTGAGGGGAGTGTTGATAATTAATGTTGAATTTCGTTCTAAGTTAATAAAAATAAAATCCCTAATTTCATTGACAATGTTCACAAGCGCTTTCGGCTTCAATTTGGAGAGAAATTGTACTAAAAAAACAGGAATGCTATTAGTTAATGCCCCGTGATGTGTATAGGTATTTTAAAGCACTTCATGTATGGTTTCGTTAATAGTGACGTAATCTGCTTGAATATTCAACCCTTTTAAGAATAAGTAGACACGGCAAAGTGTATGTGTCTGTTATGTACTTGTTCAGAGAAGGAGAACTCTTCCCAGACAGGAAAATTTGATTAATGACTTAATCGAGAATTTCCTATTTTGAAGATATCTAAACGCTACTTCGTGTCTAACTTTGTACTCGTGGAAGACGTGTAATTCCCTTTCCCTTATCTCTTAGATTTTTGGTTGCAAATTGTAAAAAATCATGTTGTAATGCGTTTTTGTGAAAGTTTCTAAGGGCAATGTAAACGATGCAATCGCCATTTCTATAAATCTTCATTACTATTACTTCTCTCACTTTTTTCTCTTTTCCCTCCCTCTCTGTATATATATGTATATATATGTATATATATATATGTTTATATATATATATACATACATATATATATACATATATATATACATATATACATATATATGCATATATATAAATATATATACATACATATATATATACATACATATATATGCATACATATATAAATATATATACATACATATATATATACATACATATATATGCATACATATATATATACATACGTATATATACATATATATATATACATATATATATATATACATACGTATATATATATATATATATATATATATATATATATATATATATATATATATATACAATATTAATTATTAAAAATAATAATAAGTAATTAGAACGCCATACAATGCATTTTAGTTTTATTAACTTTTTTTTCAATTTAATTTTCGAAGATATACTTCCTCATCAGAATTACTGAATTTCAAATAAAGATATATAAAAATACCTTTCTTTTTTTTCTCCTTTTAGTCCTCATCTTGTTTTTTGCTTTTATCAGTTCGATGTTAATGAACGAATGAGAGTCCTTTTTTTTGGGACGGCACATGGTGATGCAAATTGTAATAATAGGGTGTTGTCCTTGGTTAGAAAGCATTGTTTATATGGAAATATTAATTATTAAAAATAATAATAAGCAATTAGAACGCCATACAAGGCATTAAATAAATGTTTTGAGCTACAAAACTTATAAATACATTTAAAAAGAATACGCGGAAATCTCTTAAAGGCCCTTTCGACTATCATCTCGTCAGGAGAAAATCGATAGTTTTAATTAATAATAACGCCGAAAGAAAGAGCAAAATGGGGAATTGAGTGTGCCAAAATTAACGATAAAGCGATTAAAATTCAATTTAATGATTTCGTTAAAAGTCGATTTTCCCCTAACGTAGTGTTAGGGGAAAAATTGGGAGGGAGTTCAAAGTTCCTCAAAGAGATTAAGCGATCTTACAAATTCCTTCTGCCGGCACAACGAAGGTTTTCGAATAGCGATAGAGACAGATTCCAATATTTTCAAATGGTTCTTGGAATCTGCTATATGCAAGATCTCAAAACGATCTATTTTATAGCTACTGGCACAGCTACGGGTTTCAACCAAATGCTGGCCAATAGCAGAGTCCAAAGAGTTAGAGGAGGGGTAACACAAGGATCCTACCCTTCCCTGATGTATTTTTGATGGAACGTGCTGGGTTATGCGGGTCTGCAAATGCAAGGAAAAGAAAATGTAGAATAAGAAAACAATTTCACAAATGATTATCAATCAATATTATATATATATATATATATATATATATATATATATATAACTACACATTAATGAATTATACATTACTACCGCTCGTCATCGTAATAAGCAACTTTCAACATTATTCAAAATTATAAATAATCTTTACTATCGTCATGATGCAGATTCTCTTATGTACGAACTTTGTTAATCTGATTCATACAAACAAGATGGTTGGAAGTTCATTGATTCAGAAAAGGTACCTTTAAGCAGTTATTCGCAATGGAAATCGTTTCGCCTCTATGCCAATCGCACAGGAAACAAATATAACTGAGAATTATGAAACTATGAAGTTTTTGCTTCCCTTGGTTCAGTACCAAAAGTATGAGTAGACAATTTGTGGAGATCTCAAAGTAATTTGTCTACATTAAGGTATCTGGACTGCTTACACAAATGATATGTGTTTTCTCTGTTTGTAGAATAGTAAAGCAGATGTGGGTTACTACATGATCTAGAACAAGACGATACACCCGGTGTGGCAAAGTCGTTTGCGGGGGCGATCTTTGGAACGGGACGTCGTTATCGCTAGTGAGCAATCATGTTTGGATGATAGTCACGGCCGGGGAGTGTAACTTTGTGTGTCCGATCCTTGTAGACTTTTTTGGAAGGGATCTTTCGTTCTTGGAAACGGCACACACTAGCTCCGCAAGAGGCAACGATGAGCACCTCCACTTAATTAAGAGGTTCAATCATACCACCATTATGTCGAATAAAAAATGTTCATATTTAAAACCCGAAGAATATTCGGCAGAATTGGCCTGCGTGCCTTGCACGAGGCGTCGCGTGTCGAATCCAATCGCTGATTGTTCTTTGCTTGTAGAACTAAGCGAGAGGGGAAAGAGAGAGGGAGAGAGAAGGCACAATATACAACAAATACATTGTTCTGAGTTTCGATAAATTCTTTGTTATAATTTAACAACTATGTTTTGTTGTAAGGTTGATAGGTCAACTCATTGACCTTTGAATTGGTGATCGAGGGGTACAGTGTTTATAGTTAACATCTGCCTAAGGTAACATTGACAGATTCAAATGGGTTACGTAATATTTTAAATATACGCATCTGAATCTGCATGCTACATTCGATCTGACACAGGGATTGTTGAATATAGGGAACGCATCAGCTCCTTAGAAAGGCCCACTCATTGACTGTGCCACACCGGTAGATTAAACTGTATGTATAGATATTTTGTGTATCCAGAAAACGTATTCCTCCATCCATTACATCTAAAATTAGATTTGACACCAACAAAGTATTAAAAGCATAGATCATACATATAAATGCTTTCAGTACGTATTGAAAAAGGTTTTACCAGGGCATTGCCATAGTGCAAAGTAGGTACCAGAAGTATGAGTAGAAAATTTGTGGAGATCTCAAAATAATTAATCTTGGTCGTCAGACTGATTACACAAAACGTGTTTTTTGTTCATGGAATAGTGTTATTTTTTGAAGATTTACGACAGAAACCATAGAGACAAGAGATTAAAATGAAGTTGACAAATAGAAGAAAAAGAAAGGAACAGACCAAAACTTTGAAAGGCGATGGCTAGTACTTGATCAAATAAACATATTGTGCATTGAGTTTGGTCATAAATAACGAAAGAAAACAGAGAGATTCCAGTAAAATATATCACGGTTACATATTTTTTTCATACTCTGTCTGGTGGGAACAGCTACTGGTTGCGCTAGGAGGGTTAGTACCGTCTTAGCAACCGGAACTGTCATCACTTCTTGTTAGCAGTTTGTGAGAAGAGGTTATCGCATCCAATATCACACGTTGTATCAAGAAAAAATCGAATTTTCATCAGACATTTTATTTAAAAATGTATGAGTAATGAAAAACATCTCTCTTTCAATTTCGAGTTAAATCTTTTCTGTTTTATATATATAATAAACAAGTAAATTAAGCATTCTAGTTGGCTGATAGGTAAGTAGACATATTTGAAATATTTCATAACCTGCGACTGACACTCACGTATTATCAGTAGATAAAGGGGTGGGCGTGTTGAGTCGAAAATAGGCTCAAGTAACAGAATTTTAATGTGTCTGTGTTATGTCATGTCAATCGATATCGCCTGTGTTGTTTAATACTGAAGTTGATGTGTTACCTTTCCCAATAGTCATCCGCATACTACTGTTTCGTCGTATCGTGGCTCTTTAGTGAGTGCTTCAAGTTTCAACAGACGCGTACAGACTTAAATTCTAACGCGATACGGCTGTAGCAACGGTTAGTGTCGGAGTTATGCCGTCGGGGAATTTGATCTCTGACATGGCCACTCAAGGTGGATTGGTCTGACACCCGGCGGCATCAGGGTCGCAGCCCGGCCAAAGGGTCGCTGATGAAATCTAAAGGTGTCTACATTGGGATCCTACGGCCTCTGACCGCTTTTGCCAATGCGTATGTGGACAATCTACGGCAAGCAAAGACGTTAAGTCATCTATCGCAATGCAGAGTGATGATAAATACGTTGCGTTTGTGCCTATGAAACCGCCACTCAATACCTACAGATGACGACTTGCGTCGACGATTTGAAGCAACCGATGGTCACTGTTGACCGGTGTAAGGGATAATCTGAAATAATCCAGGAACATGAAGTACTGCCAGTCTACAAGAAAGACATTGATCAAAAGCAAGGCGTAGCGACACCTCCCTGTTCGACGCTGCATTCAGGTCCAACTAGCAGCAACAACCTGACCCCATACGTCATCGCGCTCACCACAAAAGTAAGGTATCGTATAATATTGTTACATGTGAGCATAGATATTTTCGATGTGGTGGAGAAATGTGTTTTTGCTGTGAATGTCTTACAAGGAGGAAATAAAAAATGAACACCTTCCATGGAAATAGTAATAGAGTAGAGACCGATTACCAACATCTGCTCTGTGAGAAAGGGGCTGTAAGGAAGGGACAAGACCACACCCTGCTAGAGAAGTAGTGACCCACCTTTAAATTTGAGGTCAATAGGATCGCTTCTCTGTTCTCTTGGTTTGCACTCGAACGAAATTGTAAAAATCGTATTACCAAAAAAGTGTTAATTACGAAATGAGATAGCTCATTACGCATTTCGGTTTCTTCGTAAACAAGTAATCCATTTTTATCTTTTAGTTATTTAATAGTTAAAATGAAAAGAATGAATTACGTTGTGACCCTTCAAAATCTGAAAAGAATTTAGAAACATTTCAACTGTCGAATAGAAAGTCATTTCAACTGGCTTTACAATTCTAAGCCAATCCTCATAAGATTGACACTTTTTGCACCCAATCATGTTTTTATAGAGATAAAAACATATTTTACAATTAATTACTGTTTGATAACAATTTCGTTCAATACATAATTTAATGACCTAAACGATACTGGAATAATTAAATTCAACTTTCAAAATCCTATTTAAAAAATAATCATTTACTATAAAAACCAAAGTAGAAAATTATGAAAAAAGTATTTAAAAAATAGTTATTGAAAAAGAAAACAACAGATGTTTGCGGAATAGAAATTCAGATGTAAAACAGATGATTTACAAAGTGAGAGAGAGCAATGAGCATATATATATATATATATATATATATATATATATATATATATATATATATATATTATTTGATATATACACATATAATATTATAATGGGATATAATATATTATGTATATATTTTTAGTACTAACTTCAACAGTGCTCAATACATGAGTAGACCTAGGTAGTAAGGTATGAAATATATATATATATATATATATATATATATATATATATATATATATATATATAGTAGTGTGTGTGTATGTGTGTGTGAAAAGACAAAAATAAAAATAAATTAGAAAAAGGAATAAATAATCAAAACGAGATCTTTACCTGTTTTGTTAAAATCAACGCACGTTTTCACAAAAAAGTGATCTGAAAGAAACCGATGAATCTTTCGTTTTTGATGATTTATTACTGTGTTTAATTTGTACGTCTACATCATGTATTAATTTTTTTTAGCTATTTTGACATTCTAACTCACTATTAAATTCAGAGAATTACAATCCTTACAGGACTTTAAGGATGAGCTTATAGTATTTGTTTGGTCTGTCAAGCTGAAGTTTGAAATAGCTTACTTGTTAGTCTGTCACGATTAATTTTGAAATATCATTTTCAGTGCAAAACGCACAGATTGAATGGGCGCATCTGAAAACTTTCGGGTTTTTTTTGTCATTTGTTTACGTCAATGTGAAATGAACTTTATTGAACTCGTCGAGCGTGTGTCTATGTGTTTTGTGTTGACCTTTTCTCTTCATGATTCGGTGACACAATTTATTCAAGCGTATTGTTTACTTCTACACTTGAATAATTCGTTCTAGGTTAGCATGAAACGAGGATTCACCTCGTATAACAATATGGAGTTATCGTAGTGGAACGGATCTAAGCAGGATGTGAAAGTTGAGCCAGGCTGAATTGTTGACGCACAGGAAATATGTGGTCTAGAAAGAGGTTACTGATCAACCGCTTGGTTATTGTGGGGGGTGGAGTCCAGCCCTTTCCATACACACTAAATGAAAAGAATATATATCACAATTTATGACTAATGGAGGTTCCGTATATGTCTGCCTGAAACTGAAACTATATAATTACTTCTATTAATAACGGAGATTTGGTATCTGTTTGTCTGAAGTCGGAACTATACTATTACTATTATATGATGATTAATTCAGTTTATAATACTATGTTAGAGTAAATTACTATATTTCTATACTAAATTTAGGGAGGGGGTGATGTAGTATATGTTCTCTTGTCATGAGACCATCTTCCCAGGCATTCCTTCTTCTTTGGTGAGCAGTGCAGCATCTGTTCTATGCTCATTATACAATTCTCCCAGATATCACTTTTTATGTTTTAGGGAGGGGGAGGGGGTAGTATCTGTTCTTTTGTTATTACCACATCCCCCCAGGCATTAGCTCCTCCTTTGATGGGAGTAGTGTAGTATATGTTTGTTTGTCATAATACCATCCTCCCATACATTATCTCGTATTTTCTTTTGGGGTAGTGTATTATCTGTTCTGGGATCATTATAACATCCTCCCAGACATCACCTCCTCCTTGTGACGGATAGGGTAGTATATTTTCTGTTGTCATTAGATTATCCTTTTAGGCATTACCTCCTCCTTTGGAGAGCGTAGCGTACGACAACAAGAAATTGTCACAATCGGTTGTTCCTTAACACTTACATTATATATATTAGCAAAGATATGCGACCGGGGCGGGGGGGGGGGAGATCCATTCATGGCACAATGGATATGATCTTTTCGGCCACACAAACTTCAGTTCATCGAACAACGGGTAGCACAGCTTTTTGTAGACTTGGCAACAGTTTACGACACTGTTAATATAGCAGCACTATAGACATTTCTCGATAAAATTGGATGTCAACCAGGATTCGCCACAATTCTTCAAGAACTTCTCCAGGACATTAAAGAGCGATTTCACTTCGGCGTTACACTCTCTGAACCCATAGCTATCAATGACGGTGTAAAACAGAGTGACATCCGTGCATCGACGTTAGTTTTTATATATATATTTAGGAGAGTAGAAAGTGGACCTTGGGTTTATTCTCGACAGCCTCGTAACTCTCATTTCCCTTATTTTGTCTTTTAACCCTCAGATTCGATGAGCGATATTTCTCACCAAAGGGGGGGGGGGATTGCTGTTTTCTGGGTCGGAATCTATCCATCTAACACTTATCGTTGGTTAGTTTTTTTATCTTGGAGTAGTATTCTTTAGCCTCTTTACTCAAGTGGCTTCATGCCTTGTCTTGAGCGATTTCCATAAAAAATAATAATATTTATAGATGAATTGTATTATTTTCAGGATTGTAACGTTGGTGATCTGACACGTCTTCGAACCACCGGTAAGATTTTCAACTTCGCTCTATTTGATTAACCAATTTTGACAAAAATACAAAGACTAACGAAATAACGGAATAACGGACAATGCCCCAAACGTAACTTTTTTTTCGGTTAACCTTGGGAACCAAAAAGATCCCTATTATCTTTATTATATTTTAACTCTAGCTGTTGGATATTGACCGGGTGAAAAATGAAAACTTGGTACATATAAACAACTTAATATCTAAAGATATACTCCCTCGACGTCAAGTTAAGCATATTGAACCAAAATAAATATGAATACTTTTTATATAATTTCGCAAAATATTAAGTACCAGCAGGCAAACCGTGTGTTGTCCGGGAATCAATGCGACCACGTGTGCGTTACTGATCGCAATCCTGAATCTATTATTACTATTTCATCCTTACGTTTTAATTTCTGCATGTCGTTACAGTTGGAGAAACAGTAGGCAGGGATGGAGTTCCAAAGGCAAGTAGTCCGAGAAAAGAAGCTATTCGAGTAGATTTTTTACGGCATTTGAGGACCTTTAAAGTGAAGGGGTTGAATTTTGCTGCTCGTCAGGTTGATCGGGAGTATTCACGTTGAGGGGGTACAAGTGCAGTATGTTCCTCGAAGCACATTCTTGGAAGTACTTGTAAAACAAGCACAGGGATGAAATAGGGTTGGGTACTAGATTATAGACTCTTTTTTGCAAGCTGTCCAAGAGAGAGAGAGAAAGAGAGAGAGAGAGAGAGAGAGAAAGAGAGAGACTAGTTGTTGGTGCACCAGTCCAGACTAAGGTAATTTTATTCATCTTCTTAGCAATTGCACCACAGCATTTTTAGTTGTTCATTCTAGATTTTACCATGAGAATGGTACCAACTGATAAACTCTTACTATATCAAGCATACCCTCTCTCCTGTAAATTGATCAACCTAAAAATATCAGAGTTGTTAGTATTTCCAACCCACCTTCTTACTTAACACTAGTGTACGCCCTTCGTCAAAAACGAAATAAATATTCTTCGCCAGTATTCGCACTCGTTATTTATCTAGATATATTACTAAAATATTTATATAAAATCATAAAATTACGTCACTAATTTAATTTTTCAAATGATTATTATAATTTCTGATGAGATAAGTAAAAAAGACTCACCGTTTACTTTTTATTTTAAAGTGGAGGATTTCTTTCAAAATTCATTTCATGCGGCGGGGTACGTCCGAGGTGTTTGTCTGACTTGTTATTTGCGTTATCGCTTCCCCTCACTACTTGAAATGGTTTTGTCCGGCGGCAAGGAAAAGACACCTGTTTTACTCGCTAGATTTTGCGTGACGGGATGAAAATACATACATTAATTTATTGATAAATAAATACACATTTGTCTTTAATATAGAGTAGATGATGATTTTTATACTCAATAATAATTGGTAATTCAATACAAAATATTAAAAACGATCGGATCATATTTAACCAAACATAACAGATTTAAAAGTGAGGCTTGGTATCAGTTAATAACTCCTTTCCTACTAATAAGATTACGTTCATATTTTTTATAATCCTCTCTATTCGAAAATGAAGTCGAAACGTGCGTATTTACAAAATCAGCTTAACGGACTGTATTCACATCAGCGAACGAAGTAGAATGTTAGGCTGTACTTTTGACAAATCAGAACGATATTAAGATACGTCCATTATTTTTTCTGGGCTTAGCGAAAAAAAATGATATTCCAAACTTAAGCGGCGTGACAGACCAACGAAAATGCTATTTCAAATTTAAGCGAGAGAGACAAAAATATTATTTCAAATGTAAGTGTGACAGACAGGCGAAAATATTATTTTATACTTAACTTGATCAGATGAACGAAAATACGAAAATACTTAAGCGTGACGGACTAAAGAAAATGCTATTTCAGAATTTAGTGTGACAGACCGACGAAAATGCTATTTCAAACTCAAAAGTTTGACCGATGAAAATACTATTTTAAAATTAAGTGTGACTGAACAACGAAAATGCTATTTCAAATTTAAGTGTTACAGACAGAAGAAAATGCTATTTCATATCAAAGTGTAACCAATCGACGAAAATACTATTTAATACTTAACTGTTACAGACAAACAAAATACTTAAGTATGACAGACCGACGTAAATACTATTTCATACTTAGGTGTGACAGATAAACTAAACTACTATTTCAAACTTAAGCGTGACAGATCAAAAAATACTATTTAATACTTAAGTGTGACAAACCGTCGAAAATTTTATTTAATACTTAGGTATGACAGACAAACGAAAATAGCATTTCAAAATTAAGTGAGACAGACCAATCGTCGACGTAAACATTTATACTTAGAGGAATCTTTTTAGAGGATGAGTCTATTAAATATTCGCATTTAGCGATGAAAATGCTATTTCAGACTGAAGCATGACAGACTGACCGACCGACCAAAGGGCAGATTGGACGTGCGAATGTCTCACAGACATGTGTTAAAGAAATCACCATCATAAAAGTGGGCACTTCTGCTGTATATGTTTTAGCAGCACATTTTCTTTCCTTTTTCTGAAAATAAGGGGAGATAATTCAACCGGAAGTGATTTTTTTTATTGTATAAATTAAAACATTAAAAAAGGGCAACGCTGATTTCTTTTTGGGTATAATATAACAGTTAACAACTTTTTTTTATTATATGAATAAAAAATCAGGCGGTGTGCCTGTAAAAAATCTACTGTGTTTGCGGCTGGTTCAGTAAATTCCCAATGTCTCGAAGATTTATATAATTTAAGTTCATTTCCGAAATTCGTTTAACGCACGTAACCCGCTTCCGGTGAATTCTGAGTGAATGGTACTTGGAGGAAAACAAATGGAACTCTTTAATTTCGATTTCTAAATCGGCAGCTGCTAAAACATATACACCAGAAGTGCCTAAAAGTGTTATTTAAAACTAGCTAGAATAATTGTCACTGGACGTGCTAATAATAGTGTGTCACTTTAATAAGTAAAACAAATACCTAAAAGCAATTAAAAGCATTCATATTGTGAAAACTGCGATTAAATAGAGTTTGATGTTCAAATCGCAGTTAATATGAATTCACCGGAAGTTTCATATCAACTTTCACGGTCTTAGGTTGAACAACCTGAAATAAGTGGTCGCGAGACGTCTTTCATATATGTGTAGACAAATAATCCAGCTGATCGGATGTGTTCGCGGGAAGATTTAGACATAGATTTTATATATATATATATATATATATATAGTATTTATAGATACGAATAATTATCTTGGAAAATCCACAAAATTAAGAAATAAAATTAAGCACCTTAGGTTTGTAGCGATGTTGGGAGGTTGGGAGGTTGGGAGGTTGGGAGGTACGTTTATTGATAATAATGACAATCGCCTTATTGAAACTTACTATATAAATGATGTTTTAAAGGTAATTCTTTTTTTAGTATATAACATTTATAAATGAAAACAGTTTCAGGCATTAATAAGTTTAGCACTTTTAAAGCATGACACACGTTGTATCATGTATGTCGGCACAAGATATATGGTGATTGCTTGACAGAAGTTTGCCATCTCTTCATTTAGCTGCTGTGCGACCGTGCGCATGTAGGTGGCTCTTGAATCCCGCTTCAGTCAAGCATGGACGTTCACATATGTGACACAAAAATGAATCACAGAATGTTTTGTCAAGCCACTTTTAGATTTGCATATTAGACTACAAATATGACAGCTTAGCACTGGAGATTGTGCTGTTATAGCCTCCTCATAAAACTGTTTATCCTGTCTTTGGTTGTGTGATTTAAGATGATTTACAAGTCCAGCTTTTAACAAAAGAAACCTATCACATACAATGCACTTCAGTTCACATTGAATATTCTCCTGCATTATACTTTCATCCTGTTTTCTTAGAACACGCTTTAAGACAGCATCATCTACACGACGCCCTTCACAATCCTTACATTTGACTCTAAAGTTTTTGCTCCATATTGGTCGGTCTTTCGATTGTGCTTTCCAATTACCTACATCGATTTCAAGTAGTTTCAAGTTGTTTTTCAGGACATCCTTAAACCTTTTTTATTCGTTATGTTGTGGTCTCTTCCCTCTATCTATCTCGCCATAAAGCAGCTGTTTAGAAAGTCTTTCATTCTAACAAGGTGTCCAGTTCAGCGCATCTATATATACGTAAATAAATCGACGAATGCTAATTTAAATTCTTTGTGAGCAGAAATAAATGTACGTATCTTTGTAATGTTTATTGGCTGCGAAAATGTAAACACGTTTTCTTTAGAAATTGAATGCATATATATATATATATATATATATATATATATATATATATATATATATATATATATATAGAAAGAGAGAGAGATTAGCATTTTAAAAAGAAAACAACGGAGTCATTGTAAATCGGGGAACAACATTACATATTAGAGAGGAAAAGAGAAATAATTTAGTTCTATATTTAATAGTCAAAAGACCGTATGACAAAAGCCTAAGAGTTATATAAAGAAAATTAATAATAGTAAAAAAAAACATTCGACTGAAATGTAAAACTCGAGGAGCCTTTCGGTCGACACATTGTCAAAAATGTACTTCGACAGATAACGATTAAAATAAATGATTCAATAATTACACTAGATTACTTTTAGAGAAACAAGGGAGGAGCGGGGGTAAGCGAACAAATATCGTCCACATTACATGAACGATAGGAAAACGATTTCTGCAAAGTAAAGCAACGCAGAACAGAAATTATATTAAAGTATAAAAAGGCAAAAGTTTTTTATTATTATTATTATAAAGCTCTCTGGATAAGTCTAACTTGTGTGAAGGTTCTTTTGGCCTGCAGAGAGAAAGTTTCCGTGTAGTTACGCTTATCCCCTCCAAAACACTGAGGTTGTGTTTGGAGCGAGCCTTGTGTACAATGCGGAAGCAAACGTCGGAGTACGCATCATCACACACGTTGTTGTCAAATAAGTGTTGGCCAATGGACGACTCATGAATTTATGAGTGCTCGGATGTGCTCTGTAAACCCCCAGATGCACCCGTTAATAAATTTTTTTTCCAACCCGTGACTACGAAAACGCGCAGGGATGTGTTGTGCCACTTTGACTCCCAAGCGTTGAAGAGTACGCCCCACATAGTCAGCATCACACTTACGTTTGAAATTACATATCACTAAACTTTTCCGTAGTGTGGAAAGCACATCTTTGTGAAGGAAACAGAAATATGTTATGGTGCTAAACACGACACTGGGATGTACTGTATAAAAGCAGCGAGATACTATAGACGTCAGAGAAACTTTGACTGATGGCACCAATAAAGGCGAGTTTCAGATAAACGGGACACTTGAGTGGACCGAAGAATGTGTTAGTATTAAATTTCGCAATGTTTTATAAATACCCTTAGAAATTATGCCTTCAGGGAAACAATTATTAATAAGAATTTCAGTGATCATTTTTATTTCAACTGCAAATTTGCTCTCAGTGCAAATCATAAGAGCGCAGTAAACAAGGGTTTTGATCAAAATTGCTCTCAGTGCAAATCATAAGAGCGCAGTGAACAAGGGTTTTGATCAAATTGATGTTTCTGCTCATAGAGGCAAAGGAACCTTAACTAATATACAGGCTCGTAAACGTCGGTTTACTATATATAGTAGTAGTAAAGTCATTTCAATCTGCTCTTCCTCCATAGTGAACTTTAGTGCAGTGTGGAGCCTATTCAACTTCAGGACAAAAGTCACTTGCCTCGTGTCGGGATTAAAGATGACAAATATATCGTCTACATAGCGCCAATCACAAAATGGTTGAGGAACCCGATTGAACAGCAAAGATACTGAAAACCTAAGAAAATATTCGCTAAGATAGCATATAAAGGGATGCCCATCGCCACCCCATCAACTTGCTGATATATTTCGTTATTAAAACTGAATCTGACCGATTTAGTAGCACAGCCCATAAGTTACAGAAAAATGCTCACAAGAAAGGCAGAAGGGGGTAATGTGTAACGATAAAGCATATCAACACATATTTGAATAGTTTCGTTGAGGGGTACATTTGTGAACGAGCTGGTGACATCAAAAGAACACAGAAAGTTTGTTTTCGAAGTCCAATCTAGTTCGCGCATAAATGACGCGAAACAGAAAGAATCCGTAATACAATTAGCTGAAAATCTTTCTAGGATCGGATCAAGGATATAAGCCAGACATTTTGCCAGCTCATGTTGAGGAGAACAAATACAGGAGAGTATAGGTACTCCTTCCTAATGGACCTTAGTTAGCCACTACATTCTGGGTCGTTGTGAATTAACGGGGATCAACCTGTCGTAAGTATCCTTACTCAGAATTTGTTTTCTATGGAGTTGAAGGAAACGATTTAGAAGTTTTACTAAAGTGTCCAAAGTATTGTCGATTCATACGTCACTCAGCTTTTTTAATTTAGTTTTATAACTCAAAATATCCGACATTATATCGTTGTTATCAATGGTATTAAGAATGGCCACACCGACCCATTTACCTGGATTGATGATTTGGTGATATAAATATTTTTATTAACTTTAGAAGTTTGGAAATCTGGTAATGGATTTTACCCCATGCAAATTTCCGAGAATTGATGGGAGAATTTGAACGTATCTGACTCTTATATAGGTACAGGATTGCATATGGAGTTAAGTCTGACCATATAGAAAGTCAAGATAAATTATAGTTGAATCAAAGTGCACCACACGCATGAGGTTTTTTAAAAGGATGTTCAAACAATCCCAGTTTTATATCCGCCTATTACTAAAAAAAGACATGCATTTCATAAAAATAAATACTGTAGATTTCCAACAACTCGGGCAATTCCCTGATTTGTTTGTTATTTTTAAACAGAGGTGTGTTTACATTTAAAATTCCAACGTTTCAAAATTAGAACATGTTTATTGTATTACAAGCACTTTTTAGTAGAACAGTGTGAGCTAAAAATAAATCAGAATGATGACCTCCAGTTCGACAGTTTGCGATCAATAAACATGTTATCAATTTAATTACTACCGTAACCATGCACCGTCAATGCGAAATGAGTCAGTTAATCTTAATTGATCATTCCAAAACTACTTGCTGGAGACAAACAGTAGATTATGTTACATCTTCTTATTTTACATTAATCTTCACCAACACTATTTTATGTTTCCTTGCTAGGGGATTATATACACACAACCAAATTTCCACGGATATTCATTAATAGATACATACAGGCATATTATTGTACAAACACCTGCACACAAATGCACACGTATGTGTGTTACGTTAAGCTGCTTCTTTTTTGTTGATGCTAATGTTTTCGCGGGTAATATCACTAAACAAACGATTCACAACAAATATCACAAGGTGAGAAATGAGACACAACATACTGTCATAAATAAATTCCATTATATATATATAATTATTATTAATAGTTGTAGTAGTAATAGTATTATAATTATTAAAAATAACACTATATATTAATTCAATCGGGCATCCATACTTACGATTTCACAGAAACACTGGAAACCCCACCTGTTGTGCTGAAGAATAACGAGTGTATCCGCTCTTCAGCTGAAAAATGGTTATTAAACACATTTTGTAGCTCTTTTCTAAATTTGAGATAATGAACGTTTGCTTCTGCTTTTTTCCGATATATTTTAATGACACAAAATAGATGCTAAAATGTTGTTTAGTGCTGGGGTTGAGTTGTGTTTGATACTACTCAGGTTCTGCGCATCCGATTCTGTGGTAGTTTTTAAAAAAAACCACCTAGCTAAAGAATTAGAGCGGTTGTCAGCCGTTCAACGGAAAAATCGTGTTTCTTGCTGTGTGGCTGACCACCGTTCTGCGTGTTCCTTTACAAAACTGATTGGAGGCGCGAAACTTAGATACCTTTAACTGAATCCCTAATTCTATAATACATAAACACAAACACACACATATGTGTGTGTATGACTACATATGATCTCACCACTCCATCGTGGGCCGAGAACTCTGCTAAGTAAATTCACCAGCTACCAATATATATAATACAAAGCTCTTCCCAAATTAATAGGGAACTCGGTATCTTCTATCTAATATATAAAATTAAGCCGGTCAAAGTTTCACCTAAATAGTAATGCATCACAAAAATCAATATTTCATTCCATCTAACCAGTGTTTTATGGATTTTTCAATCAGCGTTGAAAAAGAAATCCCAATCGATTTCATCGCTTACATATTCTATCAAATCTGATAATTCGTTCAGTAATAGAAATTTACAGCGATGCACCGTTTGCTAAAAATGTTAAGTTAAAAATAGGCGTCGTTTATCGCTGGGTACCAATTTATTCATATATTTCATTTTTTACATAACCAAATAAATAAATATTATGAACACTTCATTTTGTGATGGGAGATAAGGTCAATAACCGAAATTCAGGGTAAGGTAGCAATTGTGAATAAGTACGCATAAATATAGATATCAATTTGACATTGATTTAACATACTTACTTAAAAGCTGAAATGGCATGAACCCATTTGAGTTACATGTGCTTACGATTAAATAAGAAGAGCGTACTTTAAGAATACACACAGATCCATCAATTAATACTTGATGTAAATCCACTTATTACCAACTAAAATGTAATGAATACATATCTGATACAACAACAGAAAGAGAGATCGGGGAGATAGATAGAGTGCGTGTGTCTGAGAGAGAGAGAGAGAGAAAGAGAGAGGGGGGAGAGAGAGAGGTGCATACGAAATCGCTTACTTTGTCATTACTTTGTCATTGCTTACTTAAAAACGTAAATGTTAGAAGTACATTTCAGTTTAAACATGTGATTAAGTTTAAATACGAAACATTGATTTTATGAATACAAACATTTTTTTTAAAGATTGCTTAATATGTGATGTGAAAAGTTTTAATTTTAAAAATATGTAATATATTCATATTTCCGTTTCAATATAATATTTACAAAAATAAAATCCAAAGAGAGTGAGAGAGACAACATTTTCTAGGAGCTATGTCGTTTGACCATTTTAAAAGTACTTTGCAATATATTGTCATAATCAGTTTAAAATGTTAAATTGTAACCAGGGTATTTCTAAGTTTGCTTTCTTCTCATCTTTACTATTACATATTTCTATTTTTGAACCGGTCATTAATGAGTATTGATTTACTCCTCTCCAGGAGTTAGGCACAAGGCCAGTTTTTATCTTACTCCCACAAGTAAGATGTGACCCAAGGTCGGGTCGGGAAAGTGGGGTTTAAAAATTGCCTGGGCAGCCCCGTCGGCATTCCCCGGTAGGGGCGCCCCAGGCAGTAAGCAATAAACTTACTCCTCCCCAAAGAGGGGAGGCAAAGCCTGGGAGGGTGGACCTCCTAGAACTGCACAGGACAGACCCATAGACCGGCGTAAATCAAGCCCCGAAGACTAAGACAACACCAGTATGGGGTGCAGTATCCATCGGAACAGATACTACACTTTAATCTTAGCCAAAAGGCCAAGAACAGTCTCTTATAAAATTGTAACTGGTAAATGAATGAAACAATCATTTGGTTATTTCAGATTTAATACTCCAGGGCAACGATAGGGGAGTACTTCTTTATATACACATTAAGAGTTCACTTTCGAGTAGCCTTTTCTTCTGATAGCGTAGTGGATAGACGCTTCGACTGTCAAAATAACGGTATGTTTGATACTACTCAGGTTTTGCGCACCCGATTCTCTAATAGTTTTCTAGCGGATTTTAGCTTAAAATACTTGACAGTCTAGTACACTGAAAAGTGTTGATACAGCGAGACAGTCTATCTAAGTATGATTATACATACATATATGTTTTTAATATTGAAAACATACTGTATATATGAGTGCAGGCTGCGAGTCTGTGTCTGAAGACCGCAGCCGCTTGAGAAGTGCTGTAAAGGCATGCTCCAAGGTAAGTGATGAGAGGAGAAGACAGCAGTAAAGGGAGAAGAGGGAACACAGAAAGCAGAAGGCTGCAACAGAGCTCTCGCAACCAGACACCACCTACATCTGTGGCAACTGCAACAACGCCTAGCAATCTAGGAGTGTAGTCGCTGCAATTCGGCAACGGACTAATCTGAGGAGAACTCCATTGTTTCCTAAGACAGACGGATGCCAACAATACATACATACACACATATATATATATATATATATATATATATATATATATATAGAGAGAGAGAGAGAGAAAGAGAGAGAGAGAGAGAGAGAGAGAGAGGCAAATGAGAGATAGAGATAGTGAGTTAAATGACGTAATTCCGACAGAATATATGAGAAAAAAGTGAAATCTTGCAGAAAGGTTCACGTTTCATCTACAGCAGGGATTAAGCTGGCAATCTGAGGTCATCAGGTTCGTCGGTACTTGCATTTGAGTGATAAAACGTATAACATAGAATGCTAAACTTAGTGTTTCAGCTTTTTGCCCAGAGCTTGCATTCTGGCCTACAATGCTTGAACAGTATGATTATGAGGCATTCCTTCAGTTACCAGGCTCAAAGTAAAAAAAAAGATTTGGCGACTCTTGATCTACAGCGTAATGATTCGAAGATGAATCAAGCATGGAACTTTAGGCATCGTCAATTTACAGTTTAATCTTGATTCTACAAAAATTATAAGGAACTCTCACAAGCCATAACTGAATAGGGTTTCATTGTGGGACAAACTCTCTTAAATTCAGCAAGCAGATTAAAGGCTTTCTCAACAATGAGCAAATCATTGCGCTGAACTATTTCAAGAGTGAATAACTTCTCATCAGATGTGACGATTTCACCTGATATGCCTCTTTTCTCTCAGCAACAATTTGCTTTTCGAATCGTTTTGCATCTCTGTGAAAGGTTCTCTTTATTGCGGGCTGAAAGAGGACATCCTTAATGAATGATTATTCTCGCAGTTCTGGCAATTTTCTTGCATTCCATTACCATTTTTCGGATGGATCAATTTGGATACTGCCTGACCCACTCTCGAACCAGCTTAATAATTGTTTTGGTACGTTGTGATTGAGGTCTTCCACTTAAAAAACTTTTCGTTTTTTAAAAACTCTTAGCAATATCTTGTGTGTTTGGTGGGGGGTGGTATACGATCGTTCACCATTATAAATTCATTCCAAGTGAATCTTTGCAATATCTTAATCATGGATTAACATTTTAAAGTCAATTTCATATATATTAAAATAAAAAAAACAATTTTGAAAATATAATTGCTACATAAAAAAGCTAAAACATTGGTAACTAACAAAAAAGCGAATCGGTAAATAACCAAAATTAGGCGATTAGATATAAGTAATTGATTTTAAATATATATTAAAATTTGCATTTTCAAAATTCTGACCAACTCTGTATTTTCGCATAATTAGGAAGCCCGGGTGTTTTATTGTCGACGGTTGTGATGATACACATTGTGATGTAAGATGTTGAGATCGCTTGATATTCTACGAGTGCTATTTGCCATTTTTGGTTCTGTAGCTTTGAGCACATTAAGGCGGACATGACCTAATGTAATCGTTGGAGTTAGTGCGACGCAAACCATTACTTAAGTATAATCAACATTAGATCATATTTGGAAAGCCTTCCAAATATGATCTAATGTATAGATCGGATTCTAACTCTGCCTGATTAGATCTCAGTTTATAATAACTGTTGATCGATAACATCGACATGCCAGTGTCGCAGATTTTGTACATGTCTGTGTAAATAAAAATAAACATATATAAAAGCTTTATTTGATATTGAGCACTTTTTATAAACCCGGTTTAAATTCTTTGGATTACTACCCTGTGGATGTTTTACCTGGATTATTATATATATATATATATATATATATATATATATATATATATATATAAATTGGCGACTCAATAGTGAAAGTTCAAATCCGCAACAGTTTAATTGGCGTGTAGCAGTTGTTCCACATGTGAATCGAATAAAATTGTTCGTGCTTTTATACAATATACACGCAATTAATAAATTGACATAGAATCTTAAGCTGGAAAGGCATAGATCATTAGTGTTTTATGACCTGAAGCATTAATGACGTTTTTTCTTCATTTTAATTAAAGGATTTCAAATCATGAACAGATTTATATATATATATATATATATATATATATATATATATATATATATATATATATATCAGTTAATCCAAACTTAATCTGCTACAGAGGGTTGAACTTCTAAATGATGACAGCTGGCCTATCGTTTTAAAATAGAATGCGTTTTAAAATGTTAAAACATTTAACCTTGCAGTCGTGAACTACCCATCTACGCCGGGTTTCCCGAAAATTATGAAAAACGTCCATTCATTTTCTGGTTTTGAAAATACAGTTGTCGTTTTCTTTAATTAATTAGTTGATTTTATTTGATTAACAGCTGATGTTTATATATATATATGTATATATATATGCAGAATAAACAATATATGTATATACATATCAATCTCCCTCTCCTCTTTTCGTACTTCTATGCTGATGAGTCTTGATTGAAAAGAGACGAAACGTATACATCCATAGATAACAATATAAACAATAACAAATATTTTATATTTGAAGCTCCTCGTTAAAAAGTAGAGCACTGTAAAATGGTAGTAGTAACACAGCGTAGCGTCACTTGCTTTATGCATCGTTCCTTCACTTATAGAAGTTTGAATGTCTGTACGCTTTCGCCGCCGTTAATGTGTTAAAATTATCATTGTTTATAAGCTGTTCAGAACTGGCCTAGCGGTTAGCGACGTTGGACTGTAGGTTGAAAAAATACTTGTAGTCCAGGGTTTCGAATCGTGTGACCGGTGGTGAATAGTCGTACTTCTATGCTGATGAATCTTGATTGAAAAGAGACGAAACGTATACGTCCATAGATAAAAATATAAACAATAACAAATATTATATATATATATATATATATATATATATATATATATATATATATATATATAATATGATATTATCTATTTTGAAGAAATGCTCAATTGCAGGGTAAGAGTCAAACATATTTATTAAATAGGATATTTACATATTTGATTTTGTCACACCAATGGTTTCATGTCGATGAGCAGGCAAATATTCAATGAACCACTAAGTTAATCCACTTCCAAATGTTGCTTTCCACCACAGTCCATCTCAAGAAAATAATCTATGTTATATATTATATACTAATTTATATTCTATGCTAATATATATTATATAATTTGTGTTATATATACTTTTTATAACACGTTTAATAGACTAATTAAAATTAGAGGAACATATATTTGACTTTTTGAGGAACGAAAAAGAAAAAAATGACACGGGTCAGTGATGTTCGACCTATTAACAAGAATTCTCCTACACTCAGAATTGTTTGATTCCTACTTCCGATTACTGTTTCTCTCTTCTAACCATTTGTACATATATATATATATATATATATATATATATATATATATATATATAGTCTCAGAAGTTTCTCAACCATTAAAACTATATTAAAAAAAAAAAACTTATAGTCTTTCAGTGGAAAATCACTCATGTAAGTCAATTTATTTTTTACAGTTATTATATTAGTTTTTTTCTAACACTATTTTAAGGGATCATCAGTTGTTTACCATGAAAAACTGTTTCGGGAATTTTATATATATATATATATATATATATATATATATATATATATATATAATTTTAAGATTTTACCTACATACAACGTCGTTTCGAGCTTCGGCTCTCCTCAGTATCGGAAAGTAATAATCTCAGACGGCCACGGGGAGCGAACTGGTCCACAGAGAAACCTTGAATCTGTAATCGGGCGCCATATCACATTGGCCGTAAGCGGTTGCAACGTGATAACAGAGAAATTAAGTTATATTTACGCTGAGAGCGGTGAGCGTAAACATCTATACGTTCAGATATGACTCGACGACAGTCAGAGTCTCGCACTGAAGTATTAGGTGAATGTCTATTTTTTAATTTCTCTACAGTGCTCAGCTGTAATTTTACTTAAAGGGGTTTCTCATATATATATATATATATATATATATATATATATATATATATATATATATATATATATATATATATATATATATATATATATATATATAGAGAGAGAGAGAGAGAGAGAGAGAGAGAGAGAGAGAGAGCGAGAGAGAGAGATAAATAACTAAATGATGAGAATAAAAAATGTGCGAAATACAATATCTATTAAGTCATCAGTTGTTTAAAGCAAGGGGTTTTAAATAAATGAAATTTAAAAATAAAATTCATCTTTTTAAAATATTTTGTTTTTGACACCTGATGACTTAATAAATATTGTATTTTGCCCAATTGTTATTCTCATAATTTACTTGTTTTTATAATTGCTCTACCTCGTATATCGAAAATCAACTCTTCATAGTAGGCTTTACTTTAAAGGTGTATATGATATATAATATATATATATATATATATATATATATATATATATATGTATGTATATCTCGGCATTGTTTCCAGTCGTCTTTAATTGCTTGCCATTGGAATCAAGCAGTGCCGACTCAGGAGAAGTGTTGTTAGAGATTGCGCAACCCTTGCTTCACAATTACACGCGCAGCCAGCCCCTTTGCAAAGGTGTCTACAGTCTCTCTAGACTGAACGGAGGGCATGTCATGTCATATATATATATATATATATATATATATATATATATATATATATATATATATATATATATATATATATATTCCATGAAAAATGCGAGTATACTGAAATCATATGCCCTTAATAGGTTTAAGATGAAAATTCATATACACTAAATGTACAAAAGCAAGGTTATTCCCAAATTTGCAACAGAGAAAAAAAAGGGGTTGAAAAACAAAATAACTGTTACCAAAGACAATAAAAGATGCGTAAGACGCAAGTAGATATCTAAAATCACGAGATGGCTTGGGTGCATCTTGTTTGTAAAATACTGGATGAATGAACACACCAGATGCGAACAGCGTAGGAAAGATCCAGTCTGTCGAGCGTCTAACACGAATTACATCCTAACCATCTTTATCCAACATTAAATTTATCTATATATACGAAATTTTAAATTATAGGATAGAATTTTATTCTAGAATCGTTCAAAAACAGCTAAGAAAGAAATTGCGATGTTTTTCATAAAGGTGTTGCATAATCATTTCAGGAATATTAATCCACAATGTTGTTTGCGGATTATTCTTCTTGCACGCGTGTTATGATCTTCCTTGACCGAGGAAGTGCCTGTCTGTAAATGAAACTTGTTTACGTATACTTTTAAACTCGACACAACTCTGGTGAAGAAAGCGAGGCATCTATTCAACGTGAGCGTTGTTCGAGAGAGAGAGAGCGAGAGAGAGAGAAGTAGACAGAGAGAGACAGAGACACAGAGAGAGTGATCAAAATAACTAATTAGTTATATCCTGTCAAGCGATGTCATTATACATCCGACGCCTGCGTGCTTACAAACTAACTACCGTTTCCAATCACCACTCTCTTTGAGCCATGTTGTGTCATATCCGTTCATAATAAATTCTCACAGCTTAAGTAATTTTCAAACTGGGTCCAGCGAGTTGACCTCTGCTGAGACCTCACCTGTTCTATTGCCTGCTATTCTCAGCTAACTAAATTATATACTAGATAATATCCTCGTAAAATATCTATCCATGGTATATCAACTTTGTTCTTCGTTACCGACAATATGGATGTATAATAATTCGTCAGTTTGTTATCTAACACCAGTCTGCTTTTAAATAATAATATTTCGAGTTTTCGTTATAAACATACTGACACGAAAGCTCTGTTATATTAGGGATCTTTTCATTTTTGTATTCGTCTATTTTATTTTATTTATGTTTTTGTCGATTTTAGCAGTGAGGTCAACAATATTTTCTTTTATTTTGTTGGAGTTTTTATCTAAAGTCGTTGGACAACTCGAGCGTCAAAGTTAAGGCGTTACACGAAAATTATTTTTTTACATTCATCTTAAATGTCATTTGCTTCTTTTAATGTGCCTTTGCTTGACTTCATTCGTCAGAGAGTTACATTTCTCATGAATGTCAAACAGCATCTTGTCAACCATTTTTCTTTTCATTTATGGTACTCTTATTTGCTGAGATTATTCAACTGATTTGTGTGCTGTAATAATCATTTACGGTAATTTCATCCTCTTTACGATTGTTGTATACGTTAATATGATTGACTATATTGTCCGCTTTCTGACATAAATAAAATGTATTTCTCGACTTGTCGCATAGCTGTTGTAGTTGGCTGTTTGATTAGAGCTCCGAAAAGGTGACTCGTGCCTGGGGTTCGAATCGTGCCACCGGCTGAACAGTTATATTCCACACAGATTATGCCATTAGGATCAAACGCAAACGTATGTGGATAACAATTAAATATTTATCATTAAATAATTATTTATAGCCCCCTTATTGGATAAGCTCATTAGGAAAAAAATACACTGTATAATCTAAACTAGAATGCGAAGTTCCTGTCCATGTAATCTATTAAGAGCACTGTTAAAACGGGTGACTATATTGTCCGCTTTCTGACATAAATAGGAATTATTTTTTGGCCTGTCACATAGCTGTTAAAGTTGGCCGTTTGATTAGAACGCCTTAAAATGAGTTGAATGTTACTCGCTCCTGGGGTTCAAATCGTGCGACCGGCGTAACAGTTATCTTCTACACTGATGATTCCATGAGAATGAAACTTATACGTATCTGAATAAAAATTAAATGTTTATTATTAAAAATGTATATATATATATATATATATATATATATATATATATATATATATATATATATATATATATAAAGGGAGGAAAGATGAGTGCGGCAACTATCAAAACATCTCTCTTTTGAATAAGACAGTAAAGGTATTTACCAGAATTCTGTTGAATAGCCTGAGCGCCTACACATGTCAATTTGTGCTTCCTGCAGAATGGGGGCGTAAATGGATGGTAAAATTTAATGCTAGTAAGAGAAAACTCCTTTTCTTTAACAATTTTCAACCACTGATTTGCATGGCTAATAGTACCCTACCTGAGAGTAAATCATTCAAACCCATCGGCCTAATATGACCATCCAACATGTATTGGAACACATACATAGCAGACATTGCCAAGGCTCCTTCAAAACAGGTGGGCTTCCTCTAACGCACTAGACAACTTCTCACACCTGCCAGTATCCTATATCTCCACAAAGCCACAAGTCGCTCATGCATGGAGTATGCTTGCCACATCCGGGATAGAGCATTAACCACCAGCCTCTTTCTATTAGACAGAGTCTAAAAAAGAGTCTCCAATCTAATAGGTCCCGCACTGTCAATCAAGATCATCGCCTAAATGTTGCATCCCTGTGCTTGTTTTACAAGTACTTCAGTGGAATGTGCTCTGATGAACCTGTTCGCATTGGTGACTCTTCGATGTAAATAGCTCTATCAACCTGACAAACAGCAAAATCCACCCTCTTCATTCTAGAGAACCCCAGATACCGGAAAGCTTTCTACTCTAATTCCATCAAACTGCTAGACTTTTGAATTCCCTCCTTGCTCTTTACTTCTGTGACTGTAATTTAAATGTGATTTGAACAGACATCTCACTTCTCAACTCCCTACTTAGGATGCCCCTGTAGGTATGATCCCTAATTCACAGTAGCCGATAAGTCTCACCACGATTCGAGTATACACCGCCCCCTTCCAATAGGGGCCTGGTAAGTGCTGTTCATCCTGGATTTTTCCATCTTTCTTGACCCTTCATAACCGTTTTGTGTGGTATTACCTATAGTTGGTGCAATCACATTGTTTCTTCTTCTTCTTCTTTTTCTTCTTCTTCTTCCTCTTCTTCTTCTTCTTCTTCTTCTTATTATTATTATTAGTAGTAGTAGTAGTAGTAATAGTATCATTATTATTATTATTATTATTATTAATAATCTTATATTATACAGAGACATACTATATTTGTCGTTGATATTTGATATTCTCTTATAGCAATGGCATTACCAACAAGACGGCTACAATACTTCTCCCCATGTCCTGTCCTGTTCAAAATTGCCTTGCAACAAAGAAACAAAGCTTCACGGACGACCTTTCTCATCATCAACTCTTTTCTTGTCTATCTCTGTATGATCTTATGCTATTTCGATGCGCAATTGATATCCAAGTGTGTCTACGCCTATTCATACTAAACTATTTCAGATATTCGCAACATGAATGCTTTATTCGTAATGTAATGACACTCTCGGCTATTTTCGTAAAATTTTATTGTTTGTTACTGATGTTGCGTTGGTCATCATTGTCTATTATATATACTTGAAATATATGCGCTTCTTACACAAATATATTATAGATAAACATGAATCCATAAATAAATTGCGTGTAATTACATAGTTATTAAACGGATTTTACATTATATATATATATATATATAAATTCTCGAAACAGTTTTTCATGGTAAACAACTGATGATCCCTTAAAATAGTGTTAGAAATAAACTAATATATTAACTGTAAAAAATAAATTGACTTACATGAGTGATTTTCCACTGGGACTATAAGTTTTTTTGTTTTTTTAAAATATAGTTTTAATGGTTGAGAAACTTCCGAGACTATATATATATATCTATAAGTCTATTTCTTATATGGATAACAATAAACAAATATAAATGAAAATCAATACAGAAATTATTTAATAAAATACACTTCCAAAATCATTAGGTAATTTAGACATAATGTTTACTTTACTAACAGTCATGTATTAGGAAAAATAAAAACACGTGATGGAAAGAAAAAGATTAAAACTACTGGTCGAAATAAATATATACTATAAAATGTGAACCGTGGGGTAACATAGTTAGCTCGCGTTAGATAATGTGAATCAGGAAAATATGTGTTTACATAGCCAGTTTAATATAAAAGATGAGAAAACAAATTAGTTGCTTTCTACTCTCTTTACCTCCCCTATCTTTCTCGCACTTTTCTCTCTTTTCCCTCGGCTACGGGTTAAATAGTTTAACAACTTGTGGTGTTATTCTGTTTTGCTTATAATAGACTATGCCACTTATTTAGTTATTATTTCTTTATTACTTTCGACTATTAATAAACAGAGAGAGGGAGAGAGAGAGAGAGAATGAGTGCGCGAAGGATGAGAGCGTGATGATAGCGTGATAGAAGAGAGCGGTCGGGAAACTTTATAAAATACTAGCAGGACCCGCGTTCCGGCGCTGCCCTGGGAAAATATAACACTGATTTTAATTTTTTAATTAAATAAATAGATTTAGAAAATAAACTATTTCACTGTAAGTAATTTAGGCAATTAAAATAGGATTTAATATGGACATGTCTCCTAGCGTTGTTGTGTTTGTTCCACCCGGCCCCTCCTTTACAGAGGCAGAAGTTATTCGTACAAATACACAATGTTTGATGTATTACGCTCCGGTACCAATATGTATAGACATTGTGGGGAGCCTACCCTTGAACATCTTATATAACCTGTCCATAGCTAAAGCAAGGCGAAATCAAGTTTAGACCAACCATTGTCAGTGATTTTCCTTGGGACTTGTTAATTATCATGACAAAACACAATTTAACTGGGAACTGAAGCCTTTAACACACAGCCTTGGAGAATTAAGATTCCGGAGTAACATAATTGGGCATCCAGATTTCAGCTTTAATTTGTGTGCTGGCATACCAGGCAATTTTAATGAATTTTAAAATTCTGTAGGGTATTGTACAGCCTGGTCATCATCGAGAGTACAATCCGCAGAAATGAAAGTTTGTTTCTCACGTTGAATTCCATCAAGCAGTTATTGATTGATGACATTTTTAGGAGCTAGAATTGCTCACTCCGTTAGCCATTCAGGATGCACATAGTTTTCAGCTATATTTGGGTAAACTTTGCTACTAAGTTCTGTGAGTGATGAAACAATGGATTCAATGCCTGGAGTAATAACAATCTTGCCATTGTTGCTTGTTGCAAGTTTGCCATCACCTATTTTTAGAAGTAGGGAGGCAAACTCACCAATGTGACATATGAGCGCACGTAAAAAATAATAATAAATAAATCGTAAAAAAACGCCAGTAGTTCAAAAACAAAACAAAACAAAACAAGAGCGAACACACAGACACAAAGTAACTTGTTGATCCTACTTTAATTTAATCATGCCTATTCCGTATAATCAGCAGCAGCTACCTAACCATGATAAACACATACGCGCGAGCGAGTAGTTCGTGCATTTTAAATTACGAAAAAAAAACAGCATCTTAGATGGACAGAAAGAAAAAAAAATAACGAATAAATCAAGACGACGAAACTAGGAGAAAAACGAAAAGTCTTCAGTTCCTGAAAAATCTCCACCAAGAAAGGTGTAAAAATAAATCGCTCTTCCCAAATGGCTTAAGTGCATGATCGTAGAAAGCAATAAAGCAACGGTATGAAAATACATATTGAACCAGTTCGGTCTTGGCGAAATATGAACAAAGCCGAAGTCGATGATACCCCAAAAAAACATATTTGAAGCCGATGATCTACTGACATCAAATGTTAAGCGGCGAATATTCCGGATAGAGTGACTCAGAGGAATAAACGACAACACCAAAAGATTCTACTATGAGAGAATTTGAAATTACAAAATCAACATGAAAGCACGAATGACATTCCTGAGATGAATCGAAACAAACAATCGTAAAACAAAAACATAAAAGGGAGAAGTTAAATGCAAAGTAAAACAGGCGCTTTCCCATTCAGAAAAGTGACATTTCTTATATTGCCAAAAACATACAAATGCTGCACACCATTTATTTTCTTTGTCTTTTCTTGTTCCTATTTAAGCCCTGTTTACCCTATGACAAGAATTCATTGGTTAATTCAATAAATGTTATATGCATTTAGAGATTCGTTGTGTTTTTATTCCCACATGTTGTTGTCATTTTCGTAAATATTTGAACCTGAGAAAAAACATTGTTATATATTTTTTATAAACGTATATTCCATTCGCATCGCATACTTCCCCTATGATGTGATAAAGCGATTGGAGGACATACCGTTCGTAACATTGCCCCACTATTGAGATATACACACATGTTTGTAAATAACGTTATAATCTTGATGTACTCCCACAAATATGACAATTTAATGCAAGCATTCAGCTCGTCAGTGGGACTTCTACATGGAACAATAGGAAGCGTTTGTCAGAAGTCACCTGATAATAAAGTGTTATGCCATCCATCAAAACATCACTGTGCCATTGTACATTCATCCCATACGATGAAGGAACAATTCTCTAAAACTTTAGATGAATCTGACCCTCTTTCTATTTGTCAAATTGGATCAGCATCGTTTGTTAAGGATAATTGCAACTTAAATATGGAGTGAGCTGTCCTACCACCAGGAAGAAGAGTGGCTGCAATACCCGATGATGCAACAGCCTTCTGGCCTAACTTTAGCTAGAATTAACTTAGTAACAAGTGTCTTTTCTGTACCTCCGGGTGCATAAAAAAATATAAGGCTACATTGCTGATCTTCTACAGTATTAGCTACGGTACGAAAAACATGAATTTGCTCATTAGTTGTGGGATACCATCTCGAATAATTGATACTTGCTCATAAAGTTGATAACTAATTTCACGCGTACATGCAGTAATGACCGGATGTGTATTAGATCGGTTAGGTAAAATAAGACCCAATTTTGTCAGTGTGTTACCATTTATTTTATAAGGCATATCTTCGATATGAACCAGAGCCATATCGAAAATGAAATATCAACCTCAGGCTGTTGATTGTGTTCTCCAAGAAGGAAATCAAGGGCCCCTTCATGGAGCTAAGACTTGATCTATATATGAAATCCATAGATATTTTAATATTCCATCATTGTTCTCTTTTACCTGTAAAACGTTGAGTTAGTAAAGAAGTTAAGAATATTAATTTTCCTCTCCAATTGACCTGTAAACTATGTTATAGTATATCATTCTTGTGGTCTCTTCGTTTTATCAGATTCCAGGACAAAAATGCATCTAGTCTGGTGGAGTATCCAGCTAAGTGATGTTACTTGAGGTTACATTACTTGAAAAAGTTGCACCATTCCTCATATTAGCCAGTGTATAGCCGTGTTATTTGGGCGTCAAATACTATGTTATTTTGAATATTTGGTCAATGTTTACTTGGAGGGGAAGTATCTTCATGTCAGGTTATCCTGACATAACCTTGTACAGAGAGACCGAAGACACTCGAGGATGATGTCTAGTAGGTAATTCAAACTCCTCTAGTAGGTAATTCAAACTCCCCAGTAGGAAATTAAAACTCCCCCGTAGGTAATTAAAACTCCCCAGTAGGTAATTCAAACTCGCCAGTAGGTAATCCAAACTCCCCCAAATGATTATTTGTGTGCATCCCAACATCGTTTTGGATGAGACACTGCACATGAAGTCAACATGATGGCAAACAAGTGTCTCAAATTGTCTGCAGATTCAGATATAGATGCTTCCTGTAATGTAGCATCCCAGTGGTTATCATTTTCAAGTAGTCAATGTGCACTACATGCATCCCCGAATGTAGTCATAACTTGGCCATTGATCGGTTTTAGGCTAGTAAAGCTCTGTGGAACTCTAACATGGTGTAGAAGCAGTCTCAAACAGAATTATTCAAATTAATTGTTGATGCATGGTGTATAATCTACCCAAAACTTCTGTTTTTTTTTACGCACGGGTAGCCTGGAAACGGCTTATCCTGTAATCGTCGCTTGAAGACCTTTGTTTTAGTGTCCCAGGTATAATAAAGTGAAACTCCAGAGTACAAAAGTGTACGTGCAAAATAACTTGTTTGACACAATTTGAAGAAAGCCGTTAGAGTGGTTGAGGGTGGATTTGCAACTCTATCTGCTGCAGTACTTTCAATATAGCATATCCGCTGTCCATTTTCTAGATGGACTAACTGGTGAATAACTGGGGGATGATGTACATGTATGTGAAAGTTAAGTATTCTCCAAATGGCTTCATTGGTTGATATGTAACGCCCTGTTTCGTATCTCTTAACTTCATCATGAACATTACTTTCAATTGTGAAGATAGCTTGATCACTACCTTTATTTATATATTTACAAATGTATAATTGATTTGACGCTGTTGCAATATTTAACATTGATATGTACGTCAAATTCTACAAAAAACAGTTGATACCAATTTTGAAGTTAATGCTACTTAACTCTTGTACTATTTACCAGTGTTGCTCGCCGTGACGAGTTTATCCACAACGATATTCGAAATTCGAACAGCCAGTTAAATACAAATCTGACCAGCACTCAAGCACTGTATCCGTTGCGCTTATAAACAAGTTACTAAGTAAAATAAATTATAGCAATACATATATGTGCACTTTATTTGTTCGCATATATTACTATTATAACACTACCAGTAACCGAAGAAAGTCATTCTTTACAGAAGAGTATTGCTTTAAGGTAAGTGGGAACCGGTATTTCCCTTACCAGAAAGCTTAACTACTGAAAATCGGGGGCATATGCATATATATAAAATATTATACATATTCTATATATCTATATCAAGTTAGGTGTATATATATATATATATATATATATATATATATATACATTGTATTCATTTTTTGTGAACCAATCATTATTTTTGAATATATATTCACGGTTCATAGGAATATAAAACGAACATAACTGTGTCTGGAACTTAATCCACTCGATGCTGATTAACCCATTTTGAATACACTGACAATAGTGCAAACAGAAACCGGAGTTTGAAAAGTAAAAGATGACGAAATCCCATCGGACTTCTAAATAAAGATAAACTCATACTGAGCAGAAGACCAGACATGATAATAGTTGACGAGAAGGAAAGTCGAAACAGTAAAATTCGCTTCACTACCCAATCATAGCACGTAGATTAAAGAGGCGGAAAAAGTAAATGGATGAAACTTGCCAGAAGATTAAACGGACCTTATTACACGAAACCTATGCTAATACAAATAAGTGTTTAAAAAATTCCTATAATACCAATAATTATATGAGCACAAAAAAACAGATTTGACACATCTGAGAAAAGGATTATGAGATGTAGGAATCAAAGGGCGGATTTACACCATAAAGATACGGCACTATCGAAAACAGCTGAAATATGTAGAAAATCTTCGAGTGCGGAAACCAACCCACATAACAAATAAACGCCGAAATAACTTCATACAAATATAACAGAATTTAAATCTCATAATCTAACACCCCCCCTAAAAAAATCACGTCAACAGCATTGGTTGGTACCATACAATATAGCCAGGAACGATCAAGAAAGATGGATAGACCGAGGAGAGGAAGCAACATCCAGAGCTTCACTTGAAAGGCACGGAGAGTTCTGGAATCTCGAGGCTTATTACGACTCAAATTTCAGAGAAAGCCAATAGTAGTTATCAACAAGAAATCTATGGTAAACCGCTGTTGCGATAACGTAAAATAATTTGCAACGGTTATCTAAAGAAGCGGCGACTGCTGGAAATCTGGAGAGACTTGTTGTCACTCAGACTCCGGGGAACACCAATTGTTATTGCTACTGAGCAATGACTGATAATGCCTCGTGTAAAAACTCGTAGTGAGTAAATTATAATAATAATAGTCCACTGTATTTATTTATTTCAGTGTACAAACGTATTTGAGTGATAATGATTTTAACACATTTTTCCTGCGATGTGATTTTGTGGTATGTAAATATTTTATATATAAGCAGATGTTTCTTCAGCAACGGTCAAATCAAGAGGAACCTATTTTTGGTTCATACGGATATTTTGCATTAATGTTTAGAAATGATTTTCCCATATATTTTACGAGGCGGAATACTCATTCCAGGAACGTTTAACATTTCTGCAACACTTTAATAAGTTTTAAAGTTCGAACCTCTCAATATTTCAATCTAATGAAAAATATTAAATCACGATCGATACTTAGTTATAGGTGTATTCATATTAATAAAGAAAATTAATTAATTTAATTCATTTCTAAGCTTAAATGAATTATAAAAGAAAAAATGCGCTGGTAATGCTTCTTTTGTATTTCCCTTTTGTATATCATATTTCTTTCCTTTTCATATAATGTTAATTCTGAAAGTTTTTTTTTCTTCACGTATTTTATATCTATCACCTTTCTTACTGCTTTACTTATTCCAATTTCTTGGATATTAACTGTTTTTTTTCTAATAATTCCGGGAATAAAGTTTTTTGTCCTAATATGTTGCCTATTGCTGGCTTGTATCCGAAGAAAGATTCAGTTCGAATATTTTCAAATAGAAGTCATTTTTACAATGCTATAAAGATAGGAAATTCATTCTGTTTCTTTAATCAGATGAATTTATGTTTATATAAATCTAAATACACGAAAACAAACATTCTTCCAACACATTACTAGCATGGTGTGTAGTACATGATCATTTTTTACGATTTTGTCACTTTGTAAGATTGTTTTTAACTGACAAACAAATGTTTCGCTATTCATAGCTAAGTGTTAGTCATGTTAGTAATATTCAAACAGTTGTTCTACTTCGTGCATAGTTTTCGATTATATTCTAACGTTTATGAAGTTACTCCTTATTCTGATAATGTCTCTATCTTCTAGGTGGATGTTGACTTACTTTTAGAGAAAAGTGACAAATACTCCAATAAAAGAATGAGCGTGCACGTTCTCTGTGTGTTTGTGCATGTGTGCGTGTGAGTGAAAGAAAGACATGCATACAGACCGACATATAGAGAGAAAGAGAATGAATATTTTAAATCCATGATTTCGTTTATGAGTTTAGTTAGTATTAAGTGCGAATTTTAGAGTAACGACATCGACGTACACCCGCATATATATATATATATATATATATATATATATATATATATATATATATATATATATGTTGAATTATGGCCCTATGGGAATGGACGTATCTGTTGGGAATCGTTGATTTGACTTGCACGAATTAACGCGGGGGCAGTCGAGTGCAGAACAGGGCTTGTTCTCACAGTCGGAGCTGGCAGACGTGACAAGGTTATCGGTGACGAGACCCCAGATCAAGGGTCAGTCTACACCTGCGAGAGGCTCTGTGACTTCGCGGGCCTTGCGTGGGAAACAAAGGGATCTGTGACGTCACTCGTTCTCGTGAGAAGCGAGTTTTTAGTCAGTCTGATTCGGAAAGCGAACTGAGAGGACGTGCGATTCACAATGTAAAGATAAGGAATATTTCCCTTCAGGGAAGACAAGTGCGAGAATCCTTTCCCCCCTCTCTATGAATAGTTAAGAAAACATTAATAACTAACTACGATAAAGTAGTGATTGTTCTCTTTCTCGACGTAGCCCCAGTTGAAATAACAACGCTTGTAATAAATGAATTAAATTCAAAAAGAGGATTTTGTCTTCGGAATGCACAACATGGCTTTTTATTGCAGACAACAGATGGCGTGGTTCTAAAAGAAATAATTTATCCACTGGACGACACGACCAATCCTCTACACGACGAGTATACGAAACGCGTACTGCAGCGGTCCAAGATGAGTAGCTATGTAACATATATATATATATATATATATATATATATATATATATATATAATAAAACACCCTGATGGTGATTATATATATATATATATATATATATATATATGTGTGTGTGTATATATATATGTATGTATATATATATATAATAAAACACCCTGATGGTGATTATATATATAAATATATATATATATATATATATATATATATATATATATATATATATATATATATATTTATATACATATATACATTAATATATATATATATCTATATATTAATGTATATATGTTTATAAATATATTCAGATATGAATACATACATCTATAGAACTATATATGAGAAGACTTTAAGTGACGTTGAAATATGACAAGTGGGTGACACATTCTTCTTTGTTTCTTATTCTTCTTTTTATATTTCAATCCATTTTCTTTTTTTTTTCACTTTCACATCTACTGAGCTAGTATGTGGGAGGCGATTCGGGAGGGAATAAAAGGTGATAAGCGGGAAGAAGACAAAGTAACTGGCTAGGGTGAACAACAAATAGGAGTGGGCATGAAATTGATACACAGAAAGCGAGAAATCAAAGATTAATCTGAATGAATCAGAGATGTCACCCACTTGTCATATTTCAACTTCACTTAAAGTCTTCTCATATGGTCCAATCAGATCATCCTTTCCTCATCTCATGTGTGTGCCTTTCAAAATAAAATTATTTCCAAATCTTCACTTTTTCTGAAGACGTTCGCCAACACGAACGAAACCGGTCAAATCTCTTGTTTTTATTTTTTCCTGCACTTTAACCTGTTTTCCGTTTGCCATTTTTCACACATTTTGTCCACCACGGCATTTCATTTCATTTCTCACTCCCATCTTCAGTTTGTATGAGAGATGTAATTAATGTAAACAACTTGTAACATTGAAAAACACGGTGATAAAAAGTTTGGACTTTAACAAGTGTGCGGCTTCCTTTCAAAGAAAGAGACACACAAATAGATATATAGAGATATATAGCTTGTATCCTTACATCGAGCTACATTGTGTACGATCACTTCACTGGAGTTCTTCAGAGAACGGTCATGTTTTGCATCCGCCTGCTTGAGTTGTCAGCCGAAAAAAAGATCTCCCTTCTTCCGAATGTCACGTGGTTCTGTCAACTTCCATTAACTAAAGGTTAAATTCTGACCTCCCATTCGTCAATAAGTCTCCCATACAACTAACAGTTCTCGTTATGCAACATAATCACTGAAACTCAATATTTGAAAAAAAAAACTAGCATCAGGACATTTTTGGTATGGATCAAGCTAAAGCAAAACCGTGAAGCATGATTCTCAATGTTTGTTCTCACGAAGCATTTTGAATCTCATCAGTGCGAGTTTTGCATCCTGCAACCTGTATGTTTGTATCCCGTTTTAAAAGTTAATTTCGTATTGTTTAATTTCTCGATTTGTATCTGCGCCAGCCAGTCTGAGACAAAACCAGCAGCCCGAAATTCTACCATGTCATAACATAATGAAACACTTTTTATTAGTTATCAAACTAACGAATACAGATCAGCTTCAAAAGGTAAGATTTCGAAATTGATTAAGACTATTATAAGACATGTGTAAGACACATTTTCAAAAAATTCTCATGGGTTTTTCGAGAGATGTTCAATTGTGGTTTATAAATCAAATTATCGTTTAATTTGACCCAGATATAAATAAATATGCATGCTATAGCATGCATATTTATTTTGTCTCATTTATGATACGAAAAATAATCACCTGTTTTTTAAATATTCTAAAATGTTATCATAGTTTCAGCTTAATTAATAAGGTAAAAAGAAACATGTTGGAGCTGTTGATGGTGATGAGAAGACATATTTTCAATGTTTAATTTGTGTTATCTTATTCGTTTTATTTTGTTCGTTTTATTTTAATGCAACAAAATGACGACTATTTCTGGTGTTGTCAGGGAGAAATCAATGGTAAACTGATGTTTGCAACGATTATCGAAATAAGCGTAAAAATATTGGAAATCTGGGGGACTTGTTGCCACTCAGACTCCAGGGAATATGACCTAGTGATACTAGTGAGCGATCACTAATAATGACTCGACTGAAAACACCTAATGAGGAAGTAATTAGCACAATAGCTCAAAATGGAAGAAAACAGACATGATTGGGGTGGAAAGGTTGTTCATTGGGAACTGTACAAACGAATAAATTTGTAACATACAGACAAATAGTACAGGCTTAAACCAAAGCCTGATTAAAAATTGAAATACTTAAAATCCTAATAGTAATACAAACGGACAAACTCATTAAAACAAGAATACTGGACATTATGCTAGGCAACGAGAAAGAAGAAAAATAGTAGATTTAGTCGTCCAAGCAAATAACACGGTGAAGCCAAAGGAAGCAGAAAAAATAAGTAAATACATAGAACTTGTCAGAGAACGCAAGAGAATATGGAACATGTAGAAAACTACCGAATTGCCAAAAATGGTGGAAGCTCTAGGAACACTCCCCAAAAAACTGGACATAAGACTAGAAGAAATTGGAATTAAAAGACGAGATGCTACTGTACAAACCACGGCTCTGATCAAGAAATTTTGCATGGAGTTATATTACTATGAACGCAGAAATGCCACATTTTTACGGATTCAGAATGGAGGCTAATGAGAAACAAAAACGAGATGATGGTCGAAACAAATGTGGTTGGATAAGATCTCAAGAAGGCCGGAATTCATCCTGACCAAGTCTTTGACCGTGTACCGTGGAGAGTGAAATCCTTATTTTTAGGGAACACGCAGGTTTCTCTGAGGTGGAAATAATAATAAATAAAGAAGAAATAAAACATGCCCAATAGTATAATTTGACGTACCATAGGGTCAAAATTAAGGAGGCGGGAAATCTAAACAATTGCATGGAGTTTGCCAGAGAGCTAAAGAAAATATGAAACCTGATGAAAACTGCTGTAATACAGAAAATAATTTGAAGCGGAGAGAGAATTGACACCAGGCATGCAAATCACTGATGTAATGAGAACAGCTGAAATAGTAAAAAATCTTCGAGTTTAAAAGCCAACCCACATAACCAGGTTGGACCGACCAATCACAGGGGAGCTTAAATAGATTAACGATGTGGAAAATTGAAGTTGAAAAAAGTAGAAGTCACCGTACACAACAATAATAATAGAAATAGTATTACACAAAACCAAGGGAACTGAAACTGACTGGATAAATATGTAAAATAAAAAAAAACATAAACTGACATCAAACATTGGTTGGTGCCACACAAAATGGTCGAGAAGTGTCAGGGAGAAAAGAAAGGCCGAGAATGGAAATCCCGTACAAATCTCCACTAGAAAGGCATGGAGAGTAATAAAATCCTGAGGATGCTTATTACAACTAAAATTCAAGGGAAATCCAACGGCGGATATCAGCGATAAATTAATTGTAAACAGCTGTGGCGAAAACGCAAAATTGTTTTCTACCGTTATTCAAAGAAGTGGATAGTACTGGATATATTGGGAAACCTGCTGTCACTCAGATTTTATGACACACCACTCGTGGTTTTCAATGAGAAATCACTGAAAATGAATCGTGTTATATCTCCTAGCGAGTAAATAATAATTATAAACAACTGCTGTGAGCACTGACAGTTATAATTTACACAGTTTTAAAAATGTATGGGGTTTTGGGGTTTTTTTCGTACGCAAATAGACACATATGAATGGTTGACAAAAAACGAATAGGCAGAGTACACATTAATAAGGCAATATTGTTTACAGTGTGAATACCCGAGTTCAAATCTCACCTAAGTCTAAAGGATTTTTTTAACACTGGATGCGTGTTTTAAAAATTTCAAGAAATTAATATAACATAATAACATAAAAATCATTACATAAATATTTTATTAAAATAAGTGACCCATTTTATTTTGATAATCCCCCCTAAAGTAAGCATAGAGGTTATTCGGCATTAGTTCAAAGCAAATTATTTTTGCTTAAAATATAATTTCTAATGTTTTTGCCAATAACAACAATATGTAAATGCATTCAACATAGTTACCTACTCTCTCATGCATATACTAATTAGCGTATTTTCTTCCACAAAATTTCACATATATTTTGCTTCGTACTAGCTATAAAGCGATCGAAGCAAGGTAAAGGTGGAAATTGACATACCAAGGTACTGTACCAACATCGCTCAAAGAGTGGGTATAAACTATTAGGTACTTGTCCAGATAAGGACCCAAGCTTGGCGTCGGTAGTTGCCGGGTATTTACGTAGACAGCAAAAAAATGCCGAAGCGCTCATCTAATCAGAATGTGAGAAAATAAGTAGACGACGGGTTAACATTTTAATTGATTGAATCGCGAAATTATTTAATTGGAAATAAAAATTGATCAAAACGATAGTGAATTTTAACGAACTCTAACCCTAAGATCATTTGAAGACTTGTTCACCCCGATCTGTAAAACATTCACAACAAGAACTCGTTTTCCTACAATGGAAAATGACTTTCCTTTCTCCCTCTATGTGCCTAACATCAAGCGGAATTTTCATGGACAAAACTTCTTGATAAGGGATTACAGCCTCTGGAACATATTACCGTGGGACTGCTTTCCTGTTCATTATAAATTTGTCGTCTTCAAAACCAATGTCAACAAATCATTGTCAAAAGCCGCCTCATAAGTAACCAAACGCCGTACATACCATTTATCAGATTTAGTACTCCCATAGTGTTCCTCATATTACGGCTGACAACAATTCCGTGAAATTGAACCTGATCCTCAAGTGACTCTTGGCCTTGGTAAGTGGTGACCAAATAGCAAAAAAGGAGACCAAAACAAAAAGATAATATTGACTTTTTTGTTTATCGTCACAATTCATAATAATGAAAAAGTATGTTTTAGAAGCAAATAGAGATTAACTTACCATGATGTCAGATGTGAAAAATATTGTATCCAAACGAGTGCAAACCGCACTCCGTGATAGTAAAGATAGGTTTCCAATTCCAATAAGTATGATCAAGTAAAGCGGCTAAAACAAGAATGACTTCATCCACACGTCGAATGATATGGAATAACAGAATTAAGTCCGATGCGATACGTGTGAACGAATACAATGCGTGTTTTTGCCGGAAGGTGAGACAAATTAAAAGCAACGGATCTGTTCGTAAATCTGTTGCTTTTGACGCGTTTCCGGTGGACATCTGATCACGATAAGAAGCCTAAAGTTTAACAATGGGGGCGCTAACATCAGCCGATTATCTTTAGGGGGATTAATAGTCAAGGATTAAGAGGTATGTAAGCAGGAGACGAGAGAACCTCGAGCTCTGGCTGTAATAAAATAACTGACTTAATTATTTTGCATCAGGTTGAATTGTATTTATTGGCTGAATTCGACTTAATCCAGGCAGACAGTGGCTTCATTATTATTATTATTATTTGTACTCACTAGGAGTTCTCACACAGATCATCGTCAGTGATTGCTCACCGACAAAAACCAGTCGTATTTCCTGGAGTCTGAGTGACAACAAGCCTCCCCAGATTTCCAGTATTCTTCACCTCTTTTCGATAACGATGCGGTATCGCAACAGCCTCTTGCCATTGATTTCTCGCTGGTAAGAACCATTGGTATTCTCTGGGATTTGGGTGGCAATAAGCCTCCCCAAGGTCCCAGCATTCTCTGCACTTCTCCACTGGGGGTCTGGTTTGTGCTGTCCCTCCTCGGTCTTCTCTCCCGACCCCCGAATTGAAATCTCAGAAGCTTCTTATTAGTTAACATTAAAATTCACAATAAATATAACATTTGTATATCTACCAAAAAGACGTCTTCAATTGATACGCTCGAGACTTTAATTATTATTTACTCACTAGGAGTTATCACACTGGTCGTCGTCAGTGATCGCCCACTGCCGACAACCTGTGGTTATTATTATTATGATTATTATTATTATTATTATTATTATTATTGTTGTTGTTGTTGTTGTTGTTGTTGTTGTTGTCGTCGTCGTCGTCATCATTATTATTATTATTATTATTATTATTATTATTATTATTATTATTATTAGCGGGACGGTGTGGAAATTTCACGTTTTTTTCAAAAAAAAATATAATACTATTACGAAACAATGGTTTAAAAAATATGTCTAAATACCCTTTTTAATTCAAATTGGCGTAACCTCGCCTGCAGACATAACGTGATTTTCTGACCAAGAAGTCTATTGCCATCGGACGATGATGAAAAAGAAGAAAAGAAAAACACTTTTTGACAAGGAGAATTATAATATCGAAAGCTAAGATTAAAATAAATTTTATTTATTTTACACCACCATTGTTATGGTTTTTTCAAAAAAAATATAATATATATATATATATATATATATATATATATGATCTGTTTTTTTAAGTTACTGATGAGCAGCGTGTAATTGCTTCTGATTGTAGCATATTGCACGTTACGAAACGATTGTAAAACCATCGATAATTATGTCATTTCAATATAAATATTATAGTAAACGACTAATTTTTGCTTAGTGAAATTAACCAAATATATATATATACATATATATATATATATATATATATATATATATATATATATATATATATATATATATATATATATATATATATATCGTTACAAATGAACGGTGGTCGAACAAGAATTAGGGAAGTAACATGTATTTATAAACATTTTATTAAAGCGAGTCTACTTTGTCCTATCTTGAGAGCAGCAATTGGGGTTGATCCATACGGTCAAAGGAGTGTACTTGATACGTGGAACCAACGCCCCGACCGATCCCTTTACTCGTACACTCACAAAAAAAGAACTACAGGGATCTGCCGATGTAGAAACAAGGAGGCGGGAACATGCCGTGCCGAGAAATTCTCTAAGCGACACCAATGAAACGAAAGCCTTCGATGATATTTCTTTTCCCAAACTCTGCCACTGAGTATGAAACTCAGGGAGAGAAGAATACACATTCTTACGAAAAGATTAGATAGCGCCTAGACAAAGCACAACAGCCGCATACGCATATGCGGACCCCGGTGCTTGCTACCAACGACATTTCCGTCCTTATGGACCTTAAATGAACGTGACCCTCGAACTCTTTTAGTACCGTCGGAGAGACACATATCCGCGAATGAGTAATCCGCCATTTTCCTTCCTTCCGTCAGCTGCTTCGGGCTTATCTTGTTCATGGACTTTGCTCGCCATCGTTATGTTAGACAGTCCCCTCTCCCTTAAAATAATGCTTTGCCTTTTTTCCTTATTTATTTGATACATGATTATCCCGTCCCTATTTTTTGTAAATAAATATTGTTTATACTCTAACTTGGTGTTTGTGTCGTCTTATACCTGCTCGTTATTCGTCCTTGTTTTCTATGTGATGTCTTGAATGCGAGAAATCCTCTCCCCGTGTATTCTGTAGGTAATATCGGAATCTGGGGACCTGGAGCAATTTTCCGGACATTTTTACTTTTTTATATAATTATCAGTTCCACGCGCTCGCTGTCTTGGTCTTGACAGCCGGTGTCCAGGCCAACATTGGGTTACCCGCCCTCTGATTATAACGTTCAATTTCGAACACACGGAGAGAGAGAGATAGAGAGGGGGCGCGTTATCTGATTTATTACATGTAAACAACACAATCTCTGAGATTTATCATACATGTTTTTAGTAAAACTATTTTTTTAATCTTATTAGAAATTATGTTTTAAAGCACAAGTTTATTGAATCAAATTGTTTAATTAAAAAATAATCGTGTTCACTGTATTTTATTTTTTAAATTGTTGATTTTATTTTAGGTACACCATTTTTTTCGTTTTGAAAAACTACAAATACTATTATCGTTTTACAACCTTAAGTGAATTTAGTTTTTTTTTGTTTTACATTTCACGCCGTAAAAGGTAAATTTTGTGTAGCAACTGTTTTTATTATTTCGTGTTTTATTTATTAAAATAAAGGATGGGGGGATTTTCTATTTTTTAATTGTTCAGTAAAATGCGTTTTTTTTTTGTAAAAAAAACACATTTTACTGAACAATTAATTTAGAATCGAGTGCTTTATTACATTAGGACCTGCACTAACTTTGACTACGTCGTTAGAATTAGGTTCAAGGTCAAAGTGGGGGTAAGGGTTAGCAATAGAGTTGGGGTTAGGGGTTAGGGTTAGAGTTAGGGTTAGAGTGATGGTCAAAGTTAGCATAGGTCCTAATGTAACAAAGTACACTGTATTTTTTTATTGTTGATTTTATTTCCGGTACACCTTTTATTTGTTTTGAAAAACTTCAAATACCATTATCTTTTTACGACCTTAAGTGAGTTTTGGATTTTTATTTTTTAATTCTTACGTGGATTTGGCGCAAAACGATTGGGTGGAAAGTTATCGTCTGCTTTCTTTCAAAGCAGACGATAACTTGGGAAAGGGCATTCTGAAAATAACGACTGCAGTAGCAAGATTTGTTCACTCGTTCAGAATTAAATTATTTTCCTAATATAGTAGGAAATTCCTCTAAACAATAAAAAAAAACTTCCAATTAATAACTTACTTCAATTTATCGAAGAGAATTTAAAGATTTCGTTTTCTAAACACTTTCCCTGCGGTTACTTTTTACCTAGTTTAAAATGTAATGTATGTAATATGTAACTTAAAACAACCAGCAAAAATATGCGACCGGAGGGAACATATATTTGCTAGTATTATTTAATTGACACACATCTCACACCGACAAAAACTTCATATGATGTGAGCTGTGTATGTCAATACCGTCTTTGTATTCCATTAAAACGTAGACTGATATAGATACATTCAATTAGCCTTCCAATTAAATATCTTTAGCTAACAACATTACACGTTATGTTTTAAGAATCGTTATATTTAATTTATTTACTGAAAAAAAACTAGAAATATCAATAAGAAAGCACATTCAATGTACATTATCTTTGATGATACTTTCTCTTCGGGCGATTATGTTTGATTGCTTGTGTGCAGAGTCCCATAAAATGCTGACAGTTCCTACGTCTGTAACAAGGTTTAAGTAATGTAAAAAAGCAATTTCCTTTCACTTTATTCCCCATTAAATTGACGGATTTTATGATGCAATTATTTACCCATCTATCGTATCCAGTTTTATATTCGATTGTAACCTGACACAAAATCATTATTATTATTTCCAAGGATAAAACACACGATATATCATAAAGTTAAATGCTGTAAGAAACGGGATGTATGAACACGAGAAAGAGGAAAAGCAATTGAACACAAGAAGCAATCATCAAACGAAACATTTACTGGTTTGGTTCGGATTAACGAACGTCTTCAGAAAAACAAGACGTCGGTTGATCCGAACGAAACCGGTATATCTTGCGTTTGATGATTTCTTCCTGAGTTTAATCGTTTTTTTTTCTTTTTGTATAATTCATACATTATTATTTATATAATAATACGTTATGTTATTACGTACGTTATCACCTTTCACACACATTAAAAATGAGATTCTCGGGTCAGAAAAGATTAATTTGATATCGCTAGGTAAATAAATCCTACTTTACTTATTTTAAAACGAATTGTTCCAGAATCAACTCATGCCATCTCGTCAACTACAACAGAACAATGTTAAATGCATACATTTGAAAAACTGACATTCGTTTTATTGATTTGAAGAATATTGAACTGACAATTATTTTTACGGTAAATAGAAAAGACTGTAATAAAATAATATTTATTTTTTTGAAAAGAATTACATTTTTACAATTTAAACTGGATAAATATAGAAGAGACATATTTGTTTTGTTTGTTTAAAGAATATTTAGCTGACACTGACAATTATTTTTTAAAGAAAAAAACGTAATTTTTCTTAATATTATTGACACTGACAGACATTTATTATTTTGAATGTAAATTGTGCATACTGCTGTAGAAAGCACCGTGAAATTTACATGAAATCCAGCTTGTTGTCGTCGTCGTCGTCGTCGTCGTCGTCGTCGTCGTCGTCGTCGTCATCATCATCATCATCATCATCATTATTATTATTATTATTATTATTATTATTATTATTATTATTATTATTATTATTATTATTATTAACAACCACTAATAAATGAAATCCTGCGGTGGGTGTGTATATTCTGCAGATGTTAAACGCTTTAGAGGCAACATGTTAGTAGTTTTTATAATTTCTCAGATTCTATAAGTGGGGAAATGGAATAATTAAATGAAAAAAGAAAGAATGGATGAAGAGGAAAATTAACAATGACAAGGGAGCATTATATAAAGTAAGATGAATGAAAAATAAGGAATAAATGAAAGAAGGAGAGAAGAGAAAATGGAAGAAAGAAAAAAGAAGTAAGGAAAGAAAAAGGGAAAGTAAGGAAGTAAAAATGAAAATAAAAGAAGGAGAAGAAAATAAGAAAGAAAATAAAGTAAAATGAAAGTGAAAAAGAAAGTAAAACAGGCAGAAAAACAGAAAAAGAAAGAAAAAAAGACAAGGAAAGTCGGAAAAAGAAAGTAAGAAAGTAAGAATGGCAAAGTAAAAAAAAGGAAAAGAAAGAAAGAAAAAGTAAGAAAAAATGAAGAAAAAAAGAGAGTAAAAGAAAAAGAAAAAAGAGAGAAAAAGAAAGAAAGAAAAAATAAAGAAAAAGAAAGAAAAACAAGAAGAAAAAAAATAAAGAAAAAGAAAAAAGAAAGAAAAAAGAAGGAAAATAGAAAAAGAAAGAAAACAAGAAAGAAAAAGAAAGAAAAAAGAAAGAAAAAGAAAAAAGAAAGAAAAAGAAAGAAAAAAAGAAATAAAGAAAAAGAAAGAAAAAAGAGAAAGAAAGAAAAAAGAGAGAAAAAGAAAAAAAAAGAAAGAAAAAAGAAAAGGGAAAGAAAGGAAAGAAAAAAGAAAAAGAAAGAAAAAATGAAAGAAAGAAAGCAAAAATGAAAATGAAAAAAATGGTGAAAAGGAAAGTGAGAAAAAATAAAGAAATAGAAAAAGCAAAGACAAATGAGAAAGAAATAGAAAGTACGAAACAACGAACTAAAACTTAAGTAAAAACAAAAAATAATAATCAAAAAGATGAAACAAAATGTAGTGAATACATAAATGCATACATGTGTATATACACAAAGAAATCTAGATCAAATGGCAAACTATAAACAGACATTAATGGAATAAGACAACGAATGATGGATCATTTTAATATGACTAAACAGAACAAACGAAAAGAATGTTAAATAAAATCCTGTTTTCGTTTGAAACTCTCATGTCATATATATATATATATATATATATATATATATATATATATATATATATATATATATATATATATATATATATATATGCTTAATCGATATGCATTTACATGCTAATTGCATTATTGATTATTACTGTTCAACTGCAACGGCCCCTGAAAGAAACAAAACCGCAAATACAGCACATGTGGCAATTCGTTTCACTTCTAATGAAAATATTTCCGAACGGAAAAGAGGAAATTGTTTATTTAGGGGACTAATTAAATATCCAAATGTAAAAATGGAGCGCCCCACAGCGGCGCCGCAGTTGTTACGCCCAGTCATGTACTGAATTTGATTTTCCCAGTGTGCCCAACCCCCAAATATATGACCGTCGGCACTAATAGGGCTATGCAAATATTTAGCCTGTTTGGCCGCCAGGGGGTAATGTCGTATTTCGATCTGGTAAAAATAGTCTATGTTTGGACACAGGCATAAAACGATAAAGAAAGCTGATTCTCATGCGGAACAGCGTTCTTGAGTTGAAAAATGCCGACCAAGTGTAAAATCAGCAACCAGGATTTGGTATGCAGAATTTGGTGATGCTCTAGGCAAACTCCTTGAGTGTATGATCCAAAGACTAAAGTATAAGTCCTAGTACTGATAACTATTATGAGAAAGGGAGATAGGTTGAATGGTTGGATGCCCTAGGCTACCGTCCCATAACACCCCTCTGCACGTCAGTATTTTAGATACTTCCCCCGTAAGTATGATGTGGCTCAAGGCCAGAAGATGGGAAACAACAACTCTCCAGCCGAAGAGCCAGACTGGCCTAAAAATAACCTGGACAGCCCCGTCGGCATCCCCGGTAGAGGTGCCTCAGGAAATGTGTAATAAACCAACCCCATCCCAAAGAGGGGATGCAAGGCCTGGGAGGATGAACATTCTAGGACTACCCAAGACATGAATACTTCCGTCCGGCAGATAATGGCCACCGAAATAGCCAACCTCTGCCAGACTGATTGTCGAGAACATATTCTCGACTGGTATTTAGGAGAGAGAATCATTAGACGACTTTTGCCATCAAAATAATTTTCTCCACTCCGAAAAGCGGGAGGAATCTGCCCGCGGTTGAAACGGGCAATTTTAGCATAGCATCGTCTATGACCGAACTCCAACGCCACAGTTTTGTAAACAAAAACATTACATATTTTCAGACTCACTTTGTTTCAGAATATGTTTTGCACAGCGCAATCCGAAATAATTTATATTTACTCCTTACGAAAAATGTATGTTGATATCTATTTTTTACAGAAAAACAAATAAACACGAGGTTTTTATTTGAAAAAAAAAAATTAATCAAGAACATTAATTATTTCGACACTAAGTAATTAAAAAGAGAAACACAGAGAATATACAGGAATTTAAAAATATCTGACCTTTTAGGTCACTCATTCAGCTCGAGTAAGACTGTTTTAATCAGGAAAAAGTGAGTATGCAAAGGAAGTTTAATATAAAAATAAAAGACGAAATAAAAAATAGTCTCTGTCTACTCGTTATACCCCCTCTCTACTTCTTCCTGTTTCCTTTTTAATCTATCGAGCTATGAGTTAAATAGTGTTACCATATGTGGTGATATTCCCTTTTTGTTTATGATGGGCTATTCCAATCTTTTTTTTCTCTCTCTTTATTGCATTCGACTGTATATACATATACAAAGAGAGTGAGAAGGGGATAAATATTGAGTGTATCGGAAGCGAGGGTGATAAACAATGTCCAAAATAAGAGCCGTGGTGGTTAAACAACATACAGTGAACGTGGGTGACATTGATAAGCAGAATGTGTAGTAAGAGATACGGCACTTAGTAAGATAATTTCAAATTACGGCCTTGCAGCTAATTAGAACAATTAGAATATATTTTTTCAAACATAACTCAATTCCAAAACGAAAGAATAATTTAGCATGAATTTTCTGTGATGAAAAATTAAATATAGTTAAAAACACCTTTGCTAAATAAACGTTGATTAACTCAGCTTTAGTATAATAATGGATAACAAGTAATGTTTCCCATGAAGAAAAAGACTAACAGGAAGACCCGATGTAACTCTGGATTTAATGAGGAACACGATGCCATTTTTCATTATGCTCATGGTACAAGATTACTTTCTTTTTTTTTACTGCCTCCTGTTTGGTCCCCTAATATAGTCGGAAGAAACGTACATTGTTTTTTGGAAAACTCTCTGAATTAGTATCTTATATATACATGTTCGAATTTCATTAAAACCGGATATACGTATTTGAAGTTCTATCCCCACATCTTCCTTTGGAAAGGGAACCTAGAGGTTCGGCACATTGAGGAACACGTAGGGATTCAGGATCATTTCATTGTCTTCCGCTGAGAATTTCATTAAAATAGGATATATTTGAAGTTTTAAGAGAGGGGGTATTTAGAGATTTGAGACCACTTCCATTGTCTTCACCGGAAAATGTCATAAATTGGATTGAAATTCCATCAAAATAGAATATATTTGAAGTTTTAAGGACGCTTCACCCCGTAAACACACCTAGGGGCACTTAAATATTCGGGACCACTTCCATTGTCTTCTCCGGAAAATTTTACATATAAATACACTTTTAGTTTTTATGTATATTCTCTAACCTTTCTTTTTATAAGGAGCACAAAAACACACACACAGACATTGACAGTTATATAGAGAGACTACATACAATATGTTTTAGTACCTTTAGTAACTTACCACCAGAAATAGATTTATCGACAGAAAACCTGAAGATAATAGTTTTTTATATATCAAATTGATTTCTACATTTGTTCTTTCTCTTCATACATCCCAATCATCACTTGTCATAAAGAAACAAGATATATTTGAGGAAAAATAATTACTCGCAAAAAGTATATTTATTCCTTCCCTCCGCATAAAAAACGATAATTTTTCGCAAAATGAAGTTGCATATGTCATTCACCTGAGACGGAATAAAACCGAGTATTAGAAAGTGAGAAAACTTACCAACATTAGTTCTTTGTACGTGATACGAAAGTAAAACTGTTGGCTAGATGCAAAGTGTAGCATCTGTTCTGATACCACACTTCATCTCTTCTGTTCTAGGTCAGGGAAGAGATACATCCTTCTAAACTGAGGCAATTAAAATTTTTGTCACAATCCAGAGTGCCTCTTTTAGGGGAGCTCAATTCTTCTCATATTAAAAACCGACCTTGTGGCTAAATTTGCCCCTTGTAGATGCAAGTAAATGAGGACCTACTTACCATAATGTGCATAAGTTTGCTATCATGCTTACCAAATTTCAAGTTCGTAGGTCTAATCGTTTAAGAATAGCTAGTTGACACATGAACAGATAGATGCCCGTTTCTTGTATTTTCATAGATATCATTGTCTCAGGTTTGCTTTCCCATTTCTTACTACAGCTATGGAATAAATAGCAATTTACCTTCATATACATCGTTTATAAGGAATTAATTATTACGGTTGATATGCCGTAAACTGGAGAAAGCAACCCCCAAAACCTCATTCAAGACTTAGTCAATAAGATATCAATAACAATAATTATTGTACAGGAAATTAGAAAAGCCACTCCGAGGAGGTAGACATTCATCATTCTATATGACTGACGGAGACAACGAAGGAAAATAGAAATGGTTGCAACTAGATGCTATTTTGTGTATTAACCTATACAAATGTCTATCTGTCAATCAATATCTCGATTTGTCAATTTGTCTGTATGTGTCCGCTGACTACTTTTAGGCTATTAAATCCAAGGAATTATGCTTTACTGATATAGATTGCCTTATTTTAATTATCAAACACAGACATAGGTCTCTCATATTAGTATAGATAGCAGAGATATAATTTTTTAAATCTCAAATATATATATATATATTTTTATATATAATTTATTTAGTATATATTATTATATCCATAGATATGCAGGTTGTGTCTTCGTTAAGACTCACCAGTGGGGCTATATACAGCTGACGTACCGGTTGCGAAGCTTAAACCTTAGACCTCATCCACTACCGACAGTTAAGATTAAACGTCCTAGCTGACGAGTCCACTGCGACAACTGCGTGAATAAGAATGAAATATAGAAATATATCATTTTTACTTTTTACGATATACTAAGTTTCAAAGATGGATTATATTTCAAGAGAAAAATTATATATATATAATTTTTAAGTTACAACTCATCTCACATATCGCAAGATTACAGCGGGTTTCATGCCGCTAAGAGACAATCGTCATTTGTTGCTTCTGATGTGGTATAGTTCTTATTTCTAAACCACAACAAATGCAACATCTAACGATTTTCTCATATGAGGATGAAATCCAGTTTAATGTTGGAAAGTGTAGTGCAAATTGTAAATTTAAGAATTGTCAGCACTTTTTTTATATTGTCTTGTACATATTGTCAGTACTTTATTTTAGATGCTTTTTATTCTTATACAGGTAGAGGATTGCGTCAGGTGTGAGTGACTTTCTGGGGTGGTAGAATAATCCAACTATTTTCCCAGCGACTTTAGCAATGGATTTAATGTAAGCCTTCCATTTGAAGTGTGAGGTATAAGGTCAGTCTAAGAAGCTTATCAAAGAAGGGGGCTTATTAGAGGGAATACCCATTCATTTCTACGCGCTCCAGGTAGGAAGATAGAGAATCAGATAGATCTTGATAATTAGTGCTCTTCGAAATGTTGCAATAGATGGTTGTGTCATTAGCATCAATGTCGACGAATGATCGAAGAATGTGTTTTGGGAGCTCATGAAAAGGTTAAAATGGTGAAAAAAAGGAAGGAAAAAAAAGTAATTTTTTATTTATATTTAAATCTCTTTTTCAAAGTTTGTTGCTATCGGCCATATTTCACAGGTTCTGCGTTTTATAGTTCTTCTCTCACCATAAAATCTGAGGGGAACATATCCTTATTTTGGGGGAGGAGGGAGAGACAATATACCTTATACAATTATACAAAGTGCATAGTTCGAGAGTTTTTCTTTCTTTTTTTCACTACAAAATTATGTTCGCCCAAACAAATGTGGAGCAGAAAATGCACAGTGGATGCACTTTTGCCACATCTGTAACACTCACTTCGCCTACTTTGCACCTCAGTCACCACTTTTTACGAGCAATCTTTCTGACAAAGAGAGAAGAAATTGCGTCTCCCTGGGGCGTCAGTTTAGTATGAGCGCTATCTGCAGATGCCTTGAGTAATTAACTTTTTCTATTTCTGTTTCAATATCACTAATGAGGGTGCTGGAGGTAAACATTTTACCTGGGCTGACATTATTCGTCTGAGAGTCCAAGTACCCGAACTTTAGAGTCACACTCAAATAAGCTATCCTATCAACAGGTAGGAAATACCAGGGTTGCCGTATGGCCATTTAGTAGATAGAGTCTGGACCATGCAGTAGTTTCTGGTGGGGCATATTGATGCCATATTAGGGAGAAATGCTACGGCTTTTCTTTCCTGTAATGGCTTACAAAGATAATCTATTTTTATTCATTATCTCTGCCTTATGCTCTTATCATCCTTCTGATGACGTCTTCCACAAATCTTCCAATCCCAACATGATAAATGATAAAACAAAACATAAACGTAAACCCAGAACCATTACTGCTAACGTAGATCCCTACTATCAGGTTTCCTTTTACAACATTAAAATTTACGTTCCAACCTTTCCGAAATTTAAATCTACTTACAAGTGACCAAACGTGACCTGTTTTGTTGTGTGTGAAACTGGCATTGGTCTGTCAGTCTCTATATATAACTTCATGATCACAGGTTATTCAAACATGAGCTCAAAAGCCGACCGCAAGGTCGCCATGGTCATGGAATCAGTGTCTTCATCAGGGACGACTTGCCATGTGTTAGGGACACTTCCTATGAAGACCCTGATTTGTCCTATATCTGTTTCCGTGTTTCACTTGCTCACAGACCCGCTTTCATCTTAGCCCTCTATCGGCCCTCACCGATGGAGTCACTGTTATTGAGCAAATCTCTGGCGAAATTCAAAAGATCCTGGCTCTTCATCCTTTGGTTAGCATTAATGTCTGTGGCAACATTAATGTTCACACTGTTGAGTGGCTAGTTCACTCAAACAACACTGATGATGAAGGGATCGTTTTGTCATGATTTATCTTTTGCATACAACTTACTCAAATTGCTGACAAGGCAACGCACGTACCCGATGCTTATGGACATTTCGCAAGTCTTCTTGGTCTTTATCATTCATATCTGAACTTCCTCTTAAATCTATTTTTAAAATGAAATGTGCCCTGCATCGCATCCGATATATCTGAGTGGTTCACCGTTAGTACTGAGAGCTTTATACCGACTAAAATATCCCAACAGAGACCGACGATCCAGCCGTTGTATACCCATAAATGTGCCGCTGCTATTGCCCACAGAGTTTTGATCTCAGAGCATCTATTTTGTTGAAAGCAATTTCTTTCAACGGAATAGATTCTCTGAGCCAAAGTCCTCTTTTAAAACTGCCCGAAACCACTGCAAAATGGTTATAAAAAGCAAGAGAGTCATATGCTTAATCCGTTGAATATAGAGTGGCTGATCAAGTGGCTTGATTCCGACAAGTTTTGAAGAATAATAAAAAAGTTCCTGAACAGATGTAAGACCTCTATCCAAACCATCGTTAACGGGCTAGAGGTGACCTTCTCAGCATCCGATAAAAACAAATTCCACCATTTGCGATCAGGAACACCTATCCCAGAATTTTTCATATGACCGAAAAAGTCTAAGCGACATTCGAATAACTGTCCATGATGTCGCAAAACCTCGATACAAACTAGTCCCGACAACATCCCAGCCATAGTACTCAAGAAACTGTAACTCCTATCTTTACAAAGCTGTTCAATCGCTGCTTAAGAGAGCAATGCTTTCCATCACCTTTTAATATTTCGTTGGTCTGCTCGATATGTAAAATTACTGTAGATCGGTCCTCTGCATCCCAGTACAGATTGATCAGTCTACTGTGCGTCATGAGTAAGTTGCTTAAATCTGTAATAAATCAAGAAGTTGTCAATCAGTTCAGCAAAAACAACGTGACAAGCAATATGGATGTCGTTCTGCAAGGTCTACAGCTGACGTTCTGACTGTGATATCGCAGAGGATCATTGAATCTATCGACAGGGGCTTCGTTAAGAGGGCAATAGCTCTTTATATATCAAAGGCCTTCGATATAGGTTGGCACAAATGTTTGCCCCACAACCTTTTAAGCTATGAGATATCTGGAAATGTACTCCCAACCTTTGAAATATTTTCTCTCCGAGTGGGAGTTACAAGTGGGAGCTGTTTTATGCCCAACTCTCTTTTTGATCTCCATAAATTATCTTATAAATAGCATTCTGAGATCATTCATTGATATCTATTCAGACGACACAACTATTTATAGCAGAACTTTAATGAGCATTAATTACCAACATCTTTCTGACTCTCTCTCTCTCTCTCACTATATATATATATATATATATATATATATATATATATATATATATATATATATATATATATATAGTGAGAGAGTATAAATGAGGGCAACATTGGCTTATTATTTTTAACGTCTCTAAAACCAAGCCGCTCTCTTTTCACCACGACGCTCGAATTCTGACTTTTCCTCAGTCAAAATGAATGGCTCTCTCCTTGAGTAACCCCCTTTTCGTAAGCTTCTTGGTCTGACTTTTACCCTAAGTCTGAAATTGAATACTTACATCAAATAGTTGCTAATGATACTGGAAAAATGGTTGTATCATAATACTGCTCTATAAAGTACGCCACTTCTGACGAAATCTACCTACATTCGCGAGAAAAAGTAGCAGTTGTTTCGGGCATTCACTGTAGCTCTCTTTCATCTGGGTGTACATATTTCTTTCATTCTTGTTCATCCCCAACAAGACACAGTTCGACTTGGACGTAAAGGGATACTATTAGGGACCAGATAGTCTTAAGACGCTCGAAGCACTCTTTTCTGTCTGGACAGAGTACAAAATCTACTTCGCAGTCTAGTTGGAGTGATCTCTTCTCGTTCTGACAGCCCCTTTCACACAGCAAAGACGTTACTAGCCTCTCTTTCCTGTATCGTTATGTTCATGGTAGATGCTCGGCTGAGCTCTTGTCTGTGGTCTCCCCATGAAAAAATTTCAAAGCAAGAACTCGTCTTACTTAAACCACAGTAAAGAACTTTCCTTTTCTCTCTCTTTACCAAAAGAAAAACGGAACTTCTATGAATCAACGTTTCTTTCCTAGAGCATACCCCTGTGGAACAAAATACTTCGAGTCTGCTTCCCAACCGACTGTAGCATGGTGATCTTTAAGTATAATATAAACAAGTACGTGTTGAGTCGTTCTCTTGGATTATCAATTACTCTTAGTTATCTTCTGCCCTTCGTACCCATTCTCCGGTATTCTCGTGGCGACGATCATCGTCCAACTGACGACCACTTTCACTCTTATCCTAGAGTGCCCTACGACCCTTGATAAGTAGTGTCTCATCAGGAAAAGTAACTTTTAATCATATATTCAATGCAAGTCTTATATAATTTAATTCTGAAATGGGAGGTTGTGTTTATATTATCCTTATAAAAGCGCTTTAAAATACCTCAAATAAACTGAGGTTTGAGAAATATTAACTAGTTGATGTCTAATAGCTGTCTAATAGAGTTATCTGAATTTTCACAAATGGCTTCCACTTTATTTTTACTCTCTTGAAATAGAACTACATTAAACTAAATATAGCCCATATTACTACCCCTGACGTCTAGGAGCTGTGTTCTGAAATTCATAATGATCGGTGTATTAATTTAGTGATGAATCTTTTACATAGAAATATATAAACATATACATATAACTAAGTTATCCAAATATTTTTAAGAATTTCAAACAACTCAGGAAATCAAAGAAGCTTGGAAAATGAGATGCTTCATAAACTTAACGAAACCGAGGGATCGCAAAGCCTTCTTTTGCGGAACAAAAACAATCAATTTCCTTATCAGATTGTAGGATACAACGGAGAATAGGTATCTTATCATTACCGTCGGCAATAAGTCCAGTTGTTTGATCAAGGTGCAAAAACCACGGAGCAAAGATTGGCACCGAGTTGTGAGGACTTATCGCCCTAATGTTCAACCCTTCCTCATTATGGTAGGGGTGGTAGTAACGTTGAGAATTCAGAATTATACCGTTTGAAACTCCGGTTCATAGCAGAGCCCACCATGGTGGATTGGTTTGGCACACAGCGGTGTGGGGCTGCAAGCTGTCTAACAGGGCATTGGTAAAAACCCATGAGTCGCCATGAAGATCTATTGTTCTCTAATCGTCTGTCTCTGTGCGTGGCAAGCAAAGACGTTTCGGGTGCGGGACCTCAAATCAATGGAGTGAGAGGTAAACAACAGTATATCAAAAATGAATGTGGGAATCAAATAATGTCGACATATACATCAACAATGAAATAAGCAATGCAACATTTGTTTGTGTTTCAAGGTCAGAACTGGAAGAAGAAGATACCCATGGAACTGCAAGGCGAATTCACCACCTGAAGAAAACAAATAAATATTGCTTTTCAGTATTATGTACGGTGGAATGCTCATCGGAGATAATGGCTAAGTGACAAATAATTAGTATAAGCAACGTCACAAAAAAACAATTTATGAACCGTATAGACTTTCGCAGGTGGTACTCGTAAAATACATAGAGTTAGAGTACTACGTTAGAGTACTACACATCCAACGGCTATCGTCTCCCCCTTAAACAGCTTTTTTATTTGTTCAGTGAAATAATGTTATTAAATCCTCATTATCTGGTAAATTAATGATGAATAAAAATTATACGGATATACGTGAATCGAAATCATGTGAAAGTTTATTTGGTTCTACAAGTTGGCATATAAGTGCAAGTAAACATGCTTATAACATTAATATAAAATAAAACAAACGGATCGACCTTAGTCGACGGCGACCTGGAGGCTCCCTTTTCATTAACTACTACACCGAGATATAGGGGAGGGATCCACAACTTTCTATGGATTGTTCAACTTAGCCTTGATCCTCACTTTACAATACTGAGTGTTTTGCAATGAATCATCGACTACCATTTTAGAGTCTTTGATATGACTCGATCGAATATTAGCATTTTCGGTGAAGACTTCTTTCCAAATATTTTCAGGTCTATTTTCTTCTGGGGTTGCAATCCAGGTAATATATTGAAAATTAAAAACAAAGAACTCAAACAGAATACACACACATACACACACACAACCACTGCCAAGCAAACAAATTCGCTTCTCACCTACATTAATTTCGTTACGATATTAAATTTCACCATAATACACTTTGAGTGATTCGAACACCAGTCAGCAATTTAATTCTTTTGCAATATTGTACATTAAGTCCAAAATATTTCCTTTATTCCTGCGTACTCGGAGCTAAACGGAACATGAGCAGAGTTTCTTTCTAAAAGCTTTCCGTCTGTGTAACGCAATACTATGTGATTGCTTCCCAGTAGACTAGACATGGTCGTGTTCAAGTCCAATGTTAAAAATTTCCTGTTGAGCTGTCTTCTTAAGTAATCAAATTCTGCCTAGATCCAAACATTAACTCGCCCTACAGTGGCCTTTGGGCCTTCATGGGCGCTTAATTGTTAGTAAATAAAATAGTGTATAGCTTTATCTCTCATTCTCAACATAATTACACAGACTCACTACCAGAGAGCATGTTCAGACCAGAATTGTCTGCCCTTTGCAAACGCCAGATGGCACTGCTATCAGTGACTATAAAATGAGCTGGACAGGTAAAAGATTTTCTTATTCCCTTCCAGCGTTGCCTCGGCAGATCATCTCTCTTTCTAGTACAGGATCTGCTGCTGCTAACATCAATGAAACCGTCTCTGTCCCCGTCTCGGTTTGTCGGCTGCTTTGACGAACACATCACACACACAAGCACATTATGCTGGTACGGAATAATTTTCTCTAATCAAACACACACACACGCATACGTACACATCTTTCTACTAAGATTTTGTGAATTCAATTTTCATAGCAAACATAATTTACATTCTCAATGGACACAATTTCATAGTGAACATAGTCGGGTTCACGAACAATAAATGTATTTTTGAATTCTATATTGCCTTCGAGTTGTTGCGTTATCTTTCATCGGCATGCTTGTATTCTGAACAAACAAATATATACAGGATGGCCGGCGCTGTCCAAGCGTCGGCCTAAACACCTTAGAGTTAGAGCAGAATACGGATGGCAGTAAAATAAGATAACCGAGTCCATTTTACACTTGAGATTTTCGCGAACAAAAAACAAATAACGTCGGATGATCTGAACTGTCCAAAGAATCCGGGCCCCGACTGCTTGTGACGAAACCACCCCATGAGACCAGTAAAAGAACCTGGCATTTCTCCATAACCGCCAGAAATGTTACAAGCATCGATAATATTGTATCTAGTGTGTTATGTCTGAAAAGGTTAATGAATCAGCGATCATCTACTGACATTAAAATAGTTTAAAGGCACCCGCTGATTCCCAATGAACATAAGTTAAAAGCAGACGTCTGCAGCAAATAATAGATATGACATTTACTTATGATGATAAGACGTTTATATTTACGAATAGTCTTAATAACTCAGAACTGGTATTCATCTCCTCTGAATATTAATCCAGTCTAATAATACATATATATTCATATACAATATATTTACAAATATCAGATTTTTACGCTTACGGATTGTCGAAATGACTTAGAATCTTTTAAAACTTTGTTCATCCCAAACAAGGCTAGTTGCTACTGTGGACATAAGGGCTACTGAGAATTAGGGTAAAAGTTCAGCGAGATTATCCTACGTTGGGAGCTGTGCAGCGAGATGCTTGTTTACATTAGTTTTAAATTTTTGCATGTCGATACAGTCGGGGAAACAGGGAGGGAGTTCCAAAGGCAGGCAGTTGGAGGAAAAAAGCTAGTGGAGTAGAAGGCTCTCTGGCATCCAGGGACTTCCACAGTGAATGGATGGGATTTAGCTGATTGTCGGGTTGGTCGAGCGTATTTACGTCGAGAGGGGCACTTGAGCAGAAAGTTCATCGGAGCACATTCTATTGAAGTACTTGTAAAACAAGCACAAGGATGCAACATTTTAGCGCTGGGACAGGAGATGGAGCTTGGTGGATAGTGAGGGGCCTATTAGATTAAATACTCTTTTTTGGACCTTGTATAAAAGGGAGAGACTGGTGGTTGATGCACCAGCCCAGATGTGATAACAGTACTCCATGCATGGGCAGATGGTGGTTTTGTAGAGATATACGATACTGTCAGGTGCGAGAAGTTTTCTATCACGGTAAAGGGATTCCACTATCTTTGACAATGTCTTCTATGTATTTGTTCCAATTAATGTTACCTGTGAATGTTAGGCCGAGGAGTTTTAACGTGGACTATCAGATTTTCCTCTGAATATTCGGAATATTAACAGTCTAATAATACACCTACAGCTATTTATTTGTAAATATTAGCTATTTGTATTTGTTAATAACCCAAACCTAAAAATGTTATTCCTTTCTTTTGAAAATTAGTATAATGTAATAATTCCTACACATTTAAAAGGAAGTATAATCCTTATTCTTAAGAATAGCCTCTCTCTTTCTCTTTTTCTCTCTACTTTTCTCTATCTCTCTTTCTCTTTCCCTCTCTCTCACTATTTCTCTTTCTCTCTCTTTATACATATATATATACATACACACACACACACACACACACACACACATATATATATATATATATATATATATATATATATATATATATATATATATATATATATATATATATATATAACTCAATGTCTTTGTGTGGTATTTGTGTGTTCCCTATAGAAGGAAAAGTTAGAGAATCTACATAAAATGTAAAAGCGTATTCTTATGTAAGATTTGCCGGGTGGACAATGGAAGTATTCCCGAATCTCTAAGTGCCACCCTTTGAGTGTGTAACCCCCTTCAAACTTCAAATAAGTATTTTCGATTCAATGAAATTTAATATAAGACATTAATTCATAGAGTTTTCGAAGATTTCAGCTTCTTCCGACTATATTAAAGCTCGAAACGGGAGGAAGAACAGTAAAAACAAAGCAAGTAATATGGTATTATGAAAATAATGAAAAAAGTAAATAGTAGTAATCCTTATTCAATCCCGAGCAACGTCGGGTCTTCCTGCTAGCAAACTATAATTGTTATACGTTCATTCATGAACATTTACCGAGCTAAATAATATCCGTATATGTATTTATTTACAAAACGAGACTTTTATAGTTACAGATAAACGTAATAACCTATCAGATTCATATGTTTCCCCTGATCATTAACCCAGTTTAATCCCATAACTTCAGTTGTGTGAGATATATTTTTCAGTTTTCACCCTAGTAGTTTGATTTTGGTTGCTCTAATTTTTTTCTTTCCGATGAGTAACTACTTATCAAGGCCAAGCCCCACTTGTGGATGAGGGTTACTGAGATGGAATCATTGTCAGCCGAAAGATAAGGAGCACTACGGAAGTACTAACATTGATCAGAATAAATGTTCATGGAAATTCAGTCTAACGCTATGCACATAGAAGGAGGAATAAAAGTCTTGATCTGTTGTGATAAAAGAAGAGTTCTTGCTGTGAATGTTCTAATTATAAATATTAGATATTTGTAGTTGTTGATAGACAAAATCGAAAATTGTTATTCCTCTTTTTTGAAGATTAGTCTAATGTAATGATACCGATACATGCATTTATTTCATGAAGAAATGAAAGTTTAATTCTTACGAAAAGCCACACAATCTATAAGTGTTATAAGATCTTCGTGAACACTCGCGCAGTCCTATACCTTACTTTCAGTCGTGTAAGATTTATTTTCTTCAGTTTTCACTTTTGCTGTATGTTTTTGATAGTTTGATTTTTTTGTTACTTGTCAAGAGTAAGAGCCACTCGAGGATAAGGGTTAATGAGATGGTATTATTGTCAGCTGAAAGATGAGGAACACTATAGGAGTATTAACCGTGATCACTGGTATGAACTGCGTTTGATTACTTATGACAAGAATTTGTTGACATTGGATTTGAATACTACCCAGTTATAATCAGCAGGGAATAGGTTCCAGAGTAATATGTTCCACAGGCGGGAAGCCTTTGCAAAGAATATATGTCCACGGATAATCCATCTAACGCTATGCACATTGAGGGAGAAAGGACATTTTTTCCGTTGTGGTAAAGGGACGAGTTCTTGTTGTGAATATCTTACAAGAAAAAACCAAAGATTTGAACATAGTTGAGCACTTTCCATGGAAATAACGATAGAATAATTAAAAAAACTAGCAACGTCTCATGTAAGAAAAATGAAGGAAGAAAAAAAGGAAGAGCTCATCCCACTAGATTTCGAAGTCGATTTTGTATTCTGTCACGACAGGAAAGAGTATTTTATGCGGCCCTTCCCCGGATGTAGCAGCAGTATTCCATCTTAGCCCCCCCTCCTTTAAAGATGTATCAATATTATTAATCGGTTTTATTTTTTGGGGGGGGGAGGTATTCCAACTAGTACGTATATATCTATCTAGACAAGGATTAAGGCTTTACATTTGCAAATCTATTGATAAAAAGAGATTGATAACATCAAGAAATAATGCGATTATCCTAATCCCCGAATACAATAAAGAAAATAACTTGCTTATAACAAGGAGGATGTAATGAGGTAGAGATTTGTTTTTAGCAACAATATACAGTAATTGGCCCAAATTCAAAGCAGAATGTCTTTTGCTAATTTGACAATGAAAAGAAATCACATTGCTTTATATAACAACTGGAATAATACCCGTCACAGGACGGGTAAAATTAATTCTCCGAACAGAAGAGTTTTACTCAACTTCTAACTCTCCTTACGAAGATTAAAATCCAAATATAATGAATCTAAACCTTATGTTTAGAATCCTAATTCTAGTTTTGGTAAAAATCCATTACATGATTTTGATTCTAATAGATGTTCAAAATTTAAGGCTTAAGCGTAAACAAGAGCGAATTGGAATTCAGAGAATATTTATTAATTGATTTCTAATGACTATGGATCAAATTCGATACAAATCAGAAATATAGAAAAAATTTAAATGGGAGGTTGCGCCCATATAATACCCTTAGAAACCTCTTTAAATACTCACACGAAATTGAAATTTGGGGAATATTAATTAATTTACTTCTCATACATTATTTTAAAGTTTTCACAAAAGTAGGAGGTATCTGAATTTCCACTCCCCTTTTTTAACACTAAATAAAACTAAATATAGCATACATTACCCTCCCTTACGCCTAGCAGCTGTGTTCCAGAATTCATAATGTTCGGTCAATTAGTTTAGGAGTGTATTGTGTATATACAAATATATAAACATAAACACATACTTAACTTTATATAAATAGACATATTTGATAATGGATCGTTTCTAGTAATTTTTATTTCATTTCTGGTTGAATTTGTAATATGTTTTTGGACATTGTTTTTGATTTGTATTTTGTTAGGGAACCTAGGAAAATGTAGTTTAAAAATAGTGAAATGTATTTAAAAGAATTTTATGGTTCATTGTATGACTTAAAATAAACACTGCATTGAAACAGCTGTAAAAAACTATAATATATTTGTATATGATGCTCTTTATTTGGAACTCGATTTGAAAAATGATTTAAATCTTCAAAATACATATATAAATGGATAGATAGATGTTCTATTAACTGACTATCACCTCTTCCACGTTTTCATTCTGCTATTCCATTTTTCTTCTTCTTCATTTGTTTTTTTTTCTTCTTTGTTTTTACTCCTTATTACTATTCTCCCCATTCACCCTCCTTCTCTTTTATCTCCTCACTCTTTCTTTCCATGTTATTCTTTTTTTCTATCTCTCTTCCACACTCTTCCTTCTTGCTATTCTTTTTATTCGTGTTATTTTCTTTCATCTTTTTATACACTCTCTTTACGACTGTTCCTCCTCCCTCATTCATCCCTCTCCTCCTCCTCCTAGTATTACTACAACTCTACCTTTTCCTCCTTCTTCTTCTTCTTCTTCTTCTTCTTTTTCTTCTTCTTCTTCTTTATTGCTATTACGTTTTTCATTCTCATCATTCTTTTTTATTATTATATTTCAGCTCATTTGATTAAAATTCATATTCAAAAGAAAACTCAATTGACACTCAGAATAATCTGTGATGAAAGCAAAAGTAATATTTTATTTTTTCTAAAATCTCATAATCGGCCGTAATGGCTGGTCATGTCATCAGGACAATAAAGCCTTTTTTCCGTTCCTGGTTTCATTACCATCGCTGATTCAGAATGACTTCCTGATGCTGATATGGACGCATTTGCAATATGTGACGGCCTCAACTATCAATCTCTCTCTTCCTCCTCTCTCTCTCCCCTCTCTCTCCCCTCCTCTCTCTCTCATATTACTTTTTCAGTTCTATATAAACTGACATGTGTCATTTTTTTCAAGTCAATATAAAGAATATTTTGTCGGAGTAGATTGTTTTCCACGACCAATCAACCTTATTAATATTATGATGGACTAATGGGGCTATCCGGCGTTGCCCGGGGGCATTGACAACAGAATAGAAGAGTTAAAAAGTATGTGTAACATCTTTCTTTTTAAACTTCTGTTTCTCTCCTCCTCCTCCTCTTCCTTTCTTCACTCTCTCCTTCCCTCTTTCAATCTTCCACTCGTCTCTCATCCCTCTCTTCTCTCTCCACCCCTCTACCTTCCGCTCTCCTCTTTCACCTCCCCTCTCCGTCCTCTTTTCCTCCCTAGTGAAGATAATGGTTAAAATAGAGGAAAGGCGTGAGTATATCAACCAGTCTCCAATCGCATCAACGGTCAGTTTATAGTGGGGAATACAGCTCCCCCAAAAAGAAGGCACTCTAGACGGGTGTAAAATTTACCATAATCTATTCCATCGGCATTTCCCGGTGAGAGATCTTCATGCGATCGGCAATAAACCACATCCTCTTAAACGAGGAGTAATGCCTGGGAAGACAACCTCCTGAAACCGACCAGAACAAATACTAACTTTGATCCTGTAAACATTGAACCTAGTGTCAAATCCAGTTGGGGATTATCCACAATACCTTGACGATATATATGTAGCAGTTGCATGAGAGATCTATTTTGTCTTATATGTACGCGCAATATTTGCGTTATGTAGTTCGGTCGGCGTATTGATACACAAGCGATTAGTACATCACTGACATGCGCACTTGTAACCTGCTGATTTCCGCCCATCTATTAACAGGAACAGACGCGACTCGCCTCTTGTCGTAATTTCGGCGGGAGGCGAATGTAAATACCTGAAACTTTATTATATCTCTATCATGATGCCTGCCGACTTGGTAACTCAACACACAATTGTAGAGAAGACATTGGTATTTTCCTTAGAACTCTGGTGACCCTTTTCTTATTCAAGTCAGATACGTACAGACGCGGTCGACTCAGCGAAATAGCTATCTCCTGTCTTGACATTCTCAAACAGACACCAACACTCCAACAATATGAACTCTGCTTCTTTACGGTTGTAGGTAAACAATAAATACGTATGGATCAGCGTCGTACAACTTCATTCACCGGCTTGATTTTGTAGTTTCCATTCTTACAGGAACAGCTCTAAATGAAATTTAATACTATGAACCTGACTGGATTCGAACTTGGCACACTCAGGTTGTAATCGACTTAACCACCGTCACCTTATATGAGTTAAATAGCAAACATGATATAGCCACAATGGACGCTTTGCTAGGGGTAAACTAGGAAAGCGTCTATATCAGGTTGAAACACCGTTTCTCATTTGATCAGAAAAGTTAAGCAACAGCGAGCCTGGTTACTAGTTAGGTTAGGAAATACCAACTGGCAACAGTTTAAAAGCGGAAATAGCAGTAAAGTATGTTTGCGCTAATACACTTGCGATATGTTATAATACATTGAAACGTTTACAACTAATAAAATACGCATAATAAGTATATACATATTATGATCTACTAATAAGTACATACAATACATGATAATCACATTGAAACGCTGATTCTTGTTAGATAATCGAAGTTAAGCCACGTTGAACCTGGTCAGTACTAAAATGGGTGACCATTTGCGAATAGCAGGTCCTGTCTGTGCTCTCTGATTATTTTGGTATTGTTTCCATTCGTCCTTGGCTTCTGCTTGCCACTGGAATCAGACAGTATCGACTCAAGAAGTGTGGTTTGAGATTGCGCAACCTTTGTTTCACAATTACACGCGCAGTTACCATTACAGGGAGTATCCATTGTCTCTGAAGACTGAACGGAGGCCATGATGAAGTATATACAAATGATCAAATAAAACATGTTTCCATAATGAACTATGGGACTAACTCGGGTCTCGCTTTGGGCTAAAGTTAGTTTTCGACAAGGAAAATTGCAATATTAATCTAAAATATTTAATACGCGTCGTGTATTTATTTATATCTGTATTAATAACCTTGCGTGTGTATTTCTCGTCTCAACGTAACTTTGATACGTACAGAGGAATTATTTTTTCTTTACTATTAATATAATATTTATTTAAAAAAATTAACTAACGCAAAAGAAAACGAACTTTTGAATATCATATTTAAAAAATAACTTAATCATGAAATTAAATCCACCAGAATGCATTTAGGTTTCTACATAAACAAGTTAGCCATTGTAATTTTTTTAATAGTTGGAAAAAAACGAATGACAGTTCGAAATTTCAAAAGAATTTGGAAGCATTTAAACTGTCGAATAAAAAGTAATCTCTGACTTTAAAATTCTTAGAAAATCCTCATGTATTAAAATATTGAATGTTTTGGAAGCTATTCACATCCAATAGTTATCTAATAGAGACCAAAGCAAAATTACCATAAGATTAGTTATAGTTTTATAACAAAACGGTTCTATTACTAATTTAATGACCAAACGATACCATGATAATTGAATTGAATTTTTTAAATCACATTTCAAAAACATAATAATTTGGGGTAAAAACGGCATAATAGAAAAAATGCGAAACAAAAATGGAGTAAAAAGATCCCCGGACAACATCGGGTCATCAATTTACTAATCTACCACATATTTAAACTCGTGTTCAGGCATCTCGCGAAGGACACTGTGAAGACTGCATGCTCCTGTTTCAGGTTCCGTAGTGGCGGTTCAGGACGGCTTCTTCTGTATTTGGCAAAAGTTCCTCTAAGTAAGAGATGCACTTTGAAGTTTGAGAATACATTAATGATTGGCCAAGATATGACGTTTTTCCTTTCCTTTCCAAAAAGTCTCAAATTTTATTCGAACGCTCTATACGTGTTTGTGCATATCCATGCTGGAGAGCTGTGATACAGCGAAACAACCTGATGACTACATATTCCCCCACAATTCGTGAGTTGGGGACTGTGTTAAGGGAAATGTCCAGCTGCAATTAGCAATAATGCAAAGATCTTCATAAAAACGAATAGAGTATTCTTCGCTAGTTGATATTGTATATATGAACAGTAAGATTTCCTTTCTTCATGGTTTGTGCAGATGGTGTAATGGATATTAGCTCAGGCTTTCGAGAAGAAAACGGTTGGATTTCAAGCACTTGCCTGTTTAGCTACACAGAAAAGCTGTGATACAGCGAAACAGTCTCTTTGTGGATGATTATATATATATATGTATGTGTGCATGTGGATGAACATTGGCTTCTACAACCATATAAAATTAGAATCAGCATTAACAACGCTACCCCTCACACGGACAACAGAAATAAACACCATGCGAATGTTCTTAGATTACTATTTTATTTGCTTAACAAGCATCTTATATTAATGGTGTTTGTTAAACTTTTCGATTTACTTAGAAAGGTGAGTGTACGGTATAATCACGTCCACACACCGGTTCTTGTTAAATCACAAAGTTAAGCGACGTTAAGCCCGGTCAATACCAAATGGGTGACCATTTGGGAATATCAGGTGCTGTATATGGGAGGACGTCGACACTTCCCTGCAAGAACTGCAAAACCTAACACGTCATCTCTCATAACCAAGATATACATGCGACTGAGAATTGTTTGTGAATTTGATATTCCCTAGAAACTTCCTCCTTCAAAGGAAGCCGGGTTCGCCCGTCTAGTATGAATTCCGCTTTGTTTAACATTTTTTTCTATATGTCAACGTGATTGTGCCGTATATATAACGTCGTCATCTCCCCTGACTGGGATATACATGCTGGTGAAGTTAATATTCCCTAGAAACTTTCTCCTTCAGAGGAAGCTGACTCAAATCGCCTAGGGTGAATACCGCTTCGTGTCATTATCTCGTTATTTCAATGTGTAGATGTGTCAACACATCACTATAACACTTTCTTGGCCCTTTGGCTAGCAACAAAGTGTAGTATCTGTTCCGATGGATGCTACGCTCTGTAGACCGGTACTGTCTTGGCCTTCAGGTCTTGATTCCGCTTGTCTAAGGTACTGTTCTGTGCAGTTCTAGGAGGTACACTCTTCCAGGATTTGCCTATCCACCCTTTGAGAAGGGGTTAGTTTATTTCTAATCGCCCGACGGGGATCCCCAGGCAATTGTTGTAGGCCAGAGAGCTTTTATTCTTAGATGCTGGCTTTTCAATCCCACTTTCCTGACCTTGTGTCACATCTTACCGCTGTCGAAGGTAGATAAGTACCAAGTGTAGTATATGTTCTGATGCTACAAGGTCTATTCTGTCCTCGGTCAGTGAAAGAGAAGTCTTTCTAAAATGAGGCAATTTTTTTTCAATCCAGGGTGCCTCTTTTGGGGGAGCTGGATTTTCCCCACATTAAAAACCGACCTTGTGTCTAACCTTGCCCTTGTGAGGAGTCAAGTAAATAGGAACACCTTTCTATAAGCTACTCTGTTCGTCGGTTGGTCACGGTTAACATAAAAAGTACACTATCATCACTAAATGGGCACATTAAATGGACGTATCTTATTTTAAATGCATCTAAGCATCGCTATATAAGGTTCTGTCCGTCCACCGGTCTGTCTCGCTTAATTTTTTCTCGGTCTGTCACGCTTAATATTGAAATAACATTTTAATCGCAAACAAATCGTAGATTGAATTTGCGTATCTATTACTGACCATGTCCGTCCTTTCGTCGGTTCGCCCTCTGTCACACTCACATTTAGAATGGTATTTTCATCTTCTTTGATAAGCCACTCGAAGATAAAGATTAACGAGATGTATGGATTGCAAGCTTAACAGTGAAGTATGAAAGGATTTAAACTGATGAGTGGAATGAGTTAGATTACTTATGTGGACGGTTTATGACAAGTATTTATTGACATTCGATTTGAAGACGACCATGTTGTAGTCTGCAGGGAAGCAGCCCTCTGACAATATGTGCGCTGTTTAAATGGACGCATCATAAGAATATATTTTGTTTTTTATGTGTTTTTTCTCACTCACGTCTGGTTCCAATTTATTTATGTTGTCGCCATTTTGCGTTTGATGTCTGCATAAGCCAATCAGAAACAGACAGGTTGAAATCCCGGTAATTAAATTGAGACTAAATAAAGTCCGTGTCAGAATTTTTGAGATGAAGATTGATAATTGGTACTGTTTGGATTATTCGGACTATTCTCATCTTGGATGTTATTCTCACAACGTTTCGGCCAATGTAAATTCCGATCTTCTTCTGGTGCATTTTATTATATCTTTAACTCGGGAATCTATATGAAAAAGGTTAATTTCGAACTTACGTATTCCAAGTTCGACATAAACATTCCTGAGTTCGACAAGATGTACCTGAAGAAGGTCGGAGGTTACATCGGCTGAAACACTACGGTAAAAAAGTACTTAAAAACTAATAATTGATTGTCTTTATTGTTTTAGTTTTAAAAACAGTCTTTTCAAGTTAGTAAGCGATTTTTTAAATTTTAAACGTAATGAAACGTAGTTATCGGATTTCCGTTTTGTTTTATATAAAATACAATATTAATAATTGATTTTAAGAAACAGTTTTTTACGAAGAGCCTAGGAGTCAGGCTAAGACGCCATTTTGAATACGATATGAGTTATTCGGTAATCTATTCTAGCATTCTGAAGAATGGGTAAATGTATTAGTAATAGCCAGACGGCATGCCTGAAATACAATCATTCCGATATTTCCTTATTCGTCGAATACATTCAAGACGCCAGGTAGAATGTTAAAATCTAGTGTAGCATGTAGGAAATAATATGAGTTCAAAAATGAAATAATAAACGGTGGCTTGCTAATAATTATACATATTTAGGAAATAACTCGGTCTATGTGAGTGGCGTGGAAGGGCTTAATTGTACGAGGGTGAACTCTTTGCAACTTCTTTGTGGGATATTGTATTTGACAGAAGATTTTTAGTCGGAATAAATATAATAAATTATGGAGGATGAAGAATTGTACGCATAGTTTGGTGAAATACCTTTAGGAAGTGATGTAAATGGTGAACTGGGCACTGTAGTGAGTAGTATTAACATCATAACTTTAATGCCTGTTCTTTCAGTAGTTGAACAGCTGCCTATAAGTTTAAACTCTCGCTAATTTATCAGGTTGTTCATAATGGCCGAGTGGGTTAAGGCGTTGGGATTTGAGTTATTACATGACTCGTGTTCCGGGGTTTAGAATCCTGCGACCGGTATAAATAATTATCTTAACACTGACGATTCACGAAAGTATGAAACGTATACGTATGTAGATAAACAAATATATATATATATATATATATATATATATATATATATATATATATATATATATATATATATATATATATATATATGTATATGAGAGAGGGAGGAGGGAGGGAGGTATACAATTATGTTAAACAGACACAAACATGCAATGAGGCGTAAACAGAAATAATTATGCCGCAAGCTAAAGAGAAAGGCGCGAGTCTCAATTTTAGAGTTTTTTCTCCAAGCCGAAATAACGGTCGAAAGGCGGAAATATCCAAAGTGGCGAACTTAATTCCATCCATCCATCAATTCTTCACTTATTTAGTTACATGAGGAATATTTTAGGGAACATCTTTAGTCGCTAATGAAGATCCGCTTTCTTGCTTATACTGACCATCTGTTCAATTCTCGCAGAGCGACAGGGTGTTAACCCATCCGATCTCTGACCTATAAATACCACAATGTTTTCTTAGCAGCTGGAAACCCAGTCAGAGTTGTGTCTATTCCGATGAATATATGTACTAGCTGCATTACTTTACGAAAAAGCGCCAACAATGGGATTACTAATCTTTAGCACCGACTGATACTAGACAACACTTATTAGTACTGGTACAGCCTTTGAATCAGATAAAACCGATTTTTTGTTCGGCATATTCTGGAAGTTTACGTAAACAGCCGACAGATGCCGAAGCGCTTAGCCAATCAGAACGTTCGAGAAGCAGACGACAAATTTACCTTCAAATTGAGTAGCTCTTAACATTCCTGGCAGTCAGAAATCTGTTAAAGGAACCGAACAAAAAAAACTAACTTTCTTTTAACCCTAATATAACCTTAATATAATCCTAAACTAATCCTAACATAGTCGCGTTTGTCTGTTTCAAAAGCTGTACCAGTACCCCAAAAATATGTAAACATCATTGTTGCATTTAATATGGTAAAAAAAGAACACAATTTATCGAAATATAAATTAACTTTTAACTTTCCTGTAAATATATATTTTTTTTAATTCATGTATTTTCTTTGTCGGATAATAAATTAACCGTCATAAAAACATACGGTGAGGCTTTTTCTTTCATTATTTTTAATGCTGAAAATCAGCCTCGTTTTGATTAGCACACCGGTTCATTTAGTTCGGCATTTTCCGTCTGTTTACGTATTTCGGCGTCGGCATTAGTCAGTGTTGTCTTGTTCCAAAGCTGTACTAGTACCCACTGATTATCTAATACAGATCTTTACGACCGGGACAAGAATTAATAAAATTAACAATTTTACCCCGAGCTGTATTGACGTCTGGTTCGATAGTTGTTTCTAAAACATTGTCATGTTGCAAAGTTTAATTTCTGGTTAGAGACCTCAAGTCCAGCCGGAACTAAGGTTTCATAATTGAATAGTACTCGATTTATAAAGAGTGAAATAGTAGTGCTAATGAGAGTGAAAGACTGGAAACTGATCGTTAGATCATAGACAAAATGTGGTGTAAAAGGAATTGGTACAACGAACAGTTACCTCTGTCGACTATGGGAAGAATCTATCAGGTATCTGTACGCAATGTGATAACGTATGGAAATGACACCTGGCCAGTGAAGGTTGAAGACGTGTGTTGCATTGAGAAATGATACGATGGATGTGTAATGTGAGCCATTATGACAGACTTAGTTATGATGAACTCAGAGGAAAGTTAAATCTGGACAATATAGGGAGGAGTATGCAGAAGAGTAGACTTCGATGACATGACCACGTTGAAAGAATGGATGAGAGTTATTGGGTAAATAGTGGTAGAACAGTTGAGGTAGCATGTTCAGTTCACAGAGAAAGGCCAATGAAAATATATGAGGAAATGATCAAAATGAACTTGAGTGAAAAAAAGGATAAATAAAGACTTGGTGGATATAGGTTATTTTGGAAATCTATTTCTTAAAGCCGTCCAACCACATTACAGCATGTAAAACGGTCGTTAAAATGATGATGATGATGATGATGATGATGATGACGACGATGATGATGATGAAACCATGTGGTAAATTGTTTAGGCTGCATAAATAACCCTGATTAGATACTACAAATATAGAAACAACATTTGCAAGTAGTACTTTTATTTTGGGCGACTGCTTGGGTTGTGCAAGATGTAATGAGTATCTGTCGACTTGTATTTGAGTATACGCATCAATTGTCTCCCTTGTTTCCAATACTCTTAATGTGATGTTGATCGACAACTGAAAATCTCATTAACCCTTGTCCTCGAGTAATCTTTGGGGCTTGATAAACGATGGCTCATTAGTAAAAATAAAATAAATGAATCGTGTCGACAGTACAAGGTGTATGTTTACGTTTTCGGTCCTCTGTGATATCATGAGAAAGTTAAGAGAACAGACGTGATTTGACCCCGATTTGTCGAATTCACAGACTGCATCGATAATCATACGGTTAAATGTATTCGAAAGCTAAAGATAATTTTACAAACAAATATTGCACAAATTTACACTATCCCTCAATTCAACCTTTTATCAGAAAGAACAGCTTTGTATTATTTTAATTATTCAGACTAGTAATCTCATCTGGGATGTTATTGTTACAACGTTTCGACCGATGTAACTTCCGACCTTCTTCAGATGCGTCTTTTCAAACTGGGGAATTTTTATATCGAACTCAGTAATCTGTAGGAAATTTCGAACGAAATTCTTTTATTAATTCACGGCTGAAACGTTGTGAGAATGACATCTAAGTTGAGAACAGTAGTCCGAATCATCCAAATAATATGCATTTTCAATCCTCATCTAAACAATTCCGAAACAGAAAGAAAAGCGTTATATTTTTCCTTCAGACAAAGTGCGGTAGCATTTATCGGGAAACAACAAAACACCGCATTACAAAGACGTTAACGAATTAATTTTAAAAAAATGTTTGTTCTAACTGAAAGCCTAAAGCTTACTCGCACAGAAAACAAGAAAAATATAATATTACTTATTATATGTATCTTCAAAACTATTTTTAAGCACCGGACCCGACTGACTTACTAAAATTACTCCTCTATTATCGATGACATAGTCACGTTGACACACCAGAGTTAAGCGACGTTGAGCCTGGCCAGTACTAAAATGGGTGACGATTTTGGTATACGAGGTGCTGTATGCGCGCCCCGCTTATCTCGGCATTGTTTCCAGTCGTCCCGAGCTTCTCTTTGTCACTGGATTCAAGCAGTGCTGATTCAGAAAAGGTGTGGTGGGATTGTGCAACCCTTGCTTCACAATTACACGCGCAGCCACCCTTACAGGGCGTATCCATTATTTCTCAAGACTGAACGGAAGCCATGATCATGACTGACGAGAACCTGAATAGATGATTTTTACCACTCTTTTAAAATCTCTTTAACTGGTTATCTAGGACTTATGAAGCATTTTAAAAGAGATTTTAAAAGTCAGTTAATCGCACTTTCCATACAGATGCTATTCTCTTTTTGCTTAACAGATAGCATAAAATACATTTGTTTACACGAATGTCTTAACGTATAAAATTTAATTTCCTCTCTCTTTCAGAACGCAATCAAAGTAAAATAAAGTATGGAAGATCATAAACGCAAGAAACTAAAAAAATTACGTTTTAAAACAAATTTTTTTCGACTTTATATAATAATCATTATTTTAGGAATATAATTTGTTAGCATATTAATATTTAGGTAATGTGGTTCGCTAGACTAATACAGTAATTAGCATAGCCGGGGTTTATCGTCTATAAGTAGCCTATATCCGGAACCCCGTTAGCGTGTCTGTTTACTGAACCACGTACTATGGACATCATAATAAAAAATGGCATCGCCGAGAGACTCCTTGTTGAATATTGAAGAAATTGAGCTAACAGAAGTTTAAATAAAATGTTTCGAAGCAGCGCATGTCAGAATAATTTATGAAACATTTTATAATTTTCAAGTTCGTATTTAACGATGAAAGCATGAAAAAAAGGAACATTAAAAAAAATTGTAATCGGATAATTCTCTGATTTAGGAGAAATATTAAAAAAACTGGAGGTTACTATTTACGCCGGTGGCGGGGATGACGTGCGCATTTATTCAGCAGTATCTACTTTTAAAGCAAACAGTATGCTTGGTATTGGCGCCAAGAAGAAGAGGCGACGAGGAGGCAGCGAAACTGGCCATTTACAGCTGACTTAAAGCAATAAACTAACGAAAAAGCATGGAATAATATTTATGAAACGGCGTCTAGACTTGATTATCAATTTACTCGGTTTATCGTAATCACGAGAAACATTATCACTTGGTTATTATTTTGAAAATCAGTTGCACCGAAAGCAATAAACAATCTATTATAAAATAATTACAAATAATTGAATCGTTATATTTACTTATATTATTATATATATTATAAATTATGTAATTTAAATATTATACATTAAAGTGTCTGTTGAGGATACCTAGGTTTCATTTATCGTGTCATCCTAGATGATGAAACCCGGGTATATCGAAAATACACTGTAATATATAATATTTAAATAAAATAATTTATATTAGCTCTTCTAGATCCTATTATTGAGCACTTCATTGTGTTTTCAACTAACTTGTGATACATGCTATATATATATATATGTGTGTGTGTGTGTGTGTGTGTGTGTGTGTGTAACGCTGCAATCATCAATAAAACCAATTACATAAAAATACATTAAATATTTAAGTGATAAAAATCGTACATATTTCTAGGCAGGCCGTCGTGGTTCAATGGTAAAACGCTAGACTATAGACATCAATATCAATGGTTCGATCCTTGTCTACGTTAGCCATGCTGAGCCAGAACCACGTGTCCATAAATTACTTATTTCCATATAATAAATATGTATATATATAGGCCTGTCTAAAAAGTATCCGACCCTAGGTAGGAAAAATATTTCAAATGTGATTGCACACACTTAGCCCACCGATTGGAAGTCTTATCTCTTTTCTAGTCTCAAAACGGGAACCTTTCAGTGGCGTCTTCAATTTTCGAAACAACCAGAAGTCACAAGGAGCTATGCCTGGAGAGTAGGGAGGTTGGCGAACGACTGGAATTCGATATTTAGCTAAGAAATGTTGGATCAATTTGAATGAATGTACGGGAAGCGATGTCGTTAAGCAGTTTTTCGCATGTCTGGTCTTTTGCGCCGGGCTGCGTCACGGAGACGCCGGAGAACATCTTGATAGTACTCTTTTGTCACTGTTTCTCCTTCCGGTGCGTATTTGTGATGCACAATTCCACGGATATCAAAGAAGACAGTCATCACCTTGAATTTGCTTCGCACCTGTCGCGCTTTTTTGGCCTTGGAGACTCGGGATGTTTCCATTGTGACGACTGTATTTTTGTTTATGGGACGTACCCGTACACCCATGACTCATCTCCAGTTATTATATGTTTAGAAACCTAGGATCAGTGTTGGTAGTTTTCAGAAGGTCCTGTGCAACTTGAAAACGGAGGTCCTTTTGTTCCCGCGACAACAACTTGGGCACAAATTTAGCAGCCACTTGTGTATGCTCAAATCATCACGTAAAATTGCATGTGCGGAATCTTTACTCACTTCGACCTCGTAGGCGATCTCCCGCACGGTTGAACTTATTATTGCATTCTCCTTGTTGTTTGCGTCTTCATTGTATTCCTCACTAATTATTGTTCAACCTTGCAACCACAACAGTTGATCTCATCCTCGTCGCCAACTGTTGTGGTTGCAAGGTTGAACAATAATTAGTGAGGAATACAATGAAGACGCAAACAACAAGGAGAATGCAATAATAAGTGTATTAAAGAAAAGGTATAGTTACAGTATGTACAAATGAAGGTGTCGAGTCAGAGAGTCTTGGTGGGAGGACATGTACGCTCTTCGGCGTCACTTCCGGTGGCATTTAGGTAACACACACTAAGGCAAACCTAGGCTTGCCATTTATAGTGTAACGTTATTCGCATATGAAAATGAGTGGTTGCCACCACAACACTAGGTAAATTTATTTCTGTGTAAACAGCTGTTTGCTATTTTACTTCTAGAGTTTATTAGGTTTCGGGGATCTTTAAAATTTAGGATTTCATATTTTTCATTCAGGCATAATCTACACGGGTCGTCTAAGTTTCTACATGTACTGGCCTGTCTTACTATTTTCCATTCAATTATTGGTGAGTGTCCATTTTCTTTGAGCTCCCAATAATGGTTAGCTAGTGCTGTTTTAGTTCGACGTTCTTTGTTTTTAAATGTCCTTTTATGGTCATAGTATCTGGTCTTTGCTTACTACCTAGCTCTACTTACGTATCGAGCACTGTTGAAGTAAATACTGAAAACTGACACATAAAAAAAATTATATCTCCTTATAATATTTTATGTGGATACATGAAGTATATATATATATATATATATATATATTAATGTTTTGCAGAAGGTCAGAACAACATATGTACCATTGGTTTCAAACCCCAACAAAGGAGACCTATAATCGAATCTTTATCAAAACTTACTTCTGAAGAAATTTTCGATAAAGACGTCTTTCTAAGTCCGCTTTGTTGGGATTTGAAACCGACAGTACCGATGTTGTTCTGACCTTCTGTAAAACATTAATAAATAAATATTACGCTCTTTTCTTTTCTAAATAATCAAGCACTCTGCTGAGATTTTCTCGCACTAACCTTACACACACACACACAGACACACACACACACACACACACACACACACACACACATATATATATATATATATATATATATATATATATATCGCCTAATCAGATGTCGGAATATGTTAGACTACCTGCAACGCTTACGCAGTCTATCTTTTTCCCGCTTTTAATCTGTTGGAGTTTCGAGGGTCCCGAGAGTGCTCAACGTTAATTTCTTAAAGGGGCTTAGTATAATATTTATAAATAAATATTAAATTATTCATACCTACAGACGCTAGCGTTTCAAGCTTATTGCTCTCATCAGTGCAGGAAAGTAACAATTTCAAACGGTAGGAAGGAAAATAAATATATATATATATATATATATATATATATATATATAGTTGTTTGCCAAGGTAAGCCATGCTGATGGCGCTGGATAGCCAGAAACACGTGTCCATATATTCTTTATATGTGCGTAAAAATTAATTAATTAATATTGATTAATAAATTAATTAATAAAGTAATTAATAAATATATATATATATATATATATATATATATATATATACTTTTAGTTATATATAAGTACTTGTATATTTTACCTTTCAATTAAAAAATATTCTCAAAATGTCTGTTTCTTTACGGTGTTTTAAATGTAAACACACCAGATTTGCATTGAATTTGATCCATAGTCATGACACAAATTAAGAAAGATTCACCGAATTTCAATTTATTTTCAAGACCCCTTAAGCTTAAACCTTTAATTTGGAACATGTCCTAGAATTAAAGCCATGTAGTGAATTTTGATTAAACTTAGAATAAGGATTCTAGACATAATGTTAAGTATAATTTTATCTTTATTTTAATCTGCCTTAGGGGAAATAAGCATAGTGCCAAACTTCTATGTTCGTTGAATTAACTTTACTCCTCCTAAGACGACGATTGTTCTTTTATTTGTGTGTGTGTGTGTAGACGGGGCACGCGTGTGTGTGAGATTTACGTTTCAATTCGAAGAAAGAGTATTTATTTACCAAAATGACAAGCGTGCCAGTTGTAAACGTGACTAAAGAACTTGCGAGGGCTTGGGGTGGGAGGGGGAAGAGCGCGAGATCTATCGGAAGTTGAATCCAATTTGGCCCACGGGGGATAGCGATTTGTTGGGATGAAATGATAAATAAAACAGCTGTGGAAAGAAGGTGGTGGCAGGCATTGGAGGCAATGTGGTAGATTTCTTTCGTTTTCTTTGTGTGTGTGTATGTCTCCTCTAGTCTCTTCTCCCATGACAGATAACGGATGAAGGGGTGGGTTAAACAAGAAACAAAAACTGATGGGTCTGGGTTCCAGGAAGAATTGAAACACTACACTTTCCAGGAAGAGCGAAAAAATAAGACTGAATTGTGATAATACGCACGTGCCTTCCGTTATATATATATATATATATATATATATATATATATATATATATATATATATATATATATATATATGTGTGTGTGTGTGTATGTATATCTAGGCATCATCTTCTCTTGCAGGCAAGTATTGTTGAATACTAGAGACAATAGTCCGAATTAAGATCTTAGTTTATGGCAAATTCATCAACCAATTCCCCTCCGAAACTAAGATCCTAATTCGGACTATTGAAAGGATCTACCAAAGTATATCTAGACATAAGTTGTCTCTTATATTCAACAATATTTGCCTGCATATATATATATATATATATATATATATATATATATATATATATATATATATATATATATATATATATATATATATACGGTTATCTTCTAAACTGATCAACTAATCATCATAAATTTGTGAATATATAATATACAACACGGTTAGTAACATGGACACATTATTTTTTCATGAATGATAACATTTAGTGAGAGCATATATATATATATATATATATATATATATATATATAGCATAATATAAAATGAAATAATAAAATAAGGTACGAATCAAATTTTATTATAATTCAAAATTCAGACAAAGTAAGTCAAAGTCCTTAACTCATGAGTTTTAAAAGATATATATATATATATATATATATATATATATATATATATATATATATATATATATATATATAATTATGAACAGATCATTATGGATTTCAAAATATATATTCTCAGCTACCTGGTGGGCAACATGGGCACATTATTTTTTTATTTTTTGTAAACTTTACCATTTAGGGGTGTGTTCACCCAAACTAACCCCCGCCCCCACAAAAAATAATCTTGAAATAAGTTAGATAAAAAAAAAAGTTAATAGGGAAAAGACTTGCTCTACATAAAATTTTGACTTATATTAATACATTTTTTAAAGGATCGGTACACGTGGATGCGCGGCAATAATTCGTATTTTCTTGGTAAAATCTGAAACTATTGAACTCATCATTATTAATTACGGCATACGTATTCTAGGCACCATGGTGAGTAACGTAGGCACCATTTATTGGGACGAGGGGAGCCACTGAAACTTTAGCGTACCCTCCAAAGAAAAAAAATCTCACTAACCTTTATCCTCGCGTGACGTTTAGTCTTGGTAAGTAGTGACCCATTAGTATAAAAAAAACAATAGATTATATCACTACAAGTATAAACGTTATTTAAACTTGAGCGGGAGCAAAATGTATGTAAAGAGAGGGCTATATACCGAACAGTAAGAGACTACTTTTGGATTGTGTCTTTTTATTTTTTTATTTAACAGACTTTGCCAATTCACCTTTTCCTGATTCAAAAAGTTTTATCCGAGTTCAATTGGTGACGCAACGGGTTACATTGTTTCAGTATATATATATATATATATATATATATATAGATAGATAGATAGATAGATAGATAGATAGATAGATAGATAGATAGATATATGTATATGCATACATATATATATATATATATATATGTATATAAAATATTATATATATATATATATATATATATATATATATTGAAAGAGAGAGAGATTATGATTTTTGGTTTATTCTTCGCCAACTTTTCTATCTATTTAAATTGATCTGATGATAAGTAACCAGTTTTGAAAAGCCTGGCTTAAGGGGAAAAATAAACATTCTTTTATTGAATACACCTGGTTTTGAATAACTTAAGACGTAACATTTTTTATTTCTCTTCTTTCATTTATCCTTATAAATGCTCTATCTCGTATATTGAGCTTTAAACACTTCACGATAGGTTCAAATTTTAAAAGTATACATTCTACTTTTAATTCGACGAATTACCACAAAATAAGTAAAGACGTCTCTCTGTTAACTCTATCTACACACATTGATCAAAGAACGGTTGTTTGTCATGCCATACACATCACACCTCACCTCACCATATAACTTTCCAAAAATAACACATCACTACATATGTCACTTGCCTAACTAATAAAACAACTACTTTTAAGAAAAATTCCTATTTAATCATCAACGTACCTTCCTTCTAGGGTGTTATACTGATTCAAACGTTTTTCTAACGATTCGATTCCCCTTTTTTGTAGAAAGATTTGTCTTTGGCCTCAAAATACGACTCCGTTTCCAACATACCTTCTTCATTGGAGCCAAGTCGCTATATTTTTGGAACATTCTTTTGAGAACTGTACATAGGCAGTCGTAGCTGGTGACAGTTCTGGAGAATAACGTGGATGCGGAAATAATTGGAAGTGCGATACATGTAGTTTTGTCATCGTGGCCATTGGCATGTGACACGGTGCATTTTCTTGCTGAAAGGCACTTTTTCTTCTTCTTCGTATGAGGCCGTTTTGAAGACGCACCAATAATGCTATATAATATTCGCGATTGACTGTTTTTTCTTTCTCAAGGTAATCGATGAAGAAAATATCTTGCGCATCGTACAATACGGGGTTTAAAACCTTTTCAGTTGATGTTTGTATCTTTGATCGCCTACGACGGCTGTCACTTGCTACTGTAGACACAGTTGACAGCCGATTTGACTACGGAATAAAGTGGGGGATCCGCGTTTCTTTCATTGTCACATATTGAAGCAAAAACTATGTTAGTTGTTCAAAATTGTCGATGCGTCGTTGTTTTGGGTCGATTGTTTGGGCAACTACAATTTATAATCGGCTGAAACGAGTTTATGGACATTTTTGTTTTCCGGGACTACTGTCGAATTTGAGCGACCTGGGCGTTCAGCATCATTTCTCCTTATACGGCCGTGTTTAAAGTTAATATAACACCTGGTAACCGTTGTTTCAGACGGGGGTAAGTTATTGCTTTGCTTGAAGATTATTGTTCCATCAGAAAACAATGCTTTATTAACACACGAAATTCAGATTTCTCTATTGTTTCGACAATGCACAAAAGTAGTTTCATATAAATACTATACATCGTGTTTAATGTTTTTTCAGTTCCCACCTAACAGACACCTGATTTAATCAGTGACCCATCATTGCCTATATTGACGACGCCATTTTCGGACCTAAATAAAAATATATTTAGTCACGTTAAGACTTTTGAAAGCGAATAATTTCGGTTATCTGCTGCTGAGCCGCAACAATATATATATATATATATATATATATATATATATATATATATATATATATATATATATATATATATATATATATATATATATAGTGTGTGTGTGTTAGAATGAAATAACTATTCCAGAAGGAAATCTGAGTATGAGAGATCAATGTAATAAACAGAGCAAGAATAAAATAAAGTAACACGGAATCACATAATCACCGGTGAGATAATTTATTTCGACCCTCCAGCCTTTTCAAGCACCCAAACGAGGAGATGACATGTTTGAAAATTAAAAAAGAGAAATTCACACTCATTATTCAATACATATATATAAAGAGGGGGAATTGTGCGATTTACAACAGAATGCATATAGTGAGGGGGAAAGAGAGTGACAACATATTTAATACATATATTGAGAGAGGGGGAAATTAAACGATTTATAACGGAAGGCGTATATTGAGGAGGGAAATAGGATGATAACATATTAAATATATCGAGAGAGAGGGAGATTGTACGATTCATAACGGAAGTCATATAGTGAGGGGAAAGAGAGCAATACATATATAGAGAGAGGGGAAATTGTATGATTTACAACGGACGGTATATAGAGAGGGGGAGGGGGAGATATCTAGCTGTCTGGGTCCCCTTACAAACACTTAACCCTAAGTTCTTTTTAATCGTCTATGAAGGCCGGAAATTCAAATTATAACGTCTGCAAATCCTCAGTTTGGCGATTGAGAAATAAGTTAGGAGGATGAGAGGAGGGGAAAAGGAGGTGGGAAAGCGGAAGAAGGAAAAAAAACAAGAAAACATGCCGCAAGACAGCCAAGGCTGTGACACGCCGAGACTGTCAGAATGTCAGACAATATTTTTTTTTAATTATTCATGTTTCGCCAATAGATTAAACAATTATCAGAAATAGATGCAATAATTATAATATCAGCCGTAACGTTAAGATTAAATACCAGTCCCCAAGTCAATAATTATATTTAACAAACCTCTACATACCTCTACGTGAAATATTAACTAGTTTTGCGTTATTATGAAGTAATCAGATAGCCGGAATATAACCACCGTGAAAATAATTCTAATTGTAGATAATTCTAATTTAATGATGATCATACCAATTGAAAGACTACCAATCAATCCTAGTATTCACTACGGCAACCAAATCTAATGGCGGAGCAATAATATCATCAAGACTCCTGCCATCATTTACAACACAATGATAGCAGTCACAATACCACCAATAACTATAGCGTTATTATAACAATAATACCCAAACCAGCAACAGTGTCACCAATCACCATAATAAAGACACTAACAGCCCCGCCAATAGTTATAACGGTAGCTGTGCTAGCAGTGACAACAACAATTACAATAAGGATTGTAATATATATTGTCATAGGCGGAATTGCAATCCCAATGATAACTGTGGCAGCAATAGCCAATCTGGCACAAATGACCATAGCGACATGGAGAATTATGGGGATATTCAAAAGTAGTAGTATCCACAATGAAAATAGTTACCCAATATAACAATATAGCAATCCTAACAATCCTACCAATAATAATAATAATAATAATAATAATAATAATAATAATAATAATAATAATAATAATAATAATAATAATAATAATAATAATAATAATAAAATTTATGAAAATATTGACAATATTTGTTGTGCTCTTAATAATAACTATAAAAATATGAATATATAATAATGGAGATCCTAATAATAATAATGAAAATTGTATTTTAGTCATAAAAAAAATAAAGAAATACATAGATAATGAAAAAAGGATCAAGAAATGGATAAAAAATACAAATAATCTCGGCAGACCCAATTCAGTATATTCACCGCTAACAATCGCACTGGATCTCCGATTATGAGTTACTGGTTATTTTAAATTTATATTTATGTCTGCATTTCGCCATTAGTTCATGTCTTCTGTTTAGAAGATTGCCGTGTTCGTATTTCAGAATTCTTATTTTTTCCTCCAAACACAAATTATATATTTGCCTAAATCCATTCGCAGTGTTAGAATAGCGCAAGATTGACCAAGAAACCACAGATGTTCGGTTTTCATGTTTCAGTAGCCACCATTGTTTCCCCAACTCCGTTTTGTTCTTAAGTTCTGGATTTACGAATAAGTGTTTGTGGCCATAGAAGCGCTGTTTCAGTTTCTCGCAGATATGCTGATGTAGACTTTCTTGTCCCTGTTGTTATCTTCCGGACATATAAACCACGCAATCTACTTTGCAATTACACTTTATTACTTTTGCCTTAATGTTATTCGATTTATTTAATATTTTCTGATTATGTGTAGTAATTATCCTATCTATGTTCTTGGTACAAGAGTAACTAATTTTTATTGTTTTTCTATTGAATATCTTACTTAGTGGATTTTTCACGTTAAAATATTTGTTTATTAGGTTCAAGAAAGCTTTACCGATGTTGATCTTAGATAGTTGACAGTACCACGGCCTCTATTCTTGGATTTTTTTTCTCGGTATATTCGAGTTTTTCGGTGTAGCCACTGCTATCTAGTGCTTTATTACATAAGTGTTTATTCGCTTCAAAAATGTCTTTATTTGCTGAAAGTTTATTCAAACTGAAATTAAAACTGGATTCGTTAGACAGTCTGAGCTTATATCTACTGCGTTTATACGGAGAGCTTTTCATTGCTGCTAATGGAAGTTGGCGATTTTACTTACCAGAGTGCTGGGCCCACAAACTAAGGAGAGGCATGTATAGACAGTTATGTTGTATCACAGCCATTCAGTGTGGCTAAACAGGCAAGAGCTTCAAGCTGAAATAGAAACTCAATCATTTTTGCTCGACAGTCGGAACCTTTGTCCATTGCACCACTGGCATACGTGAGGAAAGTAAATTTTACTGTTCATATAAAAAAAATGATCAGCTGTTGAAGAGTATTCCATTCAATTTTGCGAAGAGCTTTCCATTATCGCTAATAGCAACTTGCGATTTGAATTACCACATTGCGCGACCCACGACGATGTGGTGGCGCATGTAGTCATCCACAAACAGACGGCTTCGCTATATCACACACACACACACATACATATATATATATATGAGAGAGAGAGTGAGAGATGGTTAAACACACTCTATATATGATTATTTTTGTTTATACAGAAGTGTACAAAATCTGCAACACTGGCATGTCAATGTTATCGATCAACAGCTGTTAGATATTTGATATTGAGCACTTTTTATAAGCCCGGTTGAAATTCTTTGGATTCTTATCTTGTGAGTGTTTACTTTACCTGGATTACTATATATATATATATATAGAGAGAGAGAGAGAGAGGGGGAGAGAGAGAAAGAGAGAGAAAGAAGGGAGAGAGAGAGAGAGGGGGAGAGAGAGGGGGAGTGAGGGGGGGTTAAACGCCGTGTATATATATATATAGATGGTATTAAAATAATTAATATTTATTTATAAATATTATTAATAGCCCCCTTCACCAAAGGCCGGGCACTCTTGAGTGACTTTAATAACAAGCAGTACTAATAGCTGCATGCACGATCCGAATACGTTCGTTGATCACTTTAACTGCTTGGGTAAATTTAGCCGCCGATTCCCCATTTACAAAATTAAATTCCTCCCTAATCATTAACTAATTGTCTATGGCCGAGGGGTTAAGACTCTTGACTACGAATCAGTGGCGGTTTGTGATCAGGGTTCGCGCCCGTCGACCGTTGATAATTAGCTTCCTGCACTGAAGATTGCGTTAGCATGAAACATCGATGTCTGTAGGTATTAAAATAATTAATATTTATTTATATATATATATATATATATATATATATATATATATATATATATATATGTGTGTGTGAGGGTAAGAGGTGTAATCCATTTTACATTCTAATCACCACCATACCTATCGAGTTACCTATGGCATATGCACTAAACCTTTCTGATGGCACATTCATCATAACAAACCCATGTTATTTGTGAGATTCGCGAAATTGTTTACGTATAATGCAATTAGTAAGAAATGAATATATAAGCCTTCTTTTTTGTTTAAAAACGTTAGATAGATAGATAGATAGATAGATAGATCTGGTTTGATGAACAGGTCGATAAGCGGACAATAACCATTTACTGGTCTGCACTGATTTCAAGGCCTCGCGTATACTACTTGAGTTTTAGGCCAGTTTTATGGGTCTGAATTCGAAATTAAAGCTCATTAGCCTAATCAGCTGATATTTTTAAAATATAAGCCCATACTAGAAAATCCTGTATTCCGATCTACGTATTTGTAAATGAATGAAACAGAGAATAGAAAAACTTGGATTAATTTCATAAACTCTTAGATGATAGTGCTATTTTTGAAAAAATCGGCCATAATTTAGAAACAAGACCTGACCAACGAAAATGAATGATAATGTTGAATTTAACATACAAAATTATCACAAATTGGCCTTTTTACTTAAGGGTGGCAAATTGTCATATAAAGGGAGATAACTTATCACAACTTATTTTTAGAACATTGTCTACAGTTATAAGAAGAACAATTTTTCAATTGGAAGAAGATTTTTTATATTTGTTTTGAAATGGAAATGAAGAAAACATTTGTATTGCCTATTCTACTTAGGGTAAATGGTTAAAAAATGGTTAACTTCCCTAAAAAGCTAGAATGGCTTGGAAATTGGGATCATTTTACGTTATATTTATATGCGAAACTGATCCCTCATTCTCAATTTAGGATCCTAAACTAAGAATTTATCTTATTTTCTGCCATACCTTCATTTTAGTTTGTGTTGTTTCATTGTTTCTTAACATGGAACATTTTTTGTTAAAATCAATTGTTGAAAAAAAATCTAAAAATAATTTGAGATGTTATCTCCCCTTTGCCACCCTAAAGTAAAAGAGGACGCAAAATGTACCTTTTGAAACGCAGCCCAGTGTAATACATCTAGACTTTTCAAACGAAATGCGTTGTATCACCAATATTGAGCTCTTCGTGTGTTATCAGGTTTGAGCATGGGTTGGAATTGATTCCATGAATTTGCCGGTCTCTTTCCGTAGATTAATTTCTTTTTTAGAATAGTTTATTTATTACTTGCAAGATGGTACCAGTCTAAACATTGACATTTCCTTCCTTTTGCGGAAAGCAGCCCTAGTGACATTGTTTGGTCATAAGATAACCAATTAGACCCGAGGGCGTATTTATTTCAACCAACGGAGTCCTTGTTGGAATGGCAGGGCCGGCTGAGAGCTTTCACACACACACACGAAAAAAGACGTCGACACTCTCTCCTACCCTTGTTAACTTGCCACCGAGCACGTCTATCTTCAGTTGAAGATATACAAGAAAAGAATTTCGACAGCCGACCTTTATTATTAATATTCCTTTCATAATAGTGTAGGCCACTTAAATAAATATATATATATCATTTTTTATTTATAGAATGGCCTTGTTTTCCTTTCTTTGGCGACCTATGGATTAGAGATTATTATAGGCTTACAGTTCATGGCAAGATTATCTCTATATAATATGACCAAGCGTTGCCCGGGAGCATGGATATCTCGCAAAGAAAGAAAACATTAAGATTTAAACCTAATGCTACATTTAGTGCGTATAACCGTCTCAGAGTATTTTTCTAGTATATATATATATATATATATATATATATATATATATATATATATATATATACTAGAAAATAATATTCTCCTAACCTGTGTTGTTCGCCTGTGTCTAAGAAAATGCATCCGTTTTTTTTAATTGCTGTATTTTATAGCATTTGGACGAATCCATTACACTACTTATTTGATGATTTATAGTGTTATGTATCTATATTATTATATTAAATTTAGTTTCATATAAAAAATATTTAAAAATCGAAAATATATGTATATATACATGTATTTTTAAAAAAATATTATAATATATATACTATATGTTATATATATACATATTTAACTGAATTTTTTAGATAGTTTTGGATTTGCTCTATCAATCTACTTTTATTCATTTGATATGACTTAAATGTGTTAGGATGGCGAGTAATTGCTTTATTTAATTGTCTAAATATGTTATTTTGATCGCCACCTTGTTTAATCATTCTTATTATTAATCCAGAAATTGGGGGTATAAAATGTATTGATTTTAAGGTAACGTGAACAATTCTCAGAAATTTGGGCATAATGCTCCCGTAAAAAATATACACAGTGCAGGTACTATTTTTATGCGGCATATGAACGATATGAAAACGGAAGGAATTTCTTTTATCAAACATTTTATGGATAAATATTATAAATATTATATATATATATATATATATATATATATATATATATATATATATAATATTTATAATATTATAATAATTTATACCAAAATCAAGTCATTAAATTTACAAGCGTATTAAAATAAATTATAGTGAACGAACAATGCAGGTAGTTTTCCATGAAAAAAGAAACAACTTCCTCTCGTCAGAATCCCAGAAGAAAAATGTAAACATAGAAACATTGAGGTTCATATCATGGGGGAAATAAGATCTGAAAATAGAAAAATCAACAACCTGTTCATCATTCACTCTAAAAGAAGATACAGTAACGGTCGTGAAAAATTTTCAAAGGATCAAACATCCACGATGCAAATGAAAATCAATCTGGAATGAGAAGTTATTATAATATATCAATCTTGAAATAAATATATCTATAAGCACTAGCAAATTGCATAATATTGAGCTAATCTTTGTAATTGAAATTAGATTCCTTCGGTAATCAATCTTATCTATTTGAATATATATATATATATATATATATATAAATATATATATATATATATATATATATATATATATATATATATATATATATATATATATATATGGGGGAATCAAGTGGGTTTATTGAAGTGATAGAGAGTTAGGTAAAATAGAGAGTGAGGTCAAAATCTCAGCAGTTAAACTGAGCGGAAGAAAATCAATACATCGCTGTTAAATGAGTTCAAAATGACCTTAGATTCCACAATTGTGGATAATTGAACTCCAATTAAATTTAATGTTAATGAAAACTGGGGAACTCGACGGGACAGATAATTGTAAGGAATAGAGAGGAAAAGTCCTTAGCCGAGATTAACCTAAGATGAGAATTTCTGTTGCCTGGTTCTTTATCGTTGTCACGACCACGCTTAATTGAGCCTTGCGGCATTCTCATAGAAAATAAAAAATAAATTAATCGCAAGAAAAATCAATGATCATTCTTCGATAGAGAAAAAATATACTCGTGATATATTGATGCAAACATATTAGACTTTCAACTTTGAAATAAGTAAACGAATACGAATTAATTGCTTATATTAAGCGGCTTACTGAAATAAAATACGAACTAACCGCTTCAATTAAATGGCTGGCTAAAATAAAATACGAATTAACTGCTTGGATTAAAGGAATATTTTAGCGCAGAGCGGGAGTAGACTGAAGGGGCGATAATCATGAGGGCCAGTTTTATCTCTAGAATTTTTGAAGACTGGTACCACAGAGGCAATCCCCCAGCTATCATTGAAGCAAGATCCAGCAAGACATTTGTTGTAGAGTTTGGAGAGGACAGGGGGCAGTTCAGCATAGCATCTCTTTATTACTATTACTGATATAATATCAGGCTCACATGCTTTGGGGGTGTCAAGGTCTTGAGATAGGGAGATTACTAGGTTATCAAGTGTGGCTTTCGTCCGCAGTGGGAAATTCGGGAGGGCGTTGTTTGCTGAGTCCAAATTGGAGTTTAAGACGAAACTATGTGCAAGTAGTTCAGCCTTGTCAGTTGTCATGCAAACGACATCATTGTAGATTACCCATTGTTCACCATATTATTGTAGATTTTCCAGAAATCACGAATACCTAGTTTCTGCGACTGAATGCGTTTTTTTTTTGTTAATTCTGTATACCTTCTCTTCGCTTCACTTACTTAAATAAGTATATATAAAACCATTGTGGAGAGTAGGGCTTGTTGTAGAATTTTTTCATGGGGACATGTGCACCAATGCCTGCTTTGATCCATTCGGTTACCTCATTTGCCCACTGATCAGCATGGAGTGAAAAAGTGTCACTCTATGGGGCGTCTCTGATGTGGTCTCTGATGGAATCAAATCAGCCTGCTTGTAGTATCTCGTCGTTTTGAGCAAGGGCTCTTCAGCTTTGGGAGGACATTTTAGGGTGATATCAGTCATTACCACAAGGTGATCAGCATTGCCGAACGGGCTATGGGCATTCGTCACACAACCCTCGGGCAGTGAGGTCACGAACAGGTCGAGAAGTGAGGCTTGATGGTCCACACAATCGGGGAAGCGTGTCGGGGAAGTGCGCTATGGAGAAACTATACGTAGAGTTACCAACTGCGTATGTATAGCTGGAAGAATCTAAGACAGTTATTGTGATGTGCATTAAAATCCCCAAATACATGCATTAGGGCACTCGAATCAAGAGTGCTTTCAAAGACAGAGTTAAGCAGGGTACAGTCCTGGCTCGAAGGAGAACGGTACTAATAAACAACTATCGTATTTTAAGGTTTTACCAGCATTAATAGATTTAAACAAACTTTTAACGACTTTTTATTATTTTTTTTACTACTAATAAACGTTCCCATACTGTATTTACTGTATTTACGGCATTAATTGATTGAAACAAACCAAATAATCGTTTATTACGTTTTAACGCCTGTTTCTGTTTCATCTAATAAACATCTCCATATCTTATTTACATGTTCTGCCCAGCATTCATTGATAAACAACTCGATATCGTATTTTAATGTTTTACCAGCATTAATAGATTGAAGCAAACTTTTAACGACTTTTTTTTTTTTACTAGTAATAAAAATCCCCATCCTGTATTTACTGTATTTACGGCATTAATTGATTGAAACAAACCAAATAATCGTTTATTACGTTTTAACGCCTGTTTCTTTTTTATCTAATAAACATCTCGATATCTTATTCACATGTTCTGCCGAGAATTCATTGATTAAAAGAAACATGACAATCCGTTACTAATTGTTAACGAATTTTTCTAAACAGCACGAAAATATATCCGCTTGAAAGAAATTAAAAATCCAAAAACATTTTGGCTTTTACACTGGGGGATGAATTTGCAAATATATTATCACTTTTAACAGACAATTCACTTTAAAAACAATTCTATTATTTACATACGGCATAGTTTACCAAAACCTAAAAAAGATTCTAATTTGGGGATTACGTGTGAATAGCATGAAAATATATCCACAAAATAGAATTAGAAAAAAAAACATTGCAGATCTAAGACTGGGGAGTTTTTACTTTCGCTGTTTATATTTGATGTTTACATTAGTTTATTTAATTTCTATTCATAAAAACTATTAGACTATTTTTTTTTTTAAATACAGTAACAAATATTTTAAAGTATTTACAAACCAAAAGACATTGATTATAAACAAAAAATTGATTATTTGTACAAAATATTATCAATTATAAAAACGTTTATTTTATTATTAGGAATAAAATAATAAATTTCCAATTATAATTGTAAACAAAAAATAACAACCACTAACCCTAAGTACGGATGGGGGGCTTGCAATTCATACTAAGGGTTGGTGGGAGGATAAGTCATTTCTTTTACCACTTTTCGGGAATTGATCCTCCTTTCCAGTTAAACGCATAAACAGCCATTTGTTTTTTTTCTACTGAGTGCAAAAAACAACAACTTAAACACAGTTTAAGGACGTTAAAAGTATACGGATCAGTAGATAATTAAATGTTACTGCGTTAGGTAGAAGTCATGTGTTTTGTCGTTTTTTACAGCTTCTTTTAAAATTTTGGAGGGGGAGGGCAATTTCCGTTACCGAATTGTTCTTACTTTGTGCCATATTTCCACCAGGCCACACTGAGACACGGGGCCTGCTAGCATATTTTTTTTTTTTAACATAGTTCACCCCAAACAAGGCGGGCCGCCACTGTACACGTAAGGGGCTACTGAGAAAAAAGAAAAGGGGAGAAGGTTGGGGGCAGCCTAAATTGGGATCTGCGCAGCGAGATGTCTGTTCACATTAGTTTTAAATTTCTGCATGTCAGTACTGTCGAGGAAACAGGGGGCAGGGAGGGAGTTCCAGATGCCAGCAGCACGAGGAAAGAAGCTATTTGAGTAGAAGGCTCTCCGGCATCTGGGGACCTCCACAGTGAATGAATGAGATTTAGTTGATTGTCGAGTTGGTCTAGTGAATTTACGTCGAGAGGACACCAGAGTAGCCAATTCATCGGAGCATAATCCATTGAAGTATTTGTAAAACAAACATAAGGATGCTACATTGCGGCGATGGGACAGGGACTGGAGCTTGGTTTACAGTGAGGGACCTATTAGGTTGGCGACTCTTTTTTGGACCTTGTCAAGGAGGGAGAGACTAGTAGATGATGCACCAGCCCAGATGTGGCAACAATACTCCATGCATGGGCGGATGGTGGCTTTGTACAGATACAGGATAATGTCAGGTGTGAGGAGTTTGCTAGCATGGTAGAGGGAGCCCAGCTTCTTTGAGGCAGCCTTGGCAATGTCCTCAATGTATTTGTTCCAATTCATGTTACCTGTGAAGGTTAGGCCGATGAACTCTCAGGTAGGGTGTTATTTGCCATGGCAATCGGTGGTTGAAGAGGTTTCTTGTAGTTATTGAAGGAAAGGAGCTTTGTCTTTGCGACGTTAAAAGTTACCAACCATTTATGACCCCAATCCACTACAGCCTGGAGGTCATTTTCTAAGGATTCAGCCATTGCCTCGGATATGGTCGCGTCAGTTTTACCAACATAGCGAGAGTAAAGTGTGGTGTCGTCAGCAAATAAACCAATCTCTGACTCTATGTCATCAGGGAGATCGTTTATATAGATCAGGAACGACAAAGGTCCAAGGATGGATCCCTGGGGTACACCTGCATTTATGTCATGTTGCTTGGATGAACGGCCATCGAGGACAACCTGGATTGTTCTTTTGTTTAGGAAGGATCTAATTATATTAAGTAGTTGCCCAGTAATACCGTATGAGCGTATTTTCAGGAGAAACCCTTTATGCCAAACCTTGTCAAAAGCCTTGGATATATCAAGCGCTACTGCCCTAGCTTCACCTGCCTTGTCGAGTGTATGATACATGCGTTCAGAGATGACCGTTAGGATGTCTGCAGTAGATCGTGCTTGTCTAAATCCATACTGGCGGTCAGATAGAGGTTTAGCATTAACTAAGTGCCGTACTATCGCTAGATTGATTAAGGATTCAAAGATGTTGGCAAAGATCGGCAGTAGACTGATTGGGCGGTAGTTCTGAGGGTCGGTTCTATTCCCAGAACTCTTGTAGACAGGTACCACAGAGGCAATTTTCCAGCTATCGGGGAAGCAAGATTCAGCTAGGCATTTATTGAAGAGTTTGGAGAGGACAGGGGCCAGTTCAGCAGAACATTTCTTTATTACTATTACAAGCTTTAGAGGTGTCAAGGTTTTTATGATGTCTCTGACCTGGGATAGGGTGATGACCAGGTTATCAAGTGTGACTTCGGTCCGCAAAGGGAATTCGGGGAGGGGGTGGCTGTCTGAGTCTAAAGTAGAGTTAGAAGCAAAACGCTGGGCAAGTAGTTCAGCCTTATCAGTGGCCGTGCAAACGACATCATTGTGGTTTGAAAGTGGGGGAATCATTGATTGAGCATTATTCACTACACTATTGTAGATTTTCCAGAAATCGCGAGTACCTAGTTTCTGTGACTGGATGCGTCTTTTTGTTAACTCATTATACCTTCTCTTTGCTTCGCATATCACGGCCTTGCAATTATTTCTTGAATCTATAAATTTATGTCTATTAGTAGCTGACTTATGGCGGCCAAATTTACGGAATGCTTGTTGCCTCGCAGAAATGGCAGCTGCACATTCTGAAGTGAACCATTGAGGAGAGTGGGGCTTGCTAAAGAATTTTCGCATGGGGACATAGGCTTCAATGCCTGCTTTGACCCATTCAGTTAATTCGTTTGCACACTGGTTTGCAGGTAGTGAGAAGGTTTCCCTCCATGGGGCGTCACTGATGTGATTTCTGATTGACTCGAAATCAGCCTGCTCGTAGTATCTTGTTGTTTTGAGCAATGGTTCATCAGCTTTTGGATATATATATATATATATATATATATATATATATATATATATATATATAATTTTAATTAATTAATTAATATTATTTATATCAACAAGCATTCATGTTTCGTCTTTATTAAGACTCATCAGTGTAGCTATATACAGCTGAACATTGACAGTTAAGTTAAAAAATCTATGTCGATGTGCCAACGGAATCAACTGCAGGAATAAGAAATATATCATAGTTATTGTAATAATATACTAAGTTTCTAAAGGGTTTAATTTCAAGAGAAAGCACTTTGCATCACAGGTAGACAACTGTTATCTTTTTTATCAGAGTGCTCGCCTCTCAATAGAGTTAATTATTACTATTTAATTACTATTATTTATATCCACAGACATGCATGTTTCGTCTTTAGTAATACTCATCAGTGTTGCTATATATAAATGACCTAAAAACCGCGTGACTCAAGCCTTATCTCTGTCTATCAATATATATATATATATATATATATATATATATATATATATATATATATACTGATGGTGCACATTGAACTCAACTAGTTACACTGAGTTTCATGCTAATATTCATCTTGCAAATTAACTTATATTGACATGCCAGCGTTTAAAACTTACGCTGAACTATTGATGATGATGATGATGATGATGATGATGATGATGATGATGATGATGATGATGATGATGATGATGATGATGATGATTAAACTGCTCATAAAAATACAAATTACGTGTCCATTTTCTCTGAAAAGCGTCAAACTAATTTTAATATGAGAACTTAAGTTTGTAATTGGAAAAGTGCTCAATGGGAGCTAAATATAATTAATAAAGTCGAATTCGTTGAACCAATTCCAAGTAACGTACTGGTTCCAACAAATTACTCTGACAAAGAGCGACGATTAGGGAGAGTAAAAAGTGGGCATTGGGTTTACTTTCGGCAGCCTCATAACTCTCGCTTCCTTTATTTTGTCCTTTAGTCCTCACATTTCATGAGCGATGTTTCTGACAAAGGGGGAAGAATTGCTGTTTTCTGGATACGAATCTATCCATCTAACACTTATCGTTGGTTAGTTTTTGACCTTGAAGTAGTATTGTTTAGCTCCTTACAGTAAGTGGCGTCATGTCTGAGGTGATTTCTATTAAAGAAACATGTACTTAATGGGCATTGACCATGTTTCAATAAACTAATCATTTGACCATTGCATTAATTTAATTTGGCCAGAGAATTGTTCTGACATTTTCCATATATATGTATTCAATACTAGCAGGGATATCCGGCGTTACCCCGGGACATGGAAAGAAAAATAGAAGAGTTTAAAGGAGAAATGTTGTTTTATAAGACTTTGCATAATAAGATTGTGTAAAAACAACCATTAGTCAATCTTTGGCCTGACAAAGAAAGAAAAGTTATTGTTTTTTTCCGCGGAAAACAAAAAAAAATATGTATTAATCGTCTTTGCAATATGAGTGTAAGGAAAAAGTTTCTTACCTGTTTGTCTAAAATGAAACTGTAGTATAAGTAATATTGTAAGTTTTTTTATTGTTTTACTTAATTATTCCGCTGACTACATAAACTAAATGAATGTTTCTTTTTTGTAAGTCATCGCAGAAGACGATTCGTAGTTAATCAAAGAAGGGATCCATTTTTATTGTTGGAGGAAAATATAAATGGGTAAAACTAACTGAATGTCTTTATTTTTGTTTGTAATTACAGAAGACTTTGTATGTCAAAAAGAAGAATACATGTCGTGTTTTGTTGATAAAAGGTAGTGGTAAAAATAAATTTAAAAACTTAATTTTAGTTTGTGCTTTTTCTTAAACGAAGCCTTTTTTATCAAAACATTATTTATTTGTTTGTAAATGTAACTTATTAACCCAAAGTCATTAAAATGAAAGTAGCTTAGATTAATTTATTTTAATCATAGCCAGAAATAAAATGTATAATGAAGAACAAAATAGTAATATAAGTTAAACGTAACAAAAAGAAATATCGGGATGAATATAGAATATAGTATACAATCGATGAAATGAATGTTCAGGGGGGTGCAGAAAACTGATCATTTACATAAATGACTGGCTACTCAGAATCAAATATCGATTTGTCAGATGCATGGCCAGAAATATATAAATATGTACGCATATCTATATTTATATAAATATAGATATATTATCTTATTATTTAAGTATATATAAATATTTATATATATATCATATATATAAAAGTAATATATATATAACAGTAATATATATATATATATATATATATATATATATATATATATATATATATATGCGTGTGTTTGTGTTGAGTATATTAGGTACGTATATGTATGTTATTAAAGAAATATTTATGCAGGTAGATATATTGACATCACTGCATCGATATGCACAACGAAATATAACAAAATGCACATTTTCTTCTTTGATCGAACACCGACGTAAATGTCTTTGAAGTATGCATATTCATTTTACCTGCACGTCTGCATGCTTATATGGTTGATTAAACAGATGAAAGAATATGGGCAGGTAGATATCTTATCAGATGTACATGCAACAATGCTATCGTATTGTTACATGATTGACATTAATTTCGACAAAGTCACACACTGGTAAAAAACATTTCTTACACGAACGTAAATAAAGGTCAAGTCTCCTTACGTGCTAAAATCAATGAAGTTGTCGAACCCAGATTTTTTTTTTTTTGTTTTAGATACATGCATCGTTTGTCACTTAGATAAAATAACTTGGTCGACTGAACGTAGCGTTTGATGCCGTCATGCTTTGTTGATCCACGATTCGACATTCTTTTATTCCCGCCTAATTTAATTTCATCTTTACACTAAAATACAATATGTTTTATATTGGTTTGAAAAAAATTTTCTCAAGTTAAATACGTTTCATAGGGGTAATATAAAGTAGCATAAATGATTTTTGGAAAAAAAATTATATTTATTGAACAAAAATAAATGATGTTGCAAATTGTTCAACAAATGGCGTAAAATTTAACATGTATAACAAAACACTAGAATATATGCATCTAAATAATCATAATACACTAGAGAATCATAAAATAATGTTTACTTACAATTATAATGACCAGATTTAAAAGTTTAGGCTCTTGAATTAGGTAGATCACATACCGATAACATTCGCCCGTGACATCAAAGATACTTATTACCTATTTAGTGGGTGTGCCGAGACAACACCATATTAATACCTACTAACACTTGTCAAAAGGCCCGTTGCAGATGTGAAACAAGTTGCAGTCTGGCACAATTCCTTTGAATATTATATTAAATAGGGATTTTGTTGGAATGTGTCATATGTGAAACAAAAAGCATTTAAGGTTAAAGTATTGGATATTTTTCCAAAGAACATTTACCACCATAAAAATGTATTGACTTTTATGAAGCGTGCTATAAAAAGGGAGCTTTTTATTAAACAAATAGAGTTATAAATCTGTTATTTTAACGTATAGGTATATAATTAAAACCTAATTGCTGTTAATTAATTTCTTGAGCTCATAATTCACAACAAATACGCACAATAAAGTGATGGTGTAGTACCACCGATATCTTTTTCATTTATTCAAAAAATAAATTATTTAAATTTGTAAATAAAAACTTTGTTAGATGATTTGATTGAACAGGAAAGCAGTTCATTTACATTTTCGTAATTAATATTATCATAAAATAAAATTATTTCCGTGGTAAAATTGAGATAAATGAAAAGAAAACACGAAATAATTGAATCAAACTGAAATCTGAAATATTATTTTTAATTATTTATTCTTGTCGTTGTTTTCAAAATATTGAAAGATTTTTTTTATAATTAAGATTTTTTATTGTAAATGTAATTTTCGATAATAATTATAGATGTTTACATTGAAAGGAAAATTTAACTTGAGAAGAAGGCATATACGCAGACAACACAACTGCCTATGGCAGCACATTGAAGACTATTGCTGATCAAGATCTCGCTGATTCTCTCTCTTCTGATTTGGAGCACGTGGTACAATGTGAAATGAAAGTTGACTGTAAATTTGAACACCTCTTAAACTAAGCTTCTCTCCTTTCAACAACAACGCTCTGATCCTTGTTTTGGCCCAGTTGAAATCAACACTTATCTACTTGATGAATCTCATTGTTTTGTTCGGCTCCTAGAACCGGCGTTTACAACAGATCTCAAATTTAAGACGCATGTTGCTAAGGTCGGTAGAAAAATGGCTGGGTCATTCACCCGCTCCATCAAGTTAATGAGTCCTGATGCAATGCTCTACCTATATAAGATTCAGATAAGTCCTAAGATATAATGCATCTGTTGCATCTGGCGAGGTGCCGCACAGCGCACACAGTTCCTGCTTTCGACAGAGTATAAAATCGACTTCAAAATCTAGTGGGTGGATGATCTCCTCTCTTCATTACCACCCCTTTCTCGGAGCAGAGACGTTGCTAGTCTCTTTCTACTCTATCGTTATATAAATTAAAGGTACCTGGCTGAGCTCCAAATTCTGGTTACTCTTTGTACGACATTCACAGTAAAAACTCGATTTGCTACCCCAACAAAAAAAAACTTTTATTTCTTCTAGCGTCAGGCGGAATTTTCATGGACAGAGTTTCTTTCCAAAGGCTGCCCATCGGTTAAACACATTATAGCGGGAGTGCTTTCCTGTTGGTTACATAATAGTCGTCTTGAAATCCAATATCAACAAACACTTGTCATAAAACGCCTTATAATTCATCAACCTTAGTTTCTATCATTAATCCATTTTAGTACTCCTATAGCGTTCCTCATCTTTCGGTTGACAATCATTTCATCTCATTAAACCTTATCCTCGAATATGGATCTTGCTCTTGGTAAGTAGTTACCCAGTAAATCCAAAAGGTCTAAAGTTATTTGACGTGAAATTTAGTAAGAATTGTCCTTTAATTCTGTAAATTGTTCTAAGGGATTTTGAAGAACAACGCCATCCAACTTAGAAAATGCGCGCACGTGTGTGTATGTATTTGCTTCCAAAGTAAACACTGCAATCTCCATTTAATTTTTTATTATTATATTAAAAGATCACTATTCAGGTGATTTTGAAAGTAATTTATGGCTTCAATTAAGGTCTAAATCCAAACGTCAATTTTTATTATTTATGAAGAAGAGAAATTAAATAGTACAAGAGTGTAACAATATTATGATCTCGTTCTGAAATAACTACGCTAATCAATGTTAATACACAATTTATTAAAACTCTACAAAGACAGGTAAGGGATGTAATAATCAGCAGTCTCTTTACAATAAGAGATATTTCATGTTTCTGTGTTCATAACCAGAAAATGGAATATTATTTAAAAAGGAACATAAGGTTGAATTACACCGCTCATCATATTTATACAAAACTACAATGATAAGGATTTCATGAAAATGAAATAAAAAGACAGTATTCAATTTATAGAGAAAATAATCCCGAGTAGGTTATTGGAAAATCAATCCATCTTCTAAAATGATCAGAACTAAAATAAGGCTCGGATTTCCAAGGCTTATCTTAAGCTTAAACTTTTGATGTGTAAAGATTAAATGCGCAATCAATGATTGTAAAAAAATGAAAGTGACGAGAGAGATTAATGCATTGATAGATAGATTTGAGTGCCGAAGAACATTGATGAATATATACACATGGATAGGCAGATATACTAGCAAAGATAAGCGCATGAACAGGGCATATATTTGCTAGTATTAAATTTTGCTCAATATTCAGAGAATAAAAATGAAAGAATATGAAGAAATATAATATGTCCTCGTTTCACACATGTAGAAAGAGCTTTCAATCAATTTACAACATATGGGGTTGATCTTATTCCGAGAGTCGCACACATTTGTAATTGTTGACAAGGAATTTCGCGTGATTAAATCACTATTTGCGAACTCGCATCAACAGAATTAAATTTATGTTTACACGAATCTATATAGATAATTTGTATTCTGGGCTCTATACAGAAATTGTTTTCAATTGTTTGTAGCTGCGAAGATCAGAGAAAGGTCAGGAATCAACTCTAACTGTTGGAGATGTCATATTGATAAACGTCAGAGCCAAGTGAGTTTAGTACAAGAGATATCTGAGCCACGATAACGATGTTTTCGTTAGGAGATACGCCCTGATGGAGTAATGCCCAAATTGCCAATAATGTCGAGAGAGAGGGCGAGTGATTGATAAAAAGGGCCCATCCCTCGAGGCTGGCTGAAATTCGTTTACTGGCTAAGGCAAGGAGAATTCAGTCGGCCGACGCTGAGTGACCTTGCCTGGATATACAAGGCGCGACGGACCGCAGATTTATCAGTAAGTTTTATTAAGGTTTTGAATAAGTACGAGGCTCAGTTGAAGTTGAAGAGTGGGAGAATTGCTGCACCTTCCTCGATCAAAAATTGTTTTTCGAAACCCGGAGAAACAAAAGCTTTTAACGTCGGTTGTCCATTAACTAAGCAGGTAAACGTGTACAAGTTAGACTCCTCAAGCTCTATTCAGAACTAACCCTCTACCTCACAAAAACTTTCAAGGTTCATATATATATATATATATATATACATATATATATATATATATATATATATATATATATATATATATATATATATATATATATATATATATATATATATATATATATATATATATAGGGATTTACTCCCTTCAAGAAAAAAGCGCGATTTTTGCTGGAGCGAAGGAGAAAAGGGCTCATTTTATATTCAGCGGAAGTGGAGCGTGAACAATTCCATTTGGGGATAAATAGCGTAGTTTTATCGCTCCGCGCTCCGCGCTCCTCGCTCCAAAATTATTATCTTCTTTTTTAAAACATTAGTTTTTTTATTCAGCAATAAAAAAGAAAAGAAAAGAAAGTCTCAGCGAAAATCTTTGAGTTATTTTTTAAATTATATATCTGGTAAATGTATATGAGATAGGGAGAGATGAAGTGAGAAAGAGGGGGAGAGAGGGGGAGAGTCACACATGAAAACAGAACATTTGAACTTCTCAGTTTTTTTATAGACGCAAGTAGATCTTTACATCTATATGTTACATTTTTTATAAGACAGTTTTCTTAAGGCAGTAGACAATTTGGCAACAAATGTCTTCAAATGCGCCAAATGAGTCTATAGATGTCTTTGAAGTTATTTTCTTAAAGATTTGAACTTTTTTGTATTTATGACAAGGATGTTTATTGCTGATTGAATAAATAAACCAATTTTTCTTTTGATTTACAGACAATTTATTTTTGTATTAAATCTTACTTATATTATTATTATTATTATTATTATTATTATTATTATTATTATTATTATTATTATTCAAAGAAAGGACCAGATAGCGTAGAAAATATCGTGTAACCAATTTTTAATAATGAGAGTACATTAAGATTAAAGTTTTATATCTTAACTTCTTTAAATATAAACTTTTCAAATGGTATTCTTTAAAGTCCTCCTTCATGTAAATAAAAAAGTACATTCATTTTTCTAGTTATGTGAAAATAACATTCTACATTCATTACAAGATTAACTTAGCATTTTTAAATATTCTTGACCCGATATTTTTTCAACTCCTAAGGTCTAGACCAGATATTTTGTATGAAATTTGAAGACATTAAATGGATCTCTGAATTGTTTATTGACAATTTATTGATATTGTTTTAGCCAACTTATGAAAAATATTTTTTATTCAATCTTTAAATAATAAACTTCGTTAGTTTTTTTTTGTCCCAAATGGTACTATTGAAAAAAAATGGATAAATCGATTTGTTTGAAAGTACTTGCGCGTTTCTCTGTGGTAAATAATAATATACATTATACAATATAGTTACGTTCGTAAAATAAAAAATATTAAACAACAACACGACGATTAATGTTGTCATAGCTGTCTCTCATCTCCCAGAGAAATGTTTTCTTTAAAAAGAAAATAATCACTAATAATGTTTAAAATTAAAACTTTATTTACTTAAAACAAATCTAAATTCGCTTCCAAAATAAATAGAAAAAATATCGGGTCAAATTTTCCTGCCCTGAAAATATAGGTAGTTAATGTAATGAAAATTAAAATTGTTTTAAAATACTTGAAGGATTTTTTTCTATTTCTATTTTATACCTCAGGAAACGAAAATGTACGTATAATCCTATACTTCTTCCGACATGTACTCAATAACCCTTAGCCCATCTCAAAATATTAGCGAGATTTTGTCAAATATAATCTTACGTCTTACACTTAAAGTGACATCCCCACCCATATTGACGAGATCCTTTGACGCCCACCCCTATCTTTAAACCACTCATTGACAGAATAGAACTTTATGAAAGAAGGTACATTTTCAGTATGGAGCGCTGAAAAAGAGCCGCCACTTTTTATAGGAGTTTGAGCTGGAGCGGTTTCTTTTTGAAAATATGGAGCGGGAGAGGAGCCAGCTCCAATTTTGGGCGTTGCAGCAGGAGCTGGAGCAGCTCCAAATATAGTAGAGCGCGTAAAGCCCTGTATATATATATATATATATATATATATATATATATATATATATATATATATATATATATGTGTGTGTAAAAATAAAAATGGAATAAAGGATAAGCTAATCAACAACTAGCAAAAATAAACTCAAAAACACATATTGAAAAGTTCTACCAAAATATTTCGATTGTTAAAATACAACTATCATCAATCGGTAGCAGAACTTTAATTAAAAACAGAAAAGTTTCCAAATTTATACAAAGAACGCAATTTGGAAAATAAAAAGTTTACTATTAGCTAACTACCGATTTTTTTCTTTCTTTCTTTTTCTTCTTCTTTTTCTTCTTCTTTTTCTATTTTAACATTTCTTTCTTTCTTTCCCCCTTTCTACTGTTTATTACACGTGACTATTTTTTCCAAATTGCGTTCTTTGTATAAATTTGAAAACTTTTCTGTTTTTAATTAAAGTTCTGCTACCGATTGATGATAATTGTATTTTAACAATCGAAATATTTTGGTAGACCTTTTCAATATGTGATTTTGAGTTTATTTTTGCTAGTTGTTGATTAGCTTATCCTTTATTCCATTTTTATTTTTACATTTTGTCTGAAACATTGTTTCTTTTATTCCTCACGTATATATATATATATATTCATTTTCATACTAACTTTCAATTAAGAATATGTTTCTGATGTTAATACCCTGAACTGCCTGCTTCATCTATTGTTGTTTGTTTTTTTCCAAATACACCTCTACTCTCTCAGTTGATGAACCCCCACAGAGCGATCCAAGGATGTATCTCTTGATCAATGAACACAACGTGAGTAGGTACTGTCCAGTTGGCAAACATGTTTTGACCACACCTGCCTTCTTCAGAAGATTGCAACTTCGTCAGTTGGCGTCCGGTAAAGGTGGCTAAAAGTCGGCAACGCCACATCAATCAACGCTGAAGATTAGGGAAAGCGTGGGTGGCAGAAAGTGTAGCCTTTCTAAATCGTAAACACAATTTGATTACAGCCTGGATATTTTTATCTTTTCAAATAATAATTAAACTCTGTCATTCTGGAATTATTCTTAGATAATTCATCCTTTGAATCAAGTATGGGAAATTGTACTCCATGACGTTTTAAAATCGCAATCACAATTTAGTCATGTGCGCTAGTCAAAAACAATTGTTTAAAATAATAAAGTTGACTTGTTAAAGATTTTTTGTGAAAATGATTCTTGTTGCCTTGAGAATTCGGTTAAAACAAAACGGGCCCCTCTTCCGTCTGTCATTCAAACACGAGTAATATGACCTTGTCAATCGTAATTAAGACACACTGTCTCGCAATTCCACTTTAGTTATTCAGAATCAAAACATATGCTTTTCTCTGGCTGTCATTCAAACAAGGAAAATCTGAATTTTTAGTTAAAATAATAAAATCCTTCGTTTTGAGCAAAAATCATAGTTGGCGACATTGTTCGCCCAAAAGTGTGATGATCCCTCATTCTTTTAATACCAGTAAAATACCTCATGAATATATCATGTCATTTACCGCATATGGAAATGGCAACATTTATCAAAGTACGTGCATAAGCAAGTCATGAAATAATAATGCATATTTACATGCATTGTTCATTTTCTGAAAAAAAAGATTTCAATTATTTAAACGGTATTTTGTAAAGAATTCAACAGGAAACATTTTCATTGGAGCCAATCGCAACATTTTTATGGTTGGCTGGTTCTTCACCTGTGGTACAAGTATGGGCGCTTCTTATGTGAGAGCTGAATTTCTCAACATTAAAGGCCAACCTTTGCCGGGCTTAGCCTCGTGGGATGGCAAGTAAATCGGGATAATTATGTTGTCGCATCGAAACAGCGCGTCAGCCGACTTTGACGACATGAAATTGTTTATAATGTCATGAATCGCCAAGCTCTATCCTGATAACAGGCAAATGTCAACAAACAAAAGGTTGACTAGTGTTGGTGAACTTAATAGAATACATGAGTTACAGTTGTTCTCTCTGTCTGGCTTCCTGTCCCTTTTCTTTTGATGTCTATTCTTGTCTCCTTTTTCTCTTGTGAGGCTATACCCTTCTCTCTCTCTCTCTCTCTCTCTCTCTCTCTCTCTCTCTCTCTCTCCGCTGTTGACTGCGAGAGCGAGAGGTAGGCAGAATTCAGTTTGGTGTTTCTTCTTGCACGAGAACGGTCGAATGTTTTATGTGTTTCTCAGAATGTGAAAAACAAATTCTATATTTATATATATAAAATATGTTCAATCTTCAGCCGATGGTCCTCCAATAAGTCCAGATAATTAATTCTCTGGGGAGAATTAATGACTCCCAACACGCTAAATAAACAAAACCGTAGAACGGCGAATCATTCATTCATTCGGATAGCCCAAGGATATAGCGTTTAAGGATCTTAGACAGCGTGGTCCTGAACCGCTATTCGAACCATGGAGTGTAACCATCGTACCTCCGATGAGCTAGGGTTCGTGTCATGGCGATAATAGCGATTCCAGAAACGTAATCAAGGTGCAGACACACCAAGTTACACTCTCCGGTAAAACATAAAGTTACCAGGGTCCCGTGCCCAATGTAGTCCGTGGTGATCAGGATAGTGTTACAATGCTCTTGTACCCACGATAGTGTTACACATCAACCACCACTCTCTCAATTATTTGGTTAGAGCCATTACCTCCGCTTTCCCAACAAACCTGCGCAAATTCATTCGTCCATGTAAAATTAGATATTTCTGGGTTCATCAATGGGATATCTACTTTACTAAGAGTTTTTGTTTTGTTTGTTCAGTTATTTTATTTAAATGTTGTCTAGTTTATTGTATCGTGCTTTTTAATTGCTTTATCGATCTGGGAATTGCTTGGAAAGTTAAATTTCGAAATGTTTTACAAGGGTTCCTATAGATGTCCCCACTAATAAGTGCGTGTTAATCCGAGGCTGAGAAAAGTTGCTTATTTCGAGTTCTTTTTCGGGTTGGCAAGCAAGCCGTACGAATCTGTAGAGTGGACAAGGACGGGGTTACTTCAATTGTAACTTGTTGTAGTTGCAGCTGTCTAACAATGTATTCCTTCATATTAAATGGACTCTTTGATATTTTCCAATAACTGTAATTCTTTTTCCTGACCTACTCAGCCCTTCCCTAATTATTTCCCTATCATATGGGATTGAGCTTCTTCTACTAATTTTTTTTTGTGGACGGAGTTCGTTAATGTTTAACTTTTTTAAGGGGTACTATCCATCTTGTAATTGGTAGAGGTTAGTTTAACAAAGCAAGAAATGGGTTACATGAAGATAATATAGTATTGTGTTATTTATTGTAATATCGATATTATCACTGGCGCCATTAAACCATTTACCTTTAATTCGTTCAGATTAAAATTTATTTTGGCTCGTTTTTTTAACCAATCTTCGCCTAATATCACTGTGCGATTCAAGTCTGGGGAAATGTATAGCCATGTTCTGTTCGTTAGCTAAAGTTACTGTCAGATTTATATCTGTCAAAACTGCACTGGAAATCGTTAATTCCTCAAAATCTGGTATTTTAGGAGCGATACTTCTAACCCAGAATCTAGACTTGTAATGATGATGACGACGACGACGACGACGCTGCTGCTGCTGCTGCTGCTGATGATGATGATGATGATGATGATGATGATGATGATTCACCTAAAATGAGTGAAATTTGTTAAGGAGAATGGAAACAGCGAAGGAACGGGACACTAACAAGATTACCACTGGAAAAGTGCAGAGAGTACTGGAACCTTCTGGGATTATTATCACACAAATTCTATAGAAGGCCAACGGTTATTATCAGTCAGCCACCAATGGTAAACTGTTGTTACAATAAAGCACACTAATGTGTAATAGTTATCGAAAGAAGTGTAGGGTGCTTGAAATGGGGAAAATTTGTTGCTACTCAGATCCCATGGAACATCACATATATTGCCAATGAACAACTACTGATGATGATATGTATAAATAATCCTATTGAGTCAATTATAACAATGGTAATAAAAATAGTAACTGCACTAATGTGATAATTAATAATGGATTATAACGATAATGATGATACTTGTTCTATGTTACGAAAGTGGGTTACACAAAACAAGTTTGTAAATAGAAATGTAACTAATGAGAATTCAATTTTGACAGATCATGAATTAATAAATTTGTTACATAGATAAATAAAAATAGACATTAAATTTGTTATTTAGGGAGGAATTTTAAAATTAAAAACGAACATTGATGAATGCGATACAAAATAGAAGAGATGAACTTTTGATTTCGACAATCAATAAGTATGTTTTTTTTTTTGCTCGTCTCCTCCAGTTCATGGGTGGGTTGTAGGGGGGGGGGCTTCGTAGTGAGTTCACTGGAAAATAAGTTAGTAAGCGGATGTCAACATCAATAAAATTTAACACTAACAGTCCATTTTCCTCGAGTCTTCGTGATGTAGAAAATTATGTTCGAAATGCTAAAACGATCTACCAGCTGCGAAAAATCAAATTTTAGGCATTTGGGGCGTAACATCTTGGCGAATTGAGGGTGAACTTCAATAGTGAACATTGAATCAACGTCACACTTAATCAGTTGGCCACGTTACATCATGGCTATTTGGTGTCCACTTCCTTAAACAAAATGAGGACGACATTACAAAGTGCCTCTTTCGGTCTTCCCCTAATGTCTACCTTACAAATATCCAAACAGTGAATAAGTTAATTTTCTTCAGCTCCTATTTAGAATTTTAGCTAAGTTCCTGTTTTTCCTTGAGCAATTTTCGGGCAGCTTCTATTGCCTGTCATGTTTTATGGAATTTGTATTTTCCCGATATCTTTTGTCTGAGGATTTGACACGGTTACATTGTTTTTGTGTCTTAGGATTTGGATCAAAGCTATGACATACGTTTCATTTTGGTCGTGCCCTGGTCTTTCTTCCTTTTGATCTGACATCACTTTTTTCTCATATAGCCATGGAAAATACAGTTATTTTAGTTCTCTTCTTCTGTAATTCAAGCGCACTCATTGGCTTTCCTTTGATCTTACTGAAGCATACCTATAACACACATTATTTGTGTGTGTTGTTTTTCTACAACTATAATATGCATGGCCCTCTTCAGACTCGTGTTCGTTATAGACTTGCGACTTAGGTAATCTTAACATGGTACACGCCTCGCCTCGTCTCAGTCGTCAACTTACCCTACCTGGAAAACTATTATTTAGAATAGATTTTTCTTTAATCTCACCACCTCGGAGTCACTTCCCTGGTCGGTGACAAGGCCTCTAATACGGTTGCCAGATTTGTTCTCGGCACATCTTCCATAATAAAAGGGTTATCTATTGTATTACTGGATAATCCAGCAAGTTGAACGTGTACTACTTGCCCTTATCTTAGTTTAGAATCCCGATACGCTAACCTAATAAGTTGGTCTATTTGATTAGCTAATTGTGCGAGAGATTCTTCTAGATTTTGCTTTATTTTAATTAAAGCTTGAGTGGTGTTGGTGAAGTTTATAAACTTACTGTACTGCAGCGATAACAACTTGTTTAGTTCTTTACTGGTGGTATTTGGATGGTCGTCGAGATATTTTCCGATCCATTCTGACATAACATCATCTGAAAGTCATAGACTAGGTTTATCAGCTCTCTGTTAGTATGCAGATCCGTCCCTTTTTAAGTTGTTTCTTAGGGTTTTAGATCAGATCATTTTCTTTGAAATATTAGGATCTTTGATTTACGTGGTTATGGTTGGTGTTGGCTATTTTGTTTCGATATGTTTTTGAAAGTAAAACAATGTCTAAACAACAATTTTCTAGCACCAATTTATAAAAAATAATTAAACATGCATTCTGTGCCAATATTAAAGAGAAGCAGTAAAAATAGTCACTGACCAGAAGCTGTGTCATTCCTGTGCCATTCCTCAGATTGGCGGTGGGTTTTTTTTTTGTTATTTTTCTTTATTTTTTGTTCTTGTTGTTGTGCCGTGCTGATCTTTTTTTCTGGTTCAAATGAGCTCTGGTGATCTCTCCGGGTCACTTCTGTCTTTATTGCAGATGTGCTGTGGAGATCTCTTACGATCGTTCTTTCCTTTATTGGAGATGCGCCGTGGAAATATCTCAGAGTCAAATTCTACGTCTTGAGACACTAAATATGTTCGATGCTACGATGACCACATGTATTCCGACTGGATGTTCTGCTAATCCCTCTGCACACAATTAACCGCAGCATTTTAGTGATGACGCTACTTAGTCGGGTACTTTTATTATGGAAGTCGCTCCAGACAAAGCATGAAGCCACGTTATGTAAGGAACTAAAAAATACTACTTCAAGGTCAAAAACTAGCCAATGATAAGTTTTAGATGGATAGATTCGTACCCAGAAAACAGCAATTATTCCCCCTTTATCAGGAACATCGCTCATAGAATGTGAGGAGTAAAAGACAAAATAAGGGAAGCGAGAGTTACGAAGCTGCCGAAAGTAAACCCAAGGTCCACTTTCTACTCTCCTTGCGCAAATGGTCTGTTCTGTTGGCAACCACAAAACAAGAAAAACTCGTCGTAAACAATAACAAGCATTTATTGGAACACCGTTGTGTAACAAAAATAAAAACAAAAAATTAGATTTCTCTTGTTGGGAAAAAAGACAAGTTCTGGAATTTGACTGGTGCTCAGTCTTCGTTGTTGAATTTTGAAATTTAATTGTCCTTTTCTTTTTTAAGTCGAATTAAAGAGAGATTTTCTTAGTCTTTTTCCATTTATTTCTTTTTTCGATCGGTCTCTATCATACCCGCCCTTACTTACTGTGTGACGAACCTTCCACGAGTCAGTTTGTTTATTGAGAACTTTCCCCTCGGGCGATTATCCTAATCGGTTAACCAATCACAGATCGTTGCGCATTTTCTGTTATTCAACGATTTGGCAGTCAATTAAAGCCTTCCTTTCATACATGGCGGAGGAACCTCCAGCCAAGCCACAATTTCTGGGATTGACCTTATTCTAGGAATAGAAGGCATTCGTAATTTTTGATAGGTAAGAATATTATCAGATATGGCAAGTGTCATTAGTATCCTTTCTAAATCGTCAACACAGTTTGACGGCCGGGTAGATATTTTGGCCTTTTGAAATGATAATTGAAATCTGTTGTTCTGAAATTATTGTTGGATAATCCAACCTTTAACCTTCAATTCAAGTATAGACAGGTGCACTCCATAACCTTTTAAAATTGAAATCGCAATTCAATCATCTGCAGTCATTAAACACAATTGTTTTGAATATCCAAGCTGACCTTTTGAATCATAAGTCAAAATGATTCTTGTTGCCATGATAAATCAGTTAAAACAAATAAATGCCTTCTCCATCTGTCATTTAAACATGAGAAATATGACCTTTTAAATTGTAATTAAAACATGCTGTCTTGTAAGTCAACTTGAGTTATTCAGAATCAAGATAGAGATTTTTCTCCTGCTGCCATTCACACACAAGGAATATGATTTTTTCATCTTTAAAATATAATCGTTCGTTAAAAATACCCAATCGTGTCACAAGTCGAGGTAAAATAAATACTATTGTTGTACGTACAAATAAAGAGAAACAAAGGATTACAGACCAAACAAGGTATATTTTTAAGAAAGGATCATTCTTAGAGCTAAGGCTACTGCATATAAACAAAAAGGTAAGTAAAGTAAGAGAACACCGGCAAATGTCCCCAGTAAAATATCACAGGTATAAGTTAAGAACAATATGAATAATGAAACTGTAGAGACAACTGTCCAATATACGACAGAACTAACAGACAAAGAAATAGCAGAAATGGAACGCATCAAGGAAATCATGATTGATGATGAAAAGAAACCATCACACTTAAGAAAGGCAAATAAGAAAAGGATAAAAACAGCAAAGGAAAACGTGAATAGACTACACTCACACACTCAAACAGACGATATAACAGACAGGAACAGCGTAATCTATGCTTGTGTCGAATTTGTAATTACTAGACTAAATATAGAAACAATGTCCCGCAAAAGCATGGACCAACAAAGGCCGGTGGGAAACTATACTGTAATATCAAATCAAAACCACGAAAAGAATAAACTAAAGCCTTAAAAGAGATTTAAAAGGTCAAACAATGATGCAGCAGACAAAGAAGAAAGGCTGCCCATGAAACACGAAGAAATAGTGCAAATGTTACTAGCAATGAAAAGAAGATACAGATACAAATTTTCAACTTTTTAATCAAAACACAACTGTTGCGAATATTTAAAGTAATATTTACCAAAATAGAGTAAGGACGAAAATAGAAAACCCACATCTATGGGTATATATGGTTTTAGAGGTTAAAATAGTAGCCCGTTGAAAGAAATGCATATTTTGCTGCGGTTCAAGCAAAAAAATAAGTAACTTTTGTACAATGTATTCTTCAATTTATTAATTATCTTTAAAGGATATATATTGGACATATATTGGATTTTAAAGAGATATTTAAAGAGATTTTAAATGTTTGCTTTCAGTTTTCGCTCGCAACGGAAGAGTTATGATAAAAATCACAGAAGCACCTAAAAATATCTAAATAAAGAAAATTATTTTTTCATTTTTTACAAATTAACTTTGTGCGGTGAATTTCATATCAAAGGAATTTTTACTAAAATAAAAATGCATTTCAATGATTTTAAGGCGTTTTTTTTTTAATTTATAGTTTTTTCCCGCCTAATCTTAGCGGTATCAAATTAATTCTATTTTCATATTCGAATGCATAGAACACAAGTGTACGGTTATTCCTATTTAATTGCCTCCACACGAGGGCAGAGTTAGACACAAGGCCGGTTTTTTTTTATGTGGGGAACATCTAGCTCCCCCCAAAATGACACTCTGGATTGGAATAAAAAATTTACCTCAGTCGAGAAGGATTTCTCCTTTACTGATCGAGGACAGAACAGTTGAAGTGTAGTATCAGAACAGCTGCTAAACTTTTCTTGTAGATAAAAGGCCAAAAAGCCTCATTACTCTTTGTATATTTGTTTCCGTTTTTATTTTCCGGTTAATTTGGATATGAAGTAGCGGCTGCTCCTCATAGCTATGCAAAAAGATTATGGCATTTCGTAATTGGTAGATGATTGGCGTCCGTCTGTCGTGTACAGGAAAAATCTGAAACCTAAATAGAAACAGAAAAGTGCACTGAACAGATCAAAGTATACGCATATATGCTCTAATAAATAGAACATTCGATAATATTCAAACGTTAAGATTGATTTCCTTCGTCTGAAATCGATACTGACCGATTTTTATTTGTGTTTTTACCGACACTTACACGAATGGCAGCCAAGTTTAAGACGCTATTGTTCTCATTTCAGACCAGCAGATTCTTTTGTGCGTGAAGATAAGACAACTTGTAACCAGCGTTCAGTAAGAATACGGCAAAACAGAAGAGTTGGCTCGAAGTAAGCAGCAAACGGTATTCGGTCAGATCTAGTTCCTGATATTAAAGACTTCCTGTTTTGGGTCGTTTGCTCTTCTGGTTTGCCATTTTGTGTACTAATTTTTATTTATTAATCTATTTCTAAAATATTTAGGTGAAAATAGAGTATTGATTTACTCCTCTCCAGGAGTTAGGCACAAGGCCAGTTTTTATCTTACTCCCACAAGTAAGATGTGACCCAAGGTCGAGTCGTGAAAGTGGGGTTTAAAAATTGCCTGGGCAGCCGCGTCGGCATTCCCCGGTAGGGGCGCCTCAGGCAGTAAGCAATAAACTTACTCCTCCCCAAAGAGGGGAGGCAAAGCCTGAGAGGGTAGACCTCCTAGAACTGCACAGGACAGACCGGCGTAAATCAAGTTCCGAAGGTCAAGACAATACCAGTCTATGGGGTGCAGTATCCATCGGAACAGATACTACACTTTGATCTTAGCCAGAATCGCTGACGTCACCGTTTTTGCGTTTTTAAAGAAATCCATACATCCGCGTTACTTTTATTGTTTTTGAATCTCACTAAAATAAAGTTATACTCATTTTTTCTTTTCAATTAAACAGATTATAATATATTATTATAGATATTAATGAGAAAATGAAGTAAAAAAATTTCAACACATAATAATATCGTATTTATTTCACTTTTTATTTATGGATTCATGGATACCTTACCAAAATACGGAACCAATAAAAAAAAAAGTAAATATGATGTTTTTAAGATTCTTTCGCTTTATATAACATTAACATTTCGATCGAAATATTTGGGTTCAGATTTCATAAAATGAAATAAAGGGGGGAATTACGGACAACAAATATTTTCCCTAATATATTTTACGAAAAAAAGCATGTTAAAGATAAATTAGTTCAATAGTGAATAATTATCGAAAATTCCTAACATGGGGAGACGGCTTTATCAACTATTCTGTATTTCACCTAACAACTTAATCAAGTACAGAATAGTTAACAAAGCCCCCTCCCCATGTAAAGAATGGCTTTCTAGATAATCTTCTGCAGTTTACTGACCGTGCTGAAATAATAACGTTATTATTTAGTGTTGGGAAAAATATAAAATATATGTGAAATATTTCAAACTTAAAGTATCTTTTCCTGGCTGTACCCTGAAGGAGGCCGAGGCTGCAGTCAAGAGGGGAAAAGGTTGCTAAAAAGAAATGCTCTCTCGCAACCCACCCAACAGGGTCCGGTAATAATATGTTCTATGTCGAGAACGGAGTTCACAGCTGGAGCAAAGGTGCATGGTCCGCCATCCACTGAGCTGAAGGATCTGCATTTAATTGCTTCCCACCGCATAAATATGTGGCACAAGGCCGGAAAGTGGGGACAAGTCAAGCCAGCGCCCCTAAAGAAGGAGCACTATGGCCTATGGCCTAGCAAAAATAGCGTGGGCAGCTCTGTCGGCATTCCCCGGTCAGGGCGCCTCAGGCAGTAAGCAATGAACTTACTCTACCCCAAAAAGAGAAGGCCACGCCTAGGAGGGTGCACCTCCTAGGACTACCCAGGACACTATACCTCAGTCCGGCAGCTGAAGGACCTCCGCAAGAGAATGGCAGAACCTAAATTTATAGGGTAGTAACACCATGTGCCACCCTATTTCAGACTCGTCCACTTCGCTCCTGGTGGTAACATTACACCCCCGAATGCATCAACTCCCATAAGTAGGCACAACCATTCACTTTTTTCCACATTACAAAGCTATTCTTCACATGAGGAGGGGGCTTTGTTAACCATTATGTATTTTCATCTATCAATTTAATAAATAAATTAATAAATTTGGGAAAATGAAACTCTTGCTGGAAGTTATATTATGGATGAAGTTTAATATCAGGAACTAAATCTGTCCGAACACCGTTTGCTGCTGACTTTGAGTCGGTTTCTCTTCTGGTTTGCTAAGAATACATTCGACAGACATAAAATAATCAAGATACATTTTTAAATCTTATTATTGCAAATCGCCCTTAGAGATATGCACTGTTTTTTGCCTATATTCAAAGTTTTCAAAACCATTTGAAATATTTTGATTTATTATATTATTCATTCACAAGGAGACCTCACACAAGTGATCACCAATGATCGCTCACTGGCAAAAACAGGTGATGTTCCCTGGAGTCTGAGAGATACTTTAGATCACTAATAATTATTTCCTGCACCACGGTTCTCCTCATATAGAGGAGCCTATATATATGTATATAAAATATAGCTATCAACAGACAGGTGTTTCGTAGTCTGTACGACTCATCAGTTTGGCTGTACCTAGTGAGATTCGAAACCGGGACCGCAATTACTGACTTCCGGCGGTCTACCATCTGAACCAAAAAACTCCTAGTTGGTATGAGAAAAATTGTGTCACATTATAAATGAGGTTGTTTATTTATTAATATTTTTTATTAACGATACTAATAATTGTAAATATTCAATTATTTTTATGGAAGAGCATTGTCTCAATGCTAAGTGGAAATAATTATTTCCTTCTTCGAAGTAGTCCTCCTATAAAGGAGCCTATAGATATATAAAATATAGTTTCGTCGTCTCTAAGACTAGTCAGTGCGGCTAGACTTAGCAAGATCATACACATGTGAGAAACGGCTTAAAGAACAGAATAGATCATCCCCTACTAGATTTCAAATTCGATTTTGTACTCTCTCAAGGCAGGAAAGAACCTGGACAAGATAAAAACACAGGAACCTGCATCAAAGAATGAGGAACTAATGACAATATCGAACACACACATATCCACGGTAATGGCTGAATCCTTAGAAAATGAACTCCACTCTGTAGTTTAATGGGGCCAAAAATGGATGGTAACATTCAATGCTACCAAGACAAAGCTTCTTTGTCTTGCTAGCATTTAATGAATGAATGAAACCTTTCAGATCACCGATTGCCATGATTGATAGCAACCTTTGTGAGAGTCCAACATTCTAACGCTTCAGCCTAATATTCACAGACAACATGAATTGGAACAAATACATAGAAGATAATGCCGAGTCTGCTGCAAAGATAGTGGGCTCCATCTGTTGTGCTAGAAACCTTCTCACACTTACCCGTATCCTATATATCTATAAAGCCATCATTCACCCATGCATAGAGTATTGTTGCCACAGGGTGCCAACACGAGTCTCTAACCTACCAGGTTCCGCACTGTATATCAAGATGTGGTGTGATATTATTGTGGCACCAAACGTGGTCATATGTGTCATGGAAGTCACTCAGTGTTGTATAGTCCAATGCTACAAGGACCACTCTGTCAATCGTTACGCACCTAACAGTTTTCTTAGCTGCAATAAGTATTCTCAGAAAAAAAAAACTGAAGTAAAACAAAATATAGTTGTGCCAATAACATAGTGGCAGGAAAAACATCTGGACCCCTTGCAGTTGTGTTTCAAAATTTAAAATGGGGGGTTCATTAGTTTAGGAGTGAATCCAGTACATACAAATGTAAAGACATATAAAACCTACCTATCTTTATAAAGATAGAGACAAAACTATGTATGTTTTAGGATGAAATGTACACTAACAATTATTAAAAGACACTTATAGATGTCTGGAGCATTGATTTAGTGATAATGTGAAACCATTGTGTCTCGGGAAATCACTCAGTGTTGTATTCTCGGTGATTCGGCACTAAATATAGTCCAATGCCACAACAATTGTATGCGCATTTTTTGTTACAACCTCAAAAACTGTTCACTATTCCTTTGTGAATATCTGACGGCTTTTATCAGAACCACTATGGGTACAACAACAGTCGCTATTCATCTATTATGAATGATCAATTTTTGGAACAGGTTGAAAAAGATCTTGGGGGTCATCATAACTGAGAAGCTTAAGTTTAGCAAACAGGTGGAAGAAGCTACAAAATAGGAAACAAAATATTAAAAGTGTTATAAAGAGATCAAGAACACATAAAGCCAAGAAAATTGTACTTCAGTTGTACAAATCTTTATTGCGACCACATCTGGAATATGCTGTGCAAGCATGGAGCCTGCATTACAAAAGGATATTCTAACGTTAGACTCAGTTGCTCTGTCAATCATTCTATGTAAATCCTGTGTATAAGAGATCTGCAGAACTTTGGTGTTGATGCAACTTAGTTGGAAACTTGAGTGAGTAGTCGATCATAAATTCCTCCGTGCTTTGCCCCGATAAAGTTTTGTCTCAATCCATGTGTAGGCTTCTTCATTATGCTGTATCCGATAGGTTTTGAGTATACAAGCTGAAACAAATATTTGCATAGAAAAATGTCAAACAAATTTTTATATTTAAAAAAATATACTTTATTATAACTTAAATAACACTGTGGATCCAGAGCCTCGAATTTTTAAATCCTTCAGTGTTTCTTTCCAGCTTGATAGTGGCTTTTTACCTCAGAAATATCTCTCATACAAGAAGCACTGCTCACTACGTCAAATGACCAACCCTAACGAACTATATAAATCATGTTCACTCACGGTTAATCTTCTAAAAAATCACATATTAAAAACCACCCTTCAACACTGTCTTGCATTGACAACTCAAATCCGGTTATTCAATGCATGCAGGTGTGGCCATTTCCCCTGCATGCACAAAATTTAAGCAAAGCAATACTGTCAGTTGTTGTCTGACACCAATCATAGTGTCAAAGAAGCAAAACATTTAATTTTAGATGAGATCAAATTTCATTATTTATATTCGATTTCAAAATTTTGTTTTCTGTAACCCACTTTCGTAACAAAGGAAAACTATCAACATCGTCATATTTACTACTAATTGTCACATTAATATCGTTATTCCCTCTATCACTATTATTATTATTATTATTATTATTATTATTATTATTATTATTCGTACTCACAAGGAGTTCACACAAGTCATCGTCAGTAATTGCTCACTGATAATAACCGGTAGTGTTCCCTGGAGTCTGAGTGACAACAAGCCTCCCCAGATTTCCAGTACTCTCCACCTGTTTTCGATAACCATTGCCAATGACTTTGTGATATCGCAACAGCCGCTAACCATTAATTTCTCGCTGGTAACGACTATTGGTCTTCTCTTTGGGTGGATTTGGGGTGGTAATAAGCCTCCCCAAGGTCTCAGTACTCTTCATAATCTTCTGGTTAGTTCCCTCCCTCCTCAGTCTTTCCATCCTCCTTGACCATTCACGACTATTTTGTGTGGTATCAGCCGATGTTGGTGCCATCACTTTTATTAGGGGGGGGGGGGGGTAGTTTATGAAATTTCTTTCAGTTTATGTTTCTTTGGGTTCATATGGTGGTGTTCTTCCTGTGGTTGTGTTTGGTTCCTTTTGTAACTTTCATATGACCGGTTACCGTTCGTAGCTTATACTGGTTGGTTTCTGCATTCAAAGATTTTCTTTAAGATTGAAGCTGTTTTAATCATTGCTGTCCGTTGTATAGTTTCAGTGATACCTTCGATTCCAATTTCTCCCAGTCTTTTTTCCAGTTTTTTTGGGGCATTATTATTATTATTATTATTATTATTATTATTATTATTATTATTATTATTATTATTATTATTATTTTCTCTACCTTTGCTAAGGGTATTATTATTTCACATCTCCAGGCATTCAATTATCCATGTTTGTGAAATTGTGTCGTATGCTTTACTGTAGTATATTCATGCCATGGTTATGTTTTTTTTCTAGTTTTTACTTCCTTCAGTCTTTGCTGGCCACTTTTGTCGCTTTCCGATATGCTTTCTGTTCCTTGGTGAGTAGTCTGCGGCTATTAAGGGAGTGGTTTATCTATTTGCTAAGTTTTGCTGTTAAGATTTTTCATATGGTAGGTAGACAGGTTATCGGCCTTGAGTTGCTTCTTTCTTATCCTTTGGAATTAATATTGTTCTCCTTTCATATCCGTTTCGCATATACATCTCCTTTTTCAGAATTTCTTAAACCAGAATCCATGTATTCCGTGGAGGCCAGATTATTATTATTATTATTATTATTATTATTATTATTATTCATTAATTACTAATGTTACACTAGGTAGCTAGGTAGCCTTGTAACTTGAATCTGGGGTTTGACAACAAAGACTAAGAAATATTCGCCATGTATAAAATGAAAGTTGAGATATATGGGAAATTAGATAATGAAAGGATTACCATGAGATGTTAGTTTCACGAGTCAGTAAGAGTGAAAGGAAGCCAGTACTAGATCATGTAACAATATGTAGTGCTGACAAGGGTTAGCCACAAGATGAATAATGGGACTGCCGATAGTTTAATCTCTCTCTTTCTCTCTCTCTCTCTTTATCTGCATGTCTGTATGTGTTTCTCTCTCTCTCACTCTCTCTCTCTCTCTCTCTCTCTCTCACCCTCTGTACGTCACATTGGGCGCAAAATGTATCCTTATAAGAAAAATAAAAAGACTACATTCTCTAGTACCAATATCTCCAAGTGTTTTATTATCCATGATGACAGTCAGATTATGGTCACAAAAGATATGCCCCACCAGCAAAGAAGGATCAGCAAGGCACCAAGTAGTGTACTTAAAGAAAAACTTTTCATACAACACTGAAAAGTTCTCACCCAGTTGTTACTGAGTTATGTGTAATGAAAAATCCTAACAGATGAAAGGAATTATAAAAAAATGAAATGCTAAAATGAAATTGTGAAAGGATATGCAAATAACACAAAACATAGAGGTTTCAGAGTGGTAACTGCCATTACACACACACACACACACATATATATATATATATATATATATATATATATATATATATATATATATGAATAAGACAAGTTCATTTTATATTCCAATAATTATGGTTTTTATTTTCAATTTTTATTTTTTCACATTTTCAAAAACATAACATTCCTGTGTGATGTATTTTTACGACTCATTTCTCTGGAGGTGAACCAACCAACATTATTATTGCTACACCACAAGATCATCAGAAAAATCCACAAAGAAGAAAGGTTCTCAAATTGAAAAGTCTTGAAAAAAACCTACACAACACTGTGGGTCATTGTGGGTAAAAACAAAGAAAAAAACAAAGAAAAAACTTTCACACGAGGAAAAAATCTTAGGTCGCCATTTTATATATATATATATATATATATATATATATATATATATATATATATATATATATATATATACATCAATGTGTGTAGATTATAAAAAACATTTAAATCAAATTTTAGAAAGAAGAGTTCTGTTCTGTCCAACTCTATAACAAATGTCTTGCCGAATCTTGCTTCCCCAATAGCTAGAAAATTACCTCTGTTTTCAAGACACAAGTGAAAAGAACTGCCCCACAAAATTATCGCCCCATAAGTCTCCACCAGCTCTTTGCTAAAAATCTTTGAATTAATAACCAATCTAGTGATAGTCTACCACCTCGTAATTGCTAAACTTCTTTCTGACCAACGGTATGGATTTAGGCAATCCCCTTCTACTGTGGATATCCTGTCATCTATAAACGCATATACTCGACAAGGCAGGTGAAGCTAGGATCTGGCATTAATGTTTTCTCATGAAAATTAATTCGTATGGTATTATTGTACGAATATTTAATATAATGAGATCCTTCTTTGCTAAAAAGAAAGAACCAGGTTGTCCTAGATGACCGTATATCTAAACAACATCACATTAATGCGGGTGTGCCTCAGAGGTCGATCCTTGGACCTTTATTGTTCCTGATTTTCAGAAACAACCTCTGTGACGAAATCACGTCTGAGATGGGTATATTTGCTGATGACACCACGCTCTATTCTCAAATGTGAAAAAAACGAATGCACATATATCCAAGTCAATGGCTGAATCCGTAGATCAGTGGTGGAATAGGGTCAAACATAAATTTCCTTTAACAATTATTAGAAACCTTTCCAATCACTAATTGCCCATGGCTGATAGCACTCTTCCCGATAGTCCAACATTCAAACTCCTCGGCTTAACATTCACTGGTAATATGAATTCGAACAAATACTGCAAAGATAGTGGGCTCCCTCTTTCGGGCTAGAAAATTTATCACACCTGCTAGTATCTTATATATCTACAAAGCCACCATTCGCCTATACATGGGGTATTGTTGTCACATCTTGGCTGGTGCACTAACCACCAGTCTCTTCCTCTTAGAAAGGGTCCAAAAAAGAGCCTCTAACCTAATAGGTCCCACACTGTTTACCAAGCTTCAGCCCCTATCAGATCGCTGCAATTTTGTTTCCCCGCGCTGGTTTTAAAAGTAGTTTAACAGAATGTTCTCCGACAAACTTGCTGCACTTGTGACCCCTCAACATAAATACCCTTAACCAACCAATCAAACATCAAAATCGAACCCCTTCACTGTAGAGGTCCTCCAGATGCTAGAAAGCTTTTTACTCTAATAGCTTCTCTCCTCGAACCACTTGTCTTTGGAATTGCCATCCCTGCTCCCTGTTTTCACAACTGTAGCAACATACAGAAATTTAAATGTTATATGAACAAACATCTTACTGCACAACTGTGTATACCCCTATAAGTCTAGTCCCTAATTCTACAGTAGCCCCTAATATTTAATGGCAATGTGCCTTGGTTGTAGTGAATAAAAGTACAAAAAAAAAGAATAGTAACATTGTGGGATCTGCGTTCACACCAGACACTTTTATTTTACTGTATTTATAACTTGAACGCCTACCATCTCTACAAAAATATGCAGTTCTTATTCGTATATCAGGAACTTTTTTTTTAACATAGTTCACCCCAAATAAGGCAGGCCGTCACTGTAGACATAAGGGGCTACTGAGAATTAGGGTGTAAGTTTTGGGAGTCATCCTAAGGTAGGAGCTGTGCAGCGAGATGTCTGTTTACATCAGTTTTAAGCTTCTGCATGTCGGTATAGTCAGGGAAACGGGTAGCAGGGAGAGAGTTCCAGAGGCCGACAACACAAGGAACAAAGCTATTGAAGTAGAAGGCTCTCTGGCATCTGGGGACCTCCACAGTGAATGGATGGGATATAGCTGATTGTCGGGTTGGTCTGGTGTATTTACGCCAAGGGGGCACTAGAGCAGCTAGTTCATCAGAGCACTATCCATTGAAGTATTTGTAAAACAAGCACAAAGATGCAACATAGCAGCGATGGGATTGGGCTACAGCTTGGTGGATAGTGAGGGACCTATTAAATTAGCGACTCTTTTTTGGACTTTGTCTAAGAGGGAAAAACTAGTGGATGATGCACCAACCCAGATGTGGCAACAATACTCCATGCATGGGCGGATGGTGGCTTTGTAGAGATATAGGATAATGTCAGGTGTGAGAAGTTTACGAGCATGGGAGAGGGAGCCAACTTTCTTTGCAGCAGCCTTGGCAATATCTTCAATGTATTTATTCCAATTCATGTTACCTGTGAAGGTTAGGCCGAGGAGTTCGAATGTTGAAATCTCAGGTAGGGTGTTATTTGCCATGGCAATCCGTGGTTGAAGAGGTTTCTTGTACTTATTGAAGGAAAGTAGCTTTGTCTTATGACCCCAATCAACTACAGCCTGGAGTTCACTTTCTAAGGATTCAGCCATTGCCTCGAATATGTACGCGTCCGTTTTGCCCAGATGACAGAAGTACAACGTGGTGTTGTCAGGAAATATACCTATCTCAGACTCAATGTCATCAGGGAGGTCGTTTATGAAAATCAGGAACAACAAAGGTCCGAGAATGGATCTTTGGGGTACACCTGCATTTATGTCATGTTGCTTAGATGAATGGCCATCGAGGACAACCTGGATGTTTCTTTTGGTTAGGAAGGATCTAATTATATTAAATATTCGTCCAGTAATACCATATGAGTGAATTTATTACCGGTATAAGATCAGGCCCACATGCTTTGGAGGTGTCAAGGTTTTTTATGATGACCTTGACCTAAGAAGGGGTGATGACACGGTTTTCAAGTATGGCTACTGGCCACAATGGGAATTTAGGGAGGGGATGGTTTGCCGAGTACAAAGTGGAGTTAATGGCGAAACGCTGGGCAAGTAGTTCAGCCTTATCAGCTGTCGTGCAAACTACATCATAGTGGTTTGATAGCGGGGGAATCGTTGATTGACAGTTGTTCACCACACTATTATAGATTTTCCAGAAATCGTGAATGCCTAGTTTCTGTGACTGAATGCGTTTTTTTGGTTATCTCTGTATACCTTCTCTTTGCTTCACATATCACAGCCTTACAATTATTTTTTGATTCTATAAATTTCTGTCTCTTCGCAGTTGACTTATGGCTGACGGACTTTCGGAATGCTTGCTACCTCTCAGCAATAGCAGCTGCACATTTCGAGGTGAACCATTGAGGAGAGTGGGGTTTGATGAAGAATTTTCGCATGGGGACATAGGCTTCAATGCCTGCCTTGACCCATTCAGTTAACTCATTTGCACACTGATCAGCAGGGAGTGAGAAAGTTTCAGTTCATGGGACATTGCTTATGTGATCTCTGATAGACTCAAAATCAGTCTGCTCGTAGTATCTCGTTGTTTTGATCAATGGCTCATCAGCATTTGAACAAGTTTTTAGGGTGATAGCAATCATAACCACAACGTGATCAGCTATGGGCTTCAGTCACACAAGCCTCGGGCAGTGAGATCAGGAACAGGTTAAAAAGTGAAGCTTGCTTGTCTACTCGATCAGGGAGGCGGGTTGGGAAAGCGACAGTCTGTGAGACGAAGTGAGCTAAAGAGAAATTATACGTAGAGTTACCGACTGCGTCAGTTAAGCTGGAGAATCCCATCCAGTCACGGTGGTGTGCATTAAAATCCCCAAATACATGTAATTGGGCATTCAAGTCGAGTGAGAGTGCTCTATCTATGCTTTCAGAAAAAGTGTTTAGCAGGGTACAATCCTGGGTCGAAGGTGAACGGTATAAGAAATATAAGTAACTAATGCTGTGGTGTAAAGTCAATCTAAAGCACATGTAGGCTTGGTCATCTGATTCTAACCTATGTTTTCTAGTCAGAGGGAAGGTGTTCCAAACATAAACTCCTAGCCCGTGCATGTGTTTGTCAGAGTCTTTATGGTAGAGAGGGAGGTAGTCAGTAATTCCAAAGTGGTGAGAGGAGGTTGAAGATTGAAGGTTCGTCTCACTTAGTGCACGGATATCCGGGGAGTTTGTCAGGAGAAGAGTTTCTATGTCGTTAATGTTGGTTCTAAGTCCCCAGATATTTGTGAATGCAAGCCTCAAGAGCGGAGGCGAAGATGTTTTGCGTTAGGTGTCTCGTTTAGATTTAATTTTTTATTTTGCAATGTCATGTTTTATTCTGATAGAGTGGGGGTGAACAAAGTGAGTTCTTGTTAGGTGCCAATAAGCTCACACAACCAGTCCATTAATTGCGACCTGCTCCATGGGGGTTGTGGCCTCGGGAAAGCCCACCGGGGATAACTGTAGGGTCCCTTTCCATGCGCGACATGGCACATACAGCTATCCACGGTATTATACAACTGATGATGGAGCAGCCGTTCTAAGTGCTACCTAAGAGTTTGGGGTCCTGTCTTGTCAGTCAGAAACAGTGGCCAGACAAGCTGTCTAACCTGTACTCTCAAACTGTCGGAACAGACCGGTCATGTAAGACTTAGTGACGAAAAAACTTTCCCCAAGTTGCCCAGATAGAGAGAAAGAGAGACAGCATTCATTGACTCAGTCAGGAAACAAGGCCCGGCACTGGGTGCCTTTGAGGCATACCAGCGCTGGTACCTCTGTGCCTGGCTAATAGACAGAGAAAGAGTGCAAAGGCCGGGTGATAGGCAGAACCCATCTACTCCTTGAGCAATTTTAGGTTTGCAAACCGGATATTTTGTTTGAGATTCCAGCTCTAGGGAAGTTGTCGATCAGGACTGATGAGACCTCCCTCCCCAACGGTTTTCTGCCAAGACGTAAGTGGTTAGTAGCAAGGTTTTATTTTCAGAGTTTTCCTTCTCTTAGTTCGATGGCCAAACAAGGTCTACAGATCCAACATTCTGAGAGGGGATAGCCTGCGCCCGTGTACTAGTCGGGTGTGCCCCACAAGTATGATAAAAAAAAAGAAAAGAAAATTTTAAAAAAGACTAACTCATATGTTATATATATATATATATATATATATATATATATAAGGAGAAGCCCTTTATGCCAGATTTTGTCAAAGGTTTAGAATATATCAAGTGCTACCGCCCTAGCTTCACCTGCCTTGTCCAGTGTATGATATATGCATTCAGAGATAACCGTTAGGATATCTCCAGTATATCGTGCTTGTCTAAATCCATACTGACTGTCAGAAAGAAGTTTATCATTAACTAGGTGCCAGACTATTGCTAGATTGATTAATGATTCAAAGATTTTAGCAAAGATCGGGAGTAGACTGATTGGACGATAATTCTGAGGATCAGTTCTATCTCCATAATTCTTGAAGACTGATACCACAGAGGCAATTTTCCAGCTATCAGGGAAGCAAGATTCGGCAAGGCATTTGTTGTAGAGTTTGGAGAGGACAGGGGCCAGTTCAGCATAGCATTTCTTTATTACTATTACTGGTATAAGATGAGGCCCACAAGCTTTGGAGAGGTCAAGGTTTTTTTATGATGATCTTGACCTGAGAAGGGGTGATAACCAGAGTTTCAAGTCTATTCGCAATGTGAATTTAGGCAGAGGGTGGTTTGCTTAGTACAAAGTTGAGTTTAAGGCGAAATGCTGGGCAAGTAGTTCAGCCTTATCAGTTGCCGTGCAAACGACATCATTGTGATTTGATTGCGGGGGAATTGTTGATTTTCCATTGTTTACCACACTATTGTAGATTTTTCAGAAATCGCGAGTACCTAGTTTCTTTGACTAAATGCGTTTTTTTTTGTTATCTCTGTATACCTTCTTTTAGCTTCACTTACTTAGATAAATATATATCATATTAATGAAACAGGAAACAATAATATTGTATGTTCTGTCTTCACACCGGAAAACTTTACTTTATTGTATTTATAACTTGAAATGCTATCTTTTATATAATTAATTTGAAGTTGGTGACAGTACTTATCCTGGAATGTTAGGGACCGCATATACAAGGCATTTGAAACAAATTTTATAATTTTTTATGTTCTTTCATTTCACAATCATTTTAAGTATTTAATAATGGTAAAGTGCAATGCATAGCTATTTTTTGTACTATTGGTGGGTTTGAGACCATGGATGACTAGAAAGCATTGGAATATTAGGAGAGAGCTACCTGCATCATGATGATTCATGCTGGATTAAAAAATTCAGAAATCTTAGTGCTTCTTGAATACCTTGAAAACTGTGAGATGTGAGCTGGGGAATTGTGATAGAGATGTGAAAGCAGTGGCAAGCAGGAAGGATTATACCAGGCTTTCTGAATGTGTCTGCACAATGTAATTCACAGAGCCACTACAAACAAAAAGGTCTGGCAATATCAAAGCAAGATTTTGCACATGGTTTGCAATTGGGGGTCTCGCTCTTCTCTCATATGTGAAGATTGGTTGGGCTCGGCAGGACATTATTCACCGATGGTATAAGGAAGCAAACCTTGCTGAAATCTTAACCTTTTTTTCTATTTATCCAGCTGACCAAGACTAACCATTTTACAGTAACGCGCTTCTTCTGCGCTCATCCGCACTTTTCCGAGATAAGCTGGTATCTTTCTCTCCCTTTGGCATTATTGATTTGGGGAAGGAGGATGTAACTCAACTCTATTTCGCTTCAGGCTACTGTCCCTAATATAGCCTTATGCCGAAGCTTCTCATCCACCACTCACAACTTTTTTTCAGTGCTCTATTTCCGGCCAGATCTTGTCTGAATACCAGCTGTCGCCACTTTGGGATCTCTGGATGCAGCACACTGCAATATTTTTGCTGTTCTTGTTACTTTAAATTCTTCTATGAGGCTGCTGAACGGAAACTGCAACACGTTGCCGTTACCATAGAGGGGCGCACTGTTTACTGATCATTCTCTCCAACGTTTTCACATCATAGAGAAGAAATGGTCACACTATTCGGGGCAACACTGTGTGCTGAAAGAGCCATGCCTTAAAACACCCTGGCAATCCCGATCTATCTGTCTTGGTCAGCCACTCCTCAAGGTCACGAATAGTCTACTGGATTGCGACTGTGTCCTTAAGACTACTGTTGAAAGCTCTTAACAGGTTTTTCACTTAGGATATGTATTGTTGCCCCTGCAATCATAAATCGAACTTTCTCTGCAACCATGCTTTTCTTCAGTACTATAGACCTCGACTTTGCTGGTTTGAAATTCATTTTGGCCCATATCATATGCTCTTCCAGTCCCTTTAAAAGCCATTTACCTCCCATGACTGATTTCGTTGTCATGATTAAGTCATCCATGTAAGCTCTTATCCGGGGCTGACGTGCACTTGTTCTTTTTGTTTTTTTATGGAAATCGCTCCAGACAAAAAATAAAGCCACTTGATGTAAGGAGCTAACAAGAACAAATATGATTATTGCAAAGACAGGAGATGCCTATTGACCTTAGTCTTTAAAAGACCAAGATTATATGTTCATGGCTAACGAGACGAGGACATCTGACAATGTACAACCTACAATGATGCCCTTTTCCGATTTCTGCCATTCTGATGCTGTTATTCCAGAAACTACCCTCAGCTGGATCTTTTCTATAGTAGTTGGTTATTAGTTTGCATACTGTTGGAGGCATGTGATGTCTCTTTAGGGCTTCTTTCAGGGTATGAACCCGTAGGTATTTGCAAGATCTAACCATAATACTGTCAGGTCCCCTTACTTTCCTTTGCCTCTCTCAAGAGTTGTGTTAGAACTCCTGACAGCCTGGCATACCGGCAATCTCACCTTTCTGGACTGATGTAACAATATAGCTATTTCTGAGACTTAAATTCTAAAGGCGCCTTGATAATAACCCTAAAAAGATCTTGCTTTCAGTATTAAGCAAGGAAATAATACAGAATTGGTTCAGTGTATTTCCTGATTCTTCCCTTGGGATCCATACCCCTTCTGCAAATCTTCACTGCTCCACGAGCCTGCCTCTTCTTCAGATGACTTTTAATATTTTCCATAGCCTTTCGAAAATTCCTGTACACTGTTTGTATACGATGTAAGATACCCAACTCGAACTCATTAGAATAATTAGTCCTACTCATGCTAATACTAATATCGAAAACTTATAACCCAATTGCTCATTTACTTAACCTTATGCGTAGAATCCTTATTCCAATTTTGATAAAAATCCATTTGATGATTTTGATTCTGGAAAATGTCTAAAATTTACTGCTCAAGCTTCAGGGATCTTAAGAAGAAATCCAAATTCAGGGAATCTTGCTTAATTGTTGTACCCATATTATGCTCCTTATAACCCTTTAAAATACTCTAAAGAAACCGATATTTGGCGAAATATATATGAATTGGATATATGGTTGAAGGGATTCTTTCCGCTAGTCTGCCGTTGCACATCATGGTATGGTCATTACACCAAAACTGTTGCAAATCAGAAGCATTTCGTGCCTATGTCTCACTGCCATGCAAGAGGGCAGAGCGAACACAGGCCAAAAAGACCTTGCCAAGTTTCCTGAAAGAAACGTGCCTAGATGTAAGGATTGGCCACAACCTCCTAAGAACCTTCCTCAAGTAACACAACAGCAAGCGTTGATAGGATGCTCACAACCACCACCAGCATTTAACATGTCACCCAAAAGGTCGTTTCAACATCAAGTGCCACCGTTCGACCATCGATTGGGCGGGCACAGCCCAGACATGTAATCCATGGAGTAAATGTGGTATTGTGGTGATTGCTGAAGTGAAAGTGATGGACAAATAGTGAAAGAAACAAGTCTTGTACAAATGGGTGAAAATGCGTCGAGTTAAGCGTAGGACAGACAGAAGTCGTCGACAGACACCCACTCCCACACTTTTAGAGCGCAATCCCTAATTTTGTATAAATTTATTTGAGAAATTTTAAAAATTTAGTAGCTATTGTGTCGTCGGTTAGAGGAGGAGAGGTTCTCCTAAACTGAGACGATTTTTAAAATTTTAATGTCAATTTGGGTGAGAATTTCCCCACATTAAAAATCGACCTTGTGTCCAACTTTGCCCGCATGGGGAGGCCGGTAAATAAGTTTAAGTGATTATAGACTGAATTTCCAATATTTCCCATTTCGTACTGAATAACTTCTTGGCCTTTTGGCTAGGAGTAAAATGTAGTGTCTGTTCTGATACCACACTTCATATTTTCTGTCCTCAATCAGTGAAGAAGAAATCCTTCTAGAATGAGGCAATTTTAATTTTTTGTTCCCATGCAGAGTGTCTCTTTTTTGAGGAGCTGGATTTTCTCTACATTAAAGAGCGACAGTGTGCCTAACTCTTCCCTCGGAGGGAAGCAAGTATATAGCAGGACCGGCGACACAGTTATAAAAGTGGGGGGCCCGGTTAAACACATGCATATATAACTCCATTATTGATGACCGTAAAGTGTGTGTGGGGGGGGGGCAAGTTAAAAAGCGGGGGGAAGGCTACAGCCCCCCCCCCCACCCGGTGCCGCTGTCCATGTATAGGAACTTCAGCTCTCCCGAGTCGCTTGTATCATAGATAAGTTCTTTGGTGTGAAATTAGAGCAGGTAACAAGGAAATCAAGTGAGATAAATTAATGTAATCATTAAATCGTATTATTCTGTGCTCACCCGTATTTGATGAATTGAATACAACAAATATTTGTAGTTTCTTCATGTGTATAATTAACATGGATATAAGCGACTGAAAACTTTTTAAAGTAATAAAGAATCATGGATCTCTCGAAACTGAACGATTGGCGCACATTACCATGCCCAAAATGTGAAGTTCAACTTGACATTGTTTTGGCCTTTGGACAGTCTTTTAGGTAAAGGCGGTGTTAAGTATAAGTTATATTGTATAATTATTTTTTTTTTTTTTTTAAATATGTATACATATAGTTTTGTGTCTATTGTAGTGTAAACAATCAATTTTTTCCATGACCCACATTGGATATTTTGTCTAAGGGGGATAACTCTGAAGGATTCCTTACTCGAGTTGTCTAACTTAAACCTTTAAATCTCTTAACTTCTCGTGTGTTTGTGTTTCTCGCCTCTACGTGGCTTACACATTATGGTGCTTATGCAGTTTACATACCGGGCTACTTTTTAGATAGGATTTTCAAATTAAATTAATTACGATATCTTTTGTTTATTAAATTGTTAGGTGAACGTACAGCATAGTTAATCAAACTCCCACCTTCGCATGTTAAGAGTGGCTTTCTAAATTATAACATTATTATTTAAGCCCGTTTCGTAAACTGTATAAGTACCCTCATTATTATTATTATTGGCAGATGCGCATAACAGGTATGAACGCTGGCTCCCGGTGGAAAAGGGTTGAAGAAATTGTCTACGGATGCCTGAAAGTGATACAACAATTTTTTTTATTCATATTAATTTCAGACTTTTCTTTTTTTCATATTAATTTCAGACTTTTCTTTTTTTCATATTAATTTCAGACTTTTCTTTTTTTTATATTAATTTCAGACTTTTCTAATAATTAACATAATACAGACTATTTGAAAAATAATTTATTTGTTTTTATTCGATTGTTTTCAAAACATTTTTTTAATAATAGTGAAAATCTTTTTTCTTGGAAATGGATTAACTTCCGGAATCAAACTTTTTTCTTAGAAATCGAATTAACTTCTGGAAATTTATTCCGCTAATCTAATAGGCGGCATATTAATTCTGCTAATCTTATCAACAGCTACGAAAAAAAATCGTGTATGACGTTATGCCAGCCGCTGAATTCAACCCTGGCCACTGGCGTAGCTAGGGGGGGGGGGCGAGGGGGCGGGCCGCCCCGGGCGGCACACCTGAGGGGGCGGCATTTTGAGAGGGTAAAAATAGAAAGTAGAGAAAAAAATTTAAAAAAACAAAAGTTAACAAAAAAATATGAAATTTTATACTATAATTTTATATAATAATAAATTTAAATGAGAACATTTGAAAACCTGAAAATGTTATGAAGATCTAATTTTAAACAAGACCATTGCTATATTCGCTTACGGCCGTTTGCCATTTTCGGCTCTCATTATGCTCAACATTATGGGAGCATTATAATAAATACGTATTTATTTTATAACTATATATGTGCATATATGTGCATATACACATATATTTATACATACATATACATATATACATACATACGTGCATATATACATATATACATACACATACACATATATAAATACGCATATATACATACATATATATGTATATATATATATATATATGGCTGGTTTTAATTCTTGAACAAAATTTCCATTAATTGAGAATAAATTGCTTTAATTCATTTCAATCACTAAGTTTAAAAAATGCAAGCATTAATTATTTCTGGAGATATACTCAGTGACCGGCTGACATAACAGGATAGGGCCAAGCCTAGGCTTCGGCCAAGCACCAAAAAAACAAAATGACCTCAGAAAGATTTCATACTTAAAGGGGAACTTTCATATAAATTTTTATCGAATAGGTGCGAAAAGAAAGTTGGATATTTGGGTGTATATACACCGACATCAAAGAGGAAATAACATTAGATGCGAAAGTTTAAATTCATTAATTTTATTACTGTCCAAACGTTTGTTTTTGTAGCATACTTTTTATAACTCCTTGTAAACTTTACAATTGCTAGCTGGGGGATCGGACAAAATCACCCCGGGCAACCCCCACCATCTACTTAAAACAAAAGGAAAACAGATAAAATCTCAAATGAATAAAAAATATTAAAAATCAGTTTTCATATTTTAATTTTAATTTAATTGAATTTAGGAAAATTAGATACCGTAGAACTAATTTTCGCAAGGTATGAAAATTAAGAATAATGTTAACTTAATAATAATGGACCAGTTTTCCTACCTAGCAAAAAATTTTCCATGGACGAATTATCCATGGGCGAATTATCCATGGGCGAATTTTCCGGGCACCCAAATGCCGGGGGGGGGGGCGGCAAATTTTACTACCGCCCCGAGCGGCAAAAGGTCTAGCTACGCCACTGACCCTGGCATTGAAATATTTAAAGAATGTATAAACTTTATTATGTACTTACGTGTTAGCTGAAAATAAGATTGTGCAGAAAAAATTACGCAAATAAATTCATTCAGTAGTTATTAAATTATAAGAAAAAGTTAAAAAAATGATTTTACGTACATTTTGACATTTTTGTAAACAATGGAGACCCCAAACACGGCCACCGAGAGCTACTACAGGCCTGCTTGCTAGAAAATGGTAAATTTATAGAAGTGCACCTTTCGTATTTCGACCCCTTAAAAAAAAAGTTTCTACTTTTTTTGGCAAATTACATATAAACAGCCTCAACAAATATCCGCTATGAAAAAAAATTATGAAAATTTTTATTATTTTAGATGTTAGGAGGTGATGGGGATCACTTTCCTATATAAGTTATACGTAAAGTGAGCACGCATTTCTTGGCCACCGAATCTCACCACTCGTATTTCGACCCCTAAAAAAAAGTTTCTACTTTGTGGGGCAAATTACATGTAAACAGCCATTTTAGATGTTAGGAGGGGTGGGGGATCACTTTCCTATATAAGTTATACGTAAAGTGAGAACGCATTTGTTGGCCACCGAATCTCACCACTCGTATTTCGACCCCTAAAACAAAAAGTTTCTACTTTTTTGGACAAATTACATGTAAACAGCCTCAACAAATATCCGCGCGCGTGTTTACATGTAATTTGTCCAAAAAAGTAGAAACTTTTTTTTTAGGGGTCGAAATACGAGTGGTGAGATTCGGTGGCCAAGAAATGGGTGCTCACTTTAGGTATAACTTATATAGGAAAGTGACCCCCCCTCCTAAAATCTAAAATAATAAAAAAATTCATAATTTTTTTTCATAGCGGGTATTTGTTGAGGCTGTTTACATGTAATTTGTCCAAAAAAGTAGGATACTTTTTTTTTTTAGGGGTCGAAATACGAAAGGTGCACTTCTATAAATTTACCGAAAATGACGTCACTGCATTGCGTGTCAAACAATGGCCGTCGTTAATAACAATAAGAAGGCATTTCGACTTCTCCATTCACTAAATAATCCATCAAAATTCAGAAATCAACCAATTTTAATGAAATTTTCAGTATTTATTAATTAATGATCACGGAATATAATAAATCCATTACTTTATTATAAAGCTTGGTGCAAATGTGTTATTTCCTGTAAACAAAAAACATCTTTACTAAAGTTATCCAAAATATCAAAACATGTTGACCATACGATATTGTAAATATTTAAAACAAAGCATTAGAAAACTTTAAAAATTGCATGTCAAAAAAGAAAAGAAAGGAACACGATTCGATTAATCCTGAAACTGATCTTTATTCAATATAAATTTAAAGAAAATAATAATTCACGATCAAATACTGCAAAAAAACTGAATAATGAATTTCGGGAACAAACAATTAAATAAACTAACAAATTGAAAACAAACGATGAATAATGTTAAAAATGTAAACAAACAATAATAAAAACAAACGATAAGTTAGTTTTAAAAATGAAAACAAACGATAAATTTAAAAAATAAAACAAAATAAATTCAAACAAATAATATAAATACAAAGTTACTAGTGCAGAAATATTTTTTAGTGCACAATTATTTTTTAAAGTCAAACTTATAGAAAATATTTAGTAGAATGTTTCTAATTTTCTTTTTTTTAGCTTTTTCTTACTGATGTGATCATTTTTCATATCACAAAAATTGTTCAGTATAGAATTGGAGGACCTCCAGATAATCATTCTTTCTATTTTTTCAATATTGTGACCCTCATCACAAGAGTCAACATGAAAAAGAAGATTAGCATTTTTTTTAAAAATGAAAATAAAGGTCTGTATATGTTTAAAAAAAAAATTAATTAATTCGTATATATTACGAAAAATTAAAATCATAACTCGAAGAAAAATTAAGTTTGTTAATTAACAATATTATCATTGAATAAAGCATTGTTTAATCAATATTTTCGAAAAAAAAAAAATTTCATAATATATTTCATGTGATTTACTATTTATTTAAATAACATTGTTCCAAATTGTTCGAAATGCCGTAAATTAAACTTTTTTTTAAAAATCTTAGTGAAAATGTATTTTTTGTAAACAAAATACACCATTACTAAAGGTATATTTTTATATATAAAAAAAATCTAAACACATGCAGTAGGCATTTTAATTTTGTGAATTATGAAATTAAGTTTAAAAAGGCGCAAAATTAAGTTAACCAATCACAATGAATGTCAGAGGGGGGCAAGAAGTTAGTTGCTTGGTCTTGTCAACTCTCGGTGGCCATGCCCCAAACCCCGAAATCGTGAAAATATGAGTTATCGTCCTTGACCACTGGAAAATGGTGGAAATATCTACCGAGTGATAAAATCGTTTTTTATTTATAATTAAATAAATACTGGATGAATTTGCATAACTTGTGGTGTACAGTCTTATTTTCATCTACCACGTAAGTACATAACAAAGTTTATACATTTCTTTAGCTATTTTATTTTTAAGAGCGGTCTAACATGTCAGGGTTTATATGCACAGGCGCCAAATAAAGTGGTTGGCACGCCACGGACTGATGAGCAACAGTTTAATGTGCCAGAAATGTCCTCGTCCATGGCGTATGAATCTACAAAAAAGAAAAGATAAAATTGACGGCTACATATGGGGTTGCCCTAAATGTAAAAAACTAAAAAGTGTACGAGTCGGCTCTTTTTTTTTTATGGTGCCTATTTAGCGGCAAGCAAAATTTTGGAAGTCATGTATTGGTGGTGCTTGCAAGAGCCGCAAGTACATGTTATGAAAGAGACTGGCATATGCAGGCGGAGTTTGCTAAAAGATTATTCTATTTTGTTTATTTTTTTCAATGAAAATTTTTTTTAAGTTTGAAAAACAATCAAATAAATTATTTTTCAAATAGTCTGTATTATGTTATTTATTAGAATATGATGAAAGAAAAGTCTGAAATTAATATGAATAAAAAAAAATTGCTGTATCACTTTTAGGCATCCGTAGACAATTTCTTCAACCCTTTTCCACCAGAAGTCAGCGTTCATACTTGTTATGCACATCTGCCTTATTATTATTATTAATCGAATATTTATTAAAATAAAAAATGCTAAGACGAAATAAGAAAACATCCTATAGTTTGAAATAATTTAATAACGAAATTAAATCCACTATAATGTGTTTAAGTTTATTCGTAAATAAGTATGGCATGTTAAGCTTTTGTTAAGAAAATGTTGAACTACTTCATAAAACTTCGAAATTTGAAAGCATTTAAACTGTTATTTCTGGCATTAAAATTCTTGTTTTGTGTGTGAGGAGAAATTTAGTACACATTTGTTTCAGCTGTCGCCTTGTGCGTTTACATTTGCGGGACCGACCGTTTGGGTTGATCGGCCTCACAACTAAGAAAGGAGACACAGGCAAGAATATGTTAAACGGCAATGACAAAAAAGAGAGGACAAACACAGGTGAACAGTTCAAAGATGAGTATGTTTATTTACCATAAAAAAATGGTAATAACAAGAAGCGATGGGAATTGAGATGACGTCACTGGAACATGAGAAACTGGAAAGACGGGAGTGGCGTCTCCGGTGACAGCAAACTGAACGACAAGAGTGGTGTCGTTGGAGAGAAAAGGCTGGGTAGCTGTTGATGGATGTCGACAAGGTACTCATGCTGTTGCTGGCTGGCAAAAAAGGAAAGAATCTCACAGTAGTTGTCTGAGTAGCCCTGATAAGGGCTGTTTAAGAAAAGGAAAAAAAATATTGCAGTAGTTTGTGTGAGTAGCCCTGATAAGGGCTGTTGGAAAAAGGGAAAGGAGTTGGAGCCGCTGGTGCATGAATCAGAGCTGCAGGGTGCTGGTGCAGGAGTTCAGGACTGCAGGAGCAGGAACTGAAGATGCAGGCTGAGGCAAGTGTTGACTTCTCAGGAGGCAGGCAGCAAAGAGTAAATCGCATTATTATAGTAGCCCTGATAATGGCTGTTTGTATCTTTGTTGCTGCTGCTGTCCGCTTCCTGGCTCGACGACTGGTCCATCCAGTCGGATGTAGGGGTCTCCTAACCCCCCCGGCTGAACTAATTTTTTCAGTTGAAAATGGGAGATTTCATGGAAATTGTGTTAAGTCACTGTTGCTGGTCTTGTGGAAAGGATTAATTTCGACAAATAATTTCCTAAGAGATCTCTCGCCGTACAACATAGTTGAAAGGTTCCTTGAATATGTAAGTAAGGTTATTTGCATAGTCGGTGAATCGCATTTGGATACCTTAAAGGAAAAAAACGAACACTATAAGCTGGCCAGTTTTTTCGCAAAGTCATTGAAGAGAAAATGGCGACTACGGCTGCTGCTGATTTTCTCAAAAGTCATTGCAAAAAGAATAGCAACTCCTGCTGCTACGTTTTTTTTCAAGATGCCATCTTTTCCAAAAGTAAACACACATCACGATGTGTTGAACGCCGACAAGACCCCTTCCCTGGATAATTGATCATCATCAATTAAAAAGTAGGAAAACATTGTGGTGAAGAGTTGCAGATGTGTAATAAAAAGTATCTGCAAGGATGGTCAAAAATGGAGGGTGCATGTGTGTTTACGCTGTGGTCAAGCATCGGCAGTGCAAGTGGATCTGCTTTGTCGAAAAATGTTGAATGCAAGCGAATCTGCACTTATTAGTGACATTGTTCGTGTTGATTAGTCTGCGTGATGCGGAGCTGATGAAACGAATGTTCAATTGTCAAGATCAGTGGTGCGTCGCGGTCAAAGACAAGTGGGTAAGAGTTTTTCAATGTTGATAAGGTCAGTGGTGCACATAGATCTGCACAGTTTGTTGAAGGTGATTAGTGACCACAAGTGGGTTTGCGCGGTTGTTGATGAGTGAAGGTGATGAGTGAGCGCAGGTGAGTCTGCTTGGTTGTTGGTGAGTTAAGGTGATGAGTGAGCACAAGTGGGTTAGCGCGGTTATTGATGAGTGAAGGTGATGAGTGAGCGCAAGCGGTTATGTGGTTGTTGATGAATGAGCGCATGTGGGTCTGCGCGGTTGTTGAGTGAGTGCAGATTGGTCTGCTTGGTCGTTGGTGAGTTAAGGTGATGAGTGAGCACAAGTGGGTTTGCGCGGTTGTTGATGAGTGAAGGTGATGAGTGAACGCAAGTGATTCTGCGCAGTTGTTGATGTTGTTCATGTTGATTAGTCCGTGTCGTGGATCTGATAAACAGCAATGACAAAGAAGAGAGGACAACACACAGGTGAACAGTTCAAGGAAGAGTATGTTTATTTACCATAGAAAATGGTAATAACAAGAAGTGATGGGATTTGAGATGACGTCACTGGAAAAACAGGAGTGGCATCTCTGGTGACAGCAAACTGGATGACAAGAGTGGTGTTGGAGAGAAAAGGCTGGAAAGATGAATGACATCACTGGAACATGAGAAACTGGAAAGACGGGAGTGGCGTCTCTGGTGACAGCAAACTGAACGACAAGAGTGGTGTCGTTGGAGAGAAAAGGCTGGGTAGCTGTTGATAGATGTCGACAAGGTACCATTGCTGTTGCTGGCTGGCAAAAAAGGAACGAATCTCACAGTAGTTGTCTGGGTAGCCCTGATAAGGGCTGTTTAAAAAAAGATATCGCAGTAGTTTGTGTGAGTAGCCCTGATAAGGGCTGTTGGAAAAAGGGAAAGGAGTTGGAGCCGCTGGTGCATGAATCAGGACTGCAGGGTGCTGGTGCAGGAGTTCAGGACTGCAGTGTGCAGGAGCAGGAACTGAAGATACAGGCTGAGGCAAGTGTTGACTTCTTAGGAGGCAGGCAGCAAAGAGAGTAAATCGCATTATTATAGTAGCCCTGATAAGGGCTGTTTGTATCTTTACTGCTGCTGCTGTCCGCTTCCTGGCTCGACGACTGGTCTATCCAGTCAAATGTGGGGGCCTCCTAACTCCCCGACTGCTGCTGATTTTCTCAAAAGTCATTGCAAAAAGAATAGCGACTCCTTCTGCTGCTACGTTTTTTTTCAAGATGGCATCTTTTCCAAAAGTAAACACACGTCACGATTTGTTGAACCCCAGCAATATAAAGATGCGTGTGAGTATATTAGCGTGCCTCTCTTGTTAGTGAGAGAGTGTACATACTGACAAATGATCCCTTCAAATAGTTGAGTTATACTTTCCAGTTAATCATTTTGGAGCCAATTTACATTTCTTTTTCAACAACGTTTGTTGTGTAAACAGAAGGAATTTGCTTATATTTTGAATCTTTTATAAGCATTAAAAACATATTAAATCTATATAATAATACGCTAAGGCAATTTCATGTTCGTACGTACATTATAACATTGCACCCCTTTTTGAAAGATACAATGCAAAAAAAATTTTTTAAATTTAATCTGATGTTGCTGTTGTGCCGAACATGAAATTTCAGCTAAAATAAACATTCGTAGAATGTGGGCTAAGATCACAGTGTATTATATGGTCTCTTTCTTTCTCTAAAAAATGGTACAATAATATTGTGGGGGTCTGCTGTACGTCCATAGAATTAAAATATGTGACAAAACACTTACAAGGGTTTTGAATATAGACCTGCATAACCAGATATATTCTGATACTATATTAACCAGAGTATTTAGATAAGTATGCTTCAGTTTGACCAAAGGTGGCACAATAATATTATGGAGTCGGCGTTCGCTCTGGACGTGCATAAAATGGAAATATTTTTAAGCACGGCAGATGAAGAATACAACTGTGGAATTGCCATGAGTCGCGCTAATGTATAGTTTTGTGATGTTTTTTTGTTTTTCTTAAATTTTGTTTGCCTCAAACAAAAGCATATTGCCACTGAAGCATAAGGACTACTGTAATAGGGGCAGGATTTAGTGAGGAGAAGGTCAACCTAGGTGGGGAGCTGGGCAAAAAGATGTTTGTCCACATTACATTTAAATTTCTGCATGTTCGTACAGCCGGAAAACAGGGAGCAGGGAGGGAATTCCAAAGGCAAATGTTCACAAGAAGGTAGCTATTATAGTAGAAAATCTTCTGACACCCCTACAGTGAAGGGGTGGGATTTAGCCGCTAGTCGGGTGGGTCGGGCGTATTTTCGTTTAAGGAGTACAAGTGCAATAAGTTCATCAGAGCACATTCTGTGGAAATACTTGTAAAACATTAACAGGGATGCGACAATGTGACGGGACTGGATCTGGGCAGATAGTGCGGAACCTATTAGGTTAGAAATTATTTTGCACCCTGTCCAAGAGGGAGAGGGCCAGTGGTTGGTGCACAAGCCCAAATGTGGTAACAATACTCCATGTATGTTCAATCTAACATTGCTCCTCTGATGAATTGTAGTTAAAAGATCTTCGAAGACAATTTACTCAAATTAACCCACATTTATTAGCTACTAGCATGGCAACTTGGCGTTGACTGGGGGTATGGACAACAAAATAAAGAGTAAAAAGTATTTAGTCTTTCCACAGAAGTAAGCCAGCGCACCTAAAAAATGGGGCACTCTGGCCTCTTAAAAATTGCCTGGGCAGCCCTGTTGGCATTCCCCAGCCGTGGTGCCTCAGGCAGTTAGCAATAAACTAACTCCTACTCAGAGATGAAAGGCAAGGCCTGAGAGGATGGACCTCCTAGGACTACCCAGGACTAATACCACAGCCCGACAGATAAAAGTTCACCAAAATGGCCCAGTCTCTGTTGTACTGATTGTCGAGGATGGATCCTCAACTGGTATGTTAGGTGTAAGAAAAGAGACAGCTTTCTTCGCCTCTCTCTCTTTTTCTAGCTAACTCTATCTATCTTTCAATCTATCCTGTCTCTCCCTTCTCTCTCTCTATCCCCTCTTTCACCTCACCTCTCTATCTATCCTCCCTCTCCCTTCTCTCTCTATCCCCTCTTTCACCTCACTTCTCTCTCTATCCTCCCTCTCTCTTCTCTCTCTATCCCCTCTTTCACCTCACTTCTCTCTCTATCCTCCCTCTCTCTTCTCTCTCTATCCCCTCTTTCACCTCACCTCTCTCTCTATCCTCCCTCTCTCTATCCCCTCTTTCACCTCACCTCTCTTTCTATCCTCCCTCTCTCTTCTCTCTCTATCCCCTCTTTCACCTCGCCTCTCTTTCTATCACCTCTCTCTCGCTTTCACTGGTAACTGGGAAATAATTGTTGATGAATTATTACATATAACATTACTAATATTAGTACTACTTATAATAATAATAAGTAAATATTTTTGTGTCTATATAAGAAGTGAAAGCAATTCTTTACTTTCATTTTTATTATTATCAGTTATTTTTAAGATTACACCTCCATTTCTTTTCTCAGATAAAATATAAATTTGCACACATGATTATTGAAGTAAGCCAGATACACATACATTCACTTTTATTTATTTATTTATTAACTATTAATAAATTTAATATTCTTCTTTTTATTCATTTAATGTGTTTTTTGGCTTGCGTGTTGAGCATGGCGGCACAAAGTAATTTTCTTCATGAAATTCTACCATTAACTTCGGTTTTGATGTGTTATTGCTTAAGGTCATCTTTGACTGAGTTATTCAAAGTTTTCCTCAACCTGCTCTGGTGCTACCAGATCAGGCTGTCTGAAGGTACCAGCTTCCCGACTTAAAATGCACCAAACATTAATGTTATTGTCTTTTTTCCTTTCCCTTTGCAAAGCTCAATCATGTTCTGCAAAACTAAAAACAAAAGCATTTTTCATCTACAAAACAACCAAACTAAACACCAATATTTGAAGATATGAAGAACTTGAAGCATAAAAACTTTTACTAAAATCATCTGATTCGGCATTAAATAACCTGAAAAAGGTTGATATGCCGTAAAACAAAACATCCAAACCAAACACCAAGAATGGATATTTAAGATATAAAGAATTTGAAGCGTAAAAACTTTTACCGAAATGACTTGATTAGGCATTAAACAACCCGAAATGGGTTGATATGCCGTAAAACAAAATAACCAAACCAACCTCAACCTGTTTTTTCCCCGATGACCCTTAATTAAGATGTGTGTATATCTGTTTATTCAACCAAAGCTTTGTTCAACATGCCCATATCACCACCGTAGGCAGTTGCAATGTAGAGCTGATTCCAGTCTGGGCACCTTCAGCTTCAATATCAGAGGGGCAGAACTAACTCTGTCGTCAAGATGCACACCACAAATCTACCGGACCGTAGTCCTGCCCTAACCTCTGCATCCTCAGAAATAACATAAAATCCACTTCTTCAAGATATAATTTTATTAACTTTTTTTTTTTCTTTATAAGAATATAATCGTTTTTTAAGCAAATTCAAAATTTTTGTTGTCACAAAAATTCTGATGTATTATGATTTTTGCTAATTGATTATCTATCTCTATAGAAACCCAAAACTTTTAATCTCCTAAACTAATGAACGGATCATTATGAATTTTTGAATATATATTCTAAAAAATACAGTAAGTAACATAGTCACATTATTTTCTTTTATAAATGTTAATATTTAGGGGGTGCATATATATAAATTTTCAATTTTTTTATGAACTGATCATTATGAATTTTGGAATATATATTCTCAGCAACACAGTGAGTAACATAGGCACATTATATTTTTTTGTAAACTTTACAATTTAGGAGGTTCACCCACCCAAACTCGCCCATGCTTTAAAAAAGCTTTTAAAATAAGTTAGATATTAAAAATTTAATATAGCAAAGACTTGCTCTACATCAAATTTTGAGTTAAGTAATTCATTTTTAAAAGGGATTGGTGCACATGTGTGAATGTCAATAATATGTATGTGCTTGATATAATTCTAGACTATTGAACTTATAATTATGAATTATGGAATATGTATTCTAAGCAGCAGAATATGTAACATAAGCATATTTTTCTTTTTTTAACTATACCATTTATAGGGGTGCCACTGAAACTGTATCATACCCCCAAGAAAGAAAAAAAAACATTAAAATTTAAAACTAATGCTATATTTATGGCATATACCCGTCCTGAGAAGGGTGTTTTACTAATCTCTCTCTCTCTCTCTCTCTCTATCTATCTATCTCTCTCTCTATCTATCTATCTATCTATCTATATATATATATATAATATATATATATATATATATATATTTGTATGCACATGATTCACTCCTAATAGACCCATAGTACTGTGACCCTCTATCTTCAAAATCTATTTGCACCTAGCTTAATCTCTTCATTAGGATGATAATAGATAGAAAAAAAAAGAATTTTTGAAAAAAAGTCATTTTTGAGGTATAGGGGGCATTTTATGTGATTTTGCCGTTTTTTGGGGCTAAAATTTGACGTGAAAATCAATGATTGTCAATAACTTCTGAATAAGTGGGCTAAAAGGGCTTATATTTTCACCAATGCTAACTTTTAGTGTACAGGACAAGTACATGGATAAATTACCATCTAATTATCTGAAAATTGGCCAAAAATTGGAACATATGGGGCAAAAATAGGCCAAAATTGGACTAAAATTGGGTTTTTTCTACCAAATATCCGTTTTTCTCTGGGAATTTGAAGGAATAAACCTTCATGACACATTTTCATTGAGCCTGGAGAGTAAATAGGGTTATCCCCAAGAATATTTCAGAATGAAGGCCAAAAATCTAGCCAATTAAGGGGTAGCAATGAGCTAAATTTATGAGACATAATATCAAAAATATCCAAACTTATGAGGCTGGTGTATAGTACAGTACCAAAGACTGATGGACTTTTACCCAATAAATCTGATCAAACAGTAACCTGGGTGTGTTGTAATGGGCACATTTGACTTTTCTGAGCAACAACCTAAGCTTATGGTTATATTGATCTGACTTAGCTTGAAGTGGTGACACCTACCCAGCCCCGAACAACCGGACCATATCAACACTTGGGATACTCTCAGTGTTCCACAACCAACACCATGTTTTACTTTCAATGAAAATTATCATTTATTATTATCTCCTATACCCAGTAACAGGTCAATCAAAACACTTTTAAACAGAGACTCTAATGATAAAATAAGTTTTTCAAACAACCTTTATTTGAAATAGGATTTAAATGATTCAAATTCTTTAATGATGTCATCTTTGTTCTTCAATGTAAATTTTTTTTTTTTCATAGTTCCAGTTTCCTTTCACTTCAAACAGCTTCCCATTTCTCGAACGCAGAATTTGGTGACTGTCCAGAATAGGTGAAGGCAGGTAAATCCACATCAAATCGGAACCTTTTTCAACTCGGACAAGCTGTTGAGGTTTATATTCATAGGATCTACTGAAATGTTTCTGTCAATCTCCATATTGACAACTGCCTCATCTCCAACATCCTCAATGGCAATGTTCTCCTCCTCTTCCTCCATCTCCTCATAGGCTTGGCTGTCGGGGCAAAGCAATGGGTTGGAGTACTGTTCATCAATTTCATCAGAGATGGTACCGATGCGATTTGACTTCTGATTGTAGTAGAAGATTCGTTCTTCTTCATTGAAATCGTCTGGATTAACACTGGATTTGAGGAGGTTGAAAAGAACCATGTGTTTTTCAGCCCATGCTGTAAACAACTGTCTTTTACTTTTCCCCACAAGTTCAGTTTTCCGTTTCTTGCTTCCGATCGACAGTACATGATAATCATTGAAGTAACTGTTGATTAACTTCCTGATTTTCTGTTGCACAACCTTCCTTGGCTGTACAAACTCGCCTCCAAATGCCTTGCTCCATAAATAAATGATGGAACTTGTGAAAATGTTGATCACATTCGTTCGAAGTTTTGTTTCTCTGCCTGGTTGGCTGGCTGGTGCATCACGAGTGATCATCATCACAACGTCCACCTCAAGTGGAAGCTTGGCACCAAACGCATACTGGACCATTTTGGATTGTACCTATAAATAAGTCAACCTTACTGTAAGAACAACAATGAACAATAATACATGAAAAGCCTATACATGAAAAGTCTCTGTGTAGAAGACAGTCGAATCCTTCAATTAAATTTATACTAAGAATGAGACCGTTTTACAACGTTTTCAGGAGGGTGATGCAATAATGGGAGAGAGGAGGGTGATGCAATAATGACAAAAATGACATCAGAGAGGGTTGGTGGGTAAACACATTTTTGAGTTATCAGAATTTTTGGAACCTGGGTGAAAAATAAGGAAAAATATCAGGTAACCCACCCCTAGCTAGCACTACCCACCCCTACATGCTAACCCACCCTTCTATAATCTGGATATCAAATACGCACCCCTAAATGCCCATTTCAAAATTTCAAGACCCCCCCCCTCTCTAAATTTAGGGGGTTTCAAACTATGAACTGTCAAACATTCATTCCCTACTCTGCTAAATTCCCACAATTCAAAAATAGAAAAGAACAGAAGCCAATATGGACTGCCATTTACCATCCACCAATCAGAAGCCAAGATTTTTTGTGTTGATGATAAGTCTGGATATTAGAATTACATTTAGTCTATTAATACCTCCTTAATTGGCTTGCTTTTGGCTTTCATTCTGAAATATTCTTGGGGATAACCCTATTCACTTTCTAGGCTCAATGAAAATGTGTCATCAAGGTTTATTCCTTCAAATTCTCATAGAAAAACGGATATTTGGTAGAAAACCCCCAATTTTAGCCCCATATACCCCAATCTTTGACCAATTTTCAGAAAATTTGATGGAAATTTATCCATGCACTTGTCCTGTACACTAAAAGTTAGCATTGATGAAAATATAAGCCTTTTTAGCCCACTTATTCAGAAGTTATTGACAATCATTGATTTTCATGTCAAATTTTAGCCCGAAAAACGGCAAAATCACATAAAATGCCCCTATACCTCAAAAATGACTTTTTTTCAAAAATTCTTTTTTTTTCTATCTATTATCATCCTAATAAAGAGATTAAGCAAGGTGCAAATGGATTTTGAAGATAGACCCTAGTACTGCGGCCCTCTACTCCTAAACTAATTAACTGATCATTATGAATTTTGGAACACAGCTATTAGGCGTAAGGAGCGTAATGGGGCTATATTTTGTTCAATTTAATTTTATGCAGAGAGGATAAAAAGTGGGTTGAACCCTTTGTGAAATTTCCGATACTTACAATTTTTGTGAAATCTTTACAATAGGTTTTTAGGGGGCATAGTATGGGCATAACCTCCCATTTAAAAATTGAAATATTTCTGATTTGCATTGAATTTGATCCATATTCATTAGACACCAATTAAACAAGATTCTCTGAATTTCAGATTCTTTTTAAGACCCTTTGCCTTAAGTTTTAGATATTTTTTAGAATCAAAATCCATTACATGATTTTGATCAAAATTTGAATAAGGATCCTAGACATAAGCTTTTGTAGCATTATATCTTGATGTTAATCCTCGTAATATGACATAAAAGTGGTGCAGAACTGTTTTGTTAAGTGAATTAATTTTACCTGTCCTGGGACTAGTATTCTTCTAGTTTTATTTAAAATATCACATGACATTTTTTTAATAAACAATGTATTTATAGTGGACAGGGGAGTAAATGGAGCATTTTCATTGGCTGAAGCCAACTGGAGTCCTTATATTTGAAGAGGTGAGGTTAACTGCCAAATTATGATTTTATTGCAATATCAAAATGTGCATCACAAAGCGATCAAGGCAGCGAATTTGACCATCCAGTCTGAAGTTGGGTAGCTGCTGGAACTGATATGATGCAAAAGTATCCAAAATCAGAAATGATGGCATTGTATCTTACTCTTTTTATTTATCATTTATACCATTCATCTGATGAAGAAATTACAAAAAAAGAAACATTTTAAATTTATTTTAATTTTTATTTTCTCTTTTTTAGATGGACCCAATTACATCCGGGCATTTGGTGCGGAGTGTTTTCCAAAAAACTGTGGCTGCTCAAACAAAATGAAGATGAAGTTATGTATCAAGTTTTCGGAGACAAAAGTACCGACAGTGCAGCCGAGCTGAGAGATTATTTGCAGCTTGACGTCAGCATCAATGATTTGTATAAAAAGTGGGCGAAAGACGATTCTGTTTTCTCAAAGATGGTTGACAATAAATTTCATGGCATTAGGGTTTTGCGGCAAGATCCTGTTGAAAACCTTTTTTCATTCATTTGTTCTTCAAGCAACAACATTAAAAGAATTTCATCAATGGTTGAAGAACTGTGTGTCCATTATGGTGAAAAGATTGAAAGTCTTGGAGAGAAAACATTTCATGCTTTTCCAACAGTTCAGACTTTGGCATCTGTGGGCGTCGAGGCCAAACTAAGAGATTTGAAATTTGGTTATCGTGCAGGTTACATAAGCAAAACTGCCCAGTATATTAACTCTATGGAAGAAGGTGAAAAGTGGCTGTATAACCTTCGGATGGAGCCATATAATGTTGCCAGACAAAAACTTCAAAAACTGACTGGAGTTGGCGCCAAGGTAGGAAACGAAAATCTTTTATTATTAAATGTTGCATGTCTATTCTTCTGAATTCTTAGTTAAAAATATTGCCATTGTCTAGCAGAATACAGGAAATGTTTGTATCAGAGTTAGGAGTTGTCAGCAATATCTGAGAGAGGAAGAGGAGGGATCAGTCTTCCCTAAGTTGTCTAAAGCATTTTCTTATTACACACATCTATCTATATATATATATATATATATATGTATTTAAAAAAAAATTTTTTTTAACATGGTTCACCCCAAACAAGGCAGGCCGCCACTGTAGACGTAAGGGGCTACTGAGAAAAAAGAAAAGAGTTGGAGAAGGTTGGGGCGTCAGCCTAAATTGGGATCTGTGCAGCGAGATGTCTGTTCACATTAGTTTTAAATTTCTGCATGTCAGTACTGTCGGGGAAACAGGGGGCAGGGAGGGAGTTCCAGAGGCCAGCAGCACGAGGAAAGAAGCTATTTGAGTAGAAGGCTCTCCGGCATCTGGGGACCTCCACAGTGAATGAATGAGATTTAGTTGATTGACGAGTTAGTCTAGTGAATTTACGTCGAGGGGGCACCAGAGTAGCCAATTTATTGGAGCATAATCCATTGAAGTAGTTGTAAAACAAACATAAGAATGCTACATTGCGGCGATGGGACAGGGACTGAAGCTTGGTTGACAGTGAGGGACCTATTAGGTTGTCGACTCTTTTTTGGACCTTGTCAAGGAGGGAGAGACTAGTAGATGATGCACCAACCCAGATGTGGCAACAATACTCCATGCATGGGCGGATGGTGGCTTTGTACAGATACAGGATAATGTCAGGTGTGAGGAGTTTACTAGCACGGTAGAGGCAGCCTTGGCAAGATCTTCAATGTACTTGTTCCAATTCATGTTACCTGTGAAGGTTAGGCCGAGGAGTTTGAATGATGAACTCTCAGGTAGGGTGTTATTTGCCATGGCAATCGGTGGTTGAAGAGGTTTCTTGTAGTTATTGAAGGAAAGGAGCTTTGTCTTTGCGGCATTAAAAGTTACCAACCATTTATGACCCCAATCCACTACAGCCTGGGGGTCATTTTCTAAAGATTCAGCCATTGCCTCGGATATGATCACGTCAGTTTTACCAACATGGCGAGAGTAAAGCGTGGTGTCGTCAGCAAATAAACCAATCTCTGACTCTGTCGTCAGGGAGATCGTTTATATAGATAAGGAACAACAAAGGTTCAAGGATAGATCCCTGGGGTACACCTGCATTTATGTCATGTTGCTTAGATGAACGGCCATCGAGGACAACCTGGATTTTTCTTTTGTTTAGGAAGGATCTATATATATATATATATATATATATATTTTTATTATTAATAAATAAATATTTTTATATCCATAGACATATATATGATTCGCATGTTTTATTTTATGCTCGTCAGTATGGAATTACGAAACCACATTCCCAGTCGAACAATTTGAAACCCGAATCCACATAGTATGGACCTTGGTTTCGTAATGCACCTTATATTAATGTAAACACAAGTAGTTTGATTCTAAAAAAGATTTCATCTCACAAGGGAGAGAATCATGCAACATGGCTAATTTTTATGAATCCTCAGTTTATTTACTCCTGATAGGGCTAAACTTAATCGTGGCTTAAAATGTGTATATATATATATATATATATATATATAGATAGATAGATAAGAAAATGATTATAAAACAAATGTAAAGTTACATACTTTACAAGTTTATTATATTTGAATATTAGAACAAAGAATAGTTAATAAGAAAGTCCTTTAAACAAAAGACTTTCTTATTAACTTGAATATAATAAACTTGTAAAGCATGTAACTTTATATTTGTTTTATTATCATTTTCTTTTCTATAATAATGCTCTATCCCTAATATTGAGCATACTTCTATCGCATTATTTCATAATACTTGAAAAAGATATATATGTTGGTTTGATTATATAATCAATTATTATCCAGATAATCTCTCATACAGTTTGGCTCAATAGTTTTTCTATATGGTTTTCCAAAATATATACTAGATATTATGTTATAGATAATGGGTGTTCTCAGAGCAATCTATATAATACTAAAACTCTATTGATCTTGTCTGTTTGCAATCAGCTTTCCGGTTTTCAACATCCGGTTGCCCATGCGTAAATAGCATCGTCTTCAATCTGTTATTCCAATTCCGTTATTCTCTATTATGATTAACGAACGCATGAAATTTTTCATTCTGGAAATGTTTATATCGCTTTTAATATAAAACAATTACATTTAATTTCATCAAATAGTTTTTTTGTTTTCTCCACGGCTAAAAACATTCAACGGCAGGACTTCGTAAAGTCTGTCGCAGTTTCAAAACAACTCCACCCTTTTAAAAAACAAAAACAAACAAACAAAAAAACAACAATCATTATTAATATCAGCCATAATAGCGGTCGGTGAACGAAACCACCTCCCACTTTCCCTCTCATAGATTTCACTACTCCTACTCCCTCTGTTTTCGTTACGTACGCGAGAAAGCTTGCTGTACCCCCTTCCTTTCTCAAATCGCCCTTTTATTATTCTGTATTTTCAACTAACAATTTCATTTAAAAGATGATATATAAAAATTTGAATTTAACTATAATAAATATTATGGTACCTGTTCAGTGCATATTTACCTATAAGTATGGCCAACCACTTATAATTCAGTAACTGTAATTTAAAAAAAAAACAATTATAATAAACAGAACGACGCATAGAAATCTATCTATATTCTTTTTTCAACAATTTCATTTAATTTCATCAAATAGTTTTTTTGTTTTCTCCACGGCTAAAAACATTCAACGGCAGGACTTCGTAAAGTCTGTCGCAGTTTCAAAAAACCTCCTCCCTTTAAAAAACAAAAACAAACAAACAAAAAAACAACAATCATTATTAATATCAGCCATAATAGCGGTCGGTGAACGAAACCATCTCCCACTTTCCCTCTCATAGATTTCACCACTCCTACTCCCTCTGTTTTCGTTACGTACGCGAGAAAGCTTGCTGTACCCCCTTCCTTTCTCAAATCGCCCTTTTATTATTCTGTACTTTCAACTAACAATTTCATTTAAAAGATGATATATAAAATTTGAATTTAACTATAATAAGTATTATGGTACCTGTTCAGTGCATATTTACCTATAAGTATGGCCAACCACTTATAATTCAGTAACTGTAATTTAAAAAAAAACAATTATAATAAACAGAACGACGCATAGAAATCTATCTATATTCTTTTTTCAACAATTTCATTTAATTTCATCAAATAGTTTTTTTGTTTTCTCCACGGCTAAAAACATTCAACAGCAGGACTTCGTAAAGTCTGTCGCAATTTCAAAAAACCTCCTCCCTTTTAAAAAACAAAAACAAACAAACAAAAAAACAACAATCATTATTAATATCAGCCATAATAGCGGTCGGTGAACGAAACCACCTCCTACTTTCCCTCTCATAGATTTCACCACTCCTACTCCCTCTGTTTTCGTTACGTACGCGAGAAAGCTTGCTGTACCCCCTTCCTTTCTCAAATCGCCCTTTTATTATTCTGTACTTTCAACTAACAATTTCATTTAAAAGATGATATATAAAAATTGAATTTAACTATAATAAGTATTATGGTACCTGTTCAGTGCATATTTACCTATAAGTATGGCCAACCACTTATAATTCAGTAACTGTAATTTAAAAAAAAAAACAATTATAATAAACAGAACGACGCATAGAAATCTATCTATATTCTTTTTTCAACAATTTCATTTAATTTCATCAAATAGTTTTTTTGTTTTCTCCACGGCTAAAAACATTCAACGGCAGGACTTCGTAAAGTCTGTCGCAGTTTCAAAAAACCTCCTCCCTTTTAAAAAACAATCATTATTAATATCAGCCATAATAGCGGTCGGTGAACGAAACCATCTCCCACTTTCCCTCTCATAGATTTCACCACTCCTACTCCCTCTGTTTTCGTTACGTACGCGAGAAAGCTTGCTGTACCCCCTTCCTTTCTCAAATCGCCCTTTTATTATTCTGTACTTTCAACTAACAATTTCATTTAAAAGATGATATATAAAATTTGAATTTAACTATAATAAGTATTATGGTACCTGTTCAGTGCATATTTACCTATAAGTATGGCCAACCACTTATAATTCAGTAACTGTAATTTAAAAAAAAAACAATTATAATAAACAGAACGACGCATAGAAATCTATCTATATTCTTTTTTCAACAATTTCATTTAATTTCATCAAATAGTTTTTTTGTTTTCTCCACGGCTAAAAACATTCAACGGCAGGACTTCGTAAAGTCTGTCGCAGTTTCAAAAAACCTCCTCCCTTTTAAAAAACAAAAACAAACAAACAAAAAAACAACAATCATTATTAATATCAGCCATAATAGCGGTCGGTGAACGAAACCACCTCCTACTTTCCCTCTCATAGATTTCACCACTCCTACTCCCTCTGTTTTCGTTATGTACGCGAGAAAGCTTGCTGTACCCCCTTCCTTTCTCAAATCGCCCTTTTATTATTCTGTACTTTCAACTAACAATTTCATTTAAAAGATGATATATAAAAATTGAATTTAACTATAATAAGTATTATGGTACCTGTTCAGTGCATATTTACCTATAAGTATGGCCAACCACTTATAATTCAGTAACTGTAATTTAAAAAAAAAACAATTATAATAAACAGAACGACGCATAGAAATCTATCTATATTCTTTTTTCAACAATTTCATTTAATTTCATCAAATAGTTTTTTTGTTTTCTCCATGGCTAAAAACATTCAACGGCAGGACTTCGTAAAGTCTGTCGCAGTTTCAAAAAACCTACTCCCTTTTAAAAAACAAAAACAAACAAACAAAAAAACAACAATCATTATTAATATCAGCCATAATAGCGGTCAGTGAACGAAACCATCTCCCACTTTCCCTCTCATAGATTTCACCACTCCTACTCCCTCTGTTTTCGTTACGTACGCGAGAAAGCTTGCTGTACCCCCTTCCTTTCTCAAATCGCCCTTTTATTATTCTGTACTTTCAACTAACAATTTCATTTTAAAAGATGATATATAAAAATTTGAATTTAACTATAATAAGTATTATGGTACCTGTTCAGTGCATATTTACCTATAAGTATGGCCAACCACTTATAATTCAGTAACTGTAATTTAAAAAAACAAACAATTATAATAAACAGAACGACGCATAGAAATCTATCTATATTCTTTTTTCAACAATTTCATTTAATTTCATCAAATAGTTTTTTTGTTTTCTCCACGGCTAAAAACATTCAACGGCAGGACTTCGTAAAGTCTGTCGCAGTTTCAAAAAACCTCCTCCCTTTTAAAAAACAAAAACAAACAAACAAAAAAACAACAATCATTATTAATATCAGCCATAATAGCGGTCGGTGAACGAAACCACCTCCTACTTTCCCTCTCATAGATTTCACCACTCCTACTCCCTCTGTTTTCGTTACGTACGCGAGAAAGCTTGCTGTACCCCCTTCCTTTCTCAAATCGCCCTTTTATTATTCTGTACTTTCAACTAACAATTTCATTTAAAAGATGATATATAAAAATTGAATTTAACTATAATAAGTATTATGGTACCTGTTCAGTGCATATTTACCTATAAGTATGGCCAACCACTTATAATTCAGTAACTGTAATTTAAAAAAAAAAACAATTATAATAAACAGAACGACGCATAGAAATCTATCTATATTCTTTTTTCAACAATTTCATTTAATTTCATCAAATAGTTTTTTTGTTTTCTCCACGGCTAAAAACATTCAACGGCAGGACTTCGTAAAGTCTGTCGCAGTTTCAAAAAACCTCCTCCCTTTTAAAAAACAAAAACAAACAAACAAAAAAACAACAATCATTATTAATATCAGCCATAATAGCGGTCGGTGAACGAAACCACCTCCTACTTTCCCTCTCATAGATTTCACCACTCCTACTCCCTCTGTTTTCGTTATGTACGCGAGAAAGCTTGCTGTACCCCCTTCCTTTCTCAAATCGCCCTTTTATTATTCTGTACTTTCAACTAACAATTTCATTTAAAAGATGATATATAAAAATTGAATTTAACTATAATAAGTATTATGGTACCTGTTCAGTGCATATTTACCTATAAGTATGGCCAACCACTTATAATTCAGTAACTGTAATTAAAAAAAAAACAATTATAATAAACAGAACGACGCATAGAAATCTATCTATATTCTTTTTTCAACAATTTCATTTAATTTCATCAAATAGTTTTTTTGTTTTCTCCATGGCTAAAAACATTCAACGGCAGGACTTCGTAAAGTCTGTCGCAGTTTCAAAAAACCTCCTCCCTTTTAAAAAACAAAAACAAACAAACAAAAAAACAACAATCATTATTAATATCAGCCATAATAGCGGTCAGTGAACGAAACCATCTCCCACTTTCCCTCTCATAGATTTCACCACTCCTACTCCCTCTGTTTTCGTTACGTACGCGAGAAAGCTTGCTGTACCCCCTTCCTTTCTCAAATCGCCCTTTTATTATTCTGTACTTTCAACTAACAATTTCATTTTAAAAGATGATATATAAAAATTTGAATTTAACTATAATAAGTATTATGGTACCTGTTCAGTGCATATTTACCTATAAGTATGGCCAACCACTTATAATTCAGTAACTGTAATTTAAAAAAAACAAACAATTATAATAAACAGAACGACGCATAGAAATCTATCTATATTCTTTTTTCAACAATTTCATTTAATTTCATCAAATAGTTTTTTTGTTTTCTCCACGGCTAAAAACATTCAACGGCAGGACTTCGTAAAGTCTGTCGCAGTTTCAAAAAACCTCCTCCCTTTTAAAAAACAAAAACAAACAAACAAAAAAACAACAATCATTATTAATATCAGCCATAATAGCGGTCGGTGAACGAAACCACCTCCTACTTTCCCTCTCATAGATTTCACCACTCCTACTCCCTCTGTTTTCGTTACGTACGCGAGAAAGCTTGCTGTACCCCCTTCCTTTCTCAAATCGCCCTTTTATTATTCTGTACTTTCAACTAACAATTTCATTTAAAAGATGATATATAAAAATTTGAATTTAACTATAATAAGTATTATGGTACCTGTTCAGTGCATATTTACCTATAAGTATGGCCAACCACTTATAATTCAGTAACTGTAATTTAAAAAAAACAAACAATTATAATAAACAGAACAACGCATAGAAATCTATCTATATTCTTTTTTCAACAATTTCATTTAATTTCATCAAATAGTTTTTTTGTTTTCTCCACGGCTAAAAACATTCAACGGCAGGACTTCGTAAAGTCTGTCGCAGTTTCAAAAAACCTCCTCCCTTTTAAAAAACAAAAACAAACAAACAAAAAAACAACAATCATTATTAATATCAGCCATAATAGCGGTCGGTGAACGAAACCATCTCTCACTTTCCCTCTCATAGATTTCACCACTCCTACTTCCTCTGTTTTCGTTACGTACGCGAGAAAGCTTGCTGTACCCCCTTCCTTTCTCAAATCGCCCTTTTATTATTCTGTATTTTCAACTAACAATTTCATTTAAAAGATGATATATAAAAATTTGAATTTAACTATAATAAGTATTATGGTACCTGTTCAGTGCATATTTACCTATAAGTATGGCCAACCACTTATAATTCAGTAACTGTAATTTAAAAAAAAAAACAATTATAATAAACAGAACGACGCATAGAAATCTATCTATATTCTTTTTCAACAATTTCATTTAATTTCATCAAATAGTTTTTTTGTTTTCTCCACGGCTAAAAACATTCAACGGCAGGACTTCGTAAAGTCTGTCGCAGTTTCAAAAAACCTCCTCCCTTTTAAAAAACAATCATTATTAATATCAGCCATAATAGCGGTCGGTGAACGAAACCATCTCCCACTTTCCCTCTCATAGATTTCACCACTCCTACTCCCTCTGTTTTCGTTACGTACGCGAGAAAGCTTGCTGTACCCCCTTCCTTTCTCAAATCGCCCTTTGATTATTCTGTACTTTCAACTTACAATTTCATTTAAAAGATGATATATAAAAATTTGAATTTAACTATAATAAGTATTATGGTACCTGTTCAGTGCATATTTACCTATAAGTATGGCCAACCACTTATAAGTCAGTAACTGTAATTTAAAAAAAAAACAATTATAATAAACAGAACGACGCATAGAAATCTATCTATATTCTTTTTTCAACAATTTCATTTAATTTCATCAAATAGTTTTTTTGTTTTCTCCACGGCTAAAAACATTCAACGGCAGGACTTCGTAAAGTCTGTCGCAGTTTCAAAAAACCTCCTCCCTTTTAAAAAACAAAAACAAACAAACAAAAAAACAACAATCATTATTAATATCAGCCATAATAGCGGTCGGTGAACGAAACCACCTCCTACTTTCCCTCTCATAGATTTCACCACTCCTACTCCCTCTGTTTTCGTTACGTACGCGAGAAAGCTTGCTGTACCCCCTTCCTTTCTCAAATCGCCCTTTTATTATTCTGTACTTTCAACTAACAATTTCATTTAAAAGATGATATATAAAAATTGAATTTAACTATAATAAGTATTATGGTACCTGTTCAGTGCATATTTACCTATAAGTATGGCCAACCACTTATAATTCAGTAACTGTAATTTAAAAAAAAAACAATTATAATAAACAGAACGACGCATAGAAATCTATCTATATTCTTTTTTCAACAATTTCATTTAATTTCATCAAATAGTTTTTTTGTTTTCTCCATGGCTAAAAACATTCAATGGCAGGACTTCGTAAAGTCTGTCGCAGTTTCAAAAAACCTCCTCCCTTTTAAAAAACAAAAACAAACAAACAAAAAAACAACAATCATTATTAATATCAGCCATAATAGCGGTCAGTGAACGAAACCATCTCCCACTTTCCCTCTCATAGATTTCACCACTCCTACTCCCTCTGTTTTCGTTACGTACGCGAGAAAGCTTGCTGTACCCTCTTCCTTTCTCAAATCGCCCTTTTATTATTCTGTACTTTCAACTAACAATTTCATTTTAAAAGATGATATATAAAAATTTGAATTTAACTATAATAAGTATTATGGTACCTGTTCAGTGCATATTTACCTATAAGTATGGCCAACCACTTATAATTCAGTAACTGTAATTTAAAATAAAAAAACAATTATAATAAACAGAACGACGCATAGAAATCTATCTATATTCTTTTTTCAACAATTTCATTTAATTTCATCAAATAGTTTTTTTGTTTTCTCCACGGCTAAAAACATTCAACGGCAGGACTTCGTAAAGTCTGTCGCAATTTCAAAAAACCTCCTCCCTTTTAAAAAACAAAAACAAACAAACAAAAAAACAACAATCATTATTAATATCAGCCATAATAGCGGTCGGTGAACGAAACCATCTCCCACTTTCCCTCTCATAGATTTCACCACTCCTACTTCCTCTGTTTTCGTTACGTACGCGAGAAAGCTTGCTGTACCCCCTTCCTTTCTCAAATCGCCCTTTTATTATTCTGTACTTTCAACTAACAATTTCATTTTAAAAGATGATATATAAAAATTTGAATTTAACTATAATAAGTATTATGGTACCTGTTCAGTGCATATTTACCTATAAGTATGGCCAACCACTTATAATTCAGTAACTGTAATTTAAAAAAAACAAACAATTATAATAAACAGAACGACGCATAGAAATCTATCTATATTCTTTTTTCAACAATTTCATTTAATTTCATCAAATAGTTTTTTTGTTTTCTCCACGGCTAAAAACATTCAACGGCAGGACTTCGTAAAGTCTGTCGCAGTTTCAAAAAACCTCCTCCCTTTTAAAAAACAAAAACAAACAAACAAAAAAACAACAATCATTATTAATATCAGCCATAATAGCGGTCGGTGAACGAAACCACCTCCTACTTTCCCTCTCATAGATTTCACCACTCCTACTCCCTCTGTTTTCGTTACGTACGCGAGAAAGCTTGCTGTACCCCCTTCCTTTCTCAAATCGCCCTTTTATTATTCTGTACTTTCAACTAACAATTTCATTTAAAAGATGATATATAAAAATTTGAATTTAACTATAATAAGTATTATGGTACCTGTTCAGTGCATATTTACCTATAAGTATGGCCAACCACTTATAATTCAGTAACTGTAATTTAAAAAAAACAAACAATTATAATAAACAGAACAACGCATAGAAATCTATCTATATTCTTTTTTCAACAATTTCATTTAATTTCATCAAATAGTTTTTTTGTTTTCTCCACGGCTAAAAACATTCAACGGCAGGACTTCGTAAAGTCTGTCGCAGTTTCAAAAAACCTCCTCCCTTTTAAAAAACAAAAACAAACAAACAAAAAAACAACAATCATTATTAATATCAGCCATAATAGCGGTCGGTGAACGAAACCATCTCTCACTTTCCCTCTCATAGATTTCACCACTCCTACTTCCTCTGTTTTCGTTACGTACGCGAGAAAGCTTGCTGTACCCCCTTCCTTTCTCAAATCGCCCTTTTATTATTCTGTATTTTCAACTAACAATTTCATTTAAAAGATGATATATAAAAATTTGAATTTAACTATAATAAGTATTATGGTACCTGTTCAGTGCATATTTACCTATAAGTATGGCCAACCACTTATAATTCAGTAACTGTAATTTAAAAAAAAAAACAATTATAATAAACAGAACGACGCATAGAAATCTATCTATATTCTTTTTCAACAATTTCATTTAATTTCATCAAATAGTTTTTTTGTTTTCTCCACGGCTAAAAACATTCAACGGCAGGACTTCGTAAAGTCTGTCGCAGTTTCAAAAAACCTCCTCCCTTTTAAAAAACAATCATTATTAATATCAGCCATAATAGCGGTCGGTGAACGAAACCATCTCCCACTTTCCCTCTCATAGATTTCACCACTCCTACTCCCTCTGTTTTCGTTACGTACGCGAGAAAGCTTGCTGTACCCCCTTCCTTTCTCAAATCGCCCTTTGATTATTCTGTACTTTCAACTTACAATTTCATTTAAAAGATGATATATAAAAATTTGAATTTAACTATAATAAGTATTATGGTACCTGTTCAGTGCATATTTACCTATAAGTATGGCCAACCACTTATAAGTCAGTAACTGTAATTTAAAAAAAAAACAATTATAATAAACAGAACGACGCATAGAAATCTATCTATATTCTTTTTTCAACAATTTCATTTAATTTCATCAAATAGTTTTTTTGTTTTCTCCACGGCTAAAAACATTCAACGGCAGGACTTCGTAAAGTCTGTCGCAGTTTCAAAAAACCTCCTCCCTTTTAAAAAACAAAAACAAACAAACAAAAAAACAACAATCATTATTAATATCAGCCATAATAGCGGTCGGTGAACGAAACCACCTCCTACTTTCCCTCTCATAGATTTCACCACTCCTACTCCCTCTGTTTTCGTTACGTACGCGAGAAAGCTTGCTGTACCCCCTTCCTTTCTCAAATCGCCCTTTTATTATTCTGTACTTTCAACTAACAATTTCATTTAAAAGATGATATATAAAAATTGAATTTAACTATAATAAGTATTATGGTACCTGTTCAGTGCATATTTACCTATAAGTATGGCCAACCACTTATAATTCAGTAACTGTAATTTAAAAAAAAAACAATTATAATAAACAGAACGACGCATAGAAATCTATCTATATTCTTTTTTCAACAATTTCATTTAATTTCATCAAATAGTTTTTTTGTTTTCTCCATGGCTAAAAACATTCAATGGCAGGACTTCGTAAAGTCTGTCGCAGTTTCAAAAAACCTCCTCCCTTTTAAAAAACAAAAACAAACAAACAAAAAAACAACAATCATTATTAATATCAGCCATAATAGCGGTCAGTGAACGAAACCATCTCCCACTTTCCCTCTCATAGATTTCACCACTCCTACTCCCTCTGTTTTCGTTACGTACGCGAGAAAGCTTGCTGTACCCTCTTCCTTTCTCAAATCGCCCTTTTATTATTCTGTACTTTCAACTAACAATTTCATTTTAAAAGATGATATATAAAAATTTGAATTTAACTATAATAAGTATTATGGTACCTGTTCAGTGCATATTTACCTATAAGTATGGCCAACCACTTATAATTCAGTAACTGTAATTTAAAATAAAAAAACAATTATAATAAACAGAACGACGCATAGAAATCTATCTATATTCTTTTTTCAACAATTTCATTTAATTTCATCAAATAGTTTTTTTGTTTTCTCCACGGCTAAAAACATTCAACGGCAGGACTTCGTAAAGTCTGTCGCAATTTCAAAAAACCTCCTCCCTTTTAAAAAACAAAAACAAACAAACAAAAAAACAACAATCATTATTAATATCAGCCATAATAGCGGTCGGTGAACGAAACCATCTCCCACTTTCCCTCTCATAGATTTCACCACTCCTACTTCCTCTGTTTTCGTTACGTACGCGAGAAAGCTTGCTGTACCCCCTTCCTTTCTCAAATCGCCCTTTTATTATTCTGTATTTTCAACTAACAATTTCATTTAAAAGATGATATATAAAAATTTGAATTTAACTATAATAAGTATTATGGTACCTGTTCAGTGCATATTTACCTATAAGTATGGCCAACCACTTATAATTCAGTAACTGTAATTTAAAAAAAAACAATTATAATAAACAGAACAACGCATAGAAATCTATCTATATTCTGTTTTCAACAATTTCATTTAATTTCATCAAATAGTTTTTTTGTTTTCTCCACGGCTAAAAACATTCAACGGCAGGACTTCGTAAAGTCTGTCGCAGTTTCAAAAAACCTCCTCCCTTTTAAAAAACAAAAACAAACAAACAAAAAAACAACAATCATTATTAATATCAGCCATAATAGCGGTCGGTGAACGAAACCATCTCCCACTTTCCCTCTCATAGATTTCACCACTCCTACTCCCTCTGTTTTCGTTACGTACGCGAGAAAGCTTGCTGTACCCCCTTCCTTTCTCAAATCGCCCTTTGATTATTCTGTACTTTCAACTTACAATTTCATTTAAAAGATGATATATAAAAATTTGAATTTAACTATAATAAGTATTATGGTACCTGTTCAGTGCATATTTACCTATAAGTATGGCCAACCACTTATAATTCAGTAACTGTAATTTAAAAAAAAAACAATTATAATAAACAGAACGACGCATAGAAATCTATCTATATTCTTTTTCCATTTTAATATACTTTCATAGAAATGCTTCTGTTATGTAAAAAAAACCTATTTTCTTTATGCCACAAGTGTCACGCTCATACATGAATTCCATAGCTAATATAACAAACTGACCCAACGGGTCACGGGTGGTCTAGTATATTTATAAATCCAACAACTTTTATATGTTACATATGTTCTAATTTACGATCGTTTCTTCTTAGATAAATTGTACAAGACAAGAAATTTTGTCTTATACAATTATCTTATTTAATATTCGTCAGAATAGAACTGTGGCATATACCTCAAAAACATATAATCAAAAGGAAACTCTTACATGCTTGGTGAATTAATCTTCTATGTTGTTTACCAATATATATATATAAGGTATGAAACTAAAATTAAAATGTATACTTTTAGAAATTTGAACCGATCATGAAATGATTAAAGCTCAATATATTGGATAGAGAAATTATATAGATAAATGAAAAAAATAAAAAATGTAAGAATGACAAATCTATTTCATCTTTAGTTGTTCGATGCAAGGTGTATTCAATAAAAGCATGTTTATTTTTTCTTTTCTTAACCCAGGCTTTTCAAAGATTAGAATCTTATAATTAGAGGAGTTACATAGATATATAAGTTTGCAAGGAAGTAGCCAAAATTCAAAATTTGAAAAATTCACCATTAAGGGGTTGTGGAAAACTGCGTCAAATGTTGTCAAAATATTGTAAATCCAGGAGGAATTAATCCAATAGAATGATATTTGGTTCTGTAGTAGAGGAAAAAAAGATGGTATGGGTTGGAGATTTGAGGCCATCTTAAAATCTTCCATGGACCCCAGTAAATAAATTTCTATGGAATTGAGTTCAAGATAATTGTGAAGATTTTGAGTAGAATCCAAGAAGAAAGCAGGTTCGCTGGCAATTAAATGTTTATCTGGTGGCTTCTAGAGACTGAAAGAAATTGTTAGGTTAAATTCGAGGCCGGTGAGTTGGGGATATTATAGGGGTGGAGGATGTGGGAGGAGAGGGTTGTGCGAGAGATACTTCGGGTGACACTTGGTTTGAAGTGAGATGGAGGTTGTTTAGATACAGCTCATTGTTAGTAAGTAAACATAGTTTTTAATAACTGCTGTTTGATTTTTGCACGCAGGGTAAGATGTTGTAAGTAGTTAGGGGTTAGAGTGTCATAAAAACTAATACAGAAGCATGCTCCGTATTAAGTTAACAGTTCAGGAAAAGAATTAGTCGTATTGAGATGGATTTAAACTTAGGGTTATAGATATTATAGGGTGAAGGGTTGGAGCGCGTTAAAAGTGAATATCTAATAGGAAATCTGTTGAAGCACTATGATTAAGACAAAATTATATATAATTCAGAAGGTTTAAAAGGGTTCTTAATGGAATTAGGGCTCAAACGATTTGAGATTTGGAAGTTTACATATCGAAGATCTAACTATTCAGATATTTTTTGTATTTCAAGGTTTAAGAAGTTTATAGATTTCACAGTTAAAAAATGGGGGCATAAATGGAAGGTAGGTTATATGTACATGTGACATCACTGGAACACTATTTTCCTGCTGCTTACATGGTAGCTTTGGACGGCTTTCACCTGCGGCTGTCCACTCAGCTGACTGTCAATTTGGCTTCAAAGTGAAGTGATGAATCCATGTTTCATCCATTGTCACATATTGAAGCAAAAACCTCTTTTTTTTTGGGTAGAAACAGTTTCAAACAATATCCTCAATCATCAATGTGTTATTGTTTTTCATCAATGTGAGCAAACGTGGCACGCACTTCATCATTATTAAATGTTTATGCAAACTGGTGAATACGTTTTCTATTGATATCTTCAACTCCTCACAAGTTCAATTTACGATCGTCCAACATGAGTTTGTGGAGTTTTTTTAATGTTTTTCGGGACAACTGGCGAATTTTGGTAACCTGAGCATTCAGCATCATTTTTCTGTACGGATGCGTTTAAAGACAAAACATCATATTACCTCTTAGTCGGAATAACACACATTACACTATTGCTTTGCTTAAGTAATATTTTTTCCAATCAGAAAGCAATACTTTATCAACACACAAAATTTATTTTTTCCATTTTTTTGTTTAATTTTCAACAGTAGCTTTACTTAAATAACTAATTTGTAAACTAAGAATCAAACTTTTGACATGTGTCATTTGAAGGTTAGTATTTTATGAAATTAATTGGATTTTTTATTGGTGACACCATCTATATGTCAGGCCCAGGACATATTAGGTGATGTGTTACAAGTATTGTCCGGGTACTTAGACTACCCTGTTACTTCTGCCACCCTTTATATAACAAATACCATACAAGATTAGTCCACATATTTAGTATATTTGATTTATTATATAGGCTTTGTCTTTCAGGTGGCCGACTGTGTGTGTTTAATGTCATTGGATAAACCTGGAGCCATTCCTGTGGACACCCATGTTCAGCAAATTGCATGCAGAGACTACCTTCCAAGCCTCAAAGACAAAAAATCTTTGACTCCTAAATGTTATGATGAAATAGGTAAGTGAGCCTAATTTTAATTGTTGACCAACTGAAGAATTTGCAGATGGAAGTTTAGAGATTCAATTTGTCTGTTTAACGGCAACTCAAGTTTTAGGGATTTTAATGTTGAACACGAATTGCAATTTTACTCATGTTGGATACTTCTCTCTGTTTTCTTCATGGTTGGCCATGTGCATTTCACATAGCTGGCTGGGCTGGTTGAGTTTTAAAACCACAAAAGCAAATTTTATTGTTGGACGTTTTTATTATTATACTAGCAGAGCTACCCGGCGTTGCCCAAGGCGATAAAAAAACAAAGTAGTAGAAATTAAAGAGTGTGTGTAACATCTTTATATAAAAACTTCAATTTCTCTTCTTTCTCTAGTCGTCTCTCTTTCCCTGGTCCCTATTATTTCCCTCCCTCCTTCAACCCTCTATTTCCCTTTTTCTCATATGATTCTTCTCTTGTTTAAATGTGTTAAAAACTAATAATAATGTAATTCATTTCCCTCCCGGAGCCGGCTGCTTTAAATGTAATCTTACACTTATTGCTTTGGGACATAAAAAATAGAAGTTAAATAATATGTGTAACATTTTGATGTTAAAACCTCTATCTCCCCCTCTCTATCCCCTTAACCGTCTCTTTATCTTTCTCCCTTTATCTTTTAATAATGTAATGTTAGTAAGGAGATATTCACAGAACTGCCAAAAGTATCGGAAAAATCAGAGTATTAAGACAAAATAATGTTAATAATGATTATTGATCTCGAACAATGCCAAGTAGAAGAAATAGCCCGGTCTATACCTAATTTCTGCCCCCCCCCCCCCCATATTTCAGAATATGATGAAGATAAATGGTCGTACTCTGTGAATTTTACATAAGAATACACTTTTATAGGTTATCTATGTTCTCTAACCTTTTTTAAACAGACCTAAATTTTGTTTTTAAACGTGAGTTATCGTTCTTCCTTAGCTATCTTCTAACAAATAAATTACATTAAAAACCATAATTTTTTATGAACTTGAGGTATTATTTGCAGGACAACACTGAATACTTTTCTTATATAAGATATTATAAAATGTACATGTATTTGTGTACGTTCAGAGTGGCGGGCAGTGGTGGCTTGTGGCGGACCTTGGCGTAGTTATCTTACCCCCCCCCATGTAAATAGAATTGACGGTAAGAAACGTTAAATAAAATCAAAAGTTATTTCAAATTATTACGTAATTAAATTACAATATGACTCAGCAATTTAAAATTACTATAAAATATAATTAAAAATAACTGAAAACGACCCCCCCTGATAAAATATGCCCCATGGACTCCTAAGAGGCGGGTTTATAGATTCGGGAATATGCTCATCAACTTACTCTGTGAATTTTACATAAATATACACTTTTATATTGTATCTATATTCTCTAACATTTTTTTCTATAAGGCACACACACACAAACATACAGATATTCAGTTTTATATAGTAGATTTCCAAGCTTAGAAAATATCATACATTGACTGTGGTATTAATTGTACAAGTTATGTACCCAAACCCTGAACCAGTTTGAAGGGATGATGTTGACATGTTAGTAGCTACACTTAGCATGTCTGGTCAGACCAACATTAAAGTGAAAAGAGAGGCCGAGATCTTCTTGCCATTCTCACATTTACTGTATGGAAAATTGTCTCTGATTTGCTGTAGTAAAAGAAAAAATAGATTAAAGAAACTGTAAAACACAACTCTTGAAATGCGATAGCAAATGACCAAAACACGAACATCATCAACGAAAAAAACAGACAAAAACAACGCTAGTTGTCTGGCTTCCAACAGAATTTTCCTCGGATTACAATGTCGCTCATTTTTATCAAGCTTTCTCGACTGCCTAAGATGCTGAGTACTTTGAATAGTCACGTGCCTTTGACCATCGCTTTTGAAATCTGACAGTCCTAGGTTCACCTTTGTGCACAGTCATTATTTCTTTGTAACGGGGATACGTCCAATGTCAACACATTCTTGCCTAGCTGTTCCCTTAAATAATCAAATTTGGCCTATTTCACCCATGGTCTCCAGTCTTCTCAACGTATAAATAACTCATTAACCCTTCTCTTCAAGTGTTGCATAGCCGTGGCAGTTCACATTTAATACTCGTCATTTTTTAAACATCATAAATCACATAGTTCACATATTGTTTGCATACCTTTAGATTTCTCCCTCGCCGTGTAGAGGGTCGATGTCCCGATGTCGTCTAGTGAACAAACTCTTTCTTCTTTCCTTCCTGCCGTGAACCACGCTGTCCGTTGTTTGCAACAAAAGCTTCCTGACCGACTCACCAAACAACAATCTCTTTAAGTTTCAATTCTTTTTATTACAAGCGTTGTTATTTATTGGCCTGGCGACATTCACTACGTTGAGAGAGAGAGAGCAAATCACTACTTTATCGTAGTTACTTAACAATTATTTTCTTAACCATTCATAGAGGAGGGGAAAGGATATCTCTCGCATGTATTTTCTTAGGGAAATATTTCCCTTATTTGTTGTAGTTTACATGGTAACAATCACGTCTCGTAGGTTCACCTCCAAAACCCAGACTGACGAAACTCGCTTCTCACGAAGAACGAGTGAGGTCACAGATCCCTCTGTTTCCCACGCAAGGGCCCGTGACGTCACAGAGCCTCTCGCAGGTGCACACTGACCCTTGATCTGGGATCTCGTCACACGGTGACCTTGTCACGTCTGTTAGTTCTGACTGTGAGAACAGGCCCTATTCTGCACTCGTCAAACCAACGGCTTCCAACAGATACGTCCATTCCCATAGGGCCATTATCCAACACAAGTGGCCTTTGGGCCTTGATACTCATTAGTATAAAAAGAAACATGCAAAATTAATGAGTGAAAAAATTTCTTACATTATGTCTGCTATATAGAATATTTTAGGACAAACCTTGCAAGATTCGTGGGCCAGTGCATAGTTAAAATAATGAAAGTTTATTTTACTGCCATATAAACAACATCCACAGACTGGTTAAACCACGTTAGGTAAATTTCTATACATTTTCCTAAAGAATTCACAGAAATTACAAAACAATCATTGATTGTATTCTGTATAAATGTAGAATAGAAGGACAAATTTTAATTCTAACATTTAAAACAACTTTATTGGACCATCTTCGTTGTGGTGTAAATAAAAAGGAATGAAAGAAAAGGCTATTAGTAAATGAATAAGTCCGAAGACAAAGGGTTAGAAAGTTCATGAGGTGTTTGATAGGAAATAGAGTAAACTTCATATAATCAGAAAGTCCTTACGTACGCAGATGTCAAAGTCAGGCTGTGTCCACATGTGTATGTTGGTATCTGTGTGTGTGTTACATTAAGTCCACATGTGTGCGACTGTCGCCATGTTGGATTCTTAGGTCTTCTTGTCGAACCCAGGGCCAAACAGCCTGGGGAGTTTTGATTGTGTCACAAGAAAGAAGTTTGGAGGTTGAAAGGAACACCGTAGATGAGTCGACTCGTTGTGCGGTCTCCTGTTCGAAAAAGGAAGAAGGTTGCAAGCGTCATCTTTTATTACTATCAGTACCCATCTCAGTTCATACGTGAGATGGCCCCTGATTGCACAAACCTGAGACACAGTTAAATGCTTGCACTAATCAGGGCCTAGCTTAGAAATCAAGCACAGATTCAAAACATTGCTAACCGCGACTTGTCGCTGCTGTTGTTGTTGTTGTTGTCTGTAGTACTGCTGTTACATAAATATAAAAGAAATTTTTTTTTTTTTTCTTCAGCAACCCATTTCCGAAATCTGTGGGGTGAGTATGCAGGCTGGGCACAAGCAGTAAGTATTTAATTCTAATTTGGAAAATTAATGGGTATATGAACAAAGTTAAAACATAAAACTGCTATTATAATGAAGAATTACTTTGGAGATCCAAGAGAATTAAAGTGGCAAGTATTATCAAAAGAGAGAAATATTTTACGTTGGACCAGAACTAAACAACTGCCATTCTTTGTGAAACAGAAATAAAGTATTTTTTTAACAAGTCACGTGCATTTATTGTCTGATTCTCAGGCCAGTCAGCATTAGCCTGTCTGTCATGATAAACACTTCCGAGGTTTCAATATCAGGAAGTTTATTTTTCATTTCTCATCGTCAGTTGACAAAGTGAGGAAATGTTCTTCCAATGATCAGTGTTTGTGAGTGTCTTATAAGACATTGTCTTCTGTGCAGTAGTGTTCCGGTATCTGATCTATGTAGAGCCACTTGTCAATGATCTGTGAGAATAAATTTCTTCTGAACTGCTGTCATTAATCGTGTGTATCTGTGTTGTAGGAGGATATTTCTGCTTTTGTTCCTGTGTTCTGACTTTGTTTAGTAATCATGTTGAATTGATTCCTAAAAGCGTATATACTGTCTTTGTATTTTCCCATCTCAAAATGCTTAAGCTATTGATTGCAATGTCTTGGCTGTATTTTTAAGTCAAAACAAGATGAGAATGCAGAAGTTCTTTACAAAATGTATTACATTTCTTTACAAATTTGTCCATGTAATTTTTCTTTCAAAATCTCTTCATTTTATTTTTAGGTTCTCTTTGCTGCTGAGTTACGAAAACCCAAAGAAAAGGATTCGGTATGTTTACAAGAGGCTATATATGAATATTCTAATATCATCAGTAGTTTACCAAATGTAACACATGGATATTCTGATATCATCAGTAGTTTACGAAATGTAATACATGGATATTTTTATATCATCAATACTTTACCAAAGGCAATATATGAATATTTTGATATTCCATGTGGCTCCTTGGCCTTTTGGCTAGGAAGAAAGTGTAGTATCTGTTCTAGTGCTACACTTAGTCTTTTCTGTCCTCAGTCAGTTAAGAGAAGTCCTTCTTGACTGAGGCAATTTAAATTTTTGTTCCAATCCAGAGTGCCCTTTTTTGGGGAGTTTGATTTTCCCCACATTTAAAACTGACCATGTATCTAACTTTACCCTTGTGGGGAGGCAAGTAAATAGGAACTGTTAGATAAAACCTAATGGACATGACTCTTTGTTAGCCTGAAGCAGAGTTATGCCCCTTGCTATTGAATCTCTAGCATGGCAGTGAATTGTAGATTTCCGTAGATAGCTGAGATGAACATATGTCTCTCTTCACATGTGATCTTAATTCACTGGTATCAATATATATATATATATATATATATATATAATTATTAATAACAATATATGTATTAGCATATACTGTCAGTGTCCTTTTACTTTGCAGTCTCCTTAAAAGATTCAGCTCGATGATTGTCAATTAGTGACAACACAGCAAATATAAGTCAGGATCATATTATATTCCAATAACCATGTTTTTATTTTTACACATTTCTAACAAAACATAACATTTTTTTTTTAATCTTTGTGAATTTTTCTGATGATTTTGTAATGTTGCAGAGACGATATTAACATAAAAATGTTCTTTGGCACAAGACAAATGAAACGGACCGTAAAAAATATATCTCACAAAAATGTTATGTTTTTTGGAAATGTGAAAAAATAAAAATAAAATAAAAACATAGTCATTGGAATATAATATGAACCTGACATATATATATATATATATATATATATATATATATATATATATATATGTGTGTCTGTTTATTTAGGCAGCATTCTTTCATTTAAGCAAACACTGTTAAACCTAACAGAATTCCATGCTTGATCATACCTTTTTTATATTTTTTTTATTTTTCTGATCATTTTGTTTCAAAATCAAAAACATTAATGTATGTTCCATATGTATCACTAACGTTTTCGATTCTTCGTCGAATCATCTTTAGGTGATGAAAATAAATGAACAAAATAGCTGGAGAAAAAGGAGAGCATTTCAAAAAGCAACTGAGAATGCGAATGTGAAGTCAGTGCGATGTCGAAAGAACAAACAGGTGCAGTTCCAAGAGAAACGTAAACAGTTTAAATTCCGGGGTGCCAGAATTAGCATCACAGGATAAATTGTATTATGTTAACAATTTTAAAATTTTGTTACTGGTTTCATAAGTTATGTTATTTCTTGTAGCTTAGTGAAGCTGGAGAAAAGAAGAGAATTTTAAAAGATAGACGAGAAACAGTGGAACAGTGCAAGACCATTTTTTGGCATCTAATTGACTTCATGTGCGCGTTTCTCGGCTATCTTTTGAAATTCTGTTTCTCCAGCTTTTTTGTTCATTTTCTTTTGTTATCTGAAGATGATTTGACAAAGAATTGAAAACACTTGTGATACATATGGAACATACATTAATTTTTTTTTTATTTTGACACAAAAAAGATAATAGAAAAATTGAAAAAATAACAATAGGTATGATCAAACAGAGACTTCTGTTATGTTTAACAATGTTTGTTTAATATATATATATATATATATATATATATATATATATGTAATTGTAGATGGATTTAAAACATTTAAATCAAGTTTCAGAATGAACGATTAGTATCAGACTTGTTTACACACATTTCAAAGTATTTATTGAAGGTTGGTGTATAATCCACATCAGAATCTTAAAATAAGAAAATGGAGTTATACCCATTTCATAGATGATTTTTTTCTCAAGCAAAAACACATACAGATGAAAAAGTGCTTTATGATAAACATCTCCAGGAGAAAACTCTTATTTTAACATCCAATTTTAAAATGAAAAACAAAAATGATCCAGCTAAATTGCTAGCTTAATACAACGCATATGAAATTATTTAAATTTTATTTTTGTGATCCAAGGGAAATAATTCATGCATTACCAAGATTAAAATTCAAAATTCAAAAGTTATCTTTGAATATATCATATATGAAGTGAGTTATCAAGCTATTTAAACTCAAATAGATTTTTTTAAACAAAGTACCTGTAGCCTCCTTTATTATTATCATTATTATTATTATTATGATTATCATTATTTTCACAAGCATTTTTTATGTTATTGCCTTTGCTTTTGCTTTAGATATTTTAAAATCCAAGTTCATAATTGTAGACTTTTTTTCTTTTATTCAGGAACGGAAAGCAAAGAAAATAAAGAAAGAAATTATAAAAGTTCCAGAGACAAAAGCAAAAATTAAAAGAAAAAAATCAAAATAATGACAGAAACCAAGAAAATGCGTGAAATAAGGATGAAGGTTGCTGACACACAATACAAGGGATACACATGGATCTACAGATTTAGATATCCCAGTTTGACTACAGCACAATACCAAATACTAACGTGCACAAAACTGGACGAAAGAAACAAACATCTGAACACATACATAAACACAAATCCATGCATCATCGTATACGAGTCAGGTAGATATCGCTAGGTGGAAAGCATCGAACACTTTCATATCATAGCCTGGCGCAAAGAACACCCGAGTTCGAATTACATATCTAAACAAATTAAAATCCTACTACGAGAAGAAAAAGGAAAGGATGACATCGACACATTGATATTTACCTCCGACGTTACTTCCTGTATTGACAATAAATTTAAAAAAAAACCTTCGGATTAGAAAATTAGGTGCTGTAATCATAAAAGTCCGAAAAAAAGTTTTTTTTGTCTTTTACTGTTTGAGAGGTAAATAAGGAGCAGGTAACTCTTACTTCGAATTTTAAGCAAGATTTTCGGTGCTTGTATAATAAAAAGCTGAAAAAAATTTTTTTTTGTCTTTTAGTGTTGGAGAGGTAAATAAGGGGCAGATAACTCTTCACAACAGCTCTAACAATATTTTTCTAACACTAAACCCTAATCCTAACTCTAAACCTTTTATGTCTAATCGACGTTCTCCTTGCACAGTAGCCACATGTGCAACGCCAATTAAAGCCATCAGTTTTGATCAATGGAAAATCGTGTTTAAAATTCGTTGTAAGAGTTACCTGCCCCTTATTTACCTCTCAAACAGTAAAAGACAAAAAAGCTTTTTTTCGGACTTTTATTATACAAGCACCGAAAATTATTTAGCAAACAATAGACTAGGAAAAATGTAGTAGCCATAAATAACATTAGCTTTGATGTGAACAAAATGATCGTTGATCTCATAAACAACGAAAATTTAGCCATAAACATAAAAAAAAACAATCTAGTGGACTTAGAAACGTTGACGCAGTAAGAGCAAAAAAGTAAAATTTATTAAAAAAAATCCTAGCCAAATGCCCAGGAAGAGACATTGCTGATATCATGAATTACTACAAAGGGTTTGGAAAAAACGAATTCAATGAGGATTTCCAGTACATTATAGACAATACTCCCAACCTTAATAGACTAATACAAGAAGTAATGACGGAGGTTAATGTGAAAGAAATGTCAGTACCCATTTGGCGACAGATCAAAAACAAAAGCGAATACTGGCGTCAAATAAGGGAAACATGTATCGAACGGTAAAAGTTAGCTGCTCGATCTACGAGGTGTGATGCAAGTACCACGGATTAAAAGCAGAAGAATTTGCTATTGATTTATTCGATGTTTGTCACCAAACTTTACCAAAAGTAAATTGTTTACACAGCCAAGGACTTGCCAATGCAGGTAACACTTACATCCTTTCTAGCATCAAGGAAGAGGTCGTAAACTTTGGAAGTATCCGTTGCCAAGACCAGAACGCATTCACTTTCAAAAGATGTGTCAACAAATGCTTGATCTTCACAAACGAGTTATCCTTCTATTAACACAACGTCGATCAGACCAAATGTTTGCTAGAAGGTTCGGCAAATATGATGAACGTAAAAAAACCAAAGTGAGTGGTTGATGCGACGGACACCATGTCTGAGTACATCCTTCTTCCGCTGCATCTTGTCGAACTGTGTAATCGTAATGGTAAACTCTAGAATCTATACAAAATTTAAAACTGGACCATGATGATATATTGTTATTGTTCTGTCAACCATGACCGGGTAGAAATCTTAAGTAAGTTTTATTTTATTTTAGCTAGTATCGCCTGTAGTGAGGATTCAACCTTCAACCTTCAGAATAGATTGTTACTTAACAACTTTATCGGTTGCATCACATGTCCATGTGATTGAAACACGAGAATAACATCCAAAATGAGAACATAATAATACAAAGTACTCACATTTATTTTATTTTTATACATCTTAAGATCAGTAAAAGAAAAATTTACGACTTAAAAGAAAGAAATTATTTACTTTATTATTGTTTGATGCAAATTTTTACTTTCTTGGTTAATTGGGAAAATTTTTTCAAAATAACAAACTGCAAAAAGACAGTATTTGACAGAATTAGTGACATGAGGTTGTGGTGGGAGAGATACAATTCAGATGAACGCCAAAAAGAGACTGGTTTGAATAAGCACCCTTTTTCTTTCTCTGATTCATTTGGATATGCTCTCTTCTTCACTTCCAAAAACAAAAAGAGTTTTATTGTGTTGTCGATAAATCAGAACTTTCGACCAATGAGAATGAACCCTGCCTGATTTAAACCCGAAATATAACAAAATGACGCAAACTTACAGACCCCTATAAGAACGAGTAAATAAACAACCAAAAGCAGCGATCCAACCCAGTGAACCTACAAGGGACCCAAAAAAACGTATGCTCAAAGCCCCCTTTCCCCACACGCATATGGTCGGGAGAGACGACAAGAAAGGAACACTTCAAAACTCTGTACAAGCTCCATCATCTTGCGCACATCTACACGCACTCACAGAACAAGTTAAACTGACACACATACACAGTGCTACACTGCCTAATATTTACATACGCATATTTACGCTAACAAATATAGACACACACATCTTTAGGCCTCGTGTCTTCTTATTCACTCAACATTTTGTACGAAAACATGAGTTTGGGTAAATTTTCCCCAAATGAACATTTACTGATTAAGAATGACTTTTCTATTCATGTAAACTTATAGTTATATAAATGTTTTGTTATTTAATCACGTTTGCCTTGATTTTTCATTGACAAAACTCTGTTCATGCTAGCTAGTGTCTAATCTACTCTCTCAAACCTTTATTTCATTTCCATTTATATTGTATATGCATGCACGCCCGTATATATCCCCATTTCCTTCATCTTCCTTCCCCCGTCATAAGGTATTGCTGTTATAGAACTGAAAATAGATCTAAGTATCTGTTGCAAGAAAGTAATATATACACATAAATTAAAAAGAGTTCTGACTCTATCAGCTCGAAGATAAAACACAATAGACAGAAATGGGGTTGGGCTAAATCGACCAGAAAGCCATGTAGACACATGCACAGAAAACTTACAATATATAAAAAAAAAAAATGAACTTTCCCAAATTTATACCTTCCATCAACCGTGCACGATTTAAGTTGAAATTTAAAAGAGACATTTACTCCGTTAAGTCCACACAACATCGGACGTCACTTCTAAAAGACCAGGAAGAATTCTTACAAAAAAAAAAGAAGGTTAATACCTTTTATTTGTTTAAATCTCTGATGAAGCTTGTGATACCTAGCAAAATTATTAGAAAAAAAGTCAGGATGAAAAAAAACCAGTATTTTGATTTTAATAAAAAATATCTGCATCTAACACATGGTTTTTGAAGGCATTTTGCCTCTTTCTTTAAGTTTTATATACATATTAATATTTAAAAATCGTATTCTAACCAAACGGTATTCAACAACAAAAAAATGCCTCACCAGCAACTGGAGAATGATACAAGGTAGACCGGTAGAATGTCATGGTTTCCTTTAACCAATCCAGTATTGAAACCCTCACGCTCAAAATATTATCAATAGAAGAGTCACCTCTTATCAAGGCCAAAGGCCACTACATGAAAAAAGGTTAATAAGATGTAATGATTGTCAATTAAATATTGAGAATGATTGATTGAATGGACCGAGTTCAAATACTTGTTGGGTCTGTCGCCATTGAAGACGATCATGTTGTAATATGCAGGGAAGCAGTATTTTTTGTTTTTATGTTACTTTGTGAGTTAATTAGAATTAACGGCTAATTAGAACAATTACATTTTTTTCAAATAAACTGAGTAATATTTTAGCATGTATTTTTTGTGATTGATATAGACAGGAAAAAGCTGTAGGGAAACAAACATTGATTAACTAAGATTTAGTAGTATTTCTCTTTTGCTAAATGGGTTAAAAGACACTGAAGGATTAGGGTTAATATGAGATGGCATGATTGTCATGAAGAACTTTATGAAAGGATTGATAGAATGGACCGAATCTGAATACTTGTGAAGGCGGTTCATGATAAGAATCTCTTAGCATTGAATTTAAAGACAACCATGTTTTAATCTGCAGGGAAGCAGTCCTGTGGTAATGTGTACCACAGATGGGAAGCCCTTGCGAAAAAGCTAAGTTTGTCGAAATTCTGCTTGACGCTAAGTACATGGATGGAGGAAAGGAGAGTTTTGTTTACTATGTGTATTTTATCAAAGAATTCAAGTACAACTATAACAAAATACATTTTGTAGTTAGCTTTGTTTTCTTAACGACAGAGCAAACCTTTTGCGGCTATTGAATGCTGAAAACTGATTCATTGTAAATGATTATTTGTACACAATTTACTGATTAACCCATAGCTGAATAGGGGTGTTGATACATTTTTTCAATATTATTATAATGCAATATATCCAATTTAATTTGAACTTGTCCTAACTATTTCCATAATCTGCATCAATATCCATTGGACCATTCAATATATAATGCTAGTAAGACACCATAAGAATTGACTATTACTGAAATTCGCAGTAGAGAAAGACAAAAACAGTGCAACATCAACAGAGACGAGCTGATAGCCAGGATAAAACTAGTGTTCCAGCGTATCTCGAAGGACACTGTAAAGGCTGCATGGTTCAGGTCGTGCCTGAAGGGCCTGGTGAAGGCTGAGGCTGGGTTCTTTGAGTGCACTGTTTTCGGTAAAAGTTTTTTCTATTCTATAATTATCCGTCCAGATATAACGTTATTTTTTGTTTGTTTTTTCCCCAAAAGTGTCAAATTTGTCTCAAACACCTTGTATTTATAAAAATATGCTTAAGACTAAGGGAGATAATTCAATATATATTCCAAGAAATTATCATCAACCATAATAATATGCATTGTCTTTCTGTTTCAATTCATTAATATGTATAAAACTAAGGGAGGTAATCCGTATATGTTCCAGTGAAGTCAATCATGTGCTCTGTCTCTGTTTCAATATCGCTTTCTATATATAAAGTTAGGTATTTGTATATGTTTATATATATATATTTCTATGTGTAGGGTTCAGTCCTAAACTAACGAAGCTATCATTATGAATTATGGAATATATAGTCTAGGTAACACGGTGAGTATGATGAGCACATTATTTTTTTGTAGACTTTACAATTTAGTGGGTGTGCCTTTCCCCAAATCTTTTAAAATAAGTGAGGTACAAAAACTTTAATAGAGAAAACAATTGCTGAACGTCAAATTTTGATTTGTATTATGTAATAAAAGTGCATCAATAATATGTGCAGAATAAACTCCTGAACTTATCATTATGAATTATGGGATACGTATTTTAGGCAACACAGTGAGTAACATTGACACATTATTATCTTTTTGTAAGCTTTACTATTTACAGGTGTGCCCCCAAAACAGAACTCTACTTAATATTATTTCCTACAAAGCATGTAGATAGATTATAAAGACAACAAATAATGATGCTGTTGTTGTGGTGGAACTCTCTTTGCAAATATATTATTCACTGCAGATTAGTTTAATTTAGATTTGCTATCTTCACACTGACTGCTGGTGTTTGCAAATACATCCCTCACTGAGTATACCACCTACATTTCATTTCCTTCCACCTAAAGTAGAATAAATAGTTGGAGGGGTTGTGACTTTTAGTATATCTATAAACATGTGCAAAAAACTAAGGGAGGTAATTTAGTATATATTTCAACAAATGTAAGCATCAGAATATGAGAATATTAGTATTGTGAATTTAATTATAAAAGTTGTAGGTAATTACATATGTAATTTGCAGTGACAAAATACATTTGGATGTGTGTCTGTTTGCCGAGTGGCATCATACAAATTATCAACAGCAGCTAATTTGAAGTATTAATGTACCATAGTTAGCCCCATTTATTTGCTGGGGCCCACGTTATATAAGATGGAATAGAAAAACACTTGTTTTTCTGTTGGAGAATTTCCCTCACATGTCTTGTTTCCCTCACAGGTTGGCGTACCAGTGAAGACTCGAAAAACCACAAAAGGAAGTTTTATTTTTCTCACAATCTTCCATGCATCGTGGAAGGTTAGGAGCCCTCCCTAACTCCCTCCCTCCCTCCCTCCCCAGTGAAAGACAATTCCAAAGACACGTCTTTACTGTTCAGTCAAAAATTTCGCTCTGACATATTTTTTATTTGTTAGCTATTCAATTGTTTTTATTTTTGTGTCTATTCAATTTGTTTCTCTGCATAGAAATCACTTTTGTTTACTTTCCAAATCTCAGAATATTGAGTTCGCATTCCATAAACGCATTCTTCTTCAAATTCCAGAAGTTGAACTGGCACATTTTTCATCACTATTAGTATCAGCCGCCTTAATGACAAAAAAAGATTCTGCTTTGCCAGTGTTTGCACTGATATTTATATAAGATCCTAGAATTACGTCAGTAATTTAATTTTTCATACATAAATTACTATTATCATTTCTGGTTACCTAAGAAAAAACCCCACACACCATTGACTTTTATTATAGTGGAAGATCTCTTTCCAAATTCATTTCAATTGGCAGGAATTGTCTGACTTGCACTTTGCTTTCCAATGTAAGTCTTTCTAATGGTTTCTTTTTATTATTTCAATAATTTTTGTCATTTTTATGGAGGTTGTACACTAGTACACAAATAATTAACAATCATTTGTAAATACGGAAAACACATCACCGCAAATATACAGGTAGAAGGTGGGAGATCAGATTGGCCAAAACATAGTCGAAAAATCAATCGCTACTGTTAAAATAATTACAACTCATGCTAAAAATGCAAATAAAATTGGATTTTATTTACATATTTTCATTTTTCAAAGTTTGACTCTAATAACTTCATAGTCAAGCCTGAGGTGGGGGTGTAGTGGATACCGGTGGGGACTCCTCGGCATGCTATGTTTGAGTTCTGGTGGTTCTTGATGAGGATCTGGACAACCTTGATGTGGACCCTCTAGTGAATACCTGACTATATGAGGGAAACCAATGTAAACAAAACAGAAGTAAATCAATCATAACTAGTTGGTTCATATACAGTATAACCACGTTTACACATTAGTTCTTTTTAGACCACCAAAGTTAAGCTACGTTGAGTCTGATCAGTATCAGATGGGCGACGATTTGGGAATATCAAGTGCTGTATGTGAGAGGGTGGTGACATCTCCCTACAAAAAAAAACCCGGCAAAAACTAACGTTAAAAATCTCGCCTAAGCAGGATACACATGCAGTTGAAGACTGCTTGTTAATTTGATATTCTCTAAAAATTTTCTCCTTTGTAGGAAGCCGGCTCAACCCTTCCATGGTATATAGCACACAGGGACAAGGAGGGTCCTATGGTCAACGTTATCGAAGATTCCCTTTTTAGAGTCAAGCATGTTAAAGCAGCTGTTATGGGCACATGGGTTTACCGGATGGTGTAAGTCAGAAAAGCTAGAGTTCATAACATCGAATGTCACTTGCTTGAAAACGAACTTCTTCTAATATCATTACAGCAAAAGACTTTTATTTCCCTAAAAACGTTTCCTAAATTAATCGGCCAGTCGAATGCAAAAAAAATAAATACTTTTTTACATTAATCAGATTAAAAAAAATATCTATTTATATAAAGTTGGGTGTGTTTATATATTTATGTAGAGAGGATTCACTGTTAAACTAATTAATCGATCATCATGAATTTTGGAACACAGCTGCTAGGCGTATAGGTGGGTAATGTGGGTTATATTTAGTTTAATTTATTTTATGCAAAGGAGGCAAAGAAGGGACTGAAGCTCTTGTAATAATTAAGATACCTCCCATTTTTATGAACTTTTAACAATATGTATTAGACATCAATTAATAAATATTCTTTAAATTTAAAGTTTTTTGGGGGACATAATATCAGCACAATCTCCAATTTGAAAATTCAAATATTTCAGATTTGCTTTTAATTTCTTCTATAGTTATTATGTACCAATTAAACAAGATTCCCTGAATTTCAATTTCTTCTTATACATCTTAAGCTTTGTATTTTAGACATTTTTTTTAGTATCAAAATCATGTAATGAATTTTGATCAAAATTGGAATAAGGATTCTAGACATTGGGGTTACATCCGCGACAATCAGTCCGACCGTGATTTTGTTGCTATCAGGCTGAGGTATGGTCCTGTTCAGTCTCAAGAGGTCCCCCCAGGCTTTACCTTTCCTTGGAGAACGGGTTAGTGTATTGCTAATCGCCTGAGACGGTACTACCAGGGAATGTTGACAGGGCAGCTCAGGCATTTTTTATAAGCCAGATTGCACTAATCCTATGCACTTGCTTTTTAACTTGACACCTGACCATGTGTCTAACCTCCTGGAGAGGTCAATAAAATAAGTATTATTAGAATTATATGTTGATTTTATCTTCGTAAGGAGACATAAATATGATGCAAAACTGCTGTTTGAGGAATTAATTTTACCCATCCTGATGCGGTTATTTTTCTTGTTTTATATAATTTTAAATTACATCGGTTAATTCAATTGTTGTAAATAGATTTTTATTTGTTTTACAAGAGCAACTATATCAAAGAAGATTGATTCAAAACGCATTTCTAAGATATAAAGTAAAGCAGTCTGTTTCTTTGATCTTTGTGATTAATAGTTTTCTTTCTACAAGATCAATGTTTCAGTCTGTTTTGCCAGTTTATTTTGTGGAACATTAGGCCATGTTTTTAAAATAAATTTTATTTCGATTTAATTTTCTTTGACAAAATAATTTATCTGTCTTGACATTCTATTACATATAAAGAGGAAGTAGGAGTTATTTCTTCTACTACCAAATATGTATTCTCCCCAACAAATATGTATTCTCTCTTCAGACACCTGGAAGATTTTTCAAATGGACACCATCTTTGTTTTCATCAGCAAATGTACATACTAATAATGCTATATTTTTTCATTTATTATGAATAAATAATATTTAAATAATATAATAATTTTATTAATATAGAAACAGAGGTGAACAAAAGGGGGAAATCTCTGGAAGCTTTGAAAATTCTCTGCTGCATCTGGTGAAATCACACGTCTGATATAACCGGTGTCAAAAAATTACAGATTACAATAAGTATTTGAAAGTAATTTCTGGCAAGAATTAAAGTTTATGAGCAAAAGTAAAGTTTTATGAGAATGTTTTTTTTACTTCTTCACGCAGTGAATTGTTGTTTCTTACCATTAATTGAATACATATGCAGTGACTCCTGCGAATGTAGAAACACAACTAGATCTATAAACAGTGAGTTTATATGTAGTTTTTTTGTATACCTTAAAAAAAACAACACTTTTATATCACATTAGGGTTATTCAAAGATGAAATACTAAAGACCCTGGAAGATTTTAATTTTGGGTTTATATTTTGTGTAGAGTTTAGGAAAATCAAGCATTTTTTAACCATTTCAGCAATTTATCGAAAAAATAAATAGTAAAAAACACTAGAAAATGTGTTTTAATTTTATTATATATCTATATCTAGAGAATACTTATTTTTAAAAAAAGTATTCACTTTCTGCGAATATAGATAAACAAAGCGATTATTTTTAATTATTGGAGAGAGAGAGAAAGAGAGAGAGAGAGTGTGTGTGAAGCATTTTTAGAAACAATGAGGGTCAGTTAATGAAAAAAATATACAGAAAGATCTAATTATTACAATGAATAAGGAATTACTTTACGAAGCAGTGATAAAAAAATTATAAAAAGATAGAATTTCTATGAGCCCAAATTCTAGTATATATTAAATATTAAATTGTTTTTGATGCCAATACATAGTTAATAAATTGTTTTGGACTATTAAAATAATTTCCGACACTATTGATAATGTTTACCCATTCATTTATTTTCTCTCACTTATGTTTGAATTCATGTTTTGAAACATGACATGAATCATAAATCTATTCCACAATATTTTTATTATGTTTAACAGAAATTATGACCAACGGAAATATTGTGACTGACGGACAGACATATAAGAAGTATTTTTTAAGTGTATATTTTATTAAAAGCCTTCTTTAAGGTATATAGAATAAATTACATTCACTGCTGGTAAAATGTAAAGAAAAAATCCCTTGATTTCAGGATTTAAAAAAGAATAAAGAAATATAAGTATATAAGTAAAATATGTAATTGTAATAGTAACAATGATTTATTTCAACCATAAAATATTAAAGTAGGTAAACATTAAAGAAAACCCGGTTTAAACACTTCACTTAATATCTATTTTGTTTTCTTTTCCAACTCTCACCTAAAAAATAAGATTTAAAAAAAATGTTTTTTATCATATTTGTCAACATTATGGACACTGATTTCTTTAAATGGAAGAAAAGTACATAAAGAATAACGAAAAAAAAGATGAATTTATTTAAAAGATGATTTTGTTTGTCTTATGTCTGTTTTACATTTAAATGACCCTAAAGCCTCGGTCACACGAGGTGACTTCACTCACGGCTACTGCACTAGTGGTGAGTAGTAGCAGCCTAGTCGCATTGCGTGACTGGTTAATCGCGAGTAGCACATCCAACTTGCGACTAGTTTACTCACCACGACTAAAGTTTAACATGTTCAACTTTAGTCACAAGTAGCGCATGATTTCATGATCACGTGACCTGTTATCATGCAATTTCATGATCACGTGACCTGGTATCGCGAGATTTTAGGATCACGTGAACTGGTATCGCACAATTTTATGATTTTTGAAGACTTAATAGTGGCGGCTACGAATCAATATTCGCTTCATATAACCTCAAAGTCATGCAGTTTATTGCCATGACAGAAAAATAAAGTTTGAAGTGGTCAGCTAATGAAATCAGTAAATTTCTGGATATTTATAGAAACTACGAAGGTTTGTGGGATACAAACAATATACAATATATGGAGAAAAAGCGAGGGAGTACAATTTTAAATATTTAATGAAGGCTGGTTTTGAGATTCCTGATTAAGATAATTTGAAAAAGAAAATAAAGAACTTGCAGGATGCATATATGAATGAAATTAATAAAGTGAAGAAACCTATGAAAAGTGGAACAGGAACCGACGAAGTTTATAAACCAAAGCTTGTTAGGTTTGAAAAAAAATCTGGTACTTGATCCGTGCCATGTCTGCGCTGTAAACAAAGGCACGGAACTGCTAGACAGGTAGCCGTTTCACGTGACCAGCTCAGTCGCTGCAATGGGTATTTGTTGCTACAATTAGCGAGGAGCGAAGTCGCTTCGTGTGACCAAGGCTTAAGAAAGCCATTGGTCATGAATAAGAAAAGACCGCTTGCTACTGCTGCTTCTTCTTCTTCTTCTTCTTCTTCTTCTGTTTAATGTCTGTTTTACATGCTGGCATTTGTTGGAAGACTTTTAGAAAGTGACCTCTAAACTAACCTACCTCTGGCCAGGTCCCCATTTATCCCTCTTTCTTTCAAATACATCTTTATCATTTCCTCCCAGGTTTTCATTGGTCTTCCTTTGCCAACCGACCTTGAAATTTCAACTGTTCAACATCTACTAACTCTCGTCCATTCTTTGAATGTAACCAAATCAAGTCTCCAGTTGTGCATGCTGTTCAGATTTAATCTTTCTCTAAAGTCAGCTGCTGGTTAGTAATGGCAGAAGTTCCTTGAACTTACTCTATCAACTTCTAACTCTCACGGTCACATTAGCACCTGCTCCTCTGTGCTTCAATAGTATCAACAAAATATCAAAACTTTTGAACAATCTCAATAGCCTCAACATCCAAATATACTTTCTCCACATCTGAGTTCTCATCCACCTCCATTGTCTTACACTTCTTGTGCACAAATTGGTTATCATCTCTCAACTTACCAGTAATTTCACTGCACTTCTTACAAGTACCACAAACATTGAATTTCTCCCTACTCCCATTCCACAAACTCAGCAGGAGAATTTTCCTCTTGCTTGTTCTTTCCAACACTACAAGCACTGATCATCACTTTAGTCTTGCTAATATTCAATCTCGAACTACCTTGTGTCTTCATGAGTAGGTCCCTATTTACTGGTCTCCTCACGAGGGGAAAGTTAGACATAAGGTCGGTTTATAATATAGGCGATATCGAGCTCAATTGAAACAAAAATAAAGATTGCCCCAGTCGAAAGAAAATGATCCTCCTCTAACCGAAGATAAAGCAGATACTATGCTTTGATCTCAGTTCAAAATTAGTAAAGTTTGCTCTTTAAACCGTACATAAATATTTTTTTAAATCTCTTATATTAATAAAACTATCAGTCAAGAATTCGTGTGCGTGTGTTTGTTGTCTAAACATAATTTTAATAAATACACATGGAATTATATTTATCTACTATTAATGAAATAATTTTCAATAATTATTTCATGAAATTTTCAATAATTATTTCATGAAAAATAAAATAAGGGAAAACTAAAACGATTTTTAAAATTCTATTTAAAAAACTATTTTAAACATGACTATATATTGAATTATTATTTATCTAAGCCAACAATCTAGCAATTCTAGTGATACATAGATTACTTATACAGAGGGTAGGACAAAGAATTGTTATGACATGTAAAGATTGTCTAGAATGTAATAGTGTTTATTAAGTCCCAGATTTAAAATGAGAATTGCACAGGTGATAGTCATATATAAAACTATGTTTCAAAACATTATTGGATACAGTGAATCGACTATCGGATTGACATCCTCTATTTTATCAACAAACGGCGTGGGCAGAACAACAGAAACCAACCCGAATTCACTTCAACAACAAAAGCTCAAATTGGTGCCATAAAAACCAGCTCTCAGGATCAGTCGCAAAAAAAGGCGCAAAAAAAACAAAAATGTTGATCACGTAAGTTGTTTACAACTACATCGGGCAAACCACTGGTCAAGCATATAAAAAGCCAAACTTTCTCTTTCCTCTTTTTCTCTCTGCCTCTCGGACGCTTAACAGAGAAGAGAAGTTCGGCTACTCCTTGCCCTTGGGCGAGGGATGCCAGCACGTCGGCTGACGACTAAACACACACACAAACACACAGATGCCTACACTTCTATCATTCTTCAACGCATGCAACCTCACAGTGCTGGCAAATACACACACACATACAAATGCCTAAACGACTTATCAACTCACGTGCACATACATACATACATAAATACCAAGGTCTTATGTACGACATGAAAAGAAACTGGAATCTTAGGAAAATCTCCATCATACCAGTAATTATAGGAGCAACAGGACTAATGAAGAAGAATTTCAAGAACTATCTGGCGAGTATACCCGGTGAACCGAGTGCAAGAGAAATACAAACAACTGCACTTAAAGGGACGGTTAGAATCTTAAAACGATCTCTAGGCTGGAGTGGCTGAAATAGCCGGTGAATGTCTGGCATCCGGTAGGATGCCCCATCTCCAGCAAAAACAGAAAGATAAGAAAAGAAAAAGACATACACACTCATAAATCACAGGCATAAACATTTATCTCTTCTCTAACTGAACATTGAAATGAACAATTAATGCTTTGTATTTTGTACATATATACAAATTTTGTGTTACTTTTAAACTACGTTTTATTCTTCCTTCAACTATATGCAAGCCATATATTTTATTCAACCATTTTATTTTTTTCTGTTTTCACTGTTTAAGCATTTCATAAATATATAACACAATTTCATTTTCCCCACGTGGTCCGCACGTCTCTACAAAATGGAGTCTTTAACAATCTAAATGTAAGCGTGGATCTTAACATATTCTCGAAGACACTATATCTTACTAAGCTAAGGTGTGCACTCCCACACGACTATTCTAATTCACTACACCAGAAACACCCTGTGAGGGTGGCAAAAATAATCTAAGTACAATTATGGGTGATATAGCCAGTAAATAATATTTAATTTAAGTAAAGTTTTTAAAAAAATAAACAAATATCTGCTAAAATAAAATCTAAATAAGAGACTTTGTTTTTGGGTTATAAAATAAAATGTCAATGGTTTTCTAAATAAAAATTAAACTGGTAATAGTAATTGATAAGACTGGTCTGCGTTTGAGAAACTTTTTGTAATGGTCATGGTTTTTCAACTGACTACAGATAAATTTTGCATGCCAGAATCCGTGGTCAGCCTAGAGATGACCAAACAGTTTAAGGTAGCGCTGGAGGCATTGTGGCCACTGATCTTTAGGACTCCTCCACCAAAAGAACAACGCACAGAATATATCTTCCATAGCAAATTTATTTTATTAACTGCTTTAAAATGCTAGAATGGCCCAAATATGGGGTTCATTTACGTTGAATTTACATGTGAAACTTAGCCCTTACTCTAAATTCTAAAAGAATTGAATCTTTTCTTCCTGCCAAGTTTTTCAGGGTGTTCACAAGTAATCGCCTCAAAAAGCGTAATCGCCTAAAACAAGTAGAATCTCATTTTTGTTTAGGGGGGATTTAGCTGAAGATTTTTATGTACAATAATAATAATAATAATAATAATAATAATAATAATAATAATAAGTTTTTCTATAGTAAAAGAAAATATAAGTTTAGATATGAAACAAAAAATAATAATAACATATTAGTAATTAATTTTTCATTTATAAAACACATTCTAAATTTCTTTCAACTAGTTCTAAAAAGAATATGCACTTACATTTTTATGTTGGTAAGTAAATTCTCACTGTCTTTCACGTCGTCTGAAATCAGTGTATTTATGTCTTGTTAGTGGAAGGGGAAAAAACTGAACTGCCAAACGGTTTCAATAATATTAATAACCAAGAATTATTTTTGTTATTAGTCTGATTGTATTGCTTTCTATCTCCAACCCCATCTACCTTTTATATATTTAGAATTTATTTTACAAATGTAACAGACACGGAAATTCAAAATCAAAGAAGAACTGACTAGAAAGTGTGGACTCGCGTAGAGCCGTGAAAATCTTTAAATTTATTAATTAATTTATACCTAATTGAACCAAGCCTTTGAAAATGTTTAAGTTGGTTTTTTTTCACATATTTTAGCCACCTCTTGTCAGGTTAGCCAATGCAGAAGAACTGGACAAAAACTCATCGGACAAAAGCCTACATTTCATTTTTTTTTACACAAGTAAAATAAATTAACATTGTATTTTTGATGTTATTATGATGCACAGATTGTTATTTTACTGGTAGTTTAAACCCAATAAATATTTATCATTGTATCATTAGTACCAGTAATGGAAAATTGAGTTTGATTTAAAAAAAAAAAGCATTTTTGGAATCGGAAATTAGGTTCAAATTCTTCCGATTCTTATACTTCAAAAAGTTCTGATTTTTCCGATTCCTGATTCCGATTAATCGTCCAACACTAATATATATATATATATATATATATATATATATATATATATATATATATATATATATATATATATATATATATATATATATATATATATATATATATTTCTTGGAAGTTTTTAACCATTAAAACTATATGGAGAAAAAGTAAAAAAACTCTTTTAGTCCTTCGGTGGAAAATTACTTTTATTGTAAGTCAATTTACTTATTACAGTAACTATATTAGTTTGTTTCCAAGAATTTACGCTAGTCTTAACATTATTTAAAGGGATCATCAGTTGTTTACCATGAAAAACAAAACAGTATTTTATCTCATGGCTTATCAGCAGAGTTGATCAGACTCCACTTCTCTTAAAAACAAGAACGAACACGTTCCGTATATTAAATCTAAGTTTTGTTCCAGATTAATTTTTTGCTAACTTATTTTGTTATTGAAAATTTCCTATTTACCTGTGTTGTAGTCTGTGTCTATGAAAATGTATCCGTTATTTACAAAAATTTGCTATATTTTATAGTGTTCGGACGAATCTGTTACACTACTTATTTGGTTATTTATAGTTTTATGTATTTATATTATTATATTATATTTAGTTTCATATTAAAACTATTCAAAAATTAAAATATATATATATATACATGTATTTAAAAAAACACTATATGTGTTATATACTACTGAATTTCTTAGATAGTTTTGGATTTGCTCTATCAAAGTACTTTGATTAATTTGTTATGTGACTTAAAGGCGTCAGGATGACGAGTAATTGCCTTATTTAATTGTCTAAATGTTTTATTTTGATCGCCACCTTTTTCAATCATTCTTATAATTAAGGCAGAACTTGGGGGTATAAAATCTATTAGTTTTTAGGTAACATGAGCAATTCTCAGAAATTCCCGTCGAAAATATATACAGGGCAGGTACTATTTGTATTCGGCATGCGGACGATATGAAAAAAGAAGGAATTTCTTTTATCCAACATTTAATAGAAAACTATTTTATCTTCAATTTTTATATCCAAATCAAGAAATGTAGCTTGTGTTCACAGTTTAATTTTAACTCCTTAGGATATATCAAATGTTTTGTATTTTCAAACTCTTCGTTATCATTAATGCATACAAGGTCGTCAATAAATCACCTGCAACCATGATAACTATACGCTCTAGATATATCATTTCTTGTATTAATGATGACATATATATATATATATATATATATATATATATATATATATATATATATATATACATACCCACGCCAATAATACAATAATTTACAGCACTCTAAATAAACCAGGAATTCTAACAATACAAAGTACATCACAAACTATAAAATTATATTAAAAACAACAAAACATTTTCGAAACCTCACCACATATAATGGAGATATATATACCGTCTCATGCAATAATTTCCATCAGATATACGTTGGTGAAACACAACGGGAACTAAAGAAAAGTCTTGGTGAACATAAAAGAACAATTCCCTAAATGCACTATTCTCTCATGCATTGCAACATGGTCATTCTGTTAACTTTAAACAAGCTAGACTCATTAAATTAATTTAACATAAATCTGGGCGAAGACTTCTTGAATCAGCACTTATAAACTCTAACATAATTAAACAACGTAACGGCTTCTACAATTTATTTCCTTTAATCAGCAAACTTATACTAATCGAACAGAACTCGAATTTAGATCCAGGTTAGCTTCTTTATTCCCAACAAAACTTTGTACATAATATCGATATTAAAAGAAAAACAAACAAAACAACAAAACAAACAACAAAACAAAAAAAAAACACTTATTCCATTTCATAAACGTATCATACATTTTAAATTCTAAATGCTATGTTTCGTTCGAAAAAAGGAACAACATCATTCTATTCACGTCATAATCGCACCATATTTTTTGAATTCTAACGACTATGTTATATTTGAAACACAATAAAAATACATTCTTTTCACATTACAAACGCAAAAAATATTTTAAAATATTGTATTTGTATGTTATTTCTTCAAAATCAATCATCTTGAGAAAGTCTTGAAATAAAGACGAAAACTGGATAAATATATAAATAATTTTGGTTTTTCCTTTTTCATATGTATGTATATATATATATATATATATATATATATATATATATATATATATATATTATATATATATATATATATATTCCTTTGAATTCACACATTGGTATAGAAGCCTAGAGTCCAACAATATAATACAAACATAAGTTAGTAAACGGTCATAATTTGTTTCAGAAACATTTTTATTTAAACAATTGTTTCTGCCCATTTTAAAACATGCATTCTCTTGATAACAAAATTCAAAATATTTTAAAAAAGAAAAAGGCTTCATCAGTAAATCTTTTACCATCACAATTAAGCCAAAAACCCAAACACAACCATTAACATTCAAAATTCTTATTGGTCTGCAAAAAAGAAAGAAAAAAGGACAAATAAGCTAAATATTTTTTTTTAGTTATATCATTTAGATTATTCGGACTACTGTTCTCATCTTGGATGTTATTCGCACAGCATTTCGGCCGATCTATCTTCCGACCTTCTTCAGGTGCATCTTGTTGAACTCGTGAATCTATCAGAAATTTCAAACTGAATCTTTCATTTAACCCACGGGGGTAGATTGCTCTCGTTCCGTCAGCCATGACCGGGAAGAAATCATAAGTAATTATAAATTATATTCTTAGTATTACCCATACTGAGGATTGAACCTTCAACCTCCCGAAGACTGTCACTGAAAACTGATTATCATTTAGTACTTTATCCATTGCTTCACGGGTCCATGTAAATGTACAGATTCCCGAGTTCAACAAGACGTACTTGAAGAAGGTCAGAAGTTACATCCACCGAAATGTTGTGAGAATACCATCCAAGATGTGAATAGTAGTTCAAATAATTCAAATAATACAAATTATCAACCCTCATCTAAAAAAATTTCTTTATTTATGCAATAGATTAATTCGTTCATTTAATTCAATTCTTCATTTGGCATGTCAAATAGCAGCAAAAGTCATAAATGAGTATCGGTAATGGCCTCCATTTCGGCACTTTGTTGGTCTTTAATTTTTTTCCACCGTTTTTGGTCATGTATGTGAGCGATGAGGGCAAGCAGCGTGAGGGCGCTAGCAATAAAGGTCAATGCCATCTGAGTGACGAATATATAATTCTTCAGATTTGTATTATCATACAAAGAACAGGAACCTCGTCCGGTGGACGAGGCATTCCAAACGATACAGGCGTTGTCAAAGAGCAATCCAAAAACCAGCGGCCCCATCATCCAACCTTAAGGAATAGAAAACAATGAACAATAATAGCAATAATAATAAAAATACACACTACTACTACTACTACTACTACTACTACTACTACTACTAATAATAATAATAATAATAAGAAGAAGAAGTCGGACCCATTTGGGCATTACCTGGGAAAAATTGAGTAATCCCAGAAATGCCACTAAGATAACGCCCCTTTTCCATTAACAACTACAAGAAACATTTTCAACCACCGATTACCATGGATAATAACACTTTACCCGAGAGTCCAACGTTCAAACTCCTCGGCCTAACATTCACGGGTGACATGAGTTGGAACAAATAAATAGAAGACACTGCTAAGGCTGCTGCAAGCAAACTGGGTTCCTTCTATCGTGCTAGAAAACATTTCTCACCTGCCAGTATCCTATATCTCTACAAAGCCACCATCCGCTCTTGCATGGTGTATTGTTGTCACATCTTGGCTGGTGCACCATCCACTCGCCTCTCCCTCTTAGACAGGGTCAAAAAATAAGTCGCTAATCTAATAGGTCCCTAACTATCAAACAAGCTCCAGCCTTTGTCCCATCATGTTGCCTCCCTGTGCTTATTTTACAAGTACTTCAATCGAATGTGCTCCGATGAACTTGCTGCTTTGCCCCCCCCCCCCCGCCACCTCGATGTAAATACACCCGACCAACTCAACAATCAGTTACATCCCATCTATTTACTGTGGAGGTCCTCAGATACTGGGGAACTTTCAACTCTAATAGCTTCTTTCTTCGAGCTGTAAGCCTTTGGAACTCCCTCCCTGCTCCCTGTTTCCCTGACTGTACCGACATGCAGAACTTTAAATGTAATGTAAACAAACATATCGCCGCACAACTCCTCTCTTAGGATGGCCCCTTAATTTCTGCCACCTAATCCATGGTAGCTCATTACGTTTCAGTGGCATTATACCTATTCTGAGATGAACTTAAGGTAAAAAAACAAAAACAAACAAAAAACTACTTCCACTCCTGAAACCATATTCTTTTTTTTTATCTTGTAATAACTGTAAGTATGATTGTTCAATGTAAACCATAAAACTCCTTTTCCTTACAGACACATACACAACTACAGATGTGAATATCATTTATCAAACTTACATTGCAAACCAAAAGTATACATATTTTATGTATAGAATAATGCAAAACGAACCTGGTGGCACGTTTCACCAACATTTCTGACTTTTAGAATAAAATATACAGTTTGTATAGCAAAGAAAATAAATCTGTTTTAAGAAAACATAATTATCTCACTTGACGATAAATTGTCGGCCATTGTCCAATGTCCTAATAAGGTAAACGTTCAGATTGACGACAGAAACAGAATTCGATAAAAAAATTGTGTATAGGCGATAAAAAAATGGTTTTATGTTGTTGTTTTTTCAAAAAATATTATAAATGAGGTACAATTTCGAGTTAACATCTATTTAGGATTACACATATCGAAAGAAAAGCACGCTTGAAATGTGTAAATATGCAAGAATAATCAAGATTTTAACAAAAAGAACTGGCACTATGTTTTTTTGTATCACTCAAGACGAAAAAAGTATTAAAACGTCATTTCCCCTATTACTACGTAATGCTAAATTGATTTTAACTTGCATAGTTCTTAATGTCATAATCTTCTTTTAAAATATATTATCGCCTATACACTAATTTTATTCAACGTTTAGAAGAAACTGTTTATGTCGTCAATCTGAACGTTTAACCCTAATAAATATAAGTAATGATGTTAGTCTCACGAGAAAAAAAGAATTTTTTTAAATAAATTTATTAGTAGTATGTGTATGTGAACGAACTTCTGTTTGATGTTAAGTATATTTCAGTTTGTACAAAGGTGGTACAATGATATCATGGGGTCTGCATTCGCGCCGGACGTCCATAGAATGCATGGCGGTTATATACAACAGTTAAAGAGTAACACTGTGAGTAATTAATAATCTTGCAATTATTTATGTTTTAAAAAAAAAAAAAATTTGAAATATGTGTCTGGGAATTAATTTCTGTTTAATGTTTATCGGATTTAGAGAATAAATACATGTTGTTGTTAAGTTAAATTTCATTGAAATCGTTACCTTACTTCTCTGATTAATGTTTGTTGAAAAACGATCTTCTTAGAAGATAATTTACTAAACTGACGCGTTTTTTAAAATTATGTATTAGCAGGAACACCCGACATTGCTCGGGAGTTAATGAGAAACTCTATGCCTTTTTTCACTATAACACTATATTACTTTTTTTTCTTCCTGACCCCCGTTTCACTCCTTCGAATATAGTCAGAAGAAAATGAAATTTTTGAAAACTCTCTGAATAATTGTCTTGTGCATATAGTTTAAATTTCATTAGAATCGGATATACGTATTTGAAGTTTTAAGGGAGTTCTGCTCCAATAGTCCCCGAAAAAGAGCACATAAAGATTCGGCACATTAAGGGTCACGTAGAGATTAGGGACCACTTTCATTGTCTTTGACGGATAATTATATACACACGATTAAAATTCCATCAAAATAGGATATATTTTCAGAGGGGTTCTGCCCCCAAAGCTACTTTAGAGGATACTTAGAGACACGGACCAATTTCCATTGTCTTCCCCATAGAATTTTACATATAAATACACTTTTAATTTTTATGTAGATTCTCTAAACTTTCTCTCTATATGGAACATACACACAGACATTGATATGTATATATGCTAGCGGGACCACGTGGAAATTCCACAGTGTTTTCTCCATCAATCTGTATAATTTACTGTTTATAATATTATCCGGTGGCTAGAAATATTCAAATATTTTACTCGCTACCTTTTGCGTGATGGGATGGAAGTATATATATTTATGTATAGTAACCGGTTGCCCGAGGCAAAAGTTGTGTCTTCCGCGGTTACCATCTCACCCAGATCGCCCCCTTCTCACTCGCCGCACTGTCTTCTTGCTCGCCCCTCCTTCCTCTCCCTCCGCTACTCCAGCCCCTCTCTCCCCTTTTTCTCGGGGCAAAAGTAAGTACTAACTCTGTCTTCCCCCTTCCTTCCCCTTTGATGTATATTAAGCTCACCGTAAAAAAATAAATAAATAAATCTCTGGCGATCAGGCGATACCATCTTCTTAAAATAGGGTGTCAGAGCGTGACATGGGTAGGTAGACGCTAGCGTATTAATATATAGATATAGACGAGCAGGATTACCCGACGTTGTCATGGTTAGAGTGTGGGATAGCATCATATGTGACATCATATTAAACAGAGTTTACTTTAATAACAACATTAATGCTGTCAGCTAGATATCTTACCCACTGAACTATTCAGATATACGTATATTAATACTCTTAACCTAACGCTTATGAATAAATTAATTTCATTTTGTAACATGTTAGAAAAGTGTGATCAGCTCATTTTAGAGACCGCTAGCGATACAGAACTACTTCCATTATGTTTATATGCAAATTGTACATGTGAATACACTTATACTTAAGGTACACTATATACTATGTTTTCGTTTTTAGTGACAAACATGCACACAGACATACAAGCGTCTTCGTATATTATATCTATCTATCTATCTATCTATCTATCTATCTATCTATCTATCTATCTATCTATCTAGATATCTATCTAGATATATAGAGAGTGATCAAGAGAGAGAAATAGGCAGACTGACAGACAGACGAGGAGGCATTACGTACTAAATTTACCAAAATTCTTGACTTAAATAATATTATAGTAAAAAAAGGAAAAATATCTTGTTTGATTTAATATAATTTTACTTAAAAAAAGATCGGCTGGGGTAGAATCGAAGCCGAACACTCAATGTTTTCAGTCTGATATTTTCCTAACAAAACAATGCTGACATTTGTTAAGTTGACTTTTCAAATAACACTGATAAGAAAAATTGGATATACGTATTTTAAATTTTAAGGGGGTTCTATCCCCATGGGTCACTTTTATTATCTTCTCCGGTGAATTATCTAACATTTCTTTCTATAGAGAAACGCACAAACACACACACACACATATACACAAACATTGAGTTTTATATATAAAGAGATTATAAAAGTTTGTACACAGTAACATTTAATTAGAGCTAAATAATTATAAAAAAGAAGTTTATTGCGTATTTTTATTATTATTATTATTTATAACTGACGTTTAGATCGAGTGCAAGAGATAGTTTATCTTACCGAGCAGAGAAATACAAAAAGTTAACATTCCAATCGATAAGCTCTTGTCTTCCTCTCCGACAATTCTGCAATATAAAAAGTAAAAATGTCAACATACCAAAATAAAACAATAAAAACCTAGAATCATTTATATTTGCATAAATTATATATACATATCCAATGTATTTCTCTTACACCTTTTACCTTTTCCGTAATCGTTTTTCTTTATGCTATTTATGGTAAAGAAATATTCAATCCACTTCGTTTCTCTTTATGCTAATATCATTGTTTTTCATTTCCGGTTATCTTTTCAGCAAATAAATAGTTAAAATAAATATGTCCTCTAAACCTACCATCTTCCATTCCAGCTTTTCTCTGTCCCGTTGAAGACATCAACCCCAATATCGCCAACACAAAAGATTGCCATTCCCTTCCCACCCATTTTATTCTATTTTGACTTTTTTTAATTTCCTTCTAAAATACTGATGTCATTTAAAAAATTTAAAAATAATATGAGTTTTCCACCCACTTTTATTGTTTTCCTGTTAAGTCTACTATCTATATTAAAAATTTCAGAAAAAGTTTTTTTCCAGTAATTTTTCTTATTCAAGTAGCTGCTTGCACTACCTATAATGTCTACGACTTATGTTCCAAATATCATAACAATCTTTCCAGTAGGTTTTGAATCCATAGATACTAGATAACAACACCCTGGACGAATTGGACAAGTTTTGATACCTCGGAGACATACTGAGCGCAAGTGTTTGATGTAAACTCAGTACAACCACATAAGTGAAGGCAGCATGGCTGAAATTTCGTGAGCTGTTGCCTCTAATAATATTGCGACTTGTCTTATATATGTGGGGAAAGTTTAATAGCAGCTGTTTCAGGAGTGTCATTGTACATTGTGATGAATGCTGGATCCTCGCCCAGTCATCTCTTCCCAAACTGCAGTGCAATGACAGCTCCATGATTAGATGGATCTGTAATATTAAATCTGATCCAACCCAACACATTAAGTCGATGGATTTACTGAAAGTACAACATTTGCCCAACATAGAAGTTATTCTAAGGACGAATCTTTGGATAAACCGTTGCCGGAGAATGGGTTTCTGAATCGCAAGAAGAATGGCCGCCCAAGGAAAATTTGGAAGCAAGTGATTGGAGAAGACCATACGGTGGAATTTGGAGACAGTTGATCTGCTGAATCATAAGAACTGAATAGTGAGCTTGCGAAATAAAAAAAAAACGCCTGAGAGAGACACATTTATTTTCAGGGAAAAAAATTTACGCCCTTTAAATATAAATCAAACATAGCTGATTGCACTCCATTTAATGTCTACTATCTATGTTCCAATTATCATAAACTATTTCCAGATTTTTCTTCTTACAGGTGAACAGGTAGACATACTGAGATGTAGACACACAGATGTTAATCTTTATTACATATATATATATATATATATATATATATATATATATATATATATAATTATTTTAATAATAGCTATTTGAATATTATATATATATACGTATACGTTTCAGGAAGATTTTCTACTCCAATAGCTTCTTTCCTCGGAAAGCTTGCCATTGGAAATCCCTTCCTTCTCTCTGTTTCTTCGACCGTACCATTATACAGAATTTAAAATTTAATGTGAACAAACATCTTGCTACCCAACTCTCCACCGAGGATTCCCCCTATAAATCCGGCCCATACCACAGTAGCCACTTATTTTTGTAAATCCTATTGACACATTTCCTTTCACTCCGACTCGTATATATTATGTATCAGGCGTTCAGATGTTAGCTGATGAGTAACACGAATATATGGAGGCTATATTTACTAATATATATATATATTATATGTACCAAGATCAAAACACGGTCAGACAATGCTGACGTATTTACAGTTGTTCCTCATCAGCGACAACAGATGAAGAACTTTAACAATCGAATAATGGGGAAACTCAGGAAACAGAGAAATCGCTCCAGACAAGGCATGAAGCTTTATGTAAAGAGCTAACAAGAACAAAATATGATTATCGCAAAGACAGAAGATGCTCACTGGCCCCAGTCTTGAAAATACCAGGGCTATAGGTAGGAGGAAAACAGTAAGCAGGAAGAGAGTTTCACAAGCTTCCAGTTTTTGGAAAAAAAGCCATTGGAATAGGAAGCTGTATTACAATGAGGTATGAAAGCAGCGAATTGATGGAGACCACCAGACCAACGAGCTAAACCAGCTGGAACAAAATAAGCAGGGAATAGATCACATAATTCTGAAGAACACATGCCATAATAATAGTTTGTTTGTTTATTTGTGTTTATCGATCTTTCGACCATTATACGGTCATGTCATGTCAAACTGTTTTTTCTCTTTTTTTCTTTATTCAGACAGTTTTTACATTGTTTCTTCTTTCTGGAGGTGTTTTTAGAGTGTAGGATTTGACTATTCATAATGTGTGAGCGTTTTTGTTTGATTTTTAGATTTCAGTATTCCTTTTTCTTGTTTGGGATATTATTAGTGCCATTCTTTTAAAAAGAGACTGAGAGGGGATCAAGTCAAAAGACAAGACAATATAGGATATTAGCAAAGGGAGAGACAAACATAAAAAAAATATGAATCCGACTTACCTTAGATTTGCTATATATGAAGGGACGAAAAGTGTCGATCCAATAAACGCATTTAGTAAAGATGCGGCCATATAGTAATACAGAGTATTGCAACCGGTGTCACAAAATCCGCTGTTCACTGAGGAACCGGCTGGTAAACATTTGCAATCCGTGTACGCCTTTGATGGAAAATAGATTTCAATTTGTGAAAATTAGCAATTAAGGTTAACAATCATCGGAACATAGATAATCTAGAGGTTTATAGATTTATGAATCTTAATGCTAAAATGAGAAGTAATTTTCAATTCAAGAACAGACATGAATTAATAACTTTTTTATCTATCAGTTTAACCCTTTCCCGCTATGTGCTGTTTGAGGCATCACACTTATTCTATACGATATCTACTACTCTCGCGTCTGTCTATCTCTGTTTCTTTTCCTCTCTTTCTCTCTCTCTCTCTCTCTCTCTCTCTCTCTCTCTATATATATATATATATATATATATATATAGAGATATATATATATTTAGATTTTTCACTTAGAAGATAGTTTATTCAGTGAAGACCGGGATTAGGCCAATAAAAAGAAGCTCGATTATACTCGATTACAGGGTACAGAGCATTTATATGTGATTTTTTGAAGGTTTACCAAAGCATTCCGTTCAGGAGATCAATCATCACCAATTAAGGCAACACCACATTGTGTATTGTCAGTAGTTGAAACTCTTATTCCAGATACTTAATTCCCCTGATGATCTGCCAAGCAAGGACCTGATTGGTAGTGAAACACGTGTAGGAAAAACACTCTTTAATTTGAATATATATGATAAATAAATAATCTTTGAAAGAAAAAGTCTTTTGTGGTGATGATTGATCTCCTGAACGGAATGCTTTTGTAAGCCTTCAAAAATCACACACACACACACACATACACACACACACACACACACACCACACACACCCACACACACACATATATATATATAATATTATATATATATTCATTATTTTAGTTACAGACACATGTGTTTCATTCTTACGCACTCTTCAGTGTAGATGAACGGAATGCTTTGGTAAGCCTTCAAAAAATCGCACACACACACACACACACACACACACACACACACACACACACACATATATATATATATATATATATATATATATATATATAACTCATAGCTGGAGAGACAAAGAGAGAGAGAAAAAGGTGGAAAGAGAGAGAGAGAAAAGGGGATATAGCGAGCAGAACTATTAAACAGACGGGTGAGACTAGACTAGGATGAGTAACATATCAGGAGACACCTGCCATACGCCTTGTTTATAAAACGTAAGAAATGAAGACAGGCAAAAAATACCAGACCTCTAGAAATGATAAGACGCATCTAGTATGGTTCACAATTCAATCTAGCTGGAATCTGACGTAAACAGCCTTGTTTCCTGCTTTACGTGACTTTAAATTAACAAGGTCTGATTACAGATATACGAAATAACATGACTTCATAAAATATTTATTACTGGTGTTTACTTTAACTGGTTATAGATGATGTAAATGCATGTGTATACCAAGGAATGTAGTTTCATGTCATACCTAGGATCTGTTGTATGTCATCCGTAGTTTGACTTCAGAGGGGCTAACCCCTTTTTCAGAGTGACTGAAAATGATAACAACTAAGATGTGACCCAACACACACCAACTCCTCAAAATTGGGGTCTCACTACTGGATGCAGCTTAGTAGCATACCCAAGGTCCCCTCCATATATATATATATATATATATATATATATATATATATATATATATATATATAGGGTGGGCAAAAATAAGGGTCCTATTTTTAAAAATTCATAACCTTTTTATTTATTGATTTAAAAAAAATTTTTTTTTAGAATAAGTAAAGGACCCCTTCCGAAGCAAGCATGAGCCGTATTAGCCCTAAGGAACGTACCCTCATTTAGAAAACATTATTTTTGCTTAAAAAACTCAAAACAGTGTAAAAAACAATACTTTAGTTTTTGTAAGTTTTAAGAAGTGTTTTTCGGATAAAATTTGTTTTGTTTATTTCAAAAAATCTCGGAAGGGTCAGTCTACACACACATAAAGTTTGGTGAGTTTAACTTTTATTTTGTGGAAGTTATTCAAATTCAAGTTATTCAAATTTAAAGATAGGACCCTTATTTTGGCCCACCCTGTATATATATATATATATATATATATATATATATATATATATATATATATATGTATATATAAAGATACGATAAAACTCAATATAATGGATCGAGCATTTATACATCCATAATGAAGTGATGAGGTTGATAAAGTTTGTACAGTTTACAGATGTAATATATATAATTCTAATGATAATAATTCTTTAATATTTTATTTTATAATTTATTGTATAATTTATTTTAATTTTATTTATATTTTGTATTTTTTTATTCCTTATAGTTTATCTGAGTGGCAATGAAGCACACACATGCGCGCATGTGTGTGCTTGTTGAAAAAAACCCGTCTTGGTTAAGTGTATGTGTGCTTTATTAGAGGTCTAGTCGAAAATAAATAAATGAATACATAAAAATATTATTCAAAATTTAACAGACACTAATATCTTAAACGATTTAGATTTCGAGATGATCACGTGTTCATTTTCAGATAATAAGTTTGTCTTATTCCACTAAATACAGTCGTAAAGAAATAACGTTGGCTCGAATAAGTCTAGCTATCTATGGCTCGTCAAACATGTCTGCAAATGCCTAGCCAAAAACATGTTTGTAAGAATAAACAAAAATACCTCTCTCATATATATATATATATATATATATATATATATATATATATATATATATATATATACATTACTATTTCATGTATCCACATACAATTTTATAAGGAGATATATTTTTTATGTATCAATTTTCAGTATTTACCTCAACAGGGATGTATACGTAAGTAGAGCTAGGTAGTAAGCTGTGAAAATATATTTATGGCAATTAAGCTACACAGAGGCTCCCGCGTTTCATCCCCGGGGGAATCTTCAGGCTAAAATGCCGGGTGGACTTTTTCGGTGTAATTTTTCCCGCTTCCTCACAATCGATATTCCGTGTATTAAAAAAAGCTATATGTTGCTAGTTGTTTGAGCGGGCTGGTGTTTTTATCGAAGGTTTTTTTTATTAAAAAAAGGTTCGATGTTATTGTTTATTACTTATTTAGGTGGATTGTCGTTTAGGTACATTTTTTGGGAAATATTGTATAGTGTGTGGGGCATATTTACGCTTGTGAATGAGTAAATTCTCGTTCTGTGCAGATACTTTCAAATCTGAGTAGAAATTCGCATATGTAATACTGGAGTGTTATCTTAGGAAGTCATAATCTTCATTTAACTCGGGCTGCGACGATAGGTGTCTCGTTTCACTCTTAAGTGTTGTTATTTGCGGACTAACTTGAGCGCGCGGCGCTAAACCGCGTCTTCTATCATTTGATATCTACTCATAACATCTACTCGGAATAAAGATGTCATTTTTGGGTATCGTTCAAATAGTATGTATTAGGTTTGATATTTCTAGTTGGTCAATTGGATACCCTATATAAAAATTAGTTAATAGAGAAGAGAATTTATCAATAATGCATTTTAATACCTGTTTCAATGTTGTTGTCGCGATTGTGGACTTTTCTATTCTAGAATGGGGGTGTTAATGTGGGTTTGGGCGAAAAAGAGGGGTAGTCTGTGAGGGTATTTTTGCCAGTGCTATATTAGGTGTGACTATGAGTATTATGGGACGACTGTATCTTAAAAATAATGGAAAAATGTATTTTCTTACCGTTCCGTTTTTATCTTGGCAACCGGCAAAACAAGGGGAGAAATAAGTGATGGTGTTATTAAAACAAACGGGAAGGAATCGATGTTCATCACAGGAACATGAAGAGACGCATTCTTGCATCATATGTTCGGCCGAAGCTGGCTTTCTGCAGAGGATAAAAGAAAATAGAAACTACTATAACAAGTTTTCGTTTAAAATATCTGCCTTTTCTTTTAAATATTCCTTTGCGTCTTCTGTAAAAACAAATTGTATATATGTATAACAAACATAAATTCTGTAAAACTTTAAAAAATTATTTCTCCAGACATTATTTTGTTCATAAAATATTTGATTTTGTAAAATGTTGAATTTGCTTTCTGATTGTATTATGTCATTATATTTTCTGTAATCAAGTAGCCAATATAAACAAATTTTGAAATATCAAAAATGTGTCTAATTCATGGTTAAAAAGTGATTTTTGTGAATTTAGTTCTTTTATATTTTTGTACTTTTTACATTTGATTTGGTGGAAATAAATCAAATATTGTAAGCTGCTTCCTAGTAATATTTATAGTTGCTAATTATTGGACATTACTAATAAATTTCTTACCAAAACTTTTCTCTGTAATTAATATTTAGTAGTAATGTTGGTCTTCACATGTTCGCCCCAAGTCGTGGACCTCAGTCGCATGTTTGTCAGGCCTGTATTATGTCGCTTTGGTCTTGAAATTTGCTAGGAACCTCCAAATTGGACTAATGGTTGGTAATTTAATATATTAACAGATTTACCATATTTAAAAATAAATATGAAAAATTGGGCATGTATCCTAATTAAATTTATTTTTCACTACTTAATCATTGATGACTGATATATATATATATATATATATATATATATATATATATATATATATAATGATTAATCTATATTTATATAAAGTTAGGTATGGATGTATGTTTATATATGTGTATGTACAAAATTCACTGCTAATTAACCGATTTTTATGAATTTTTGAACATAGTTGCTAGACGTAAGAGTGAGTAATGTAGAATATATTTAGTTTAATTTAGATTCATGCAAAAGTTGTCTAAGAGGGAATTGTAGCTCTTTGTGAAAAGTCCGATATATCCGATTTTTGTGAATATGGGCAAAACTTTTCATTTAAAACTTAAAATATTTCAGATTAGCATTTAATTTGGTCTATAGTCATTAGCCACCGATTAAGCAAGATTCCATGAATTAAAATTTCTTCTTAAGATCTCTTTAATTTTAGATATTTTTTAGAATCATATAATGTTTTTGATCAAAATTAGATTAAAGATTCTGGACTTAAGGTTTAGTATCATTTATCTTGATTTTAATCTTGATAAGGGGACATAAAAGTGGTGCAAAACAGTTCTGTTCGGGGACAAGTATTCTACTAGTATACACACACACACACATATATATATATATATATATATATATATATATGAGTATGTGAAAAGATGTTTTTGCATATACTTTCTATTCTTTATATATATATCAACCTTTTCAAAGTGAAAGCTCGATGATTGTTAACATATAAAAACAGAGCAAATATAAATAAACAACATTTTGTTACATTCCAAAGACCAAGAGATTCACCATATAATGTATTATTATGATTTACTCACTAGGAGTTCTTATACAGGTCATCACCAGTGATTGCTCACTGATAATAACCGATAGTGTTCTCTGGAGTGACAAAAGCCTTACCAGATTTATAGTACTCTTCACTCATTTCAGTAACCATTGCAAATGACTTTGCGTTATCACAACAGCCACTTACCATTGATTTCTCTCTGGCTATCGCCATTGGTGTTCTCTGAGATTTGGGTGGCAAAAAAACTCCCCATAGTCCTAGTATTCTTCCAGTTGAGGTCTGGTTAGTGCTCTTTCTCCTCAGTCGTTTCATCCTCCTTGGCCCTTCACGACTATTTGGTGTTGTATTAGCCGAGGTTGGCGCCATCTTTTTTTGATGTGGGGGGGGGGGAATTAAGTGAACATTTTTGCGTTTTCTTCTTCTTCTTCTTCATGATCATCATCATGATCATCATCATCATCATGGGACGGGTATTCTTCTAGTTTTATAAAAATTATCCCATATATTTTTGTGACTTTCAGCCCCCCCCCCCACCTTGTCTAATTTACGGACATGGAAACAAATGTATTTTTAATTCTTTATATTGCTAAAAAGATAAATGCCGAAAAATATCCTGCATTAAAAAAATATATAAAAAAGAAACCTAACACATTGACAATATGCTTTGAAATTAAAAAAAATATGTACGTAAAAAAAAATAAAGATATATTTTTGGTAGCGAGTTGTTTCGACATTATTTTCAAAAAATGCTATTTATTTTGGACATTTATAGGACAAAATTGTTTCTAAATATTTACTCATGATGTAAATTTTGTGTAATTCATTTAATTCCGTAATTTTCAAATATGTAACTGCAGTTATATACTTATGTATTAATTTGTTTTGAAAAAGGTATATTTTCAAAGAACATAGTCTGTAAATTGGATTCATTTTGGTGTCACGCGCAGGAAAGTTCTAACTAACATACGGATTGCATCATAGGTATTATAAGTCCAGATAAAAATTGGCCTGAGAGAGAAGACAAAAAGGGGCACTTTCCAATCCCCACTCTCCAAATAGGAACCTCACCATCAGTTTAGTTTGGTAGCATAAGTAGGACAGATTCTATTTTACATATAGATGGGACCCTGTTAGGTATTGCAATTCCAGATAAGAATGAATCGGATAGTGAAAAAAACTAAAGGAGCCTCCACACTTCCCAGCGCTCTCAAATAGGAATCTTATCACCGGATTCAGTTCGATGTCATATGAAGGAAAGATTTTATTTAACACATAGATGAGACCTTAAGAGGTAATACAATTCCGAAAAGAATGGACGTGAAAGCATAGGCAACTAATGTTGCACTTTACACTTCCTAATGCTGCCAAATTGAAAACTCACAACCGGATCACATTGCTGTCATAAGTAGAAGATTCTATTCACAAGATTAATGGGACTCGAGTAGGTACTACTATTCCGTAAAGCGAGAGCCGCTAAAGAGTCCATTTGTATATGTTGTCAGGACCGGATTATTTTCTTTTACCAGGGTAAAACTTCTAGCCTTGACTTAACTGCCTTACTATATAGGAAATATCACATTTAACTACAAACTGTTGAAAGATTACAATTTCAATGTTAAAAAGAAGTTTTATTATTAAATAACTATAAAAGTGGGGTGATAAGTCATAAAACAAAACAAAACATACGTATAATTATTCAGAGAAGTTACAACATAATTATACTAATAAATAAGTTTATGTTTACATTTGAAAGCTTTGCAGAAAAATATAAACATTAGCGTAATTCAGGATACTTTATTGGCTATTTCATTTCGTTAACCATTATTTTTATAAATGCATACATATATATATATATATATATATATATATATATATATATATATATATGTTAATTAGTATAATATATGTATACTATCAGTGCCCTTTCATTAGCAGTCTCTTTAAAAGATTCAGCTCGATGATTGTCAATAAGTAACAACAGAGCATATATAAGTCAGGTTCATTTTATATTCCAATAATTATTTTTTCTTTTGATAATTTTTTTTTCACATTAAAAAAACAACAACACATTTTTATGTCAATATCGTCTCTGCAACACTACAAACTCATCAGAATAATCGACAAAGATAGGATTGAAATGTTTTGAAAAACCTTTACTCTACAGTTGGTCATTTTTTGACGAAAACAAATAAAAAAACAAAGAAAGAGCAAACTCACATGTGGGGAGAAACTCACTAGTACATCATTTATATATATATATATATATATATATATATATATATATATATATATGAATAGATTTTGGCGATTCAAAACATTTTTCAAATCAAGTTCCAAATAAAGAGCATACACTAAAGTAGTACGGTTGTTTACAAGTGTTTCAAGGAAATAAATATTTTAAGTAATACAATACATCATGCAAATTATAAATTCTGACTCCCATTGGAACACTTTTATTTTCAAATCAGAATTTTTCTAAGTGCTATGCAAAATGAACTCATTTAGTACACATGTCCAAAATGTCAAAATTCTACCAAAAACTGAATTAAAACCACAAAAACACTTCTCAACAAATACCTCGATAAATACCATCAATTATTAAACTGAATTCGACATCAAAATGCCTGAATAAAATCCAAAACGCAAAGACAAAAAAAAAACACGCACATCCACCATCTAGCATGTATCATATTAAAAATAACATCTGCAATATAGAAGTCTAATGCACTCTACAGACCCTATTATAAGGTTATCTTACTGCATACTTTACCTGAAGGGTACTGAGGCTGGTCCAACAATTGGAGGTAACTCACAACCGGCGATTAAATGCACACAATTAAGCAGGGCGAGGAGGAAAAATATTCCGGATATCATGGCGAGACTCCCACGTGCTGATAGCTTGAATTTAGTGGTAAGTATTCCACCTATCATCGCTCCCGCAGAAAGAGCAATGATCTTTATTAAACCTGAAATACAGACAAATACGCGAATGGAAAACATTGTTAACTGACTATTTAATAAGACCTCATATTTCCCATTAAATGGGTTAAGAGATACACATTTTTCTTCACAATAAAGACAAATTTATATATAAATCTTCTAAATGAATAATTTCCTAACTATATAAAAATGAAAACGGTTTACACTTATTTACTTCTATGATACGGCATAATATTTTGAAATGCCGTATATATAGCAATCTGCAAACACCAACAAATAGCGATAGGTATTCCTAATTTGCATATGTATTTTATAAACTGTTTCTAATAAAAGTAATATTCTGTGCCATATATTTCTAGTTTGTATTATAATATATTCTCATATACGAAATAATTTTGTTAATAGTTAAATGTCTAATTCAATCATTCAATTATTTTTTTCAGAAAATATTTAAAAGATTACATTAGAAACAAAGTAGGCACACGTCCATCAAAAGTGTGCGGAAATAGACGTCGTTGGGCATCCGTAGTCTAGTGATAACGTGTTTATACTACATTTAATTAGAAGCATTTTAGTAACCACAATACCACATTTACATTGGAGCCGTCCTACTTAAGATAACCCTAAATTTGCTGTAAATTTTTATTTTTCCATAAATATGTATATATACAAAAATAATTCAAATAAAATTGGTGCGAAGGCGGAACAAAAGGAAAACAGTTTGGTTAGTAAATCCCCCAACACTTTCTAAATAATAGACCGCCCACTGTTTTGCGGTTTGTTCAAAACATAAAACAAGCAGATCGTTCTCTAAATGCGAGTGGAATTGAAGTGGGAGAGAAAAGAAAAAGAGAAATGGAGTTGGAGAATGGGTTGTGTCCTTAGATAAATACAATTTAACGAGAGACCGATGACACAAAAATTGAGAGTGGAAAGTGGGAATCTTGGAGGATTTCTATTACCGAGAGGGGGGAGGTAACTCATTCACTCAACAAGCTAAAAGGCTAAACTTATCTGTAGGGCTGAGGTCCGAGAGGACCAGAAACCGGGTGCGCCATGCGTTCTGATACTTGACGCTTTTTCATACACACAAGCTCGCTTCTTGTATCCACCGACTTTTAAAAACGGAGGAATGCAATCTTTTTTATCACATCTAATCTTGACCTTCAGCTGGTGCTTGAAGAACGCGATCAGATCCTAATCAGCAAAATGACGCTACGTTCGTACCACGATTCGCGCTACGGCAAGGATGGTAAGAAACATCATTTGCCTCTCCTTGTCTCACGCCGGCCCGACGTTGTTGATCATGTCGAATACGTTTAGCGGCAGAGGCTGCCCGGGATCGATACGAGCCGTCATCTCGTTGACATATCTCCAGAACTGCTTGAGTTCACGGCATTCAGAGAAAGCACTATCAGGCGTTTCTTCTCTAAGCCTGTCTCAGCGGAGACACTCAAGCGAGTCCTCGATTCCGGAACTGTGTTGTATGTCATTGAGCGGTAACGCGTTCCGGGCCAATCGTCTGGTCCATAAATAACTCAGAGTTGTTGAGATAACTCGTACCTGGCGCCCAATTCCATTCGGAGCGTATTTTCTCCTCAAATACACTAACCGCAAACTAAATCTTTTGCAGTATCGGCCACGACCAGCCCCCCCCCCCCCCCGCCGCATCCCTATGAACAACGTCGACCGTCGCGGAAAGGGTGCCTTTCACAAACAAGGAAACTCCTTTCTTCCGGGGATTCCCATATGCTGAGAAGTCAAAGTCTGACAATCTCTAAACGAAATGAAGTACGTCTCCTCGATCGCAGCTAAATCGACTCCTAGAAACGCGTACCGCACGGTTTGAAAACTTCATGTATCTCGCAGTCAAACTTGCCAAGAGTCATGGACGTACTTTAATCAGTGACACCCCCGATTCCGAAGTCTGCCGACGAAATGACGCCGACGCCATGCGCCATGCTACATGTGCCCAATTGTTTGGTATTCTAGCTGCTGTGCGCAATGCTATCGGTGTCTAAGGAAAACAATAGTTTTAAGGCCCTATGAAATGAGGGATACACCAAAATGATGACCCTTCCCTTGCATTCTTGCAAAAGTTTATCTAAGAAAAAGGTCTTTGCCCTTGGAATGTTTTTCTCCTGGTATACCCCCCTCCTCAGTGGCATCCAGCGTTTTCCAGACAGAGTTCTTGCGACAGGCTGGAAGCCTTACGAATATTCTCATGATGGGGTAATTCAGGAAGTTGGTGTAATCCTCAACGTATTTTCCCCTATCTGACGAAAGACAGAGGAATTTCAAATTCGTTTCCTGGCGGAAGGACAAGCCCGTGCCAATAGATATGGGGTGATTTTACAGACGTCCTTCCCCAATTAAAAAAAGGAGGGTTTTTTGATTTTTCTTTTCGCGAGAAGGAGACATGGATTAGCACATTTGCGTCCTTGGCTCAACTATATTTCGTCTACATAATTCGGAACGGGGTGGTATGTGCGTGTATGTATGCAGGTGTCTGTTTTGGTAAAAGCATTGTGGAGACAGGCGCTGTTTTAGGTATTGATGTGGGGGCGGTGCTTGAAGAGTTGGGGTAGGTGTTTTTACTGCTAAAAGATTTTATAATAATCTATCAATTTATGCGTAATGCGATGTTCCGGCCTCTGCTGCTCAACACTATATTACTAAACTTACTTTATATGTCCGCCGATTCGACATTATATAGAATTTAAATACTCTTCTCCCTATGTTATTTGATGGAGGCCTAGGGGTTGAATAACAAGCTGTAGTGTCACAGGTGACTTTGCGACTGGATTCGAATTTTTCGAGCGGCAGTATTTATCATCTACACTGACGATAGCGTAAGAATGAAACACATGTGTGTATAAGTAAAATAATATATATATATATATATATATATGTGAATTCCTAATTGTCATGTTTCAATAGAATATGTATAAATTCTAGCACGTATATTTACCAAGATATGCATTTGATTTCCAAGCCGGGAGAAAGAATTGGACTTCTATATATTTTGATCCGAAAGAGAAAACCCCTGCAACTCCAGTAATCTGTACGGACAGGGCAAGAATGAGTAAGACATAGGCACGCTTCCGAACAAGTCGCAGAATTGACTTCAGAAAACCTGCAATTAAAAATTAAAAAAACATAATCATAAGACACTTTCCAATATATTTATTTTTTCATAAACATAACTGAATATATATATATATATATATATATATATATATATATATATATATATATATATAGTGATTCAGGTAAAGTTTGTATACACAGGGTTAAACATCCGGAGTATCTTTACTGTGTTCAGAAAAACTATAATTGCAGAATTCGCGCGCCTTGTCCATTAATGCTTAAACAAAAGCATAATTTACCAATCCACAATATTTCGACATGAAAACACGAATAACAAAAAAAAACTACATCGGAAGTAATGTCTTGAAACTAGATATTATAATCACAAAAGCACATTCAATGATAGAAAATACAGATTTAAAACATTATTATCGAACGATGAATGGGATTTCAGACAAAGCGAATGTTCACCTATTGTCGAAAGAAAAAATATCACGATCGGCCAGGACAACCCATGTAGATTATACTTGAACGAGGAACTGGAAATTAAAAACATAAAACATCCCACAATTGACTAAATTGTAGATGCGAAATAACAATTAACTGTAGACACAGAATAAACTTTAATTTAGGATAAAAATAAAATAAAACAAATAAATAAAAACTTAAGTAAATACAAACACTTAACTAACTTGGGAGTGCTATAACCTCTCTCAAAAAAAGGGCTTCGTACTCATTGGCTGATTAAAATAGTAGCACGAGAGGGGAATAATAAAATCAACTGATCTACCATATTGGTTTGTTAGTAGAGTAAACACCAGCTATATATAAAAGCAAATGTGAACTATAAATAAACGCCTATAGTCTGAGGATTTCCTTTCGGAATGAAACATTAATATGTCTGTGTATTTTACTTGAAATAAATATATGTTCATAGTGCTACTAAAACATTGTTGAAGTAAATACTGAACATAAATATATACATAATATATTATATTACTTTATAATATTCTGTATATATATACATATATATATATATATATATATATATATATATATATATATATATATATATATAATGTATTAGTACAGAATGGTAGTATATATATATATATATATATATATATATGAAATAGTAACAAATAAAACATATATATATATATATATATATATATATATATATATAAGTATAAATTTTTATTTATACAAACATTATTGGTTACATATGTGCATACATGTTTCGGTTGCACTTTCCCAAGAAAGTCAACCTCATCAGACCGAGAATCATTCCTGAATGATTCTCGGTCTGATGAGGTTGACTTTCTTGGGAAAGTGCAACCGAAACATGTATGCACATATGTAACCAATAATGTTTGTATAAATAAAAATTTATACTTATAAACAGCTCTACTTGGTATTGAGCACTTTTTATAAACACTTGAGTTTCTACGGATTTACATTTACAGAAACCAATACATGTACGATATATATATATATATATATATATATATATATATATATATATATTCATACATAGGAGAAACCGCCTTAAAACTAGATATTATAATATGCATATACTACAAATTCCACTAAATGCAAGCGTAAAAAAGACGTTGGACCAGAGAGGTCTGGATATCTATAGTTGGGAACGAAACATATCTGCAATGTTTAGCAAAAATGTTGTATGAATGAAAATAATAGTTTTAATGTATAATAACAGCTCTATTTATTATTAAACACTTTTATATAAACATAATAACGATCCACTAGATTCATAGCTTATGGATATGAACTTACATAGATTATATATATATATATATATATATATATATATATATATAACGCAATGTCTGTGTGTATGCGTGTAAGTGTGTGTGTGTACCCTATAGAAAAAAAGTTAGCGAATCTAAATAAAATCTGAAAGTGTATTCTAATGTAAAATTCACCGAGCAATTTAATGAGCGTTTCTCTGAATCTCTAAATTCACTCATAAAGAGGCTTGGGGTAGATTTCCTCTGGGGGCGATTTTTACAGCTATTTTAAGCTTAATTTCAAATTAATTATGTATTAATTTAAATAGAAAACAATTATATCATGTAGTCTTTCCCGAATAAAAAAAACTGCAAGTTATTTCATCAAATTCAACCGGAAATGATATCATAGTCTTTTCTCCAGGTTTTTTTGAGGGACTGTTCCTAGTGCTCCTACGATTATTGATATTATACTGACTTTCTTGATTCTCCATATTACTTTTAGTACTCTGGCAAGTTCTGTGTATTTGCTTCGTTTTTCCGCTTTTTTAATCTTCACTCTGTGGTTAGCTGGAACGGTGAAACTACGATTTTGCAAGATTTTTCCTTCTTGTCGATTATTATAAGATCCGGTCTCCTAGCTTGTATGAGTCTGTCTGTTTGTACATCCATATCCCAAATGATTTTGTGCTTTTGGTTTTCGAGTACTGTTTCTGGTTTATGTTTGTATCGTTTGTCTGCGTATTCGAAATTCAATTGTTTGCACAGTTCCCGGTTTACTGCTTTCCCCACGCAGTCATGCCTGTTCTTGTATTCTTTTTGGGCTAGTTTGCTGCATTCACTTATATGATTTACTGATTCGTCTCTTTGTCGACACAGTCTGCATTTACTGTTTTCCTGGGTTTTATCTATTTTAGCTTTAATGTAGTTTGTCCTAATCGCATTGTTCTCTCCAGCTATCAGTAAAGATTCCGTTTCACTGTTCATCTGTCTTTTTCTTAGTCATACCCACCTATTTTCGTTGGTTTCGTCTCTTGTCAGTCTTCTGAAGTGTCCATGTAGTTGTTTTTCTTCCCACTTTTTTTTCTTGTCGTGATATTCTGGTTTCGATGCTTACCGAATTGCTCATTGGAACGGTGTCTCTTGCTGCGGTGATAAGCCTTTCCGTGTTCTTAGTTATGTATTTATCCAGCTCTTTTTTGTGTCTTCTACACAATCTTCTATACTTACCAGTTCTCTTCCCCTTTCGTTTCTTTTCATGTAGAGTCTGTGCGTATCGTCTCTTGGATGTAGTGTGTTGTGATTATTATTATTATTATTATTATTATTATTATTATTATTATTATTATTATTATTATTATTATTGTTATTGTTGTTGTTGTTGTTGTTGTTGTTGTTGTTGTTGATTCTCCAGTCCACCTTCATCGTTTGAACTTTTTATATGCTTCTAAGGGCCATTCAGTGAACTAGTTACTAGTCTCATTTCTATCTGTTCCTCATGTAACTAATCTTCATTACTCATCTAAATGTAGAGGGCAAACGCATTTCTGTCCAGAAAAATGGAATGCAACTATTAAGGTCTTTCACTTTTTGTAGCTTAGCCACCAATTTCACTTTCTTCATCCACCCGACTACATCACCTTCTCCACTAAAAGGCGATATCACATCTTTGCTTTATCTCACAACTCCTGACTCCATAATTTCTTATTTTCACCAAAATAGCTTGTAATTATTTAATTACAAGAAAGAGGAACCTCTCTTCAACATCACCTCAGCAAAAAAAGACACAACTCAACTCTAATGTTCTTTCTCAGCTGTCAAAAAATTCAACTCTCTGTCTTTCCAAATTCGTCCTTCTTAAAGTAGCTGTTCTACTCATATGCAAATGAATGCCACTTATAAAAAATCTAACGACAAACACAATTTTTTTTCACTGAAAAATAAAACCGGGTGCCCAACATGCAAAATAATCTATGCGCTTCGAAGCTGGTAACCCTTTATTTTCTTCTCCACTGTTTCCGTTTTTATTTCTATGTTTAAGACTGAGTTTCTGAATATGTGTATTATTTTTTTTCTTTTATATCTAAACTATTGCCTGATGGATTATGAAAATTTCATAAGACCATCACCCCTTTAAATAACAATATTATTCTTGTTGATTATCGATGTAAAGATAAATATTATATATATATTTCTGTTAACTTACATACGTCCCGACCGTCCTGACATAGCGGAATCAAAATTTGAAGTTTGGTCTTTATATATATGTACATACACACACACACACACATATCTATCTATCTATCTATCTATCTATCTATCTATCTATCTATCTATCTATCTATCTATCTGTATATATATATATATATATATATATATATATATATTAATCCAGGTAAAGTAAACATCCACAGGATAACAATCCAAAGAATTGCAACCGTGCTTATAAAAAGTGCTCAATATCAAATAGATTTTTTTATATATATCATTATTTTTATTTATACAGGCATGCACATAATCTGAAACACTGGCATGTCGATGTTATCGATCGATAGCTGTTAGAAACTGAGATATCATCAGACAGAAAGAAAATCCGATCATATTTGGAAAGAAATACGATCTGAAGTGAGGATGGCATTTTCTTTCTTCCTGATGAGATCTCAGTTTCTCACAGCTGTTGATCGATAACGTCCACATGCCACACATATATATATATATATATATATATATATATATATATATATTTTTTTTGATTTTATTCCATTAATTGCGACAAAACAGGTTTTGTTTCATTGGTGCGAATAGCTACCAACTCATCGGGCGAAAGGAATTCAAATGGCATAAAATTTTAAGTTCACTCTAACGGGAGATTGAAAATTGAAAATACATTGGAGGGGGATAGAGTTGGGGCTTTGTCTATAACGGCGACATGGGACATGAGAGGGGAGGGGGGAGGGCTCCAACAAGTCGTGTTTCAAATTATTACGTGGGAGGTTTTGCACGTGTCAGTGCTGTGTCAATCTCAATCTCGGCCGGGGTGGGATATATATATATATAATCTTCGTAAGGGGGCATAAAAGTAGTGCAAAACTGTTCTGTTCTGAGAATTAATGCTATCCGTCCTGGGACGAGTATTCTTCTCGTATATGTATGTTTATTTTTAGATATTTGTATGTATAGCATTCACTCCTAAACAAATTAATCGATCACTAAAAACTTTGGAACACAACTGCGAGGTGTAAGGGTGCGTATTATGACTTATATTAAGTTTAATTTAGTTTCAGGCTAATGGAGTGAAAAAAGAGGGCGAACGCCTTCGTGAAAATTTAGATATCTCCGATTTTTGTAAAAAAAATAAGCATAACTATTAGATATCAAGTAATAAAATTTCCTCACATTTCAGTTTCTTTGAGGATATTTTAAAAGGGTTTAAAGAGGGCATTATATGTGCACAACCTACCATTTGAAATTAAAATATCTCAGATTTGCACTAAATTTGATCAATAGTTGTTAGACACCAATTAAGCAAGATTCACTCAATTTAAATTTCTTCTCAAGACTCTTTAAACCTAAACCTTGAAGTTGGAACATTTTCCAGAATCAAAATCATGATCAAAATTGAAATTAATATTCTGGACATAAGGTTTAGTAGCATTCCTTTGATTTTAATCTTCGTGAGGAGAAATGAAAATCTTCGGGTAATAAATTTTACCCATCCTGAGACGGGTATCCTTTCCTGTATATATATATATATATATATATATATATATATATATATATATATAATTTAACACAGGAAGACATCATCAAACGAGAAATTGATCGGTTTCGTCCGGTTCAACGAACGTCTTCAAAAAAAGTTATTTGAAATTTATTAAAAACGGCAAAACATAGAAAAATAGACAATGTATGTTTCCTATGTTTTGCCGTATTTTCAATAAATTACAACCTTTCATTTTTCTGAAGATGTTCGTTGATCCGAACGAAACACTCCAATCTCTAGTTTGATGACTTTTTCCTGTGTTTAATTGTTTTTTTTTCCTTTTTGTATCTTTCATATATATATATATATATATATATATATATATATTCATCTTAACTCGCATATCGACGCGTCATCGTAGCATTCATCACGACTCCATTTTTTTTTAGTTTGAAATGCGATCATTGAATTAAATAAATATATAAATACGGTGAAGTTGAGACGTAAGCGTTTCCTTACCTTTAAGTGAACTTTTCAGGGAGGAACGTTTATCATTTTTATGATTTGCTGCATATTTTTCTGTCCACGTCATTTGCAATTTAGGTACCTGTGTATGTTCACCTTCCTTGTTTGGCCACGGCATTTTCCTTGGGAACAACATCACAGGAAACATAACTATGAGAGACGCACAACCAAATACAATAAAACCGAGCCACCAGGCTCCGATCCATCGTGGATCTTCAGGGGTCAAATCTGTTTCTGTTGAATAACAAGCAAATATGAAAATATAATTGAATTTAGAATGAGCTAGTCAGACATAATAAGGCCAACGTTTTGCAGTTTTGTGTTTTAAAATCTATTTTTAGTTAATACGTCATTATGACATTTGTATCTTGTCTTTGACAGCACATAAGAAATAAATAATGTCTTTCACAAATACTAACATACGATGGGTCTTATTAGGACAACTATGTTATAATAAGGTCTATTAGAGTAAATAAATGAATATTTATTTTTTCTTTACACTTCAATTCAATAGATTTGATAAAAATAAACCTAGCATGCTTCGGTTGCCATGTAGGAAAAAGGTTGGTACAAATTTACACAGACGAGAATACATTAGGCCAGCACCTGTCCAATTTCGCCTTGAATTGCTGTGTCGGTTGCGTATTTAAGTATATTCAGAGGTTCAGAGATCCGAATTGAGGAAGTGTCTCTCCTCTGGTTCAATCGAAATGGACATTGAAACAGTTTCTGGTGGTATCCGCGTAGACCTCTTTCTGGTGCTGGAGTGAATAATAGGGCATGAGGGACATACTAATGGCTATTAAGGAGATTGTAGGCCAAAATGAGATCACCACGTAATCGTCGACTCTGAGGAAGAAAAGGTTATGCTTCTTTAGTCGGTTTTCATAGGACATATCCTATAGACCCTGTACCAATTAGTAGCAAGACTTTGATGCTGGATATCACGTATTATATATGGAGCAGTGGCCTGATCACCATACTTTAACAGTGATCTGACGAGGATGACATAAAGTGGGAGAAATATTCCAGGAGTGAGTTCGAAAAAGAAGTTTATTATATAAATAAACGTCGTAATTCTGTTTGTCTTCGTCTGAGTAAAAATCAGAAACTCCACAAGATACACGTACAGACTTTACATAATCAGATTGAGTGTGACGCCGATCAGGTTATCGTAAGAAATACTGTAATACTTATTCCGTTCGGGTCACAAAGGAACATATTAATACATGGGGAGGCAATCAAAATTACTTATTTCATTCTTACTAGTAGTTGTGTAAAGAACAACACTGAAACTAGGTCAAACACACTGTCTACTTTCTTTTGGTTACTTTCTTTGTTCTTTTTTCTATTATATTGGACTAATTGTCAGCGAGTGAGATTGAGTAAGACGAAGTAGAAGTTGGAAAGAGAGAGAAAGAGTGTGTGCGTGTGTGTGTGTTAGAAAGGGTGAAGTCGGAGAGAAAATTAGAGAGAGAATTTTTAAATTAAAATTATTACATACTGTTTTAAAATACTCCTATTTTCTTTGCATACATGGATCACACGAAGCAATTTTGTTAGTATTAAAGTAAAAACTGTTAGATGTTTAAAAATAGTGCAATAAAACCAAACTAATGCAATTTAGATTTAATTTGAATTTTTCATGACATGTGCTGATACATCATATTTAAATGATATTATTCATTATTAGCTGACCCGACACGGCTTTGCCCGGGAATATCTGATTGTAGGCAGAGTAAACATTCCCATGAGTCTTTGAAAGGTCTGTATTTTAGTTATTTATATTTGAACTACACATGCTTTCACAAGGTCTAAATACAAACACACAAGACTTAAGTTTTCTCCATCAGCTTAAAGCCCGTATCCTTTGCTAGAATGACGCTAATTTAGTTTATAACTAGAGAAGAGACGACACTGTCCGAAGTGTCGCTATTAAAAAACGGATAAAACTTTTAGTACTTACCTTCTAGTGTATAATAAAGTCTACTGAAGAGAGTAGCTGACGAAAATGCTATTGAAGGCGCCAGCAGAGTCAGGGCTGTGAGAATTCCTAGATAATAAATATAGAATCTGATTTCACATGTTTATATAGAGGTATCGTTAGCTCTCATGACTATCTTCGAAGGAGAACATCTAAGGAATATATATATATATATATATATATATGTGAATTATAACTATATATTTTTATACAGATTCCTCTGGATTTACCAATATTTCTGAGCCCCACGCTTTTTTGGATTTCATTATTGGTGATTCTTAGACCCGTTTGAACTTTAACATTTTTTAAAAACTCTTTCAAATTAAGAACTTTGACAGTCCTATCCTGTCAACTTATCAATCATAATTTTTCCTCTGTTGATAAGATTTTAATCTTTGAAAAGCCTGGTTTAAGGAATGAAAGAGAAGAAAAATAAATGTTTTTTATTAACTAAACTGCTCCTTGTTTTGAACAACTGAAGATATCGATTTGCTTCTATTTGCAGGTCTAATCAATTTTCATTGACTTACCATATATATATATATATATATAGATTTAGATTTTTCACTTATAAAATAGATCATTCAGTGAAGACCGGGGTTGTTCCAATAAAAAACAAGCTCGATGATACTCGATTACAGAGTACAGAGCATTTATATGTGATTTCATGAAGGCTTACCAAAGCATTCCTTTCAGGACACCAATGATCACCATTAAAGATATTTTTTCTTACAAATACTATTTATTCAAATTAAATGTTTTTTCCTACACGTGTTTCACTACCAAGCAGTTACTTGCTTGGCAGATCATCAGGGAAATTAAATGTCTGGAATACTGGTTTCAACTGCCGACAATACACAATGTGGCGTTGCAATAGTTGAGGTCACTTAAGAAGAGAAGAGGAAAAAAATAAAAATAAAATTAAAAGTCAAAATTAAAAAGCAAGGAAGAACAACGATAAAAAAAGAAAGTTCTAGAAAAGTCTTAGAAAAGTAGCTCGTGCATTATTTCTTCCACCAAGCCAACAAGCAAATAATCGGTCCCAAATACATTCAATAAAACCATAAAACCGGAACAATGTGCGATAATACACTTTCACGTCGGCCGGCACAATGATGAATAAATTCCCCCCCCCCACAAAAAAACAAAAGAACTAAATCATTCAAGATACCGCTCACAAGTTACCATTCCAATCCAATGATAGTATGGGAATTCTAAATCCAACTTCTCACAAAGAAAAGTCAACACAAATGTTCGTCCGAGTTCAAAGAGTCTTATTTCAATGGTTGATTTATTACCCTTCGAAACAAACACACGACGAGTTGAATGTCAATCCCGCAGAAAACTCCCTTACATTAAGAAAAAATCTTAATTAGTAGATAGAAACTATTTATTCAAAATACTGTTTCTAAAAATATTTATTATTAAACCTATTCCTTATAGAAATTAATTATCTAGTGTCTGGGACGTCATTTTACATTTTGGGAAAATATCCTTCATTTAATTAACTGCCGAATTATTATCGTTTTGTTGTTTAACGAAGCGGAAAAAGCCTATCCCGCAGAATTTGTTTTTAAAAGATTATTCATGTATCAAAAATAAAATGTTATTATAAAAAAGTTTTCTACAAAAATCTAGTTATTATTTTAAATCATTTAAAATATTTCCTTAACGGCTGTGTCTGTTTGCAACTCTCTGTGGAGAATATTATTCTATATTCCATAAATAAATGTTACTACGGAATATCGTTATCAGAAATCTATTTTCTATTTTGAAAACACCTTTTTTTAATGGACCGGTTTATTTTTTGTCAACTATACGGGAAAATATCACTCTAACTCGTTAAATGACAGGAGACTTTATTATTACTTATTTAAAATCCCGTACAAAATACTTTTTATAAAAATCCAATTGTTTCTATTTTTAGAAATTAAGTCCGTGTCGGCATGCATGTTTTTTAAATTATTTTTTCCTTAATTATTTTTCCCCATTCCTGCCACCCAATTGTTTTATTTATTTTAATCTAATTAAAAACTAATTTAATTTAACCTAATTTAATTAAATAGTGATAGCATCCAGGTTGCTATTTCTTATTTTTCACTTAAAATTACTTGAAATTTCCAATGCATTTCGTATAATATATCCATTTCTGAGAATAAATTGTGATTTATTATTTATTATTCCACTATCTTTTTATATGTAACAAAATTTCCCCCCTCTATTCCGCTGAATAAGTATTTACTATAGTTGACTATCACTGGGCCTTATTCCGATAGAATATTCCTACCTTATCACCCCCAACCTAAGTCTTGAGTATCCGCTAATAATTGAATCAAGACATATCTTAGCATAAGTACGTGTTACTAATTCTCATCCTCCATATTATACACTAATTATTGCCCCAGATTGCCTCAGGAAGTGTCCATCCTGCCTATCTCTGCTGTAGGTTTATACTTCCCCCAATTCCCCTCCTATCCAGGTTTTAGGCTTGATAACAAGTAACGGTTTCTATGCAGACAGCATTGTAGTATTTCCTGCCTAGCGTTCAGTAAATTATCTCTAGATGTCATGATGTGGTACGACTCCAATGCACATAGGTTGCATCTCTTCTTTTTGTTCGGTTTATATTTGTTAGCCCTCCCTAAAATTGACCATTTCAGTTCGAAAGGGTCTTGCCTAGCAATGAGGTTTCTCACAAAACGGCCAACAGAAGTGTTAGGCCTATCTATGTCTTCCCTTTGGCCTCCCCTGAAGGAACTCATGTGGTTTCTGAATCTATCTTTGAACTCACCCCCGGTTGAACCGATATATGATTTCCTACTACTCTCTGTTATCACATCGCATTTGTAGACAATGCTTGAAACTCTACAGTTCCCCCCATTGGACAGATGTTAGAAGCTCTGCAGCTACAGTTGTGTGCTGGGCCGTTGCTGGATGTTCTACTACTATGGATATTTATAATGGAGGTTCTCACTGAACTGGTGTTACTGGGATCAACACCAGAAGAGAACATGGCTTCCCTTGTTTTAGTTATCTTAGAATTATTATATCCTATGATGGATGTGGCTATATTTCTACAGGTGTAATAAGACAGTTTTACAGTATTTTTGTTAATGATTCCCCCCAATCTGCTATCCCTTGGAAAGTTTTTTTCCACTATGCTATAAAAAATATTTGGGATATTAGTCTTAATATGCTGGCTATAGGGGGGTTTGAACCATGTAGTGGTCCTTCTCCTATTTTTCTTCCTACCTTCTCCCCCCGGTTTGGGTAGCATGTGAGTTCAATTCGTTACTTCCAACTTCACGAATATTATCATCAACCGGTTCCCTCCCTACCTGGTTTACATTACCGTGGGATACACCAGGTCTCCTATATCTAGCCTTGCCCATTGCCCTATTATATGAAACCATTGATCGAGAGGCAATCGGTCTCCCGTTTAGTCCCCCATTCCCAACCGAAGGAGGCACAAGGTAATTAATTTTTTCCTTGTATCCTGATCTGTTTAAAGCTTCATTGTAGAATTGCTTACTGCTGTCGAATATTTGTTGATTCTTGGACAGCTTAGATATCCTACTCGATATTGCAGGAATAATGGCTCTTTTCACAATCGGTGGGTGATTCGATTTAGCGTCGATATAGTAGAGTGTGTGGTTGGGCTTGTGATAAGGTTCATATGTGTTGTTGCATAGATCAAGCGTAATATCCAAAAAATTGACCCTCCGGTAGTTTATATCTATAGTTATGCTAAGTTGTATTGAGCTGAAGAATATGTTGAGTTTTTTCTTCTTAGTTTCAAGATTCCTTATACTTGTGTTGACAAAGAATAAAGCGTCGTCCCTATATAGACCGCCCGCCAGTTCAGGTATTTTCATACAAATTTCTCTGAGGATATATATCCCTACCAGGTCAGTAACCTGCGCTGAGTCCGGTGACCCCATAGTAATATCGAAATTGTTTTCCCTATCCTTTCTAGTCCATAACTTATCATTGTAGGATATTAGTGTCCTTCTGGCTAGTCTAATTATATCCATCTCTAAGTTTGTAATGTTGGATTCGTTTCTAGCCATGGTAAGCGCCTTTTCAAGTAAAGTAGAGGATATGGAGGGATAGTATGAATCTATATCAAACATTATAAATTTACTTTGATTAGTAATGTGTAATTCTTTATACCAACTTAGCACTTCTTCTGATGAGGTCCACAGATTCAATTGAGTTCTGCGTTTAATTCCTGGCAATATTCTGTCTAGTATTTTTTTGCTGATTACACCCATGTCTGAAATACACGGCGAGATCAGTCTAATGGATGGGTTATTACTAAAATCTGGCTTATGATACTTAAGAGTGAAACGAGGGCATTTAGGGGTATAGATCTCAACATTACCTTCTATACCAATCTCAGAGCAGATCTTAAGAGCGGCCAAGTTAATATTCTGTAACACCCCGTTCCCTACGGTCTTGTAGTTTTTATTCAGTTCCTTCAGGATTAGGTTGTTGTATGTTTCCATATTCATGGAGTATGTGTTTAAAGTTTTATCCGCCGAAACTGTGATGTTAGAGTTATTCCTAATCCGTGTCTGTGTCCTATGGATATGTTCAATGGTAGGATTCCAATATTGTGATCTGTTTTTGGTTTTGATGTTTTTAACCATATTATGCATATCCGCTTCGAAGCTTTCTAATGCAGGGATGTGAGGTGGGTTCTTGTGAGTTCCTATTTTATAGAATTTTCTATATGAGGCTGTTGGTAAATTATCCTCAATGTCAGATGCATACTCAGGGGGTTCAGAGACGCCAGAAGGTGGATTCACGTTGCTCAACTCCCTAGTCAATCCCAGGTTGTGGTGAATTACCCGCCATCGGACTCTCTTCAAGAATGCATGGACCGCCTGGACCATGTCCATTATATATATATATATATATATATATATATATATATATATATATATATATATATTTTGTTTGGTTCGGTAGAAATAACTCAAATAGAGTGCTCAATTATTAGATAATAAACGTATAATATTAATTTATTAACAGTGCTACAGAGTATCAGAACATATCAACATGATAGCATTGGTTTCGAACGACTTATTAGGCTGAAAGCTTGCTTGTTCATATTTTTAAAGTAAATAAAAAATCATTTTAAGGGAAAAAAGCAATATCGTGTTGGCTCTCTTAAATTTTTAATAATAATTCAAATGCAAAACAATAATTATATAAAAAAACTTCCAATATGTTGCTTCATTGACCTTATCACGTAAGTAACGTTTGAACCTTGAAGAGACTTTAGGACAAAAAGGATCGGTATCTCAAAGGACTGCTATTCACGGGAGATTTTATAGCGCCGGCGGCGAGGGTAGGAATGTTTGCTAAAAAAGAAAGTCGGTTGACAAGGCCCTATTAGTATGAAAGCTTGCATGTTCATATCTTTAAAGAAAATGTATTTTAAGGAAAAAAAACAGAACAAACAAACCATATCGTGTTGGCTCTCTTAAATTCCTAATAATAATAACAAATGCGAAACGATATTTAAAGAAAGTGTCAATATGTTAATTCATATATATATATATATATATATATATATATATATATATATATATATATATATATATATATATATATAATTTTTTAACTGATCGGTCACCGTTTATCAAAGCTCGGAGGCCACTTAAGGATAAGAGATAGTCGGTAGGACGATGATCGCCACCACGAGAAAATCGGAAACAATTGGTAGGATTGGTAGAAGATTACTTAAGAGAAATTGATTATCAGAGAAGGCGACTCATCAAGTATTTGTTCACATTAGACTTGAAGACGATCATGCTGTTGTCGGTTGGGAAGCTGACTCGTTGTATCTTGTTCCACAGATGGAGGGTTCGTTTGTTTTGTAGTTGTAGCTAGGTATGTTCTTTCAAATGGAACAGGGATTGAAGTTCAGTCGAATACCAACCGTGTAAATATCCACAATAGAGAGGGTCTAGATTAATACCTTCTGTGTAAAAGAGGCTACAGGGACGAGAAGATATCATCCCCTACTAGATTGCTGAGTCGATTTTGTACACTGTCGATCCACGAACGAGTGGCCTGAGTGACAACTCCCTATATATGATAGCAGTACTCTATTTTAGAACGTATCTGGCTCTCATGCAGGTAGAGGATTTCGTCAGGTGTTAGATCATTTCTGGAGCCGTAGAATGATCCAACCATTTTTCCAGCAACGTTAGCAACAGATCTGATATAAGTCTTCCATTTCAGTTCTAGGGTGAAAGTCAACTCCAGAAGCTTAAAGAAGCTGACTCCCTCAAGGAGAGACACACTCATTTTGACTGGGGAAAAGTGAGGATCGGAGCGTTTATGCTGAAATGAGAGAAGCTTGATCTGAGAAGCATTAAGAGTAACAGACCACTTTTCCCAATTGCACCGCGTGCTTCAAATCGGAAAAGAGGGAGTAAGAAAGATCTAGATCATCAATGCTCTTCGAAGCGCTGCAATTAATAGTTGGGTTTTCTACATAGAAGTCAATGAATGATCTGAGAATATGATTTTGAAGATCATTTATGAAGATCAAGAAGAGGTTTTGGCCAAGAATGGATCTTTGAGTCACGTCGGCATTGATGTTATGTGCTTCGGACGTTTGCTCGTTAAAACGACTTTTATAGACTTATCGGAGGAAAAGGATTTGATGGTTGAGAGGACATTTCCAGATATTTGATAGCTGAGAAATTTAACAAACTTGTGGAGCAAACCTTTGTAGCAAACCTTGTCAAAGGCCTTTCGTATATCAAGAGCTATCGTCCTATAAACGAATCCCCGTCGATATATTCAATTATTCTGTGCAATATCGCAATCAGCACGTTACTTGTAGATCTTGAAGAACGAAATCTGTATTGCTTGTGACTAAGACTATTGTTTTCGCTGAGGGGATTGACAACTTTTTGATTTATTACAGATTCAAGCAACTTAGTCATGGCGCACAGGAGACTGATGGTCTGCACTGGGATGCAGAAGACCAATTCCCAGTATTTATGAATACCGGGAGGACGAATGATGGAAAGGATTTTTTTAAAGCAACAATTGAACAACTTAGTAAGGATATGAGCTATTTCGAGTTGCAGTTTCTTGAGTACTATTACCAAAATATTGTCAGAACTAGTTTCCTTATATGCATTAAGTTTCTTAATAAGTTGGCGACGCCGGGGACGGTTATTCGCATGTCGTATATAGTAGTTTAGATTCTGGGAGTAGATTGCCCTTATCGCAAAAGGGGAATTTGCTGCAAATTTGTTTGTGAAAATTTTGTCTTTACCAGATGCTCAGGATATCACCTCTGGTCCATTATTGATGGTTGAGATAGAAGCCTTAACTCTGTTCAGAATTTTGTTTGTTATTCTCCAAAACTCTGAGGAACCAAGCTCATGATCCTCCACTCTAGATCAAACTGATTGAACATAGGACTCATTAGTATTTTCTATAACCCTTTTACAGTGATCTCGGACTGTTTTAAAGGACGCTTTGCTTTCAGAATATCTATGTTGTTGTAAGCAATTGAAAGAGTGGTTTTTGTAGGAAATAGCAGCAGCGGATTCAGGGTTATACAGTAGCTGGTTGTTCGGTCTCTGTTTAAATTTCTGTAGGGCATAAAGCTTTTAATATAAACGGTAAACCACTCACATATTTCAGATGCAATCCAGTACACATGATTTTTGAAAATGGATTTAAGAGGGATTTCACATATGAAGGACTCTAAGCTGTCCGAATCAGCACTTGAATATCCTTTTGGGTGTAGTTTATCATCTGTACTTTTGTCATGAGACGATCCTTTTAGGTATTACTTTATCATTTGGAGTAGTGTTGTATTTGTTGTGTTGTTATGCTCTCAGGCATTAACTTATCTTTTAGAGGGGTACTTTACATGAAAAAGAAATTCTCACAATCAGCTGTATATTAACAATTTCAATACTTACATAATATATTTATTAAAAAAAAACAGTAAAAACATATTACCTTATTATTTCAATTATATAATATTTATGAAGTGTTCGTAGCTGGCATAATTCAAATAATAAAGTAATATGTTTCAAAAATTGATTTTGGTTAAAAAATAATGTTTACTAAAACAACCAATATAATTATTATAGCTCTTTTCTTCGACGAAAATACAGCTGATTACAGTAAGAGGTTGAGTGCAATTTCCATAGAATATAAAATATTATTTCCATACATTATCAAATATTATTGAAAACAATTTTTACTTAATATATATATAATTTTATAATCTACCGTATTATATATATATATATATATATATATATATATATATATATATATATATATATATATATATATATATATATATATAAATGAATAAATACGAAAGTGTTTTTCATTTATCACTCCTATCAAATAATCAAAACGGGTTACTGTTATTTGAATCAATAATACAACAACGATTTGATATTCTGTATATATAGTGCAGATACACGATTAATAGAGAACTTTTTGAGTGATAAATTAGCATAACTATTTTAACAGTTCATAATTAATTAACATTTGATGTTATTAATTTGGAATTGTATTTGCTTATGTTTGTTATCTATATGCAATAGTTTCGTCCATATTAACAGTAATAATTTATTAAATAAATCGGAGAAACAACTAAAACACCTTAAGTTTAAACAACCAGCGCTCGTTGCGACCTTATCGAAGGTCGTGGCCTGCCACGGGCGAGGCAAAAGTGAGAATAGAAAGAGGTGGGGAGAGAGAGAGAGTGTGGCTGTTCGCTCGCTTTCTCTCTGATCTTTTTCCATCGCCCTCTTTTTTCAGTTTTTACATTTCCCCTGAAAGATAAATAAACAACCTTTTTTATTAGTTAAGTTAATGTCTTTATTGTAAAGTTTAACAACAAACTTATTGTTGATGTTTAAAAAGACCTTATCACTATTCTGATTGACAAATTAAAACAATAGTTTAGTAGCACTGTGATCTGCCCCAATTACGAAAAGATATTGACTCGTATTTTGATATGATTGTAGATAACATCCTTCGCGAAATTACCCCCAGCCACCTCAAATGTATTCTACTTGTTTTAAGCGATCGCGTGTAAACACCCTGAAAAAACTTCACGGAAAGATAAAAAGAAAAAGAAAATATTATTTGGAATTTAGAGTGGGTGAATTTTTTTGTATATGAATTTAATGTAAAATGGGAGTTACATCCGTTGCGTTTATTTTTGGGAGTAGCTACTTTTTTAGGCGATTACATGTTGTTTTATGACTTTGCCACTAAGACTTAGGGTTAGTAGTAAACACTTTCGGTAAGTTCCTTAAATAGATAGAATGGGGCGGAAATTAGGAACATAGTACGTTTGATATATATATATATATATATATATATATACAACTGATCCCCCACTAAATTCTAAAATATTTGTTTTTCTCTATCTCCGTTTTCAACGGTGTTATCACACAATTGCCAAAAAAAGTAGAATTCATTTTTTCGGCTGAGGGGGGAGGATACCCATATTTAATTAAACATTTTTTTTTAACTATACGTCTCTTTTTTATTTTAATTATAAGCAACTGATTTTTGTTGTGTTTACTTTACCCGTGAAAATCAAATAAGACACTTTAAAATTATCTAACTAATCAAATACCTTATTTTTATGGTATAAATAAAAATATTAAAAGTTCGGATATTATTGTAGATGAACACACATCTCCCGATAAAACGGGATTCTACTTTTTAGGCGATTACGTGTGAATCCCCTAAAATACTGGCGGAAAGAGAAATAACAAAAAATATTTTAACATTTAGACTTGGAGATTAGTTTCGCAAATAAGTTAAACGTAAAATGATTCACCATTTTCGAGCCATTCTAGGATTTTATGGTAGTTAACCATTTTCTTTCATTGGAGATGAATTCTGTACATTATTGTTTTAGGGCGATTGTATGTGGTTTTACGACCTTGCTAGTCGAACTTAGATTAGTGTTAAAAATATATATGTTAACTGCCCTAATAATTTAGAATAACCGTAAAAAAAAATCTCATTTTTTAGGAGTGTGTAATTTAGCTGGGTGTGTTAATCTACACATTTACCAAAGTTTGTTGCTAAAATTTTGGAATTCTCTGAGTAATTTCTTTTTAATTAACGGCCTCCCATCCCAATTAATTTCTTTCCAGAAGGCGGGTAGGTTTTGCTAGTATATATATATATATATATATATATATATATATATATATATATATATATATATATGTGTGTGTGTGTGTGTGTGTGTGTGTGTGTGTGTGTGTGAATGCCCGGATATGACTAAGGAAGAATAATATAAAAGTGTGAATTTAACAATAAATCGTGCAATACGACATCTGTCATCTGATGATCGAGAAGGCGCATGAAACCGTTGTTATGATATATTAAAACACATCATTTTTTTAATTACCATATATATATATATATATATATATATATATATATATATATATATATATATATATGTACATACATCTCTCTCTCTCTCTATATATATATATATATATATACACACATATACATATATATATATAGTTTGATAGTAGAATTAATGTTTTTCTATTAGTTCAACTTAAACCTTATTCGTAATATAGTGTTGATGTTATTACTATTGATTTCCTAATTATATTTACGTTCGTTTTTATTCGGTTGATTAAATTGCGATTAGATTTGTGGTGTCAGTTTGTTTTATAAACTGTAGAAACACTTGTGATGATATCCGGCAATCAGCAGCAAATATCTGCGGATTGCAATTCAAGCAATAGAAGCATATTTACCCAGCACACAATGCAGTGCCAAATTACAATAAAATAATAGACTTAGTAGGGTAGTCTTTTTTTTTTTTTTTACATGGTTCACCCCAAACAAGGCAGGACGCCACTGTAAACGTAAGGGGCTACTGAGAAAAAAGGAAAAGGGGGGGGAAGGATTGGTGGTTCAGCTTAAATTGGGATCTGAGCAGCGAGGTGTCTGTTCACATTAGTTTTAAATTTCTGCATGTCAGTACTGTCGGGGAAACAGGGGGCAGGGAGGGAGTTCCAGAGGCCAGCAGCACGAGGAAAGAAGCTATTTGAGTAGAATGCTCTCCGGCATCTGGGGACCTCCACAGTGAATGAGTGAGATTTAGTAGAATGTCGAGTTAGTCTAGTGAATTTACGTCGAGGGGGTACCAGAGCAGCACACTCATCGGAGCATAATCCATTGAAGTATTTGTAAAATAAACACAAGGATGCCACATTGCGGCGATGGGACAGGGGCTGGAGCTTAGCTGACAGTGAGGGACCTATTAGGTTGACTACTCTTTTTTGGACTTTGTCAAGGAGGGAGAGACTAGTAGATGATGCACCAGCCCAGATGTGGCAACAATACTCCATGCATGGGCGAATGGTGGCTTTGTAGAGATACAGGATAATGTCAGGTGTAAGGAGTCCACTAGCACGGTAGAGGGAGCCAACCTTCTTTGCGGCAGCCTTGGCAATGTCTTCAATGTATGTGTTCCAATTCATGTTACCTGTGAAGGTTAGGCCAAGGAGTTTGAATGATGAACTCTCAGGTAGGGTGTTATTTGCCATGGCAATCGGTGGTTGGAGAGGCTTCTTGTAGTTGTTGAAGGAAAGGAGCTTTGTCTTTGCGGCATTAAAAGTCACCAACCATTTATGGCCCCAATCCACTACAGCCTGGAGGTCATTTTCTAAGGATGCAGCCATTGCCTCAGATATGATCGCGTCCGTTTTGCCAACATGGCGAGAGTAAAGCGTGGTGTCGTCAGCAAATAAACCGATCTCAGACACTATGTCATCAGGGAGATCGTTTATATAGATCAGGAACAACAAAGGTCCAAGAATAGATCCCTGGGGCACACCAGCATTTATGTCATGTTGTTTAGATGAACGGCCATCGAGGACAACCTGGATTTTTCTTTTGTTTAGGAAGGATCTAATTATATTAAGTAGTTGCCCAGTAATACCGTATGAGCGTATTTTCAGGAGAAGCCCTTTATGCCATACCTTGTCAAAGGCCTTGGATATATCAAGCACCTGCCTTGTCGAGAGTATGATACATGCGTTCAGAGATGACCGTTAGGATGTCTGCAGTAGATCGTGCTTGTCTAAACCCATACTGGCGGTCGGATAGAAGTTTAGCATTAACTAAGTGACGTACTATCGCTAGATTGATTAAGGACTCAAAGATTTTGGCAAAGATCGGCAGTAGACTGATTGGGCGGTAGTTCTGAGGGTCGGTTCTATTCCCAGTATTCTTGTAGACTGGTACCACAGAGGCAATTTTCCAGCTATCGGGGAAGCAAGATTCAGCTAGGCATTTGTTGTAGAGTTTGGAGAGAACAGGGGCCAGTTCAGCAGAGCATTTCTTTATTGCTATTACAAGTATAAGATCAGGCCCACAAGCTTTAGAGGTGTCAAGGCTTTTTATAATGTCTCTGACCTGGGATGGGGTGATGACCAGGTTATCAAGTGTGGCTTCAGTCCGCAATGGTAATTCAGGGAGAGGGTGGTTACCCGAGTCTAAAGTAGAGTTAGAAGCGAAACGCTGTGCGAGTAGTTCAGCCTTATCAGTGGCCGTGCAAACGACATCATTGTGGTTTGAAAGTGGGGGAATCGTAGATTGACCATTATTCACTACACTATTGTAGATTTTCCAGAAATCGCGAGTACCTAGTTTCTGTGACTGGATGCGTTTTTTTGTTAACTCATTATACCTTCTCTTCGCTTCGCCTATCACAGCCTTGCAATTGTTTCTTGACTCTATAAATTTATGCCTATTAGTAGCTGACTTATTGCGGCCGAATTTACGGAATGCTTGTTGCCTCTCAGAAATGGCAGCTGCACATTCCGAAGTGAACCATTGAGGAGAGTGGGGCTTGCTAAAGAATTTTCGCATGGGGACATAGGCTTCAATGCCTGCTTTGACCCATTCAGTTAATTCGTTTGCACACTGGTTGGCAGGGAGTAAGAAGGTTTCCCGCCATGGGGCGTCACTGATGTGGTCTCTGATTGACTCAAAATCAGCTTGCTCGTAGTATCTTGTTGTTTTGAGCAACGGTTCATCAGCTTTTGGACGACTTTTTAGTGTGATATGTATCATTAGCACAATGTGATCAGCATTCCCGAGTGGGCTATGAGCTTTCGTCACACAAGCCTCGGGTATTGAGGTCAAGAAGAGGTCTAGAAGTGAGGCTTGTTGATCCACACGATCGGGGATGCGGGTCGGAAAATCAACAGTCTGAGAGAGGGAGTGAGCTAAGGAGAAATTATACGTAGAGTTGCCGGCTGCATCAGTAAGGCTGGAGAATCCCAACCAGTCGCGGTGGTGGGCATTAAAATCCCCAAATACATGTATCTGGGCATTCGAGTCTATTAAGAGTGCTCTATCTATGCTTTCAGAGACAGAGTTTAGCAGAGTACAGTCCTGGGACGACGGGGAGCGATATAGGAAATATAAGTAACTAACGTTGTGATGTAAAGTCAACCTAAAGCACATGTAGTCGTAGTCATCTGATTCTAACCTATGTTCTCTAGTCAGCGGGAGGGTGTTCCGAACATAAACTCCTAGCCCGTGCATGTGTTTGTCAGAGTCTTTACGGTAGAGTGGAAGGTAGTCAGTCATGTCAAAGTGGTGAGAAGAGATTGAGGATTGGAGCTAGGATATCCGGGGAGTTTGTCAGGAGAAAGGTTTCTACGTCGTTGATGTTGGTTCTAAGTCCCCGGATATTTGAGAATGCAAGCCTCAAGGGCGGAGGCGAAAGTGTTGTTTGGGTGTCTGGTTTAGGTTTGATTGTATTTCTTTGTAATGGCATGTTTGATTTGATTATAGAGTGGATTGGCCAAGGTGGGTACTTGCTTGGTGCCAATAAGCTCACACAACCAGTCCATTAGTCACGACCTGGTCCATGGGGGTTGTGGCCTCGGGAAAGCCCACCGTAGATAATTGCAGGGTCCCTTTCCATGCGCGACATGGCACATACAACTACCCACGGTATTATGCAACTGATGATGGAGCAGCCGTTCTTGGCGCTACCCAAGAGTTTGGGCTCCTGCCCTGTCAGTCGGAAACAGCAGCCAGACAAGCTGTCTAACCTGTACCCTCAACCTGTCGGAACAAGAGAGACCCAGACTGGTCATGTAAGACTTACTAACGAAAAAACTTTCCCCGAGTTGCCCAAATAGAGAGAAAGAGAACGGCGTTCATTGTCCTAGTAAGGAAACAAGGCTAGGCACTGAGTGTTTAGAGGCGTCCCAGCGCTGTTACCTCTGCGCCTGACTAATAAACAAAGAAGGAGTGCAAGGGCCGGCGATAGGTAGAACCTATCTACTCCTTAAGCAATTGTAGGTTTGCAAACCGGATACTTTGTTCGAGATTCCAACTCTAGGAAGGTTGTCGATCAGGACTAAGGAAGCCATCCTTCCCCAACAGTTTTCTGCCACGGCGTGAGTAACTGGAAGAAGGTTTTTTTGTCAGAGATTTCCTTCTCTTAGATGGATAACCTTACGAGGTCTTACGGGTCCAACACTCCGAGAGGGGTAAAAAAAAAAAAAAAAAAAAAAAAATCCACATAATATACATTATATATATATTACATATATATATATATATATATATATATATGTACACATGTAGATAGAATAAGTTCAATTGCATACTAAGAAGGGAACAGTAAGTTGAAGATAGGTTTCCCTCACTCCCCTCTCTTTCAACCCCGAACGAGGTTTCGGTTTCTTCACTGCTAAGGCAGATATGAAATGTGTCTTTTACAAGACTAGCATGCTTAGTTTGGACGATATTCATCCCCTACCTACATTCGCTAGTGAACTACCCCCACCCACCCCTTTTCAAACTTGAACTCAAGTGACCCCTGCAGAATGTAGGCAAGAAAAGAAAAAAGATACAAAGTTTTGAACAGCCAAGTATTCTGGAAAGAAAGATTATTTTAGCTAGATTTTCATAGCATGTTAATACATGGATTAATTAAAAAAATAAATTCAGAGTAAAAATAATTTAAACACTTAGCTTTTTTTTTTTTTAGTTGTTAAATGCCACCCATACATCTCAGCTCCTTCAGAGGCAGATACGAAATGTGTCTTTTACAAGACTAGCATGCTTAGTTTGGACGATATTCATCCCCTACCTACATTCGCTAGTGAACTACCCCCACCCACCCCTTTTCAAACTTGAACTCAAGTGACCCCTGCAGAATGTAGGCAAGAAAAGAAAAAAGATACAAAGTTTTGAACAGCCAAGTATTCTGGAAAGAAAGATTATTTTAGCTAGATTTTCATAGCATGTTAATACATGGATTAATTAAAAAAATAAATTCAGAGTAAAAATAATTTAAACACTTAGCTTTTTTTTTTTTTTTTAGTTGTTAAATGCCACCCATACATCTCAGCTCCTTCAGAGGCAGATACGAAATGTGTCTTTTACAAGACTAGCATGCTTAGTTTGGACGATATTCATCCCCTACCTACATTCGCTAGTGAACTACCCCCACCCACCCCTTTTCAAACTTGAACTCAAGTGACCCCTGCAGAATGTAGGCAAGAAAAGAAAAAAGATACAAAGTTTTGAACAGCCAAGTATTCTGGAAAGAAAGATTATTTTAGCTAGATTTTCATAGCATGTTAATACATGGATTAATTAAAAAAATAAATTCAGAGTAAAAATAATTTAAACACTTAGCTTTTTTTTTTTTTTTTAGTTGTTAAATGCCACCCATACATCTCAGCTCCTTCAGAGGCAGATACGAAATGTGTCTTTTACAAGACTAGCATGCTTAGTTTGGACGATATTCATCCCCTACCTACATTCGCTAGTGAACTACCCCCACCCACCCCTTTTCAAACTTGAACTCAAGTGACCCCTGCAGAATGTAGGCAAGAAAAGAAAAAAGATACAAAGTTTTGAACAGCCAAGTATTCTGGAAAGAAAGATTATTTTAGCTAGATTTTCATAGCATGTTAATACATGGATTAATTAAAAAAATAAATTCAGAGTAAAAATAATTTAAACACTTAGCTTTTTTTTTTTTTTAGTTGTTAAATGCCACCCATACATCTCAGTCTACTATACAATGAAAACACAAGCACGAATAAATGCAACAGGAACCACAGAGAAGCCACACCATCAGTTGGTTGGTTTAACCAACCCTACAATAGTAATTACAGCAATAGATAAATCATCCTTTAGACTAATAAATAAATATTTACATAGACACATTATACCCCACAAAGTAATAAAGAGGAAACATATAGAAGTCAGTTACGACTTCACAGATAACGTAAAATAATAACACGGAAGCATAACTTAAAATATTAATATAATATTGAATAGCCATAATGAAACCGATAACAGCAACAGAAACACCTACCCCCCCAAAAAAAAAACAAGGCAGAAATAATAACAATAATAACACCCAAAAGAGCACCCACATAGGTAATTGCAAAATCAAGGCCAAATGTCCTCTACTATTGTATACAAAGTCAATGCGCGTAAAAACATCAATAACGAATGATTTTAACGTGTATATAACGCCCATGTAATATAGTCGTAACATCAAAGATAGTTTACTAAGAAAACCTTAAGGCTACAGATTTATAACGTCCATCTAACGACGTGTTCACGGTGAGGAAACTCTACGCAATATACGTTAATGCAACATGTTTATAACACCCATGTAATTTTGCCAGAACGTCAGAAATAGCTTACCAAATAAACGTTAAGACTACATGTTTGTAACGTCAATGTAACGTTGTTACGAACGTTGAAAAGACTCTACAAAATATACGTTATTGGAACATATCTGAAACTATGTAGGAACGCCCTTTTGTTGGCTTGGTGGGAGAGATAAATATTACTCACCAATATATTTCCCCGTTTCTGTCTTCGGAACATTGTTATCAAGATAGGTTGTAACGAGGGGCGACCTGCCTGACTTTGCTACTCCTTGTATGATCATTCCAAAAGCTATGATAACCAGAGCAAACATGTCTGTCCAGTGCCGATTTCGTTGTCTTTCTTTGGAATTATTCCCATCGGTGCTGTTTTTTATCTGATTTTCAAAACTAATCGGCTGTTTACACATGTATTCATAATCACGCTGGTACCTTGTGGAATTTGTTCTCATATCTACAAAAAAAGAATATCAAATATAACTTTGTTCGGAAAATACTGGCTGATTTGTCGATTCAATTTTAAAACGTGGATTTAGATTGATATATTTGTATTGAATCAAGTTTTTTTAATTTTGGGGAACAATGCGTTAATGGAATGCGAATACAACATTGTGAGATTTGAAAAATAAACAAAAGTGATTTCTAGTTTATTTCTGTATGCAAAGAAATACACAATTGAATGGATACAAAAACAAAACACTAAAATAGCTAAAAACTGGGAAAACGTCAGCGCGAATTTTATGACTAAACCGCAAAGATGTGTCTTCGTTGCTGGCTCGGATCCAGCGACGGTAAATGGACGAGTGTGGGCAAACATGGTAACATCAAATAAAGTAAGCGATAAAAATGCCTTTTGAGTTTTTCGAGTCTTCACTGGTAAAGCAGACTATGATGAGAAATTCTTCCAGAAATGCAAGGATAACGCATCAATGGAGCGAATAGTAAGTTTACCTTTTAGTCTTATGTAAGGGAAGGTCCAGCAAAGAAATGGGGATGACTATGTAACAGGTCAAAGTGTCATAGTAATATCTAAAGCTCTTGATGTCAGTATTTGACCGGTGTTCGTTTATCGTAGCGCGACAGACTTAGATAAATGGGTCGCCCATGAAATGTATCATTATTTTCCGAATAATCTACTACTTTTAATCTATGTTAGCATGATAAGCCAAGGTCATGACTGAATCGGTTAAAATTATTTATTAAAAAAAAGTAACTGAAAACCATTCAGGATAATAGAAACACATATCTGAAATAAATCTAAAGGATATCCAAAGAGCCATACTTAAATGAATTAACAGATAGATTAAAGAAGAAAACAAGAACATTTTTATATGATTTTCCTTTTTTATATAACGATAGGTATACGGATATGTTTATATATTTCTATGTACATGATACACTCCTAAACTAATTAACCGATCATTCATATTTTTTTAACACAGCTGCTAGACGTAAAGGTTGGTAATGTGATCTATATTTAGTTTCATTTAGTTTTATGAAACCGGGATAAAAGGAAAGTGGAAGCCTTTCGTGAAAATTTAGATAACTCCGACTTTTGTGAAATTTTAACTATATGTATTAGATATCAATTAATAAATATTACTCAGATTTCAGTTTCGTTGGAATATTTTAAAGAGATTTTGGGAGAATAAATGGGCACAACCTCACATTAAAAATTAAATATGTCAGATTTGCATTAAATTTCATCTAAAGTCATGAGGCACAAATTAAAAAGATTCCCTGAATTTCAATTTCTTCTTAACCCGCCTTAAGCTTAAGCATTAACGTTTTTTATATTTTCAAGAAGCAAAATCATGTAACAGATTTTAATCAAAATTAGAACACGGATTAAATACATAAGGTATAGCAGCATTATGTTTTGATTTTAATCTTCGTAAGCGGACATAAAAGTGGTGCAGAACTGTTGTGCTCGGAGAATTAATTTTATCCGTCCTACTACGGGTAATCTTCTAGTAGTTATATAAAGGGGAAATGTATCGGGCATACACACCCAATTTTACTTCGACAGTGAACGTGTGTTATAAGAAAGAAAACAATTCCGTTAAAAATGCTTACCATTATTATCCATTGCTTCCATTAGTTTTCCGCTGTCTTGGTATGCAGAGCCTACAAAATACGGCAATGCGCAGATTATGCCGGATATCCCGAAAAGGCCAGTCAGAAATGATAGCCATCTCGGCGCGTGGGCATTGCGAAGGAAATAACTAACGAACAGGACCGCCAGCAGGAATCCAATGTCGTTGCAGGCGAGGACGAACCCACTTTCGGCGCTGCTGAAGCCGAACTGTCGTTCGAGTGCGGTTATTTGTGATGTAATGTACGCGACTAATGTAGACGTGGTGACGCCAGCAAAGGAATAAAGAAACACAAAACTGTACATATTGGTGAACTTTTGAAGACGATCCGGACGGAAGGAACCAATACCGCACATCGTGTCACTTTTGTCAGTATCTGGTTCGTTGCTACCAATGAGATTCTGATGCTGGTCCTCATCTTGCCTCACTGTTGTGAGATTCCGGTGATGGAGATTTGCACCGGAGATTTTGGCTTCAGAATCTTCCGATTCCATCATGTTTTCTAAGAAAAAAATAAAAATACAAACAATTCTGACGATAAATGTGTGAATTAAAGTTTTGGAATTTCGAGAAGAATACATTGATTGAATGCGAACACAATATTGTGAAGTTTGAAAAATAGACAAAAGTGATTTCTAGGTTAGTTAGGGTATGCAAAGATACAAACAATCGAATGGATGCAAAAATAAAACAATTAAATAATTAAAAAATGGGAAAACGTCAGAACGAATTTTGTACTAAACCAATAATAATAATAATAATAATAATAATAATAATAATAATAATAATAATAATACGAAGTACCACTGGTTGTTGTCGGTGAGCAATCACTGACGATGATCTGTGTGAGAACTCCTAGTGAGTACAAATAATAATAATAATAATAATAATAATAATAATAATAATAATAATAATAATAACAATAATAATAATAATATAAGAAAATACCATATCTGATAAATCATCTCTACCTACCACTTAAAACCACAGTTTTATCAGAATCGGTTAATGCTGCAAAAAATGCCCGTGAGGCGTCTCTCGGAATAGTAAGTTCGTAGAGAGAGCATCATACAGAATAGTGAAATCCCGAGGAAAGTTTTTGTCACTTAAATTTTAGAGAAATTCAATGACCGATAACAGCGATCATCTAATATTACACGGCTGTTGCGAGTATGCAAAGTGATTTGCAACGATAATTTAAAGAAGTTGAAAGTACTGTAAATCTGGCCGACCTTTGTAACTCGGACTCTAGGGAACACCACCTATTTTTTACAATGAACGATTCATTTTAATGATTCATACGCCGTGGAACAAGCTGCCAGAAATCGTGATTATCCTGCAGATATCCAAATATCGGAACGAGATTCTTGCATGTCACATCATCAACGGGAATTTAAATCAACTTTTCGATGAGTTTTTACCTCAACGCCAAGTTGTGGTGTCCACGGGATCCAGCAAACAAATTTACAATAAGCGCTTTCGGCTCATTAGACGAAAGACAACATTCTCTGTCTGTGTGTTTCACTCCGTAAAATAGCCTATCAGAGGAGGTTGTGACGATGCCTATCATATCCAGGTTTAAAGCCTTGGAAACACATTCAAACTGTATATAGATATACAATCTTCTAACTGTCCTTTTTACATGGCTTGTTGCACTTTGCTATTTTATGCAAATAAATTTGATTGATTTGATTCACATGAAATTTCCTAGTGAGTAGTAAATAATGCAAACAATAATAATATTTAAGTAAATACATGGAATTTGAGAGTTCGGAATATTAAAACTATCATGATGCTAGTAATTATAGGAGCACTGGGAACAGTTTCAGAAAATCTGGAAGAAGACTAGATGAAAGTGAAAGCAATAAGGGCATTGACATTATAAAAACCGCAGAGCTTATTAAAAGAGCTGGCACACTAATAAAAATACTTGAGTTCGGAAACCAACACCCATAACGTGATAACACTGGTCAACGACAAGTAAGCTAAAATAAAATAGAACTGAAGCCAAACACAACATAAATTAAACGACATTAAACAGCATCCAAGGGCATTGCAGGTAAATATATGAGAAAACTGGAAAGAACATCCGTCCGAGGTCGGGTCAAATTAATTCCAGTTTTGCATTGCTTTGATGCCTCTTTACGAAGATTAAATTCAGGAATGCTATTTATCATATTTGCATAAAACTAAAGTAACTAAATTTCTTTTCACATTACCCACGCTTACGCTTAGTAGGTATGTTCCAAAATTCATAGTTTAGAATTAGAATCCATACAGAGAAATATAAAAACATATACACATTCCTAACTTTATATAAATAGAGTTAATATAACTGCGCACATAAAAACATCTGCTGGTATCAGTGAAAATGGTCGTGGTGAGTTTGCGAGCATTGAAAGTCCAAGGATGAATAGTACCATCTATAGCCCGACTAAAAAGGTTCGCAACTAACAAACGGCTTGTACACCAAGTGTGTTACAATAAGCACGGAATGGAAGCGAGAATACCGGACATCTGGGGAAACTTGATGTCACTGGGACTCCAGGGAAGTCACGCTTGTTTTCTCAGCGAGAAATCATTAGTAATAATTACTTTTAGAATTCCGAGTGAGTAAGAAATAATAGATGACGATATGCATATCGATGACCTGAAATTACTCGTTAATAAAAGAGAGCTAGAAACAAAAATGGGCAAAACTAGAATTTTTGAGAAAATTAGAAGAGATTGAGTCATGGAGAATTAAAAACACACATGTCCTTTCCGATTAACTTTGGGGAGCGAAAATCCTAACATTAATAAGCTGAAGTTGAAGGAGAGCGAAAAACCGCCAGGGATCTTAAGGAGGTATCGAACATGAAAACTTCCGTAATACCAATAATTGCAGGAGCACTAGGAACAGTCTCGAAAAAACTTGGAAAAGACAAGATTTAAAACAAATTGCATTTGTGATGTTTCGTTATTAATAACATTTATAAAAGCTGTTATATTTAAGAAAAAGAGGAAGAAGAAGACATCTACAACGACAAAGAGAAAATCAGATGGGTACTTCGGTTGCACCCTCACAACTACCACTGCAAGTATTTTACCAGCTGATTCTACCGATAAAGTAGATGGACTGTGTGGATTAAAACACCTCAGCTATGCTTAAATTACAATCAGAGTAAAGCGGGGCACCATACACACCACAGAACAACTGAATGGGTGCGTAAACTACCCCGCATAATCAGGAGGCACTGACCAATCCCAGGTAAGTTAAAATAAAATGACGCTGAGGACAATAAATTCTAAAGTGTGACAATATTTACTTTGCTAGTAAGTTGGTTACGTCAAAGAATATTAACGAATGAAATGTGTGGGTTGAGATTTGGTCGCATCTGGAATTCAAAGTTAATTTTTTTGACAGGTTGTAACTTTGTTACGTAAAATATGAAAATAAACATGTGAATAGAACGTGTAAAAGAAAACTGCACATTTAAATACAGTAAACTGATCGAAAAATGGGTGAGGACGTCCTGTGCTTGGCTCTCCCAGCGGACTCCTGTAGAAAGCTTGCTGAACATAAAAACATTAGTTTGAGAGTTAATATATCAGTTAAACCACATGTTTTGAATCTTACTTCTGTTCTAATTTAATGGAATAAACAATCTGCTAAATGCTAGGCGATAGACTACCGAAGGAAGAAACAAAGTAAGTGCCGATTTTCAGACTATTTTGATACGGGGTATCAAGTGAAATTGAAACCGATACCTTTAGATCTCCAGTATGGCGCTCTCTATTTCTGATGTAAGTATATCTTGTAATGCGAAGCATGTCCATTTGTACTGACTTGAAGACGAAGAGCTGTTGCTTTTACTATGAAGGTCATTGTTGAAAAACAAATGCAATTGGAAAACTCTTCCGATGCGGTTAAATTATTTGTTAAAATAAATTTAATCAAAATATGTTTTTTGTTGTTAAGTACATGCACCAACGTTCCACAAAAATCCTAATGCATCAAAATTAAACATTGATTTTGTAGGAAGAAAGCAATTACTCACAAGTTTCGAGAAACAAATATACTCTAGTTTATTATATAGATCAAGATAAACATATTATTTGAGAAGACATTCTGATTAATGGCGTCACATCCTTGAGAACAAATTCTAGTTTTTGACGTAGTTTCCGTTACAGAAAAACAGCACATCTAAATTTACTATCATTTATTTGCGAAAATTAGAATTTCATAATCTAAATGAATAAATTCGAAAGTTTTGTTTTCACCGATCCAAACAATATCAACATCAAAAACGGCTTATGCTCATTTAATTCGATGATACATCATAAGATTTTGAAATGGCGTATATATACTAATCCTCAAACACACACAAACAGCTTCAGGTAATCTTAATTTGCATGTTTTTTTATGCACAGTTTCTAATTAATTAATATTCTGTAATATATAATTGTTATTTGCATTGTCATATTTTCTTATATATACCCAATAGTTTTGTCGATAATAAAACGTCTGATGTCAATGGAATGCTGAGAACAGATTGTACACTTTAATTGTAGCCAAACAGCGAAGGTTCATAAAATATTTCTATGGCGAGGCATTTTTAAATAAATGAAAAAAGTGTACTATTGAAATGAATAGTGTATTATCGGTAGTATCCGTTCTGTTGTCATAATGCCGTCCGCTCTGGAGATATCTCCTTTTTAATGGTTTGAAGTAATCCTCTCAGGTATAACATTCTCTTTTAGGCGAGGGGTAATGTATTATCTGTTCTGTTATGAGACCATCTTCCTAGGGACTACTTTCTCCTTTTTTCGGGGGAGGGGGTTAGTTGAGTATCTGTTTTGTTACCATGATAACGTACTTGCAGGCATTACCTTCTCTTTTCTGGGTCTATATGGGTATTACCATCATTTTGAAGAGAGTAGTGTAGTATCTGTTCTGTTGTACTGATACAATCCTACCACGCATTACCTTCCTCTTTTGTAGACATTGTAGTCTATGTTCGTTCATCATGATATTATCCCCGCAGCCATGACCACCTGTTTTTGGATGGTGGATAAATCCTTACAAGCTTTATCTACTCCTTTGTGGGTAGTGTAGTATATTTTCATTCGTCATGATACATTCCTTCCAGGCATTACCTCTTCCTTTTGGGGGCAGTATAGTATATGTTAATTCAACATGATACGATCCTACCAGAATTACCTTCTCCATTTTTGAGGTAGTACTCTGTTGTCAGAATATCATCCGCCCATGAATTAACCCCGCCTTTGGGTGACGGGTAGTGTTCGTTCACGATACTATCCTCTCAATCATTACTACCTCCTTTGCCTGTCAGTGTAGTATATGTTCGTTCATTATGATGTCCTCCCAAGCAAGTAATAATATGCGACCGGAGGGAGCATTTATTTATAATGTTTACGCCTTCTCTGAACACTTTCTCAGACTAAAACAGCGGTTACAATAAGATATAAATGTATATTAGAAAACTGGAAAAGTACTCCTTATTCCTCAGACAGAACAGATTTGCACTACTTTTATGCCCCCTTATCAAGATAAAAATCAAGATATAAAGATACTAAACATTATGTCTAGAATCCTTATTCTAATTTGAGTCAAAATCAATTACATGATTTTGATTCTTAAAACGGTCTAAAATTTAAAGCTTGAGAGGTCTTAAAAGAAATTGAAATTCAGGGAATATTGCTTCATTGGTGTCTAATGAATATGAATCAAATTCAATGTAAATCTGCAATATTTAAATTTACAAATGGGAGGGAGAGTCCATATTATGCCACCTAAAATCCCTTTAAAATACTCTAAAGAGATTGAAATACAGCCCACATTATGAAACCTTACGCCTTGCAGCTGTGTTCAAAAATTCATAATGATCAGTTTATTAATTTAGCAAGTAATCCTGTTCATATAAATATATAAACATATAAACATACTTAACTTTATATAAATAGAGATATAAATTTTATAAGTGACGTTAAGACAGGCACCCATTAATGCGGCAAATACACACACACAATGGTGAGTGACTAGAAGAAGCCAGCAACGGGGGTAGGCACAAAGAGAAAAGTACGAAACGGAACGTTTGAAAGAATGAAAACCCGACATTAAAGGTATACGAATATACCATTTTCTACTGCTGGTTGAATATTATTAGACTGGGACTGTGTTCAAGAGAGCTTGATTAATGTACACGCTTATAAGTTACTAGATTTAAATTCCACGGTGCTTTCTACGTCAATCTTAATGGTAATATTCCCTTTGAAATAATAAATGTCTGCCAGGGTCAATACTATTAAGAAATACATTACTCTTTCTCCTCCTGTAAAAAATAATTGTTACTGTAAGCTAAATATTATTTAAAAATAAAACGAATGTCTTTTTGTTTATTTATTTATTTAAAATTTTCCTTGCCATGAAAATAATTGTCAGCTAAATAGTCTTGAAATTAACGAATGCCACTTTTTTTAAAATGTATTTATTTAAAATTGAACTATTTTATTAGACGCAACGACATAATTTGATCTTGGAACAATTTATTTTAAAATGGCTAAAGCTGGATTTTTATTTTCCTTAGCGATATCAGATTAATCACCTATTACTACCTTTGCTGATCGGCGATCACGTTTTCTCTAAATGTGTGTGAAAGGTGATAGCATACGTACGAACAGGAAATGTCCTAGCGTATTATTATATAGATTAAGAAACTTAGTAAATTAGTTAAACACTGTTTTTCGTAATCAATTGTTAAAAGGAATAAAATAGAGGTCAGTTATATATATATATATATATATATATATATATATATATATATATATATATATATATATATATATATATATATATATATATATATATAACCTCTTTGTAATATAGTAGGAAAAATCCCACCATAGTGCTCAATTAATTAAGAATTAAAGTTAAAAATTAAAAATTAAGAACGTAATATTTATTTATATTGGTACAGAAACATTAGTACAACATTCAGTCGGTTTCAAACACGGAAGGACTTAGCCATCCGGATCTCTGTTTATTTTTATTTTTATTTTTATTTTTATTTTTATTTTTATTTTTATTTTTATTTTTATTTTATTTTTATTTTTATTTTTATTTTTATTTTTATTTTTATTTTAATTTTAATTTTAATTTTAATTTTAATTTTAATTTTAATTTTAATTTTTGTTTTCATTTTTTATTTTTTATTTTTGTTTAAAAAAATTTTTTTTTATATATATATATATATTTATATATATTTGTTTATATCTCTTTTTTGATCTCCTCCGGTTTGGATCTCAACTGTCATTTTTCAAACCTTATCAAACCTCCCTTACACTAAATTTAAACAAACATACACAACGCTCTAAGCAAATAACGCGTCCAAACGAGAGTGACACGTGACTTCAAATTTCCGAAACAGATGACAACAGAAGCTGAAGAGAGCCGGATGGCTAAGTCCTTCCGTGTTTGAAACCGACGGTACGAATGTTGTACTAATTTTTCTGTACCAATATATATATATATATATATATATATATATATATATATATATATATATATATATATATAAATCAAATGTTTGATAGATGATTACAGAGTGTTCGAATAAATTTTTAAAGAGCAAATGTTGGATGAAAGTGAACTATGTCCTTTTTAAGAAACACACCATGCCCACGTGTTATTGTGAAGCTGTATGCGTCGATTTCCTGTCAGGTACAGGGTGGGGCATAACGATCTAGCATAATTGGCGTGGGTACTGCGCTACTGTATTGAGGGTAAATAGTTCGGCAGATCTTAATCGATAATTTAAGCTCTATTAATTTGATAGATTTCTACAATTATCTCTACTGTAATCGATTATCACGAAGTATTGAATGGGCTTCTTCTTGGGCGTTTCTTCTCTTTAATACGAGAAGTGATGTGGCCGTCAAAGTAAAAAGATGTAAGTCCTTGTGACCTTTTCTTTAAAAATACATGAAAGAAAAAGTTTTCGGACATTACAAGGAAATATTTAGGGCCAGTATCGACGCAATTACATCTGGAATCAGATGGATAATCATGGGGAACCTCCGGGAACGACTGCATCAATGTAATGCCAACAGTCGTCAAATGATATAATTCATTAGTGGGAGATGATCTCTTTTCTTCATACTGTCAGAAGAGACGTTGCTAGTCTTTTTCTACTCTCTCGTTATTTTCATGGTAGGTGCTCGACAGAGCTACGATCTCTGATCCCTTACTGTAAAACCTTCATTATAAGTGCCCGTCTGGCTAACAGCACTGCAGAGATCTGTCCATTCATTCCTCTTTGTACCTAAAACAAATCCTGGTGATACCAGATCAGGCTGCCCTGTGGCTCCCTGAGACGAAATTCACCTACATTGACGTTTTTTTTTTTTTTTTTTTTTTTTTGTAAAACTTAATTATGTTCTACAAAACCAAAAACAAAAACAACAGCCCCTCTCCCTTTCTCCCTCCCCTTTTTTATTTTTATTTTTCCTACCCTACTCCCGGTCCTGGATATGACCTTAAATTACATCCGATGGTGAGATCCGGCTTACGGACTTTGGGGAATGTGGAACCTCCTCTTAATTACCATTGCTCCCAGGTCCACCCTGACCCGGAGTGGTAGTACCTGTTAGGGTCCCAACTATGGGTTAAATAGAAACAGATATTAAAAGGGGAAAGAAACAAAAAAGAGAAGAAAACAAGACCAGATTCGGCATTAAATAACCCAAAAAGGGTTGATATGCCGTAAAACAAAACTACCAAACCAAAAACCCTGATTAAACATTTGAAGATATAAAGAACTTGAAGCATAAAAACTTTCACTATAATGACCAGATTCGGCATTAAATAACCCAAAAAGGGTTGATATGCCGTAAAACAAAACTACCAAACCTACCAAACCTAAAACAAATCAAAACCTCACAAGAACTTCTCATCTATAAAATACAATAACACATGAATGCTTTCCTGCTCACTACAACATGGCCGTCTTCAAGTCTAATGTCAACAAATACTTGGCAAGCTTTCCATCTTATATAATCAAATTTTGTCCATTCCATTAATCGTTGCCACGCTTCTCATAGTATTTTTCTTCATCCAATTTACAGTTGATAATGTGAAAAATGCGTATTTGGTAGCCGCGTCAAGCTAGGTACCACGGCGAAAACGTAGGGTCCAGAGCTAAAAAGATGAGAAGGCGTGGGGCAGTCAACGAGTAAGACAAAGGGAGAAGGAAGAAAAGGGGAAGAGAGACACAGCGTCAAATTGTGAGTACAAACTTCGTTTTGTGTTTTAATTGCCGTGACCTTTGAAGTCAACAGGATAAGGACAGACTGTTAAATTTATAAGAGGAATTAAAATAAAATAAAGAGAGGAAAATTCGAACAATCAACAGTAAGTAACTTTTGAGGGACTTTTGAGATAATAAATAAAGGAATATTTTTCTTGTTTGACCGGTACTGTCTGATGACACACATTTTTTGCGTAATGTTTCGCGACAAACATCGAGCCTTTTGAACTGAAAAATGGGATTTGTTGAATCAGTCGGCTTTGTTTTTGAATTAAAGAAATACATAATTGCTGACGAGAGCCTGATGATGGTGGAATATGTTAAATGCTGTTTTTCTTTGATTTTTTTTTATTGTGTGTCGTTGATTTTTTTTAGTTTGTTGAAACAATGGACGTGTACTTGTTTTCAGGTTTTTTTTGCTTGCATTAAAATGAATTTTTCTTTCCTGTTTTTCTCCTTTGATGTAAAATTGTTTTCTAATTGGCATTGTGTGGGAGAGAGTCCGTTTGTTTCTTCCGGTTGATTTCTGTGATTAACCAAGTGAGATAGTTTTTTTTCTTGGAGTTGAGAAAGTAATTAAAACACCCCAGTTATTTAAGTGGATTTTTAGTTTCAGTCAGCCACACAATAGGTTCAGGTGCGTAGGTTGGATCATAGATTCTTGTAGTTGGCGGCAGTGAGAGTCGGTTTGGGCCAGGTTATAGAAACCTTTAGGCAGGGTTAATTTTCTCGGAAGAATTCCAGTGTGCATCGTATGTACAGGTTTATAAATTCGAAAAGGATAGTCGAGGTTCGTCGTAGGGTCCCTTGAAGAGCAGCCACAGGGGTTGGCTTAGCATTAAAAGGACGAAACGTTCGATCCGCACGTGTTAAACTGCGAACAGGGAGGAATGACAGAGGTATGCCCATTCTGCGGTGACCACGAAAGGCGGTGGTCAGTGATAAATATTTTGTGACCCAGGTTAGTCTGTAATTACATTGATCGATCTGGTGGGAATGATGTTAAAATTTAAGTTGTATAAATGTGGTGCCATCTTTCGATTTTGGATGTTGGCCGACCTGTGCGCGAAGATGACTCTCCACCCCTCACCGCATAGATAGAATCACAGGAAGGGTGAGAATAAAAATGATGGTTGTTCCATATCAAAGGGGTTGGAGTTAATTGGGGTGCGCGAGTCGGAGACGTATAGAACCATTGAGGAGTTCGATTTAAAAATGTACCGTGTTTAAGTATACTTGGATTAGATTAGAGTAGGGTGGACCTGGTTTGGTAACCCGATGTTTTCTTGGTGTGGTGTTGGAAGTAACATTTCACATTTTCACCTTTTAACCGTATTGTGTAGTTAGAACCATGGGATGGGATCCGCTACGTTAAAAGGAGCTGGGAGTTAGAAAGATAGATGATTATTCTCGGGCATTCGCGCCGGAGTTCTGAGGTGTCAAAAACGTATGGCCTAGATGTAGCAAGTTGTATGGTAAAACGGTACCTCATGTAAATCTAGTGGGCTAACCATGTAATGTGACGTATTTAAAAGAGAGGGTTTCTGTTTTTGTCCCCCATATCACGGTAATGCGTGTGAGTCAGATTAACTGGAAATCGATCGTATACCGATGATTTAGAAGAAATAGTATGAGTGTGAGATGGCTTCCCAAGGATAAAATACGATCAATTCGAGGCAAATTGGTCAGGCAGCTGTGAGGTGTGGGAACATTGAGCGTGTATTATGTTGCAGTTTATCCTCGGGGAGCATAATTCGCTCCGTGAAGTTGCGCAATGAGATGTGGGCGAACGGTGCCCGATTATCAATTATAACAGGGGATAGCCATGGAGCCGATTTCGATCGTAAGATGACTTATCTTACTTCCCAGGATTAGTGTCATGTGATGCTGGATCAAGAGGATCGAGGCTCAGTTGTGTTTAGTTCAGTTCCCAATTCCGACCAATTATTTTTCTGATAAGGGAGGAAGGTATGTTGGATTTTAAGGGGCCCTACATTTCTGAAAAGGTGTCAGTTAGCTAGTATGAATTGTGTCCGAGGTCTGTTTAAGAATATAAGTGCAGGTTAGTATGACCCGGTATTTGGTTGAATGATTCATTCTAAAAATAATAATAAATTGACAAGATTTAGCCGACATGAAAGATTTGGGGTCAAGGGGGTTCAGACATAGAGCGAAAATGAATGCGCTTGTGTGATTGGATGATAAAACAAAGAGTATGTGACGTCACTTGTTGTTATCGAGACGAGAGTCGAGATTCAGTCCGCCACGGGAGCCGAAGCGAGAAGATGTCCAGACGATGAGTCCGCAATGGAAGTCGAAGCGCGCGGATGTTCAAAATAATGATCTGGAAACTTACACATTGGATCTAAAATGAGACGAAAATGATCGACTCTATCTATCCTCCACCCATCTAGTCAGAAGAATAGTTAAGTCGGAAAACCGAGAAACAAACAACTGGGAAACGGCGACTCTTTCCCAGGCGTTATCATGGAAGATCAATAAACTACTTTCCATAACCCTCTCAACATGTTTTCTGAATTCTTTCTTTGTCGTATCAAAGAGTTTGATAACCAGAGAATAGATGCACCACGCCAGATGATCGGAAGGTATGCAAGACGAAGAAAAAGGCAAGAGGATCTAAGAAAATCTTAAGAAAAAACCTACGGCGCAACATTAGACGACTATGAAGACGACGGCCAGACGAAGAAGTAAGAACAAAAAAGAAGATTAAGAAAAGTGTCAATAAAACTATGACTGATTGGAGTGAGCTATTGTATTAAAAGAGAGTTTTTTAAAATCCACATACACACGCACGCATTGTGTTAAAAAGAGTAAAAAAAGTTTGTATGAAGTTTGTAGCATCGTATGATCGATGGGTTGCATTTTAAGAAAGACACACACACACACGCAGAAATGCCAACGCACACATTGATCCTCCGTTAAAAGACACCTCAACCATCTCGGCCCACGCGGTAAGGACAAGCGAGTAAGTTTTATAGAAAAAGAACTGACAGTTTAAAGACTTTTAATTGTTGAATGCTTAAAGGCTTGTAAATGCTTTACGAAAAGAGTTTGAAAACGCTGGTTAAGTTTCGGTTTCGAGAAGCGTTGATTTAAAGACCTTCGTAACGATCAAAGTTTAATCGATATCGTTACAGTAACTCGTCTAAAATTCAACAAAATAATGATTTTAATAATAATAATATTAATTATACTACTACTACTACTTTACTACTACTGCTACTAATACTACTACTACTACTACTACTAATAATAATAATAATAATAAATGGGATCATGTTCGGCTGATACCACCCAAAATAATTGTGAAGAGTCTAGAAGGCTGGAAAGACCGTGGAGCGAGAGTAATAACCAGACCTCCACTGGAAGAGGGCGAAGAGTATTGAGACCTTTGGGAGCTTATTGCCATCGAGATATACAAAACACCAAAGGTCGTTGCCAGCGTGAAATAAATGGTTAACGGCTGTTGCGATAACGTAAAGTCATTTGCAATGGTCATCGAAAAGGTGGAGAGTACTAAAAATCTTGGGAGATTTGTTGACCCTCCGCCTCCAGGGAACACCACCGATGATGATGATGAACATTTGTCAACGAGAAAGCTGTGTTCAAAGTGGGTGCCGCGTCTTCCCACACTCGATAAACAAACGACATATCGACGATTTAGAGCGTTGTTTCCAACAGTGTCACGCAATAAAAAGTGCCCTTTGCGTCTATATGTAGTAGTGGATCAGACATAGACCTATCAATTCACTTCAGATTCATATCAGCAGTCAGATGAGTGGACAGCAGCACGTGAAAGACGGCTAAAGCGATCAAAAACACAAACATCCGCAGGCAACCTTGTTGGCCTCCGTATATTAGGATCCAAAAGGTATTTTGTTCATCGATTACTTTGAGAAAGGAAGAACCATTATTATCGAACATTATATAGCATTATTGATACGTTTGAAAAAAAGAATCGATCAGAAATTGTCGAAAAAGAAGGAGAAAAAGGGTCTTTTCACCAAGACAATGCACCGTGTGACAAGTAAATCGAAACGGTGGGAAAACGACATGAATTGTAATTCGAATTGCTTCCGCGCCCACTGTATTCTCGAAATCTGTCTTGAGCGACTACTGACTGTTTGTAGACCTCAAAAAAATGCTTTAGGGAAAGAGATTTGTCTCCAATGAAGAAGTGATATTTAAAACAGAAGGGTATTTTGAAACCGAAGTCAAATAGTTCTACAAGAAGACGCATCGAATAGTTAAATAAGCGTTAGAATCAGTGTATAACCATAGAAAGATAATATGTTGATGAATAAAGACGAACTTTGCCTAAAAGTTGTTTCATTAGTTAGACCCGGGACTTATTGAGTGATGTGTTATCTCCTGCCCCTTTTCCTACTTTTTTGTTCCCTTTTGCTCGTCCTTGAAGATAACGTTTCCTTTTAAGCAATAATCATACATTCTTCTGCCTCATTCTGTCGGTTTAAATTAATAGAAAAGATCCCATCGTTTTATTTATCTTCCTCCCACAGCGGTAAGATGTGACACAACGTCGGGAAAATGGGATTTGAAAAACCTGCACCCTCCAGAAGGGAGAGCACTCTGGCCTACAAAAAATGCCTGGGCATCCGCGTCGACATTCCCAGGTAGGGACGCCTCGAGCGATTAGCAATAAACTAATCCCTTCTCAAAGGCTCAGAAGTTATTTAGGCTGGTACATTCCTCGGAAACATTTATTTCTATATTAAAGGAAAATTACATCCCTCGGAATGCACCACACCTTAGGCATAATGCCCGTTGTGGAAGGTCTTTGTGACATTTAAAGCCAGCGCCCGTCGGCATTCCCCGGTAGGGGAGCCTAAAGCGATAGCAATAAACTAATCTCTTCTCAAAGGGTGAGAAGACAAATCCTGGGAAGGTGGAACTCCTAGAACTGCGCATGACAAACCCACAGACCGGTGGAATTAAGGCCCGAAGGTCAAGACGATACCACTCTATAGGGTGTAGTACTCTATAGGGTGTTGATACTACACTTTGATCTTAGCCAAAAGGCCAAGAAAAAAAAGAAAAGATCCGATCGTATTCGAACTCGGTATGTCCAATTACATAGATCAAATCAGTATCCATTACATTAATCACTCAACTCTTACCACAAACGTTTAGAAAATCATAGTTCAAGCACGACCACTTGCGAGATTCTGGATTGGTCTGGTTTGTCAATTTTTCCTTATTTATGATTTAACGTTCATCAATACCAAAGAGCGGAAATCAATCCAGCAATGTATAACAGAAGCAGATTAATCCTGCCATGTATGTATGTGTATGTCTGGACTCGAAACGACGTCCACGAGTTAGATACTTCTCAACAGACACCAATATAATTATATGGAAATGATTAATAGAATGAAGAAAGTTTGATTACTTATAGGGCATGATCACATCGACACACCGGTTCTCGTTAGATCACCGAAGTTAAGCAACGTTGAGCCTGATCAGTACAAGATGGGTGACCATTTGGGAATACAAGGCGCTGTATTTAGACACCTCCCTGTCGACACCTCCCTGCAAGAACTGCAAAAACCTAACGTCGTCATCTCCCCCAACCGAGATATACATGCGAATTGGTTCTGCTTGTGAATTTGATACTCCCATGAAACTTCCTTCTTCGGAGGAGCCGATTCAACCCGCACAGGGTTAATGCCGTACCGGATACAGGGAAGTATTTATAGGGACGGTTTATGACTAGTATTTATTGACATTGAATTTTAAGACTACTATGTTGTAATTTACAGAGAAGCAGTCCCGTGGTATTGTGTCCCACACATGAGAAGCCCTTGCAAAGAAGCTCTGTTTGTGGAAATAAGGAAGACACTCAAGTTCTTTGCAGTTGTAATAATAAAACGAGTTCTTGCCGCTAAAGTTTAACAAGATGAAACAGGAGATTGTAGTTGAGCAGCTTTCGTGGAAATTACAATAGAGTGGAAAAAGACTAGCAGCGTTTTTTTCTCTGAGAAGCGGGCTGTAAGTGAACGAAGAGATTATCCTCCACTAGACTTTGAATTCGATTTTACCAACTTTTCTGTCATCATTTCCGATCGGAAACTCTATGCTTACTGTAAAATATCCATTACATAGGTTTCCTTGAACACAAGTTCGATTTTCACCGATATCTGGGAGGAGTGGGGGTAAATTGTGGGTTCATATCTTTCCAAAAGTATAAACGAGTACCCGAGCGCAATAGATCTGATGGGAAATGAACTTGGTATAGACGATTTCATAGTCTGCTACTTAACCCAATAAAGATCTGGGTCATGTTAAAAATGCATCTCCTTTTGTGGATTGCGTTTTCTGCGAAGCGATTTTGAGCGGATCAAAAGCCGGTGCAACGTTACAAACGGTTTCTTAGTATTAAATATATAATAATAATACATTATGTAACAACTAATCGAATTTTTACTTTTTATTTCTTAATAAACAAATATAATCAACATATTACCGAATACATTGTCTTAATAATTTATTTTTTTTTTATTGTTTTTTGGTTTTAATTCTTAATAAACACATAATATTTGCATAAAAATATTTACTTTGAAATGTTATTTTTTTACAAAGTTTACGTATCCAATATAGAATATTTCTGAAAAAGTTCGATTTTGTTCGCAGAGAAATTCTTGCAGCAAAATAGTTTTGACAAAAACCGAACTCTTTTAAGTATTTGAAAACTAAAAAACCTTCTTAGATTTTCAATTATACAAGAAATTTGTAATTAAAAGTTCCGGTTACAGTAAAGAGTTTTTACATATGATTCAGAAGAGACATTTTCAACGGTGCACCGGTTTTCGATCGGCTCAAAACCGCTCCGCAGAAAACAGAAGCCACAAAAAAGGAAGAATTTAAAAATTTACTAAAATTTTTAGATTAATAAAACTACAAGACAATATCGCATGCGTGTGTGTCTTTCTCGCATAAACGTAACTTTGATAAATACACATAGGGGTAACATTGGTTAAGGGGTTAACGGCACGTGTGCTAAGTTCGAATCAAGTCGGTTTCATAGCACTGCTGCTTTCACGTAGTGGTGTTGGCTACCCCCATGTGGTCCCTCCTGTAAGTATATAATTCTCTTCTGCAAAAAATTATTTCTCAGAAAGAAAGAAGCCACAAAATCATCCTGATTCATACGGAATTAATTAGTTGTACTGTATTGGTTTCTTATATTTATTTTATTATTAACCGAATACTTATTGAAATCCCAAATAAAATGAGTAAACACTGAAACGAGCTTTTTAGTATACTATTTTAAAAATATAAACATGATTGTTTTCTTTTTTATGTAAAATTGAACGCACATTTTTTATTCGTTAAGGCTGTAATGTTGAACGCGACTCCACAAAAATTGTTAATCTCTGTATTATTGAAACTCTGACATAAAATCAGGCATCTGTGTCTTTCTAGCATGAATGTAACTTTGGTAAATACATTGAATTATTATTATTTTATTTACTATTGATCAAATATTTATTGAAATCAAAAATACAATAATGGAAAGCTAGGACGAATTCTAAAAGATCCTATTATAAAAGTGTAAACATCACTAGCTTTTTATTATCACACAATTGAACACACGCTTTTTATTCGTTAAGGTTGTAATGTTGAACGCGCCTGTTGAACCTAATGTTGAACAAAACAATTCATTATTTATGAAATTACTTTTTCGCTTACTGTTGATTCCAGGTTTCAATAAAGTTTTATTCTTTTAAATTTTTACGATCTTTATCCGGTTTCAAATTTTTTTTTAATAATTCAATTTACTTCAAATTTTTCATGGTTTTGTCAATTTCAATAAAACATATGCTACACTTTTAGATAGCTAGAAGGCTGGTTGAGTCTCTGGGTGTAAATCCGAAAATAAAGATGGGTAATATTAAGATGCGTCCATTAAATTTGCGGGTTTAGCAAAGAAAATGGAATTTAAAAATTAAGCGTAACCGACTGTCCGATCGGCGGACAGACAAAACTCATTATAGTGTGGCTGAAAACGCTATTTCAAACTTAAACGGGATTGACCGACTTACAGACTTCTTATGACGATGCTTGGATGCAGCTACAATTAGCGTTAAGTTTGCACGTTTAGCGATTTTTTTTACTATCATGGCATCATTTTTAAAGCTCAAGAGTTACTTTAGTATGAGTGCTAATGAGACAGAATGATTGTCAGTCAAAGAATGAGGAATACTATTGGAGTACTAACATTGATCAAAGGTATAGACTGGGTTTAGTGATTTATGTGGCGATTTATGACAAGCATTTGTTGAGATTGGATTTGAAGACAACTATGTTGTAATTAACAAGGAATGCAGTCCCGCCGTAATATGTTCTACGGGCGGGAAGCCCTTGAAAGAAGCGTTGTCCGTGGAAATTCCGCCTAAAGCTATGCACATAGAGTGAGAAAAGGGAGGTCACCTTTTATTGTAGTAAGAAGACGGGTTCTTGTAGTGAATGTATTGAAAGGCGGAACCAAAGATTAGAGCTCAGTCGAGCATCTTCCATGGAAATAACGATAGAGTAGAGAAAGACTAGCAACGTATTTCCATGGAAATAACGATAGAGTGGCAACGTATCTTCTGTGAGAAACGTTTGTAGAGAAGATACGAGATCACACCCACAAGATTTCGGAGTCGATTTTATATTCTGTTAAGGCAGGAAAGTGCTCTGTGCGGCACCTCTCCAGATATGGACGCAGTGTTCCATCTCAGGACGTATTTGACTCTTGTATAAGTAGAGTATTCTGGAGTAAGATACTTCCTGGAGCTGCAGAAGGGTCCAACCATTTTTCCAGCAACCTAAGCAAAAAAATCTGGATATATATCTTTCATTTAATATCTTGAATTAAAGTCAGCCCTAAGAGCTTATCAAAACTGGAAGCTTCATCAAGGAGAGAGTCATTCAGTTCGACTGGGGCAAAGCAGGCAGCCGAATGTTGGTGGCAAAAGGAGAGAAGCTTTGTTTTTGAGATGCTAAAGTAACAAGCCACTTTTTTTCCAGTGTATCGCATGCTCGAGAGCTAGAGGAGAGAGAATCAGCGAGATCTTGATAACCAGTTCTCTTCAGGGTGCTGCTATAGACAGTTAGGTTGTCTGTAGAGATTTTTTGTATGCAAATCGCTCTAGACAATACCTGAAGCCACTTGATGTAAAGAGCTAAAAAATACTTCAAAGTAAAAAACTAGCCAATGATAAGTATTATATAGATAGATTCCGACCCAGAAAACAAATTATTCCCCCTTTGTCAGAAACATCGCTCATTGAATGTGAGGACTAAAGAAGAGAATAAGGGAAGCGAGAAATACGAGGCTACCGAAGGTAAAACCAGGGGCTACTTTTTACTCTCCTCAATAGTCCCAGGATATTATTTGACAAATCACTAATGAAGATCAGGAAGAGTGTTGATCCCAAAATACATTATTGAGGCACGCCAGCGTTGATTCTATGTGCTTCCGATCGCTGCCCATCAACAAATACTTTTATAATTCTATTCGAGACAACGCATTCGATGGTTGCGAAGACATTGCCAAATATTCCATAGCTAGCAAGTTTTTGGAGCAACCCTTTGTGCCAGATTATGTTAAAGGTCATTGATATGTCAAGGGCTACTGCTCTGGAAACAAAGCCTCCGTCAAGAGATTCTCTGATCCTATGCGATATTACAGTTAGCACATCGGCAGTTCATCTTGCAGGACGAAAGTCGTATTGCTTGTTATGAAGTAGATTGCCTTTTTTCTGAGGTGGTTAACGATTAGTCGATTTGTAGCCTACTCATGACTCATAGATACTGTACTGAGATGCAGAGGACTGGTCACCAGTGTTTGTAAGTACTGTACAAACCAACGAGGTTTCCAAAGTAGATGGGAAGCGTTTCTTTTTAAAGTAACGATTGTATAATTTTGTTGAAATAGGGGAAAGTTCCGGTAGTAGCTTCTTTAACACAATGACTAAAAAGTTGTCCGGACCAGTTGCCTTGTTTGTATCGAGGTTTTTGATAAGTATGGCAACCTCGCGGACAAATATATGTATCTGAATAAGAGTATTAACAGTCAGGAGTTTGTTGCTCTGATTGCGAATGGTAGAGTTTGTAGCAGAGTTTTATTGCGGCAAGCTTGGCTTCATCAGATGCTGAGGATATCACTTCAGAACCGTTATGATTGGAATAAAGATCTGGTCAGTATCATATTTTTTATTTTCCAAGCATCTATCCAGCATTTATTGCATTTCTGGCTCAGGTGCAACAGTTTTAAAGACGGCTTTGGCTTCAACGCATTCATTCCGTTGATACAGATTCAAATAGATATTTCAATAAGCTATGGCTGTAGTACACTAAGGAATTAACCCTGGATGGATATTTGTTCTATCTTGGAATTTTAGAGGGTGTCAAACGTTCAATACCAACTATTAACCAGTCAGTATATCGGAAAGGGATACAAGGCACATTCTTCTTGAAAATGTAATTTAGAAGAAATTTCCGCGATTAGCATATAAAGCTATCCCAGTCGGCTATCGAGTATTGGTACATTACGATGGAAAGGGACCTCAAAGGTTGATCTCAATAAATACAATTGAATGATGGGAAGTAGATTATCACTGAGTAGGGAAAGATGATACAAAAAATCAAGAATGCTTGCGAAATGTCCGTCAGCATCAGGTATGCAAGTGGGTTTGTCGACAATGTGGTCAGCTCATAGGCTAGAGAAAAGTCATGACAACACATTCCTTTATCATCAGTTTTGTTGTAATAGCCATTAAACATTGTGGACATTAATGTAATCACAGGTGTAGATGTTGTAAGAATAATGAATAATGTTTTCTGAGTTTCTTTCGAAGGTAGTAACCCCTTCGTTGTTGGAATGATAACGGGCAAAGATGAACGAGATTCTACGTCCAAGGGCGACACGGAAACACAAACATGGTAACTGGATCTTTATGGGAGATGTGCTTATCACATGGACAGCCGTTCCTGATGTAAGCATAAATTCCATGTCCATGGCAATATTGAAGGTTGCGCTTTGAGGACATGTAAGAATAGTCTATAATTTTTTAAATATCGAAGAAGATGACAGGCCAATGCCGGGTTTGCATAAGAACATCAAGTCCAGTTTTGTCTCCTGTAAATAGATGTTAACCTTTTTAAGGTCAGAATACAGAACCCATCATTTTGAAGAAGAGAACCTGGTAGTATGGGATTTACATTGATAGAAAGATTATTTCAAATTTAAGCGAAGACTAATCTAAAAATAACAAGAAATTGTCAGTGAACGTAGAGATAGATAGATAGATAGATAGAAAGAGAGAGAGAGATTGAGATAGAGATAGAGAGAGAGAGAGTGGGAAGAGTGAACAAATGAGGTAGAAAGAAAGAGAGCGAAGGAAAGGGAGACAATGAACGAATGGGGGGAGAGACTGGGCGAGGCGGACGAAGAGTGAACGAAGATAGATTGATAAAGAAGAGGAGAGGGTGAACGAAAGAGAAAGAGAGGCTGGTAGAGAAAGAGAGGGGAAGAACGAACGAGTTGGGGGGACTGGGTGAGAAAATGAAGGGGGGGGGGTAGACGAGAGAAGGAAAGAAATTGAAAAAAAGAGGAAGACGAGTGAACGAGAGAAGGGAAGAGACTCGGAGACACCGAGAGAAAGAAGGGGTAGAAAGAGTGAACGAGAGAAAAAAAGAGGCAGATAGAGAGAGAGAGAGAGAGAGATAGAGAGACTGAGAGGGAGAAAGTGGACGAGGAAGAGTGAACAAGAGCGGGAGACAAACTTAGAAAGAGAGAGACAGAGAATAAGAGGGAGAGTGAAGGGGAGAGGAGACTGGAAGAGAGATTATTAATCAATATCCTTAAAAAATTAAATGAAAAACAAAATGGAAGCAGATGTATCCATATATTTCTATATTTTGTTGGTCAGTTACTCTGTAACGCTTACTTTGGTCTGTCACGCTTCATTTGGTCTACTACACTTAATTTTAAAGTAACACTTTCATCGCTAAACGTGTGGATTCAATGGTCGCATCTTGTTTTCTTTTAAATTAGTTACACGTCATGGTAATTCACAATTATGAAAGAGCTGCTGAGTGTGTGCGTGTATGTACGTGCATGTGTGTGAGAGAGAGAGAGAGAGAGAGAGAGAGAGAGAGAGAGAGAGAGAGGGGGGAGATAGAGAGAAGGTTATTAATTAATATTTCTCAAAGGTTTCAACCATTCCAAATTATTAGCACGTTTCATTTTTCATATTTTAAAATTGATGTCCATATTTATATGCCTGTTCACGAGGGTAGAGTTAGACACAAGCTCGGTTTTTAATGAAACGAGAAATCCAGCTCCCCCAAATGGGCACTCTAGATTGGAACAAAAAAGGATCTTTCCTTCACTGACCTAGGAGGGAAAATATGAAGTTTAGTATCAGCACTTTGCTTCGAGACAAAAACGTCAGGAAAGATATACTAGCTGTATTTGTTATTGTTATCCTAGAAAAACAGAGAAATAAAAACACAGTAAATGAAGAATATGATTTGGGAGTTGGTTTTGATAAGCTAACCATTGTTTATTGTGTCGATAAAAAAATAGAATGATTGGATGGATGGTTAGACATATTCTCTGAAGGGAGCCAAACGTTGTTTGAAGATAGCTAAAGCACTAGCAAGACTTCATATGGAGAAATGCACTCGGGTTTAAGCTCCAGTATTTAGACAGAGAAATTATAATCTAATAGTATGATTGGAATGCATACAAAGAATGGTAACTTAACAAACTAACCTATTGCACTCATAGTGAAGCATCGAAATAATAAAGATTAACTACTTTACGAGAAGTATAGTAGGTTATTTAATAAAACATTTCAAAATAATAATTGCATTTTAAACTATGGTGGATGTTTCAAAATATTATCCCTCTATTTAGTAAGGTATCATCAATGCAGATTTGTGGGTAAACTGTGAATTTTTTAATTTCTTCTTTTTGTTTCCCCCGACCCCCATGGCGGACGTTATGTTTTCAGTCAAGTGTGTCAATATGTTTGCTTGTTTATTTGTTTGTGTACAACCTAGTGTATATATCGCTTGACGAATCGTCATGTCTGACTTAGAACTGATTTAATTTGGGGACATTGTATCAATTATTCCCGAAGTTCATGCAATGGAAACGTTGATAACTCTAAAAATATTTATCTGATCAGGCTGAATCTTAGCACAGTGGTTACTGTGATCAAAGAGCATCCGATCCATAAATCAAATTTAGAAAAATCGGAAGTTTAAATTCTATCATAATTTTCACCTTCAGCAGACTTTCCAAAGTCAAGGTCAAGATCATATAAAATATGGGCCGAGTAGTGAGTCTCTACGATAAACAGAACCGTAGTTATCGCCCAAAATGAGACTCTCACATATTCAGTGACCGTGAACTTTGACCTAGATAGACCCACATTCAATCAGTTATAACTTAGACCAAGTCCGATTTTTGGACCAAGTTTGTTGACGATTGATCAAACTATGTGGACGCTAAGCAACAGACAAACAAACAAACAAACCAATTCGACTGAAAACATAACCTCCGCCAGGGAGGGAGGTTTTAAAAATATTATTATTATTATTATTATTATTATTATTATTATTATTATTATTATTATTATTATTAGTAGTAGTAGTAGTAGTAATAGCAGTGCTATTAGTAATAGCAATTGTTGTAGTAGAATGTTGAACTTCTGGCACACCTGGTATGATAATCCGGTGCGAATGCCAAGTTTAATATCGTTCTTTCTCATTTCATAGATGTCTATTATTTTTATTATTAAACGTGTTATTGTTTTTAGCAATAGCAGTTGTAGTATTAATTTTTTAACAACTTTTAACAAACATGGAATCTCATGAATTTTTCCTGATCAATTAGTTAAAATACTATCGAGTAGTTTCGGAGCATATAAGTGACTAACTGCATACATACAATCACAAACGAAAAATGTAGATTCTTAAAATACTTCCATTTATGCTATTTCGAACTTAAGTGTGACGGATCGACCGACAGAATGAGAGGGCTTTATAAAGATTAAAACCCGCTATTCCGAATGTATGCGTAACAAACCGACGAAAATGCGATAGGGATGCCTGGAAGCTATCTAAAACAAGGTGCGTATAAAAAGGTTTATTGTATCACTTTTTAAGATTTGTTCCATTATTTTTGAATTACTTAAATTCATGAAATATAATTTTGCTTGCTACTTACGAAGACGATAGCTTTGTGCCATGTAAATCTCTTGCAAAATGGACTCTCGACTACCGAGCAGTGTTTATCAAAAACAAAACACTATTGACTGTTAAAATTTGCCGAAATATTAAAATAATTTTATTTTCATAAAAAGAAATATACTTTTGTTAAATATACGCCATAATCACATTGACACACCGGTTCTTGTCTGATTAGCGAAGTTAAGAAACACCGAGCTTAGCCAGTACAAGATGAGTGACGGAAATTATCGCCCGGAACCTTCTTCGCTCAAGAACATTGACAAAACAAAATTATTGCGACGTCTGAGAATAAGGATTAAATAAGGAAGCGTTCAGGTAATAGTTTGGGGAGCTATTGTGCATTTTTGATTTTGTGAATAAATATGATGCGTCAAGCATATTGATACAAATGAATACATAGCTGAACCATAACATATTAAAATATATTTATATACTAAATGTCTTGTTTCATTTATCAATTAATATTATTTTTTTATGATGAATCTTTAGCCATCTCTTTTCTAACTAACTTCTAACCCTTATGAAATAAAAATAAAATAACACTCGTATCCTCGAGTGACATTTAGCCTTGATAAATAGTGACCATTAGTAAAAAATAAATAAATAAATGATCGCATAAAACACTTAAAGTCTTAATACAATATGAATGTACACATAAAATTCTGTTAAACATTCCATTTGATAGTTCCCAAAAATTCTCTGTAAATCCTTTCTTCACAACTAATTCTGAATTAATCAAATTCCACATTAAAATGTTGTACTCTAATTCTGTTCTTACTCTGATATGGCAACTTGTTTCAAAAATATATTACTCAATTATCAAATAAAAACATATTATTTGGGCTACTGTTCTCATCTTAGATGTTATTCCTACAACGTTTCGACCGATGTAACTTCTGACATTATTCAGGTGTATCTTGTCGAACTAGAATTATTCTGTTGAACTCATGAACATGTACGGAATACGGAACGGAACTCTTTATTTAATCCACGGAGATAGCTTGCTTTCGTTTTGTCAGCCATGACCTGATAGAAGTCTTAAGTAATTTGTGATTATATTCTTAGTATCGCCCGCACTGAGGATTGAACCATCAACCTCCAGAAGAGTGTCACTTAGAACTGATTAATACTTTGAACTTCATGCGTAACGCCACGGGTCATTGACTTTGTGAAAATAACATTCAATATGAGAACAGTAGTTTAAATAATACAAATAATAGAAATTATAAATCGTCATCTAAAAAATTCCGAAGCAAAAAAAAAATGTTTATTTGATTTATTTTTTAAAATCTGCATTAACAAGTAATTTTCAAATCATGGAGAAATAGTAAAAGCATCGCATTTATAAACAACATTCATTATTTTGTTATATTTGCCTTAATTATGTATAATCTTTTTAATGCAAAACAAAATTGAACAAGACTATAAAATAGGCTAAGTTGTTTGACCACCAGTGGTCAATGATGAAGAATGACTACTTCTAGTTATTCTCGTTCCACCTTTTGTTTTATGTGTGTATGAGTCTGAGAGAGTGACAATGTGAAGCAGAGAATTGAAATATACTTACGTTTACTGTTAAAAGACCGGATGTTGAATGTGACAGTGCTATCATAGGTATCACTCGTAGTATAGTTGGCCCAATGAGAAACTTAAGAAGACAGAAACACCTGCGCAAAACGCGAAACAGCTGCATATCAGCTTCAACACCACCTAATATATATATATATATATATATATATATATATATATATATATATATATATATATATACATATATATATATATATATATATATATATATATATATATATATATATATATAGGCGTGGGTGAGAAACATTTTAATATTTATTAAAAAGTATATATATATATATAAATATATATATATATATATATATATATATATATATATATATATTTAATTTTGATATTTCGGTCGATCCTCCGTCTATCATACAAAAACGATTTTTTAAATTAAAATTTATTCAATATGCAACTTTTATTATAAAGTGGATATTTTCAACTTCATACAACGCTCTTTTAAAATGTTCTTTGACAACGCTTCTGTGTCGTAACGCGTATGTCGGCTCCGCGTGAAACTACGTTTGAACAATAAAGAGAAATTCTGTTTTTGTGAATATCTAGTCTTCAACATACGCGTCTTTTTCATGTTCTTATTACCGTCTAGTACACAATATTTTATTAATTAATAAGTATTTTTTAACAAGAATTTCCCAGTCTGTAAAACTTTGGTGTTCAGACCAGATTTGTGTGTGTTTAGTTTAAATATCCATTAAAAAATGAAAAAAATAAAAGCACAATCCCAAAAAACGTATGAACCCTCTGTAGATTGGTCTTCCTGGTCGTAGGATTCCCAAAGATCGAGTTAGCTGGTATATGTTGAAGAAGTTAGTTAAGGATGTGACCGGGTTCGTGTTATTTGATGTGTGGTTTGTTAGTTTGTCGGAAATTAATTTGTGGAGTTCGTGGAGTTTTAGGATGTCGTAAAAAGAAGCAGGTTCGAGATTTGTCGGGATGAGAACTTCAATTGAGATTTTAGGTTGTAGTTTTGGGTATGACAGTGACGGCTCCACTTTTATCTGCTGGTTTGATAGTGATGTCATGATTTTCCATTAGTGACTTGGAAGGTTATCTTGTTTGTGGTTGTGTACTTGTTTACCTAGCCATCCTGCAAAGGCAGAGTTAGACACAGGGTCGTTTTTTTTTAATTTGGGAAGATCCAGTTCCTCAAAAATAGGCACTCTGAATTGATCCCTAAAAATTGCCCCAATCTAAAGGGATACTCACCTTTGATTCCAGCTCAAACGCAAATGTTATCTTGTGATTATGTAATGTTTTCGATGACGAAATTGTTCCAGTGTTGTCCGGCACGTTTGATATATACATCTCTCTATGGGTTGTGCTCACTTGGTGGGATCCATTGTGTGATGGTACGGACGGTATAGCGGTTTGGTTTGGAATTGCGTAAATCGTGAATTTTCTCTTGGAAGTATTCTTTGAGTTTGATTCTGTGTAGATATTTTTCTAATTCTATTACATAGATCTATTGGATTGATATTTATGGAGGTTTAAAATGATAGTCTCTTTGAAAGGGATGATTTTTCTTCTTCCGAAGGTTTATGATTAGATAATTAGGTAATAGTGTTGTTGTTTAAGTTATCGTTGGTGGAGTGTGTTTGTGCCCGGATGTACTATTGCTTATCGTAGAATTCTCCAAGTTTCATATGTGCTGCATAATGTTATCTTTTTTAGTTAAATGGTTGAATTTGTTTTGTTTTAACGATTTACGCAACCGTGGAGCTGCTTCAATAGCAAGGATCCTTAGTCGGAAAGAGGTAGAATAAAATATTTATAGATAGAGATTACATAACTAAAGTTATGGGTCTGGAAATGCGACCATTCTCTAGAATGTGACGTTTTTATTATATAAATATCCTCTAAATTCCCGAAATCTGTTAAATTTCCTGTAATTTAGTAAGGTTGAAACTTTAAAATCCGAAGTGAAGACAATTCAGTTGGGAGTATCCTGCTCCATTGAGTGACCTTCTTCAAAATGTATTATAACCTGATTGGAACAATCTGTATGAGTCTGCCACTATTCTCACTAAGTTTAAAATTCGTAATAATAGCTAAAAAACGAACACAAACGTTTCTCTTTCTCTCAACCCCCTTCTCTATATCTCACACACATATATATAGGAGGTAATAATATAAAAAACAAATTTGATATAGTTCAAATCGATTCGAACTGGAATCAGTTTCAAAATGCTAAAGTTAAGCTTGATATTTAAAATATTCAATAGAGCTTAGAATAAATAAAGTATTGCATTCACAATTATACCATTCAATGATTTAATAAAAATTTCGAAAAAAAAAACTTTTTATATTTTCCAAGAGGAGTTGAACGTAAACATATGTAATCCAGGCTCGTTACTCCAGACAACAATCTCCCTTCATCATAAAGTCGAACAAACAAAACAGCTGAAGGTAATCCAGAAAAGTAGATCACAGAAAAGTGTCAAATAGACGACCAGGGAATTCAAACACAGACAAAAATAACCAGCAAAAAACAATTAAAGTCGGTCATGAGAAATATAATGTTCCAAGCACTATAAAATGTTTAATGTCTAAATAAAAAAAATTAAAAAATATGACAATTAAGGAAAACCCATTGGAAAGTCACCTACTATCTTCTATTTCCAACAGAGAGATAAAAAATTTGGAGAGTTTTAGTCAGGGTTGACATACAAATTTAGTAAATGAATAGTTATGAAATTAAAAAAAATTTTTTTTACATATATAAATACATATAGTTAAAGGGTGATAACTCTGGGATATATTCAATCCATTACTCTTAAATCATCCTTTGAATAACATGCATATATTATTATATGATGATAATTATCATATTTTGAAAGATACATTTAAAAAAGATATAGTGCAACTTTATTAGATATGAAATTATGTAATTATACTAACAATTGTATTCAATTGGTACCATAGACGATTTAATTAATGAAGGTGTTTAACATAATTAAATATAATTGAACGGGATAATACATAGTTAAATTAATTGTCGTAATATCAGATGCAAGAAGTAAAAATAATTAATAATTAATCGTTTAATAAAAAAGGCATCGATTTGTATCACTCTGAAAATAGACTATGTTGGTGAATAAAGACAGATTATGTCGAAAAGTTGTTGTTTCATTAGTTAGGCACGGGACTTATTTAGTTATGTTTTACATATTCACATATATCTCTCTCTCTCTCTATATATATATATATATATATATATATATATATATATATATATATATATATATATATATATATCTATATATATATATAGATATAGATATATATATATATATATATATATATATATATATATATATATATATATATAAATAGCTAAATAATCTCATATTGCCAAATTTTTATTTCAAATATGCGGACATGATGAAAAATTACGAGTCTCCGATTTAAAATATTGGAATCAGATTTGTAAATGGTTATGGTTTCATTTACACAGAGAGAACACGATTCTACACAAGGTTTATATGATTCAGCTTTATTGATAAGTGGCCGTTCAATCTACTATAGTATTTGCAAGCTTTTCAAGTTCCAAAAATATTTAGAAATTTAAGTAGTATTATTGTATATTAGATTTAGAAAATAATTTCTATGTCTTCAGATCAGTTGCTTTATTAGTGCTTATGTTAAACGAAGTAGGGGAAATATTGTTATCAGAATTTGTATTGTTATAAGTGTCATTATTATTGTTTTTTTTTTATCATATTCAATGTTAATAGGGGTATTGATAATGTTTTTAGTAGATGCAAGTTCTTGTTAGGATAGAAAATTTTTCGGCGTTTGATACTTTCTTATCGTCCATGCGCAATTTTTTGTGATCTCTGGATTACTTTCAGATGTGTCTTTTGTTCAGCTTTCTGATGAAGGGGAATTGTTATTTCGAATAATCAGTCAGGATTACTTGTTTACCTTCAACTTTTCTAGAAACATGTATAAAATTATTTTTTGTTCCGAAATTTCAATTAAATCCTAGAATTATATCATTTTGAATTTAACGCTTTAAAGAGAAATCTTTACACTTGGCTTAAGATAATATGAATTATGATGTAGAATCAATTTAATAATTAATAAGTTTTACCGACTTAATTGACACTGAATCAATGCCTGTGATTTTTGTTTGAAATTGATAATTTTGGGGACATTGTTATTGATTTGTAACTAATGTTGAGTACTTACGAACATTTTCTTCTAAATATGATCCGCTGTTCAAAAACCTACATTTCATTGTTGAAACAGCTGTAAACAATTATAATATTGACGTTTGTGTATGCTGTTTATTTGAGGCATGAATTAAAAAATGATTTAAATCATATATATATATATATATATAGGTAAAAATAATTTAATATTTACTTTAAATTAATATAGTAATTAGCCCCTTTAAGAGATTGAACTTGAGCCCTGTTCGGGGAACTTTAAAATAGACTATCACGTAGCTATATGGCATGTTCCGACACCGTTCGTCGAACACTCTAAACAGCCTTTCTATATATACCTCCTTTGCATGAATAGAACTTACATTACTTTTCTTGACCGTTTAGTTATGACTCTTGCGGAGTCTAGGGTGATTCTGTAACCGAGTTCAAATCTTGCGACCGTCTGAGATTATAATTCACTACACTGATGAGAGCGAAAGCTTGAAGCGCCGGCGTATGTAGGTAAAATGATTTTATATTTACTTAAAATTATGATCTGAGGTTAAGATCGGATTCTAACTCTGCCTGATGAGATCTCAGTTTATAGTAACTGTTGATCGATAACATCGACATGCCAGTGTCGCAGATTTTGTACATGTCTGTGTAAATAAAATTACCATAAATATATATATATATATATATATATATATACGTGTGTGTCGAATAGTTATGAAATTAATAATGCAATGTAATTAAAAAGGAAAACTGAAAATTGTTTATATGTTAAGCGAACAATAAAATACGAAACGCCGATGAATATAAATAATATACGGTTTTCATTTATATATATATATATATATATATATATATATATATATATATATATATATATATATATATATATATATTATTTTTGTTTTCTAGATGTTAATGCAATGAAACGCCAGTGTTTATAGAAATGTGCTCAACAATAAATAGAGCTGTATTTTGATATACATTTTAATTTATACAAACATACATTATATATATATATATATATATATATATATATATATATATATATATATATATATATATGTATATATATATATACATGCTAAAAGATGTTGACCCGTTAGGGCAGTCATTAAGCTCGAGTTAGTTTGTTCTAACAAGGAAAAGTGAGTTTCCAAAGTCTGTTAATCAAAAACATATATATATATAAAACCATAAATTAGCATCTTTCTGCTCGCTATATCTCTACTTATCTTTCTTTTTTATGTCCAGATACGAATTTATTAGTATTACTACATGTGGTGATACTTTCTTTTACTTATAATGGAACTATTCCAATCTTGGTTGTTATAGTTGCAATACTCGACACCCTCGTCGTCGCTGTCCTCTTATTTTCTGTCTGCCTCTCTTCCTCAATATAGAAAGAGAGAGGAGAATAAAGAAGCGGAGGGTTAAAGAAAGCGGCCACGGAGAAAAAGTCAGGCAGAAGCTGACAAAGAGAGAAAGAGAGAGAGAGATAGAGAGAGAGAGAGTGAGAAAAGAGTAGTATTCGACACATTCGCCTTTGCCACCATCTTCTCTTCTCGCTGTCTCATTTCATCAATATAGAAAAAAGGAGAGGAGAATTTTCTTACCGTTGACTGTTAATAGACATAAAGTGAGAGAGACGGAAGCGAGAGTGATATATACCGTATAACATCGGAGCGAGGGGGGGGGTCAAAACAGGCAATGAGTGATGGTAAGGATGATAGAGAAAACACTTAGTAAGAGTTGGTTACCTGGTAAGTTAATTGAAAGTTACGACTAATTAGAAAAAATAAAATGGATTTTCTTTCAAACATGAGATTTTGTAAATACGTCTACAACAAACGATGAAGAAAATATTAATATAACAAACAAAAATAAAATGTGGCGTAAATATTTTGTAATATTTATATTAATAAAATTGTGTGAACTCTTCTCGGGGGTCTGTGTATGTGTATTTCTCGCATCAACGTGACTTACACATTATTATGTTTTTCCTCACTAGTAATCGACTATTCATTGAAATCGAAAATGCATTGGCCTCATCTACTAAATGAACTTCAAGAAATCGTATTTAACATGATAATCTAATTACGACATTTAATCAACCACAAGGCATTTCAGTTTCTTCGTAAACAAGTCAGCCGTTTTAATCTGTCTGGCATATTTCTAAATAATTGAATTGCTTCGTAATTATTCGAAATTCGGAATGAATTTGAAAGCATTCTAACTGACGAATAATATTTAATTTCTGGCTATACTTCTTAACAAATGTATTAAACGATTGAAAGTTTTGGCAATGTATTCAAACCCAATAATTTTATCAATAGAGATTAAAACAGTATTAGCATAAGAAAATTAGTTTTAGTTTTATAAAAATTCGATCTAATAAATATTTTTAATGATAAAGCAATACCGTAGAAATAAGATTTAACTTTCAAAATGCCATTAAAAATAATAAAATGGTATCGTTAAAAATAAAAGCGAAACAAAAATGAAGCAAAAAAACAAACAAACAAAAACAACAAAAAACTCCCGAGCAACGCCGATGAGATACATATAGTAAATAAATAAAATAAATAAATGAAAGTTACCAATAATTTAGAAAATTAATCACTTGCCTTAGTTTTAACGACTTGGCTGTGCTGGGTAACACATGAAACTTATGTGGGAAAAGACGGCGAGTGAATTGTAAATACTCTCTAGCATGCAGATCATCAACAATTAGTCATATAGCGAGCTCACTCTTTCCTTATTGATTGTATACTTAAGCATTCCCACAACTTCTGAAGATCAATTTCTTATATACGGTGATGATTTTTAGTTTATAAATGTTGTACATTATACGGATGAATTGAAATGTTTTTAAAATTTCTTGATGCCTTTCTTTAGATTCCCCACCTATTTATTCACACACTTTCATCGCCTGACAGCCTTTCCTTTATTCACCCTCTCCCTTACCATGTTTCCGGATCGCCTTTAGCTGTTTGATGTATAAAGGCATTCGTTTTTTTTTTAAATAAAGTCATTCTACACCAAAGATTAAGGTCGTTTTAATCGACCAAAATATCGGTTGGCTTTAGAAATGTGTCTGTGTTTTTATGTTACTAGTCTGTTTCATGTTTAGCCAATATTCCATTTACGAAACATCTTGACACGTGTAAAAATAAAACAAAACAGACTATGTTTTGTATCGCATCCGATACAATTGACTCGTTCATCGCTGGATTGAGAACTTTATATCCTCGAAATATCTAAACAGAGACCAAACGGCCAGCAATAGTACACTCCTAAATGTGCCGCCACCATTGTTTACAGGAATCACAATTTCAATTGCTTTCAACGAAATATTTAAAAACCAAAGCCGCATTAAAAACTGACCGCAACCACTTCAAAGGGATTATAAAAACGTGAAATAGTCCTATGCCAAATCTGTTAAACCTAGAGTGGTTTAATAGAGGCTTGGCTACCACAAAATTGGGCGAATAAAAAAGAAGGTCCTGCACAGATGTAAGACCTCCATTCCAACCATCATCAATGAACCAAAGGTGATATTTTCAGCATCTGATAAAGACTAACTTATTGCAAAAGACTTTGCATTAAATTCCAGCCTTTGCGATCTTGACCACCTATTCCCAGAATTTCACACTATGACTGACAATTCCAGTCACAGAGAACAAATAAAACTGTCACCGAAACTAGCTCATATCGTTATAAAGCGATCAATCGTTGTTTAAAGGAAACGTGTTTCTTATCACTTTAGAAATCTTCGTTAGTCTGTCCAGTATTTAAAAATACTAGTGATAACAATACTGCGTCATATGGAATTGTTTAAATCAAAGTTGTCAACAAACTCAGCAATAACAATCTACGTAGTGGCAAGCAATATGAATTTGCCCTACAAGATCAACAGACGACATGCTGACTAAGATCACTCCAGAATACATCATGAGAACTTCATAGTCCCACGCAGTGTCACTGTGACCGTACTCATTCACCTGTGCCAAAATCCACACTGGCAAATCCGCCACTCAAACTTTAACATGCTTTCCCCCCTTATCTAAAAAAATAATCCTAAGATTTGTTCACTCTCATCCGTAAGGTTAGGTCAGGACCTACCCATACCATCGCATGAACCAAATGCGGCCTGCCATTTTCATTATCATTATAATAAGTTTTCACCTGACGGGATTTATCGCCGGCCTCATATGACATTCCTCTAGGATGTAAGTAAAGTTTTCTTACAATCGATGTCGGCCCAATGGCTGTCTCATGTTATCTATAAATTACGGGGAGTCCTTTGCCCCAGTTTTTCTGCGGAAATTTTCCGGAGTCACCTTCAGTTCCCCTAGGGTCAACCACTTCATAGTGCACACTTGTTTCATAACTGCCTGACAATTTGCCCTACAGAGTCCTTATATAGCATTCTCAAGCATTCATTACTTATTTAAAAGCGAGTTTTGCGACGGTATCATCGTTGGCTCTCAGAACATGTCAAAACCATTTGAGTCGCCATTTCCTCATATTGCGTCTTGGTCGGTACGATGCTGTCATGCTTTAGGATATTCTCTTTGCAGATCTCATCGAGCAGTGTAATTCCAGACATCCGGCGGAGAATTTTGGTTTACATAACGACGAATCTTTGCTCCGTCTTCCTCGTTGTTGGTAAGCACTCGGAGATGTACAAAGGAACGGGTGTCACAACAGTTCGGTAGATTTTCGACTTTAGACGGTCACTGATCTTGCGGTCATCGAGAATGTCGGTGGTGGTGCACCACTTGAGCCAGGTTGCATTGATGCGCCAGCAACTTTGCCAACGATGTTGTCGTTATCGCTAAGTGTCGAACCGAGATATTTGAAGGCGTGCGTTCATGGAAGATTTTGTCTGTCGACTTGGATGGTACCATGTTCGTTTTTATCGGTGGTTAAATATTCCGTCTTTCTGATGTTCGGCAGCAGACCAAACTGCGCCTGCATGTATCTGCAGAATTGGACTTCTTGTTGCAGGTCGGATTTACATTTTGAGGCCATAAGAACATCATGTGCATATCAGAGTGTCCAAGGCACGGACAAGTGCAGGTCCTTGCTGATGGCGTCCATGACAAGAATGAATAGCAGTGACTAACTAGTAAATATAAGAATATAAAATCACCAGCTAAAAAAACCGACGTTGCTCAGGATCTAACGAGGAAGACTATGTCCTTGTTCGCTACGCTCAACAAATTATATTACTTTTTATTACCACCATACGTTTCGCCCCTAATATAGTAGGACTCCCCCTCCCTGAAATATATATCCCTTATACGTATGTTTTAATTTTCATTAAAATGAGACATACTTATTGGAAGTTTTTAAGGGGATACTGCCCTCATAGCCTCCTTAGAGGGGGCACATAAAGATTCGTCACATTGATAGGCAGGTAGAAATTCTGGACCACTTCTATTGTCTTCCCCGGGTAATTTTATATACATAATTCAAATTTCAATAAAATATATTTAAAGTTTTAAGTAATTTTCTCTCCCCATAGCTCCCTTGGTGTGCATCTAGAGATTCGGGATCATTTCCATCGTCTTTCTGGACAAACTTTTAGTTTTTATGTAAATCCTCTAACTTTTCTCTCTCTCTCTCTCTCTCTCTCTCTCTTTCTATATATATATATATATATATATATATATATATATATATATATATATATATAGATAAAGTAACAATATAAAGGAGCAACCATTTTGCGATTAGAATCCCCTTTACTAAGAATGAGCATCAGATGATTCGCTTTCTGTTTTTTAAATGAGTCAGAGGCTGTTGTAATCTGAAGTCATTATAACTATTAAACGCCGTATAAATAAAGTTGAACACGTTGTCAATACACAGATAATATAATCTTTCATTTTCAGAGTTGCTCAGCGTGTTTTCTGCTATTCTATCGAACTTAATGTTTTGAGGTCAACTCCAACGGAATATGACCTTTTACAAAATAGAATATGACTTTTAATTTGTCCTACATTCCAAGTGTTGTTGTAATTCAAACAAGTATTTCCTGAACCTATAGAATAAAGAGGCACATATTCTATGTAATTGTATAGATATGTTCCCTGCGACATCTGAGACGTAGGAGCACATTTTAATATATCTCCAATGAATATCCATCGGATATTTTCTTCAAGGCAAAATCTATACTTTATATGAGTGTAGCGTCTAATTGGCACACCACTAAATTTTATAGTCTTATTGATTAAAAAAAGTCTTTAATTTGAACAAACGTGGGAATTAATTTATTTATGTAGAATTCGATGATATCATGTTAGTTCACAAGAAAACGAACGCTTATAATTCGCCCATTCAATTCTCAGGTTTAACGATGATTACTCTATTTCAAACTAAAATCTGACAGACTCTATGTACATTCTAATTCAAACTAAAAGGTGACAGACCTATGCACATTCTATTTCAAACTAAAATGTGACAGATCTATGTACATTCTATTTCAAACAAAAATCTGACAGACCTATGTACATTCTATTTCAAACTAAAATGTGACAGACCTATGTACATTCTATTTCAAACTAAAATGTCACAGACCTATGTACATTCTATTTCAAACTAAAATGTGACAGACCTATGTACATTCTATTTCAAACTAAAATGTGACAGACCTATGTACATTCTATTTCAAACTAAAATATGACAGACCTATGCACATTCTATTTCAAACTAAAATCCGACAGACTCTATGTACATTCTATTTCAAACTAAAATGTGACAGACCTATGCACATTCTTTTTCAAACTAAAATCCGACAGACTCTATGTACATTCTATTTCAAACTAAAATGTGACAGACCTATGCACATTCTTTTTCAAACTAAAATCTGACAGACCTATGTACATTCTATTTCAAACAACAATGTGACAGACCTATGTACATTCTATTTACAACTAAAAGGTGACAGACCTATGTACATTCTATTTCAAACAAAAATGTGACAGACCTATGCACATTCTTTTTCAAACTAAAATGTGATAGACCTATGCACATTCTTTTTCAAACTAAAATCTGACAGACTCTATGTACATTCTATTTCAAACTAAAATGTGACAGACCTATGTACATTCTATTTCAAACTAAAATGTGACAGACCTATGCACATTCTATTTCAAACTAAAATCTGACAGACCTATGCACATTCTATTTAAAACTAAAATCTGACAGACTCTGTGTACATTCTATTTCACACAAAATGTGACAGACCTATGTACATTCTATTTCAAACTAAAATCTGACAGACATATGCACATTCTATTTCAAACTAAAATGTGACAGACCTATGTACATTCTATTTCAAACTAAAATGTGACAGACTCTATGTACATTCTATTTCAAACTAAAAGATGACAGACCTATGTACATTCTATTCTAAACTAAAATGTGACAGACTCTATGTACATTCTATTTCAAACTAAAATGTGACAGACCTATGAACATTCTATTTCAAACTAAAATCTGACAGACCTATGTACATTCTATTTCAAACTAAAATGTGACAGACCTATGAACATTTGATTCTAAACTAAAATGTGACAGACTTATGCACATTCTATTTCAAACTAAAATCTGACAGACTCTATGTACATTCTATTTCACACAAAAATGTTACACACCTATGTACATTCTATTTCTAACTAAAATGTGACAGACCTATCCACATTCTATTTCAAACTAAAATCTGACAGACCTATGTACATTCTATTTCAAACTAAAATGTGACAGACTCTATGTACATTCTATTTCAAACTAAAATCTGACAGACCTATGTACATTCTATTTCAAACTAAAATGTACCAGACCTATGTACATTCTATTTCAAACTAAAATGTGACAGACTCTATGTACATTCTATTTCAAACTAAAATCTGACAGACCTATGTACATTCTATTTCAAACTACAATGTACCAGACCTATGTACATTCTATTTCAAACTAAAATGTGACAGACTCTATGTACATTCTATTTCAAACTAAAATCTGACAGACCTATGTACATTCTATTTCAAACTAAAATGTACCAGACCTATGCACATTCTATTTCAAACTAAAATGTGACAGACCTATGCACATTCTATTTCAAACTAAAATCTGACAGACCTATGTACATTCTCTTTCAAACTAAAATCTGACAGACTCTATGTACATTCTATTTCAAACAAAAATGTGACAGACCTATGTACATTCTATTTCAAACTAAAATATGACAGACCTATGTACATTCTTTTTCAAACTAAAATATCACAGACCTATGTACATTCTATTTCAAACAAAAATGTGACAGACCTATGTACATTCTTTTTCAAACTAAAATATCACAGACCTATGTACATTCTATTTCAAACTAAAAGGTGACAGATTACTTCACATTATATTTCAAACTAAAGCTTTGCCGACCATGAAAATACTTTTTCAAACATAAACGTGACAGGAAGACAAAAGTACAATTTTAAACATAATCGTGATTAGCCAAGGAAAGACTATTTCCAAACTCAAGCTCAACGGACCGACGAAACTTTTATTTTTTATTCACACAAAACAAGGCATATTGTCACTTTGTGGCAAGATATATAGGTGGTATCCTAAGTTTTGAGTTGTGCAGTCAAATGTTTGTTTATATTACATTTAAATTTTTGCATGTTGGTACCGTCAGACCAAACAGGAAACAGGGATGAAATTACAAAGACAATCGTTTGGTTTTTCAACGGAATTACATCATTCCGTGAAGACAAATCATTTGTCAAACGGGCGTTATTGATTTTTTTAATGGAAATCGCTCCAGAAAAGACATGAAGCCACTTGATGTAAGGAGCTAAAAAATACTACTTTAAGGTAAAAACGTAGCCAACGATAAGTGTTAGATGGATAGATTCCAACCCAGTAAACAACAATTCTTCCCCCTTTGTCAGAAACATCGCTCATGGAATGTGATGACTAAAAGACAAAATAAAGGAAGCGACAGTGACGAGTCTGCCGAAAGTAAACCTAAGGTCCACTTTCTACTCTCCTTACAGTATTGCCAAGCTGAAAGATCTAGTAATTCTCTTCCGATCCAGGGCTTTCAGTAAATGAGGATGCTAAAGTAACCTTTCTTACTAGTTAGTCACCGCTTATCAAGGCCTTAATGCCACTTGAGGACAAGGGTTAATGAGATTGTCAGTTGGCGATGAACAACACTTAAAGAGATTGGAAACCATGGGTGAAATTGATTATTTTAGTGGACGGTGCGACAAGAATTTGTTAACATTAGACTTGAAAACAACCATGTTGTGATCAGCTGGGCAACAACCTCGTAGTATCGTATTCCATAGATGGGAGGTTCTCGGTAAGAAACTTTCTTTTGGAAGTTTTGTTTAGTTTTACGTGTACATAGAAAGAAATAGAACAATAATTCACGGTTAGCTGAATAATCTGAATCTCCATTGTTCATTGGAAGGATACAGCCACTCAAATCATAATTGAATCTCTTTTCGGAATGTCGTATAGTAACTGTCTCAGGTGAAATGTCTTTATCGTTCTGGTAACTTTAGAAGAAATTTGACCAATCCTGATTAAATAGTCCTTCATCATAGAAAAATACCTCCAACATTCTTCTGTCCCATCTTTGATGCTTCTCAGCAAAGTTTAACTGAGCTATTTTGTGATGTGGCATAGTTCATGAACTTTGAATATTTATACGCTTTTTAAAACCTTCCTCTCGCTCATTTCGTCTTATTGTTGTTGAGCTGCATCGCGCAGCGTAAAGACGTTAATCTGTTAACGCGTGAACTCCTGTTGAACACCAACGAACTTTTATTACATCAACCACATGAAAATATCATTCTGTATCCTTCAATGTATTTTGAGAAATTGGCATCAGCGGATTTATTACGCCTTATCTCAAGTTGAGAGATACCTTGCTTTTGAAGCTCAACAATCCTGTCACGTTCAAACTCTGTAATTAAAAAGAAATTGCCACGTTTTTGGTAAATTTGTCGTTTCCTGCTCAAAATTGCGGACAACTCTGACATAAACGAAGCGTCTGATATTTTGCGGCCTCACAAAATAGTAAACTCAAATAAATTGTTTCAGACTAATTTCAATTCATCTTGAATTATTTTAAAGGAAACACGGTTAGAAAATTAATCATAACAATTTATTTGGGTAGACTTACTCATTTGTAAGGTCGGAAAATAGCAAACGATTTATCAACGTCAGATTTGTCCGCCATCTTGAGCAAGAAACGACAAATTTACCCGTTTTTCTTAATGTAACGTATGAGATACCAGTGGGATACATGCTTCAACACAAATGCCTACATTTCGTTACTTTTTCAGAAATAAAAACTTCGTTTAATGATATTCTTACACTTTTAATCAGCTAGTATTTAGTATAATATTATTGATATTTCCCAATTAAGGGATAACATATTTCAATTTAAAATGTTTCTTTTTCTTATGTTTACTTTTAAGAACTCTACTCAAATAAGTTTACCAACGTTAAGGGTATATGTTTTCCGTTATTTTCGTCGGCCTTACGGCTAATGCTCGCAATCTTGATCATACTTATTCACTAAACTTTTATGTCCTCATCATAAAATCTCCACACACATTCATATATTACCAAACATTTAAAATTATTTTTCTAGTTCTTAAATGTTGGCAATTATTGTCCCATTTTAATGTCCATACATATAAACACCAGCTTTAAAGTCACATAGTGAAATAATCTAAAAAGGTTGTTTTTATAGTCTGTAAATATGGTGTTTAATCAATATTTCTCCGAACTTTTAATGAATCAATAACCAGCATTTAGAGGTTGGGCCGAAAACATCATTTATTCTCCGTTTTGTTTATTGATACAGTGACCCAGATTTTTTATAATTTCAAGTGAGGAAATAAAACAAAATGGCGCTTGCAAAAGTTTACTTCAATTAATTCATGTCTAATCGATAGTAATTCATATGAACTAAAAAAAATATAAAGGCGGTCCAATATCCAACCTGCCATTTGACTGTACATATATAATGATCACTTTTCGTGCACATTGGCTGTAATTATTACGATCTCGTTCAGTATACATTAACTGAGCATTACGATAGTTTTTCATTACTTTTCCGAGTAAATATTTTTTCAAGTAGTGCTGTAAAACGTCATGGTAATTAGCGTCAGACGCTACTTCCGGTTTTAAAGTTTTCTGTTTCGAAAATTCAGCAATCATAAAAATTTTAAACTGTGATATTTAAAATAATAAAAATACTGAATGGGCACGAAATGTAGATTTACAATACTACCTTATTTCTTAATATGAACAAACACGTTTTCGAGTAGTAAATGTAGTTTTTAAACATGTTTTCATTACAAAGTTAATAGTGTCGGTAAAACAGTAAGTGTAAAATTATAAAATTATTATTATAAAGTGATATAATATATTATGTATATATTTTCAGTATTTACTACAAAACTGTTCAATACGTGAGTAGAGCTTAATAGTTGTAGTATGAAAATATATTTATGGCAAGTAAGCTACACAGAGGTGTCCATGTTTCATCCCCGCATTCATACATGGATGAAATATGGACGCTCTGTGTAGCTTACTTGCAAAAGGTATATTTTAATCTTAACCTGATGATTCCCTGCGAGGATGGAGCATGGACGCATATCTATAGCTTACTTGCAATAGATATATTTTCATACTACTATATACATACATACACCACCCCATATATATATATATATATATATAAATATATATATATATATATATATATATATATATATATATATATATATATATATATATATATATATATATTAGTATTTCATGTATCCACATAACATTTTATAAGGAGATATAATTTTTTATGTATCAATTTTCAGTATTTACTTCAACAGTGCTCGATACATAAGTAGAGCGAGGTAGTAAGCTATGAAAATATATTTATGGCAATTAAGCTACACAGAAGCTCCCACGTTTCATCCCCGGAGGATCTTCAGGCTAAAATGCATGGAGTTATTTTTGCCGGGTGTTTTTATATACACGGCGAGCTAGTTAACCAATCAGATTCTTTGTTGTTCTCTTTTTGTTGGGCTTCCCACGAACAAAGGTCTTGTTGGTGTTACTTCATATATCCTGTTATATTTGTTCTGTTTTCTATAGATTGCCCTATATCCTGTTTCCTTTGTTGTTTCAATATAATGAGTTAATTTATTTTAACACGTGGTTCCTGGTATTTCTATTTTAGGTTTAAATTTTTAAATTGTTATCTTTGTTTAGTTTTGTTTTTTTACTTGTTTATTTATTTATTTATCGTTAGCCTAAGGTAAATGTATTTCTTCTACAGTTTAATAGATTTCGGAGATCTTTAAAGTTTAGGATTACAAATTTTTCATTCAGGCATAATCTACACGGGTCGAAGCCCAACGATTGGCTGAGAGAACAACAAAGCATCTGATTGGTTAACTAGCAAGCCGTGTTTATAAAAACACCCGGCAAAAATAACTCCATGCATTTTAGCCTGAAGATTCCCACTGGGGCCGAAACGTGGGAGCTTCTGTGTAGCTAAATTGACATAAATATATTTTCATAGCTTACTATATATATATATATATATATATATATATATATATATATATATATATATATATATATATATATATATATATATATATAGTAAGCTATGAAAATATATTTATATATATATATATATAAATGTATATATAATAAACAATTTCTACCTTTTCTAAAGGATTTTTATAATCACAATTACAGTAAAAGATTTGAACAAATAGGAAAACGAATGAGAGATGATTTTGTGATACGATCGTGGCTCCAGGAATACGAACATATCGTTCCGCGAGTGATAGCATGAGTTCGAGTCTTAGTCTCGGCGTTAATTGTTAGTCTCGCTTCTACGAGAATAGTAGCAACTAAATATAGTCCGTTGTCAAAAGGAGTACATGTGTTTCGACCAATGCTCTATTAATAGTTCTGTGCCAACGCTTTGTCTAAAGATCCGCAAAACTTTGGTATTGTAGCAATTTCATTTATTTAAAACGATACATATTCTTTATCTTCTTACCGAAAAATAATTGTCAGCTAAATATTTTTTTCAATCAATAAAACGAATGTCACATTTTAAAATGCATTTATTTCAAATTGTACTTTTTTAGCCGACAAGACGATCTTATTTGATTTTGGAACAATTCATTTAAAAATGAGTTGGATTTTCTTTTTCCTTAGCGAATGATCTCGTTTTTTGAATGTGTGTGAAAAGGTTATAACGTTCGTCTGAATATGAAATGCCTTAGCGTATTATTATATAGATCTCTCTTTAAATAAATGAAGCTTCAAATAAATAAATAAATAAATAAATATATATATATATTTTAAAGAAAGAAAGATGAAGATAAAAAATTGTACAAAATTACATAAAGTTACATAAATTAATACAAATTGTATTACATCGAAAGTTCAGATGCAAGGAGTTACATTAATCCTTAAACCATGGTTTTTCAAAGATAAAACTCTTCTCGTCAGAGGATAAAATCTGGTAATATTCTATCGAGATAGATCACTCTACGATATTTCACTTATCGTTAATTCTATTATCATTAGTATATATATATTTATATATTATTAATAGTAAGACTTTTGTAATTGAAGTTGAATAGATGTTAATTTTTTAACTCTAGAGCATGTTTAAATAAAAAATAGAAGGTTATATTTATTTCTAAGAAAATCATTTCTTGACGCACAGTTTCGTTTACACTTTGATTGCCAACACACAGAGTTATATATTGTGTTTTTCTGTAAGTGTGATTCATAACAAGAAAGGTAAAAAAATCGTGCACAAAACATCAGGAAATGAAAAATTAAAAAATAATAAGACTCACATCATCAGAGAAGTTATGTATGTAGAGTTAATTAGGAATATAAATTTACGTTTATTTGATGATCGCCATATTTAAAACCTGCAGAATCAACAATAATACGTATACCAACACAAAGATTCGATTGTAAAAAAAAACTTATATAAGTAAAAAAAAAATGGACTCAAAAATGAAAGTAGAAAAAGGGAAAGAACAACAAACAAGAAAAAAGAAATTAAAGATTAAAATATGGAAAAATACGGAAAATACGTATTATTCATAAATTCACGCAAAATAAAACGGAATTCAATTTTAAAAAATAAAAAAAACAGGGGAAGACATTCTCCATTTTTTTCTGATGAAAGTTACTTCCCTTTATCTAAGGTAAGGATACCATTCTTACTAATTTACCTATTATTAATTAAAGATATATGTATATACATACGTACACATACATACACACATACATACATATATATGTACATGTATATATATATACATATTTATACATATATAAATATTAACTGATGCTTAATTTAATAAAAAAATAATATTTTAATCTCCATATAATAAATGCCTAGAATATCCCAAGAACCCCCCCCCCCAAATTGGTTACTATGTTAAATCTAAAGATTGTATATTCATTTATCTCAAATAAAACTATGTTATTATTGTATCTATAACAAGTACGTGTTTTGATGCTGTGTTATTTGTAATGTTATGTATCTATATTATTTAATAGTTTACTGTACCAAAGAGATTGGTGCTTGAACTATAATCTCACGAGTTTCCGTTGTAAGCTATTGTTTTGGGGTTCTTAATTAGACCTTAACTGCGAAAATGGGAATTTTGAACGATGCATACAATTTTAGAGAATTTTATAGTTAATGTTTATTATATTATCTTTGGAAGTTATTGTATGGTACGATTCAAGGATACATAAATTGCATTTTTACAATTTCATAGTTGTGTATTTCTTAGCCTATAATGGATAATTTCAATTCGTATGGTACGTTATTATTCCCAAGTTCTGTTACATATTTAGTTAATGATGTTGGGTTATCGTTAGGGAACGCATGTAGTCTTATTTTAAATTAGGATATATGATTAATATACGGTGATTTCGAGTACATTAGGTGGATCCTATTTATGTTCTAGTATTATTTCGCTCTATAAAATTATATTTATAAACTATTTTTGGCTTAAATATTGTTTTTTAGAATATGCTTACTATATTGCATATAAACTATATTGAATTAATTTTACAGTATTGTTATTACTAATTCTCCCTAATCTACTATCTCTGGATAATTATTGTGTCTATAAAATTCTTTAGAATTTTTTTTTAGGATAGGCTTACTGTATGGGAGATACAACCATATTTTATTACGTCATCTCTTTTTCTGCTTATTGCGCCTATCATTTATTGTATAGTTTGGGTCATGTTTAGATTTCACATTACACGTACGTAAATAAGCATGTAGACTTACGTTTATCTTTTATTCAGTGTTTTACCATTACCATGTAATATAATATGTAATGGTATGGTGTTTTATTTACAGATTTTTAATTCACACTATTAACCTGTGCACTCTTAACAACATTAATTTCCTTTTTATGTCCAGATCTTGCTATTGCTCTATTATAATATTGTTTTTTTATCATTATTTAATATTTGCTCATTTGCGTATAGACGTGATATTCACTTAGAGATGTTTGCGATAAGTGCATTTTCACAGACTGTGGATGGTTTGAGTTACTGTCTATAGAGTATGAAAAATTATTTGGCTTGTAGTAGAATTTAAAATTATTTTCATCTAAATTTACAGTTATATCCAACAAATTACTATTTTATTATTTATGTCTATGGTTGTTTTGATATCCAATTTCTTAAAGAAAAAAATGTAGATGCTTTTAATTTCTGTACAAATTTCTATTGCTGTAATTAACAAAGAATAGCGAATCATCTTTGTATAAACCGCCTAGAATCCCTGGTATATCTGTATAGATTTCGGTCAGAATATAGAGACCAACCAAGTCAGGGATTTGTGCGGAATCTAGGGACTAGAGAGTTATATAAAAATTAAAATGCCTATTTTATCTAGTCAACAATTTATTGTCATATTGGATTAATGTTCTTCTGACTAACTTAATTGTATAGATTTCTAATCTGCTGAAATTTGTTCCTTTTTAGCCATATCGAGGGCTTTATTTAATAGTGATGGGGAAATTGAGAGGTAATATAAGTTTACATCGAACATGCTAAATATTTGGTTTTACTTGGCGTTTATTCTTCAAGCCATTTCAATTTGTCTTCGTTATGAAATGTTTTCGATTTAATCTTAGGTAAGATTCTATCGAAATTTTTATTTACCTTTTCTGGTGAGTTACACTCATAGATAAACAAAAATATAAAACTTAATTTTTGCTGTCTAAATATAATGGAAACGATTCGTCAAAGATGATCTTCTCAGAAATGAATACGGGCATGGCCACTAACCTTCTATTATATATATATATATATATATATATATATATATATATATATATATATATATATATATATATATGCACATATATATATATATATATGCATATATATATACATATATATACAGACATATATATATATACACTCGTGAACAAAAAAAATGGGCCATGATTAAAATTGGAACAAAAAAAATGGGCCATGATTGAAATTGGAAAGAAAACAATTTTTAAAATTTTTATCGCTTGTTTGCTAATAATTAGCTGTTATTTAGTATTTTTCAGATTATTAGTATTAAAGATGAGTCCAAGAAAAGTAAGACGACATCTTGACGAAAAAATTAAAAACCGAATTGCAGGATTATGACAGGCAAATTTGACTTACAAGCAGATTTTCGACATTTTGAAAGAAGAAAAGGTGGCAACATCTCTTTCAGCTGTGAAGAGAATTGGGCAAAGGTTCGAAATTGAAGGCACAGTGAGCAGGAAAGTTGGTTCTGGTCGCCCCAGAGCATCCACAATGAAGGACGATCACAGGCTTAAAATGACCGTTTTGAAGGATCGCAAAAAAACTTATGTTGACCATAGCAAACAATTCGAAACAGCAAAAGGAAATTCTCTTTCTAGAGTGACAATATCCAGAAGGATGAAGGAAATGGGATTTTCATCAAAATGATGTGCAAAAAAACCTTTGTTAACTAAGAAGAACATCAGCGACAGAAAGACATTTGCATCATATTATGGTACGAAAGATGCAGATTGGTTTAGAAATGTTTTCTGGTCGGACGAATCAAGATTTTGCCTTGCCAGTGATGCCCCTGAACGTTGCATCCGAAGATCCGGAGAAAGATTTTCACCGAATTGCATAAAAACCACAGTAAAACATGGAAACGGAGGAATAATGGTATGGGGGACCTTTTCTGCTGCAGGAGTTGGGGAAATTATCAGATGTGATGCGTCAATTAATGCCAAAGAATACATTCAAATATTAGAAAGAGATCTATTACCAAGCATCCAGAAGTTAGAAATGAACAATGACATTATTTTTCAACATGATAATGCCCCTGCACACACAGCAAAAGTCACAAAGAAGTGGCTTACTGATAATTCAATTGATGTGATGTTTTGGCCTGGCCAAAGCCCAGATTTAAACCCAATGGAAAATATGTGGGCTATAATATCTCGTGCATTAGTTAGAAAAACTTTTTCCAACAAAGAAAAATTATGGGAAGCAGTACAAAGAGAATGGAATAACATCTCCTCTTCACAGTGCTCCAAGTTGGTTGAGAGCATGATAAAAAGAATTGATCTTTTAAAAAGATCTAAGGGAAATTCCATTCCATACTAAGTTTTTATTAAAGTAAATATCTTGCTCTTTATATTTTTTACTCATTTTCGTTTATTATTTAATTGCATTTTGTGTAATGCAGCTTTTTGTGCAATAAATTGTAAATTTCTTTCCTGGCCCATTTTTTTTGTTCATGAGTGTATACATATTATTTGACAAAATCCAAAAGGAACTTGAGACGAATCTTTTTCAAATGTGCTCAATCACAAGTAGAGCTTAATGAATATACTTTACATAAACATTTTAAATGGTCTTCAAAAATAAATTCATATTTCGGTGCTACGGGCCACCTTAATATATAGTTCACCAGTTATCATTATCGGAGTTTTGACTGTTTTTTTTTTGGGGGGGGGGTACTTTTCATCGTTGTGCCGCCCGTCGAGAGGGTGTATTCTCGCTCACTATCCCTGTTTCTTTTGAGTGCATTTGGGACTATTTTTTTGCTATTTTTGCTGGGACTAATTTTTTGCTGTTTTGATTAGAAGTAACAATGCTGCGGAAATCTTGCGAGGTATTTTTTCAAGACATTTTTTATTTTTCCCCCTTTTTATCCTTTTATTATTTTCTTCTCTTCTTATATGACCCCAATTAAAGAAACACTACATTGTGTATTGGCGGTTGTTGTAAATCTTATTCCAGGTACTTAATTTCCCTGATGATCTGCCAAGCAAGGACCTGCTTGGTAGTGAAACACGTGTAGGAAAAAACTCTTTAATTGGAAAATGATAAATAAATAATCTTTGAAGGAAAAGGTTATTTGTGGTGATGATTGGGCTCCTGAACGGAATGCTTTGGTAAGCCTTCAAAATACCACACACACACACACACACACACACACACACACACACACACACACACACACACACACATATATATATATATATATATATATATATATATATATATATATATATATATATATATATATATATGGGAATTGAAAGAGGAAAACGAAAAAATATTATTCATGTGTTGCAATTAACGGAACAGACCGGCAATAGCCGAAGCAGTTTATGATTTCAAAACTGCGACAAAAATGTAAAAAGGCAAACGACACTAAGCATTCGAACCTAAAAACAAAAGGATGGGGTTAGGTTTAGTTAGCAATAGGTTACGGTTAAACATTATTTAGTCTCTAAAAGAAATAAAGTTGTAAAAACTTCTTATAAAAAGAAAAGAAAACAAATAAATTTGAATAACTTACTAATTTTAAGAAAATTATTACACCCATTCTAAACAAGATTGGGGAGGGGCGTAACTGACCTTAACCTTACGTTAGAGAAAAATTAAATATTTGTTTCATTTAATGTCGGTTCGGTACTAACTGACTGTTTGACGACGGCTCTGTCACATAAATCGCAATCGGAATCAATCGTAAGTATTCTTGCCCTACTCTATAGAAGTACCCTTTATCCAACTAAATAAAAATACGTTTTGTATTAAAAAAAATATGAAGATCATTGAAACGATAAAATCTCCATAGACTTATGATTAAATAAAACTATGTATTTTAATTTTTTTATGAACAATTATTTCGCTATTAAGATTTTTTAAAAAGATTTAATCATGTGTAGCGTGCAATGAGATCCATTTTTATCAAAAAACATAAAAAATACGTGGCTTTACTTTGATTACTTTTTATTAAAATAAATAAAATCTCTATAAAACATAAGAACGTGACATTCGTTCACATTGGGTGATACTATCTTTGAACAATTTATACGTTTGGATTTTACGCACTACTATTCTCATCTTGAATATTACCACCAATCTTGATCTGGTGCGTCTTGTTAAAATCGGGGAATCTATACGCAATTTCGAACCAGACCCTTTATTTAATCCACGTGGGTAGATTGTTCTCGTTCCTCAGCCATGACCGGGTAGGAGTTTTAAGTAAGTCATTTTTGTTTTATTCTTAATATCCCATGTATTGAGGATTCAACACGGGTAAATGTGTTAATCAGTTCTAAGTGACAGTCTTCTAGGGGTTCAAGGTTCAATCTTCACTACAGGCGAATAAGTGAACTTAAGATTTGTATCTTCATGGCTGACGGAACGAAAACAATCTATCCCAGTGAATTGAATAAAGGGTACAGTTCAAAATTCCGTATAGATTCTGTAGTTCGACATGAAGATTCTCGAGTTCAGCAAGATACACCTGAAGAAGGTCGGAGAGTACATCGGCCGAAACATTATCAGAATAATCTCCAAGATGAGAATAGTAGTCCGAATAATTCAAATAATACAAATTCAATCATCATTTTAAAAATTCCGGAACATAAACACAAGCGTGTTTAATTGTGCAAACAGGGCGATCCATGAAAAGATAACGATCTCAGATTGACCACCCCGTGCATCTATCAAGTTGCAAATACCATGAGACGTATACATTTTTTTAAATATCAACGATTTTTTTACTCTCACGCGATCTACACACGCTACCTTTGCAATCGACTGGTCAATTGTAAACAACGTATTGGGCGCCCCTGCCTGAGCACTTTGCAGAATTCGACGAGGGAACAATTACGGTGCTTGTGCAGAATAGACATAAAAAATGTCAGTACTTACGAAGATACCCGAGTCTTGACCTAGTAGCTACCCGAACGCACGGCGAATAGAACAAAAGATGTACAATAAATTGTTTGCAAAGAAAAGTTTTCTGCAAACAATTTATTGTGCATTTTTCTTGAATGGCCAGAAGAGGGCAGTGTTTGTATTTATTTATTTCTTTTTTAATTTAGGGAGGGGGAGACTGCAAATGGAGTGTGATGGCTGATTTTAAAAAAATATTTTTAATTTATTATTTTTACGGTCATTTTAAGGGGTGTGTGATCTATTCTATACTGGACAAAGGATTAGAGTTAGCGGTAAGGTTCTAGTGCTTATTTCTGTGACGGAAGGAAGACTGCAAAAGAAGGACTGGAAGCCGATAAATCAGAATTAGGCACATTTACGAAATATTAGAAAGAAAAGGGCTAAAAAGTAGTAGAAAACGATGTCGCCGAAATAGAAAAAGAAGAAGAAGGAGTTGGATGACGTTCTTTATATGTTTACTACATTCACCACTTTTAAGTACTTGTACAGAATTGCCTTTTTTTATCAGTATCGGGCATTTTATCGTCTGCCAATTTATCGCCAGCTTATCTCGGTCAAGTCCGGAATTTGACGTCAAATGTTGGAAATCTCCGTTAAGTTCTTGGATGACTTTCCTGTACAAGTACTGCAAAGTAACAGTCCAGAATAGTTAACAGTCGAGAAATCGTAAACAAAATATAAAAAGAACACATCATTTATAGCAAACTAAATAGAATTTAATTTTCTACCGACCTGTATACTTTTAACGTGTGAAAACTGTTTGTAAGTTATTTTTTCTTTTGATTTCAAAATTTGTTTTCGATAAAATATGTCTTATCGACACACAAAAAACAACATAACCACTGGAGATGATCGCTTAACTTCGGTTTACTTCATAGTGAAAAGATAGTTATAAAATACTTACCCTACAACTAATCCAAAGTTTGAGTGTCCCCCCCCCCCAAACAAAAAGCCTCACAAAACCACACTTAATAATCTACGTTTAGCGAAGTTAAGCGATAATATCGGTCGGCGGCCATTGTCGTTTTTCATGTGTCAACAAGGCAGCTTTCATCGAAATAACATTTTAAAATTAAAAAAAACTTAATTTCCACGCGTTAAAAGTATACGGATCTGTTGAGAATTTAATTTTACTGCGTTTGCTATAAATTATTTGTTATTATAAATTTTTGTTTTTAAGTATTCAACTATTAACTATGTTGTACTTTACCAGTACCACAATTACTGATAGTGTTGTTTGAAGATAGTTTATTAATGTTTAATGATACGAGCTTGGATGATAATCCAGGAAGAGTTGCACTTGAATTGGGCGATTAATACGCTCTGCAATGAACATGTCGTCGGCGTATTCCTCTAGTATTAACATGTTTCGTTTTGACTCCCAACTAACGTACAATAATTATGCATCTAGTATATAGAGTTCTATAGATGAGTTGAAAAGTTGATGAAGATGCACAATAACTCGACTTAAATGATTGAACCATTCTTATTTTCAATGATAAAAGTCGCACTGAATCTTGCTTGCACCACTTCTATATGGAAACTTCAAATTCCTTTTCTGCTCTTTCTTGTTCCTCAGTTTGCCGCTTCCGTTTGTTCTCATCGCGTGTCTGAACCAAATAGGCAAAAAACGTTAGCACCGCCGCAACGAACGTCAAAACCGTTCGGGTGATGAACATGTAATTCTTCAAGTTCGTGTTCTCATATAAAGTACAAAAACCACGTTCATTGGACGAGGAATTCCATACAAGGCAGGCGGAGTCGACAATCATTCCGTAAATCACGGGACCTGACATCCAACCTAAAAATAGCAATAATAAAATAAATAAACAAACAAATAAATAAATACTAATAACACCCAACGTAAAATAAAAATGAATAAATAAATGCATAATAATAACATTCAACCTAAATTTTTTAAAAATAATAAAAAAATATCTTTTTAAGAATATTTAGCTAACAATTATTTTTTCGGTAGAAGAACGAGACTATTTATTTTTAAACGATTAAAATTGTAACGATACATGAATTTAATGAAAAGTTAAAATTTCGTTTTATTTATTGAAAACAAAATATTTAGCTTACAATTATTTATTACGGTAATAAGAAAGAGAATATTTATTGTTTTAAAATATATAAATTCAAAGATTTTAAATAAATTCAACTGAATTAAGTAAATTTGGCAAAAAATAAAAGAAGCATGCCACAGTTGCAATGTAGTAAAAGGCGGGTAGGAATTTACACAAAAGAGGATACAGTGGCCTAGCACCTGTCCAATTTCGCCTCGAATTGCTGTGTCTTTGGCGTATTTACTACATCGTCTGGAAATATATTCAAACGTCCAGGAATCCTGATTGGGAAAGCTACCCTCCTCTGGTTCAATCGAAATCGGCGGTGAAACAGTTTCTAGAAATGCCCGCGCAGCTATCTGTCTGGTGCAGGAGCGAATAGTAGGTCCTGCGGGAGATCATAATGGAGGTTGAGGAGATCGTAAACCGAAATGAGATCACCGGTTCAAGTTAGAGCTCCACGGAGAAACGGTCAAGCTTCTCCAATCGGCTTTCGTAGGGCATATCCCGTAGTTTCTGCACCATTCGAGTAACCAGTCGGTGAACTCTCTCCGGGTGCCGGATACCACGTATTATATATGGAACAGGGGCTTGGACACCATATTTAACAGCGGTCTGACGAGGGAAACAAAGTGGGAGCAATATTTCAGGAGGGAGTTTGCAGAAGGAACGGCGACTAAGAAATAAGATGCTCCTTGCTTTGGTTCATAATAGATGAATAAGAAACATATCTGTTCTATTTATTCAAAGTATATTTAATTGACAATGATAATTGTTTTTACAGCAGAAGAGATATGCATTTTCTTCTTAATATTTTAACCCTGGCATACATTTATTATTCCAAGGGAAATATTATTAACAGCAAATATGATGTTAGACGAACAAAGCAACCATGTAATTTCAACGAGATCCCGCTTGTAGTAGTAGTAGTAGTAGTAGTAGTAATAGTAGTAGTAATAATAGTAATAATAATAATAATAATAATAATAATAATAATGATAATGATGATGATGATGATGATGACAACAGCAATAATAATAATAACAATAACAACAACAATAACAACAACAGCAACAACAACAATAATAATAATAATTAAAAAAATCAAAAATCAAAATCAAAAATCAAAAATCAAAAAAAATCTTACAGTCCTCCCAAGGAAGAAAACGTAGTGTTACCAGCTTAGGTTGGTGTCCGTAAAGGGTTAAGCAGAATGGAAACACGTACGAGGGAGAACATCAGCCATACCTCCGCATGATGGTTAGTGAGAGTATTGGAATACTGGGGAGACTTATTGCCACTAAGATTCCGAAGAAAATTAACGGCTGTTATCAGCGAAAAATCAATGGTAAATGGCTGTTGCGAGAACTCAAAGTGTTTTGCAACGGTGATCCAAAGAAATGGAGAATAGTGGAAATCTGGGGAGACTAGTTGTTACCCAGCCTTCAAGGATTATCACCTCATGTTACCAGTGAGAATTCGCTAATAATGACTCTTGTGATGACTCTTAATCAGTAAATAATAATAATAATAATAATAATAATAATAATAATAATAATAATAATAATAATAATAATAATAATAATGGTATAACAGAGATTCCTTTGGGACATGAAAATGCAAACGGACAAACTCATCCAATCAAGAAGACCAGACATGATAATAGGCAACGAGCAGAAAACAAACTGCCAAATAGTAGATTTCGTCGTCCCAGCAAGTCACACAGTAAAGCAAAATGAGGCAGAAAAATAAGCAAATACATCGAACTTGCCAAAGACCGAAAGAGAACATGGTAAATGTAGAAAAGTACCGTATTACCAATAAATGCGTGATCACTTAAAACACTACACTAACATTTGGAAAAATGACCAAGAGAAATCGGAATCAAGAGAAGAGACTTATACAATAAACCACGGCTCTTATACAAAAACAGGTTTATTACCATTGACGGAGAAAATTGACTATGCCATATTTTTCGTGATTCAGAATGGAAACTCCTGGGAAAAAACCGATATGATGTAAAGGTGGTTGGATGAAATCTCAAGAAGGCCAGAATTCATCCTAACCACGCCTTTATATGGTGACCGTGTATGGCGGTAGGCGAAATCCCTATTTGTCGAGAAAACACAGGTTTATCCAACATAGAAATGGCTCTAAATTGTGTTTTTCTGCAAATATTTAAAATGTATTTAATGCGATTTTCCTCCAAAACCACTAAAATTTAAGATTGATAGTTATTTTTATGAAACAAGTATGGGCCAACTCGAGTTTGTCCCTCATGAAAATCCACTTCCTAAATTGGTAATAATTGCACTTTTTCACCGATATTTAAACGTAGATTAATATTACCCCCAATCTAATGAATTGTGATAAATGGTTGTTGTTGTTGTTATTATTATTATTATTATTATTATTATTATTATTATTATTATTATTATTAGTAGTAGTAGTAATAATAGTAGTGATCACAAGGGGAGACAACTCATGATTTCTATTCTGAGTTGCTGTTGATCCTGTCATTTCTTTATTAAAACCTCCGTAAATATATGCACCATTTCTGTTGTTCTTTGTACAGTGGTGCTATGATATATTCATGTACATCCTTACCGATTAAGGAACTGAAAAAAGTTGACATCCCAATTGCCAAGCTTTTGTCTTCATCACCGACAATTCTGTAAATTAAATAAAAGAAGTGTAAATAAAATAAATGTATAAACTATAGCGTATAGCAGGTGAATATTCTTGTTGAGACGGGCGACATTGAATATTTGAAAGAATCAATGTTTTTTAGTACAAAACAGACATTTTCTATTAATCTAAATGAAAAGATTTAAAATATAAACGACAGGTATTGTTTTATTCATATTGTTTTCTGTATTCTTTTCATGATGGCATTATTAACACCCTTTTATTATACTCCTAGCAGACCTGTATCCCGGTGTTGCCCGAGGAAATAAATAAAAGTCCTTGGTCAAATTTTGAACTATTGAATTATTGGCGGGTTATAAGTCGGCCTATTTTTTCAAAACGGCCTTGTAATCCTTAAACACCAAAACAAACAATATAAAAAATTCAAAAAACGCCCCATAACTAAAACATAATCAAATCAAATAAATAAAAACATCACTCCTCACTCAAATAAACGATTCAGATAAAATTTTGCAAACGCGGAGCATCTTTCACAAAGAGACACTGATAACGGGCACATACCCGGTGAATTATACATTTCACTGTTTTCTCCATTCTAATTGCAGTTTTCTCGACTGTTGAAAAGTGCTAATGATTGGACCGAATAATAGCAAGATTGTTTGTCCAGAACGATGAAACCCCGGAACAGCAAATGTACAATTTCAAATTATATATATATATATATATATATATATATATATATATATATATATATATATAAAGCTAAGAAAGTATATATGTTTATATATTTGTATGTACAGGATTCACTCAGAAGCCAATTAACCAATAATTAGGAATTTTGGAACACAGCTGCTAGCCGTGGGCTGTATTTAGTTTAATTTAGTTTTATGTAAAGTGAATAAAGATGGAATGGAGGCCCTTCGTGATAATTCAGATACAACACATCTTCGTGAAATTTAAACACAGGTATTAGACATTAGTTAATAAATATTTCCCAAATGTAAGTTTTTTAAGCATTTTAAATGGAGGTTTCGGAGACATAACATGGGCACCAACTCCTATTTGAAAATTTAAATATTATAGATTCGTATTGAATTTGATCTATAATCATTAGACAGAAATTAAGGATGATTCCTTAAATTTAAATTTTTTCTAAAGATTCATTAAACTAAAGCCTTAATTTAGAAATTTCCTAGAATCAGAATCATGTCATGGATTTTTATCAAAATTGAAATAAAGATTCTAGACATAAGGTTTAGTATCATTATATATTGGTTTTAATCTACATATTATAGTACCTTTCTAATACACCTACACACACACGTATATATATATATATATATATATATATATATATATATATATATGGGAACAGAGTTTGAATTTACTCAACACCAAACTTCGTCCCCAGCTACCCTCTAAAGACACTTCTTTCCTAGCCGGCGAGACAGCCAGAAATGTAAAATCCCACATTTACGAACATAAACGGGGTCTCGAACACAACAACCACACCAACGCACTAGTCATACACAGGAACACTTTTACCCACAATTTTGACTTCAAAGTGCACCCTCTTCAAGACTGAATCCTATCTCCACGTTGTAAGTGCATCAAAAGTGCTGTAATCCGTCTCACATCACAATCTAAGGTAAACCATGGATCTTATTCCTTAACCAAACATCTGGAAAAAATCGCACTCAAACAATAAAATATACCTCGTAACTGCATAACCAACTCTTTTCTCGGTTAAAGTACTACTCATTTTTACTGCATTTAAACTATGTTTCCATTTGTTTCTTTGTCTTTCTATTTTGTACTTTCTCCCCTTTACCTTTTTTAACCTCTTTGTCGCATACACTGCATACATTTAAAAAAATAGTTATACACATTCTAAAATCGTCCCGTTCTGAGTCGTCTTCTTTTTCCTATGTCTTGCCGTTATTCAATAAATTTAAAATCTTCACACATTCTGAAGACCTTTGTTGATCTGAATGAAACCGGTAAATCTCTCGTTTTTGATGATTATACCTGTGTTTAATTTGTTTTTCCTTTTGTCGTTTTCATATATATATATATATATATATATATATATATATATATATATATATATATATATAAAATTATTTTATGTATCCACATAACATTTTATGAGAAGATATACATTTTTATGTATCAATTTTCAGTATTTACTTCAACAGTGAGTAGAGCTAGGTGGTAAGTTATGAAAATATATTCATGGCAATTAAGCTACACAGGGGCTTCCGCAAGAAACAGGGATGGGCCACCTTATTAAAAGCAGAACAATAGAATAGGATGCATAATTTTGGTTATTCGGACAATATTTCTCATCTTGAGTGTTATCATCACAACGTTTCGGCCGCTGTAATCTCTGGCCTTCTCTATGTGTATCTCTTCGAACTCGGGAATATTTCTGTCGAACTCTTGAATTTGGACAGAACTTCGAACGAAACCCTTTATTTAATCAACGGGGGTAAAATATTCCCGAGTTCAAAGAGATACACTTTAAGAAGACCGGGGGTTACTGCGGCGTAAACGTTGTGATGATAACACTTAAGATGAGAAATGTAGTCCGAATAACCAAAATTATGAAAATTATCAATCCTCATCTAAAAAATTCAGAAATAGAATAGGAAATAAAATCAGCCGAACCTTTGTTTGTGAGTAGACCAACGATTGGCTAATGGAAACATTCATCCGTGGGAGCGAATAACAAATACTCTGATTGGTTATCTAGCTAGACTAAACAATATGTGTATACATATAAATACCCGGCAACATAAACTCCATGCATTTTAGCCTGACGATTCCCTATGGGTATGAAACGTGGAAGCTTCTATGTAGCTTAATTGCCATAAATATTTTTTCATATACCCTACAATAAGGTCTCAAAACAGGCGAACTACATCTTCACCAGGCCTTTGACCTATTCTGAATATTATTTTCACGAGGTTGTCTTCGTTTGCGGGCATTTCATGTCCGTACCGTCGCAGACCATTTTCCTTATTTTTTATATAGATCGGCATAACTTCCGTCATGGTTGCATCTGATCAGACCGGAAGTGCAAAGCGACATCTTTATCTCCTGGACATTCGTCGGCAGCCACCTCTCGGAGTCAGACAAAGCAACAGTAAATGTTTGAAAACTTGATATTTTATACTTATCGGCAATTGTTTGTGCTTTATATATCTGTATATCTATCATCTATAACCATTTAAGGATGACACGGGACAAATAAGCGTGAGAATTGTCAACATTTTAGAGGGGGGTCCACCTGACAACTTATTACCAACGTTTAAATCTAAAGTACAAAACCTTAAAAAAGACGAACTGGATCCGTTTTCTTTATTATTTATGCATAAAACATTTTTCTATCGCTTTTAAACTGAGAATGACTAATCTAGTTTGATCAATGCCCATTCTAAAATCTTCCTGGCATTTATCATTAATTTTTTGTGGTGGATTGGGCATGATTCTCACCAAACTTAAACCGATGCCATCCGCCTCCAAAGTGTAAAAGACGTAAGCAAGAACTTTACTTCGTAAACGTACACCAAAAGTCAATCAATATCAAAAGCTTTTTTCATAAAGCTGCGTTGAGTGTTCTTCGTTAACTAGGAATAGAGTAGTAGTTCTGCTTACAGACATGCGTCAATTCTTCGTCATCTTTTTGTATTGGGTCATCCAATCCATTCATGATGAAAACTTCACGAAGTTCGTGCGCCACGATTCTTGCTAACTCATTGCCACCAGGAGCTTCAATCACGAGAGTCCAGTGTCCTTTTCCAGAAGAGGCTTGATATTAATATAAGTCCTTCCAACCTGTCGCTTAATCTTTAGGGACCACATTATCACCCTTTCAGCAGTTTTCCAGCAAGTGTAGATATACACATCCAGCCAGCGTCTCAAATCAGCGTTGAATAACTGCAGATATGCGTGACAGACGACCATAAAGCATTTTCCTTATTAGATGGTCTCACCACGATGTGTTTTTGACGACGCATAGTATTTTGGTATATGATCCATTAAATTTCTTAGGCCGAGCCACTTTTAGTGTCCAAGAGTCTTTCTGACATTTTCGGGAGTTTGCCATCATCTGGTTTGTTTACTAAAGAAGAAATATAATACATCTTACTTACCTTAGGTTGGCTATATAGGTAGGGACGATAATCATTGTTCCGATAAACGAATTCATCGTAGCGATTGCGATATAGTAATACACAGAATTGCAACCGGTGTCACAGATTCCGCTGGTTACTGTGGATCCGACTGGTAAACATTTGCAGTCCGTGTACATCTTCGATAGAAAATAAAATCTAAATTGGTTAAAATAAACATGGTTATGATAAATTACAATATAAATTGCTTTCAAAAGTTTTAAGTTTAAAATTTATAATTTGTATTTTAAAAATTACTCGCATTACTATTCTTATCTTGGGCGTTATATTTACGACGTTTTGATCGATGTATCCTCCACCCTTATTCAACTGCATTTTTTCTAGCTAGGCGAATTAAGGACTCTTTATGTAGAACTCGAGAACCTTGACGGTATTTCGGATTGAAACTTTTATCAAATCCACGAGGGTAGAGTGTTCTCATTCCGCAAGCGTTGATCGGGTAGATGCGTCCGTAGTAAAGATTAAACGTTTAACCCTCAGAAGATTGCCAACCAACGTTGATAACCATTAAACAATGTGTCTATTCTTCTTGGTCATATATCAATAAATGATAACGATCTACCATGTGGATTAAATAATGGTTTTACTTCGGAATTCTGTTCAAATTCCAAACTCGCCGACAAATATTCACAATTTCGACTAAGAGTTTCCCAAGTTCGAGAATATGCAACTGAAGAAGGTCAAAAATTTCATCGGCCGAAACGTTAGGAATATAAAAACCAATATGAGAATAGTAGTCGGAATGATCAAGATAATCCAAATGAGTTAATTTGTAGTTGAATTCTTCACATCGTAATATAAATGCTTGAATTTTAAAATGCTTGGAAGTGCTTCTTCTAATTTGTAAGTTTGTGTACGCTTCAATGACGACTGTATCTTCAAACAAATGGAAAAGGGCATTTTCTTACTGTTCGTGCGTTTAAGAAGCTGTCTGTTGCTAGCTGTTTGAGCGTGGATTGGGGTTTTATCGAATGTTTTATTTTTATTTTAAAAGGTTCTATATTTTTGTTTATTATATATTTAGTTGGGCTGTCTTTTAGGTAGGTTTGCTTGGAAATGTTTTCATTCGATTGTGTGTGGGGCATATTTACGCTTGTGGGTAGGTAGATTCTTTATATATATTTTTTTTTTTCTGTGTAAATACTTTTAAATCTTAGTAGCAATCAGCATATGTAATGCTAGGGTATTATTTTAGGAATCGATAATCTTCATTTACTCGGGCTGCAACGATAGCTGTCTCGTTCTCTATCAACTGTTGTTATTTGCGCTGCTAAACAGTCAATTTTGTCATTTTCTACCCTCTCAAGACATATAGCCGGGTTAACTGTTTCATTTCGGGTATCTTCAAATACTGTCTATAAGGTTTTGTATTTCTAGTTCGTAAATTGGATAATTGGATGCCTTATACAATAGAGAAGAGAATTAATTAATAATGAATTTTAATAGTTGTTTCAAAGTGTTGTCGCGATTGTGGAACTAGCTATACTCGAGCGAGGGTGTTGGGATGTTGGTAACGGAAGGGCTGGTTTGTGAGAGTGTTTTTGCCAGTGTTATATTAGGTGTCACTATGTATATTATGAGACGAGTATATCTAAAACGAAATGAAAACAGGTATTTTCTTACCGTTCCGTTTTTATCTTGGCAACCGGCAAAACACGGGGAGAAATAAGTGATGGTGTTATTAAAACAAACAGGAAGGAATCGATGTTCATCACAGGAACATGTAGAGACGCATTCTAGCATCATGTGTTCGGCAGGGGCTGGATTTCTACAAGGGATAAAAGAAAATAGAACAACATATACACGCTGTATCGTAAACTATCTGATGTATAAAATGTTAGAAAACATCTTGTTTGGGAGTTGTTTCGATTTTTGCAGATATTATATTTAAAAACTTAATAATTATAAAAGGCATATGAAGATTTGATTATTGCAATGAAAATATTGTTAGGCAACTTTTTAAAAATATCAAATATTTTCTGAAACAAGTAAAACATTTCAAAATGGTATACAAATTATAGTTTGTTTTATCATCTCTATAAAAATTGATTGATTTTTTTTGTGAGAGCGGCCTTGTAATTTGAAAATATGTCGATATTTGGGCGCGATACATGTGTTTGTAAATACAAATAATTACGTATATTTTCATATTAATATAAAGTTAAACATCACTCTTTATGGTGCATATCACCCATTGTTATGTATATACGAGTAAAGGCAAATGCTTAGACTTGGGTGTTATTCTAGAAAAGACCAAGAAATACATCTTAAAGATAAACACATTTGTGCTGATGAAGACTTAATGATAATAATAAAAGAAATTGTCTCAGAAACGATCGTACACAAAGACTTTTGTTGGTAATGATTATGTGAAACTTATATACCAAATAATGAATATGTCATAAGTTAGTATATTTCTAAGTTGTCAAAAGTTAATTTTATCAACATATTTTGAATGATCAATTAATTCATATATATATATATATATATATATATATATATATATATATATATATATATATATATATAGTGAATACATCGTGTATGTAGGAAAAATAAACCAGAATGCTACATTGTAGTACACGAGCAAGTTATACGTTTTATTTACATACTATAAAATTAATATTCCACTGTACCATACCCGAGTTTCACCAACTGACCCTCAACTAGTCCAAAGATCTCGTAGAAAACATACCTAAACGATCATCTTCCGCAGATGGAGGACATGAAAAGCAAAGAGGTCTTTAAAAACTATAAAAATGCTTTACGATCACTACGAAATAAGATAATAAATAACAGTTATAAGAATAAGATGATTTAATACCCAAAATTAACAATACTAAAAAAACTGACAGAAGGGCCAAAATGCACCGAGCAGTATATATTTAAAATTATCTACAAAATGCGAAATAAAAAAGGTCTAGCTTTTGCATAAAATTGAAAAACTAATCTCCAAGAACTGCAGGCTTGTGGTACTCTCTTCCTACTGACTGAAAAATATTGAAAAATAAAACATGAACGCATAAAGATTCCTGTACAACGCCACGTTGGTAAACAAATGATTTACAGGAGCCCGTGAGTGTCTAGGAAATGGAAAATTTGCTCTTTCAGTTGTGCTGTTAGGATTTTCCACATTGTTTGTAAACATGTTATTAGTCTGTAATTGATTGGGTCGTTCCCTTCTTGTCGTCTTTTTGTATGAGCGTGTCACTTCATTTTGTCATTCACTCTGGTACGTCTGTTTTATGGATACATCCTCTCAGTTTTATTATTATTATTATTATTATTATTATTATTATTATTATTATTATTGCTACTACTACTACTACTACTACTACTACTACTACTATAATAATAATAAATATTATTATTATTATTTTTATAATAATAATAATAATTATTATTATTATTACTACTACTACTGCTACTACTACTATAATAATAATAAATATTATTATTATTATTATTATTTTTATAATCATAATAATAATACAAAATATTATTATTATTTTTATAATAATAATAATAATAATAATAATAATAATAATAATAATAATAATAATAATAATAATAATAATAATATGTGATAGACACAGAGAGAGAACTAGTGTTGGTAAAATGGATCTGGAAGATTTTCTACTCGAATAGGTTCTTTCCTCGAACTGCTTGCCTTTGTAATTCCTTCCCTGCTCGCTGTTTTCGGGACTGTATTGATATGCAGAAATTAAAATACAATATTAACACAATTCTTGCTACACAACTCCTTACTTAGGATGCCTCTTATAGATTTGCCCCCTACTCACAGTAGAACTTTACAGCTCAGTGGCAATGTGCCTTTGTGGGGGGGACAAAAGTAAATAAAATACTAAAAAAAACGACATGACTGAAACGTGTTATGATACGATATATTAAGTACACATTTTTCTTTCTTGGTTGTTCATTATTTTTTTAGCAAAATAATCGAACATTTTTCCAGATTAAAAGTAGATTTGTGCATATTTATATTCCAGTTGCAAAAAATAATTTTGACATAAAAAATGGTATATGTCAAGTTTTGTGGCTGCTTTTCCAGCATCTCTCTAAATGTTAGCGATAACGGAGAGATGGGAGAAAGAGAGTGATAGGAAGAGAAAGAGAGAGAGAGAGAGAGAGAGAGAGAGAGAGAGAGAGAGAGAAAGAGAGAGTGTAAAAAGTAGGATTTTTTCGACGATATGTACTGGACATAAATGTGATCGTGACAGAAATAGCATAGATTCTGTGTTAAATTTTATCAATTAGTATGGACTTTAGTCTTTTTCTACATTTTTATTTAACTATCGAATGATGTGTCGATTGACCATGCTACTTTTAAACGTCTATAACACTGAAATTTTACGACGAAATATTATCTTCGTTAAAAAGAAATATGAAATGAAATCTTATAAATTTTAAGTGTGTAGGACGTCTTTAAAAGTATTCCGTTGTATAGTTTGGACATTGTAACTACTCGACGTTGCCTTAGAATATTTTTACTTGAATGTTAAAGCAAATTTTTTTTTGTAAATGAAGTAACTTTTTTATCTAATATTTAAAACTGAAATTTAAATACAACATTTAACTTGATCATTAATGTATAAATCATTTTAGAATTTCGCTCAGTCATGAAATGACTTGTTAATTACAAACGATCACAAAAAAAATGCAATAATATAGTAAAAGTATGAATAACTAATCTTACTATTTATAATTAGTGCTTGGACTTACATAGCTAAACGTAGTCTCAATGTAAACAAGATATAACAACTGAATAATTACGTATCCGGCGATCTTAGGCGCCATTTTAAATTTTCCATTTGTGAGAAAAGCTATATCGTCATTGAATAATTATATCTGTAGCTTATCTAATAAAAATAAGCGCTTAATTTCCCGGGTGAGATAAAATGGGTAATCGATGAAATCAATTGAAATTCCTTTACTCATGCAAAGCACATCGACTAAAATGTTCCGTAAGTTCCGAGCAAGTCAGAATAAAATATCAATTTGGTATATGAAACTCTATAGCGGTCTAAATTGACGAATTTGACTTACTTTTGATTTATACATTAGATTTGACGTTAATCTTATGCACTTTTTAATTTGCAAATATTTTCGCTGATATAGATTTTACTATATAGTTTGTTTAAGCAAAGTTTGTCTTGGGTGGCAATCAAGCAGAGTATACATGGTTCTGAGTATATAATTGGTATTTTTTAGGTTGAACCGTAGATACACAAATAGCTCTCTCTCTCTCTTTCTCTTTCTCTCTCTCTCTCTCTCTCTCTCTCTCTCTCTATATATATATATATATATATATATATTGAAAATAATATTTATTTATAAGTAATTATATATATATATATAGCAAACACACACACAATACACAAACACACACACACAAACACACACACACATACATACATACATACATATATATATATATATATATATATATATATATATATATATATATATATATATATATATATAACATACTCTACCTGAATGGGATAGTATCCGGCCCAACAATTGGAGGTAATTCGCAGCCAGCGAGTAAATATAAAGACTCAATCACGCCAGAGGCAACGTGCACTAAGGTGACCATGGCGAGACTTCCACGCGCAGATATCTTCAATTTCGACGTAAATATCCCTCCAATCAGCGTACCTGATGACAGTGCAAGCAGCTTAATCATGCCTGAAATTAATTTACAAACGTTGAACAAAAACAGAAATAAACAAGGTAAATATATTTCAACATTTTTTACATAGGGATTTATAATTCATATCATTTGGATCATTCGGACTACCATTCTTATCCTAGATGTTATACCTACAACTTTTTGGTCGATGTAATCTCACACCTTCTTCATGTGCGTCTTGTCGATCTCGGAAATCTGTACGGAATTTTGAACGGACACCTTTTATTTGATTCACAGAAAGAGCTTGTTTTCGTTCCGTCAGCCATTACCGCGTGAGAATCTTAAGTAATTGGTAATTGCATTCCTAGTATCGCTCTCACTGAGGATTGAATCTTCAAATTCAAAAAAGACTGTTAGGCGGCTGACGGAATGAGAACAATCTACTTCGGTGGATTAAATAAAGGGTTTCGTTCTAAATTTAGTACAGGTTCCCAAGTTCGACATGACGATTCCCGAGTTCGACACAACGCACCCGAAGAAAGTCGGAGATTACATCGGCCGAAACAATTAAAGAATAAGATCTGAGATAAGAATAGTAGTCGGAATAATCCAAATGATACAAAAGGCAAAAATACATTTTATATGTAGTAGCGTCTATTCTGGCGAATCTCAGCTGGGCATACTTATTGTTATGTGTTTGTTATGCTTCTATCGAACTACCTTCTCAATTCAACTCTTTGTAACCTTTGCATTTACACTTTTAATACCAGACTAGTTGGACTGATAGAAAATCTAATTAATAAAAAATGCATTTTACCGTTATTAGTTTTATATATTTAAATATAAATGAATTGAGAAATTTTTCTCGTTTCTAAATATCGAAAGAATACAAAAATAATGACCATTACTGATTCGAGAAGGACATTTTAAATATATTTTACACTTGAAATCATATAAATAAGAAAATTGAATCTGTTACAAAGCAAATCTTTTGATAAACTAAAAAGGATTTACTTTTAGTTTTATATATTTGGGAATGATTAATTTAATTTAAGATTCAATTAAATTACTTGAGATCTTGATTAAACACCAACCGTCTTAAGATCAAGACGAATTTCATTTTAGCTGCGAGAATGTCCAAATCAAGAAAATTTCAAGAAAGTAAACGAAAACAAAAAGAAAAAAATTCCTTTACTTTTGACAAAGGCATATATCGTTGAAAGATCTCAAGTTTTTAGAATAAATAACTAATATATTTAAAAAAAACAAAAGAAGTAGTTAAGATCGCTGATAATTTGAAATGAGACTAATTCAGCAATACATTTATTGCATTTAAAAAAAATGTGACTGGCTGATAGACAAAATATATATGAATATAAGATGATTAAGGAGAAAAGAAATTGTGGCATTATAACTTTCCCAAGCGATAGATTCGATTGAATTTGAACAAAAGTGAACCATCAAAGTGAAGATGCGAAATACAATATAAATTTGAATATAAAACGATATTAAATACACACACACACCTTAGGGTTTGCTCTTTTCGAAATTAATTTTTTACCTCAAATTGGGCCGTCACTTTCAGATGAAACCATCGGAAATAAAAATATAAGAAACGGGTGGGGGCTAAAACCATCATCAGTCAGAGTTGTTATCTGCTAGTTTCGGACATCGTTTGGCATCAAGTGTTTTTCTATGCAAGGTGATCATATAAATTTTACTCAAAACCTTGCTTCCAGTCATTACTCACTTCGATGTTGCACAATATATATATATATATATATATATATATATATATATATATATATGAATAGAAAATTAGGTATTTTCTTTGAGAAATGAGGAAGAATACTTTTTTCAGAACTTTAACTTACCCATGAGAGCGTTTGATTTCCAAGCAGGTAGAAAGAATTGGGCTTCAAGATATTTGGCGTTGAAAGAAAAAATTCCTGCAATTCCAACAACTTTCACGGAAATGGCGGCCGTGATAAGCACATATGGAATGTGCCGAATAATTCGCATTACGGATTTTAGAAAACCTAGAAATAAATACAAATATACATATACATAATATTTCAAACATAATGTTCTAATTAAATGATTATTTAATACGACATGGTTTTATTTGATGAGAAAACAAGTATTACACTTTTTCGGGAGGAGAATTATTATTATTTATGTAGTTATAGGTCACTGCTTATCAAGGCCCAAAGGCTATTTGAGGATAAGGGTTAATCAGTTTGTCAGGTGAACGGTGAGACAACACCTTGAGGATTGTGAACGATGCTTAAAACTGGACAGCATTAGATTATTTATGAGGACAGTTACACAATAATTTGTTTATATTGGACTTGTAGTCAGCTAGGACGCAGTCCCGTGGTATTGTGTTCCAGGAAACTTTGCTCATCGAAGTTCCGTTTTGTTTTAGGTAAACAGTTGAAAATAGTAAAACAAATTACAATGGTTGTAGCTAGACAAGGTTTTGCTGTGAATGTTATACGGGAAGGACAATAGATTGGAGCTCATTCGAACACGTGTCATTAAAATAACGATAGAGTAGAGAAAGACTCACCATCGCTCTTCTGTGAGAAAGAGGCTTTACAGAATAGTAGAGGACATTCCCACTAGATTTCGAAGTCAGTTTTGTACTTTGTAGAGGCAGGATATGACACTGTGAGTAGCATCCTCCCAGATGTGGCAACAGTACTCTCTAAAGCGGTAGAATGAGCCAACTATTTTTCTAGCGAACTTAGCAACAGATTTGATGTAAATCTTCCATTACCTGTCTGCAGTGAAGGTCCGTCCTAGAAGCTTATCGAATCAGAGGGCCTCCTCAAGGAGAGAGCAATTTATTTCTATTGGGATTAAGTGTGGATCAGAGCGTTGATGATACCAGGAAAGAAGTTTGGTTTTAGATGTATTAAAACACATAACAAGCCACTTTTCCCCTATTGCAGAGCGTGCTCCAAGTCGTAAAAGAGAGAATCAGAAAGATGTTTATTATTAATGTTCTTCGAAGTGTTACCATAGATAGTTGTGTCATATGCATAAATATCAGCGAATGGTCTTAAAATGTGATGTGGGAGATCATTGGTGAAGATTATGAAGAGGGTTGTGTCCTGAATATATCCTTGAGACACATCAGCATTGGTACGATGTGCTTCAGACTTCTGCTCATCTACAACTAGTTTTTATAATCCTATTCAAGAGAAATGATTTGGTGGTTATGAAGACATTTCCAGATATTTCATAGCTAGCAAGCTAGTTTGGTACATTAAATATTTAGGTTATAAAAATCGTATATATTTCTAAACAGAGCGTCTTGATCCGATGATAAAACGCTGGACTATAGACATCAATATCGAAGGTTCTATCACTGTCTAACTTACTCATGCTGATGACTGCTGTGGGCCAGAAACACGTGTCCATGGATTATGTATGAAATAAATGAATAAATGAATAAATAATATATATATATATATATATATATATATACAGATAGATATTTATTAATGAATGGTTCTATTACGATCGGATACTTTCCTGATTGTTGGTAGTTTTTTTTTAACAATCTCGTAATAAAATTTTATTCATTAGAGCAGATTAGCTGTTATTTCATTTGCCAATAATAATGTTTGTTTTTTATTTAAACTAGAATAATGGCGCTACGGGCCCAAATTCTTGTATATATTAAATAGTTAATTGTTTTTACGCCGATACGTAGTTAAAGCTAAATAAATAGTTTTGGACTATTAAAATAATTTCCAACGCTATCAATAATTCATTTTACATTTCTTTATTATCAGTTATGTTTAAATTCATGTTTGGAACATGACGTAAATAATGAATCTATTACGTCACGCCAAAGCTATTTTTATTGTGTTATGATAATGTTTTAAGCAGTATTTATAAGAAAGTCGAAATAACTCAGTTAGTAAAACCTAAGACTGAAGATCCCAAGGTTTCTGCTTCTGGTCATGGCATCGGCTTTATTTGTTTGAAATTTATTATTTATTATTAATGCATAGTTTTCGCATTTCTAAAAGTAGTTAAGATCTCTGATATTTCGAAATTAGATAAATTCCGCAATGTATTTATTACGTTTAAAAAAATTTTGACCGAAAGAAAATTATGGACAAACTCTATGTATATAAGAATAATGGATCCAAGTAAATTACATTGATTTGTATGAAATCAATGTAATTTACTTGGATCCATTATTCTTATATACATAGAGTTTGTCCATAATTTTCTTTCGGTCAAAATTTTTATAAACGTAATAAATACATTGCGGAATTTATCTAATTCAACATTTTTCGTTGGTTGAAATGAACTTAACCAAAAAAACAACAAAAATGATTACCGATATATTTACATTGCTTCATTTGTATTTCTTTTTGTAAATGTTTTCTAATGTAATAAGCGTAATTTTATTAATATATACAAAGGTTGTTTTGAAATAATGTCAACGTTTTTTTTAAAGTTTGAATAAAAAGGTTATTTCAATAAGTACCTACTTACTTGCTTACACACGATGGCAACACATTTGGTAATCTGATAAGTATGTTAATATTTAAAATTAAAACTCTTAGTTTAGTAGGAAGGTACTTATTAAAACTTACTTGATATTTTATCGGGAATTGAATTGGCTTTACGAGCGCCTCTCCATCGTCACTTTTCGTGGAAACACGTGCCGTCGGCCTGCCAGGCCAGCAGGACATCCGATGAAACTTCCTGATACTTGCATATTGGTTTCGAAAAGGGACATTAAATTAATTAATTATTCTTTGCTTCCCCATTTTTTTCTCAATTTTTATTAGTTAATTATTTAAAAAAATATTTGCTGTTACATTCCTGAAAGGTTATTGGCGTTGGTCATTTTCCCCGTTTATATATTACATTTGTATGACTTTATACCTGATTCCGTATTCTTTAAACCTGCATCTGCATGAGGATTGCACGGTGGCTAAGTGGTTAACGACGCGGACTGAGGATCTGGGTGTAGCTGGTTCGAATCCAGTTCGTTCCACTAAAAGAGTTTCATCAGAAACCATACCGTACCGTGTGTCTAATATCCTGGAGAAAAGAAAACCTTTTTTTTTTATCGTATATCAATTTTTCATGCGTGGTCGCAGCCAACGACAATCATAGCGGCATAAAATCAGTGCCGCCAGTTACTTACTTTAGTTTTTACTTACCCATTAATGAACGTTTACAAGAAGAGATTTTATTTTTTTTATCAGATTCCTTAACGTTTCCCGACGATTTTCTCCTTGGTTTATTGTTGAGTGTAATTTCATTTTTGGGTGAAATCTCGTTTTTGAGTGGAATCTCATTTCCCTTGGTTTTGCCTGGAAGTTTCCTTGGGAACAACATTACCGGAAGCATAAATATGAGAGCTGAACAACCAAATACAAGAAAACCGAGCCACCAAGCTCCGATCCATCGTGGATCTTCCGGGGTCAAATCCGTTTCTGTTGAATTAAACATGAAATATGAAAGATAAAAAATAGAATACAAAATGAAGGGAGATACGAAAATGCTGAATTTGTTTATAAACAAAATACGAAGCAACGAGGCTAGAAGTGCTAAGCATTGCATACGTTATATATTGAAGGTAGGTTTGGTATTAAGGACTTGACAGGATTACCCATTGCTGTGACGTTTAAACGTCAAAGTTTGGACATACACTTTGCCTCTCTTCCGCCTTTGACTTCAGTCTGACTAGACGTTTTAAGTGCAGTTGCTGATGTCACCACCATCCCCATCGGGCTGGATAAAGCGTTCATATATATATATAAATATATATATATATATATATATATATATATATATATATATATATATATATATATATATATATATATGTACATTTAAAAATGATACGCGGAAATTTCTCTAAGCCCTTTTCGACTATCATCTCGTCATATATATATATATATATATATATATATATATATATATATATATATATATATATATATATATATATTAATATATATGTATATTAATATACATATTAATATGTATATATATATATTAATATGTATATATATATATTAATATGTATATATATATTAATATATATATATATATATATATATATATATATATATATATATATATATATATATATGTTAATATATGATGATGGACTCTCCCGTCGATTTCGACGTATGAGTGCCCCACCTGGGGCTGCCCGCGCGTGAATTTTTAATTGCAAGAGTAATACAAGACGACTGGAAACAATGCCGAGATAAGCAGAGAGCACATACAGCAAGTGGTATTCCCATTTAGTACTGGCTAGGCTCGACGCCGCTTAACTTCGGTGATCTAACGGGAACCGGTGTGTCAACGTGATTGTGCCATTAATATATATATATATATATATATATATATATATATATATATATATATATATAAAAATATGAAACTAAAAGTATACTTTTAGACAATTGAACCTATCGTGAAATGGTTTAAGCTCAATATACAAGGTAGAGCAATTATAAGGATAAATGAAGGAAGAGAGATAAAATTGTACGGATGAAAAATCTATTAAATCTTCGATTGTTCAATGCAAGATTTACTCGATAAAAACATTTTATCGAGTAAATCTTGCATTGAACAATCGAAGATGAAATAGATTTGTCATCTGTACATCTTTATCTCTCTTCCTTCATTCATCGTAATATATATATATATTAATATATATATATATATATATATATTTAAATATATATCTATATATATTATATATATATATGTATATTAATATATATATACATGTATATAAACATATATATATATATATTCATATATATATTAATGTATACATATATATATATATATACATATATATATATATATATATATATAATAATTTTACAATAACTACCATATGATAAATATTGTGGGTACTTAAACAAGTAATCATTCGAGAGTTATGTCTGAAGAAATATTTTATCACTTAAAGCAAATGCATACTTCGGCAGTTAGCCTTTGGGGTAATCTCTAGTATAGGAACGATAAGTTAGAGAAACTGATGTCAGACAACGACCGATTAGAGCGCGAACACCGGGAGTCTGATATGATGTTGCCGTGCGAGAAGATATTAAAATGAAATGTCTAAAAACCGGTCTGAACGAAGAACTGGCATTTTAACAAAGTCCTCATTTCTGCACCTCTATCTCCGTGCCCCTCAGTTATTTTCATAAGCAACCACGAATACAGCTCAATAAAACCGATCTTCTTTCACTAAACATGTATTCTTTGTGTTAAATTGTAATGGGTACGTTATTAGTATATATTTCATGATTTTGGTTCCTAGGGTGGGGTCGTTCACACGTACACAGAATATCGGGGTCATGGGGTCAGCGAGTATGTATTCAAATGTCACCTCAGCGTAATAGCAAGAAGCGAACGTGACATCACATGACTGGAAATTCGGTGAGCAAGAGAAGTAAGCAATTTTATCTGTTCCTCCTATGTGCACTAATATATGAGATTTAAATTCTATATTACTATCCTCATAAAAGCTTTTATTTCTATAAGAACCGATAGACAGTATGGAAAAATGTTATCAATTATTGCAAAAGTACTGGTCGTCTTGGGTTTTTGCTTCCTCCTGGATTTCTATCTTTTGTGATAAAGAAGTGGCACTTAGTTATCCATGCCTTTTGACCAAGATCAAAGTGTAGTATCTGTTTCGATGGATACTGCACTCCATAGACTGGTATTGATTTGGCCTTCGGGCCTGTATTTACGCCGGTCTATGGGTTTGTCCTGTGCAGTTCTAGGAGGTCCACCCTCCCAGGCTTTGCCTCCCCTCTTTGGGGAGGAGTAGGTTCATTGCTTACTTCCTGAGGCGCCCCTACCGGAGAATGCCGACGGGGCTGCCAGGCACTTTTTAATAGCCAGAGTGCTCACCTTCTCGAGCGCTGGTTTATCAAATCCCACTTTCCCGACCTTGTGTCACATCTTACCGCTGTGGGAGGTAGATAAATAAAATTAGTGATCTATTTATTTTGATGAGACTAATAACAGAGTTTGCACTGTACAGTTAGATGAGAGTTTATCTGTTGTATGATTGTCATTGTCGGACACGACGAACATAAAAATGAAGTGATGTATTTGTATTTAAGTATTTATAGATTACCAAGCGTAGTTTTGTCCGATGTCTTTTTGAATGTGATGCGTATTTCTATTAATAAAACTATCCGATCAGATATCACAAATAAGCGTGATATGTTATATTTAAAAACTCAAACTCAATAATTAATCAGTAATTTATTAAAATAATTTATAAAAAGAAAACTTTGATAAAAAATTAATTTCAAAATCCTATAAAATAAGAATTGTGAAATAAAAACTTGGCAAGCACCTGCTGCTATTGGCTTATTATTATTTATAATTTTCTGAGTAATAAACATTGAAAATATTTATGGGATTTAAATTTCACCATTTCTTAAGACGTCCGATCTTTATTACAAAACTGATTATTTAATTTTAAAAAATACTTCTATTAATTATTATTGCTGAAGTTTTTAGCTAAAAAACCCTCAAACATATTTATGGAATTTAAATTTCAGCATTTTGTAAGACGTTCGATTTTTATTGCAAAACTGATTATTTTCAAATACTTGTATTCTTTATTATTGATGAACATAAGAGTTAAAAAAAACCCTCGAAAATGTAATTTAAATTTCAACCTTTCGTAAGAACTTATCTGACCACATTGTGCATTTATTTCAACACTGATGAATCAGTATGTCGAAATGGATAACGCATGAAGCACTTACCTTCTAATGTGAAGTAAAGTCGACTAAAAATCGTGGCTGAAGAGAATGAAACAGACGGTGCCAAGATTGACACAGAAGTGATGATACCTACAAAGAAAACAAACATGAAAACATTATTCTTCTATACTAGTTAAATACCCGTCCCATGTTCAGTGTTCGGTTATCAATAACAGAAGTTGCATAATATAGTAATGTTCAATTACGTTTTAAAAATTCAGAAATTTAATTAATTCAACAGATTAGTCAAACCATTTAAAATATTGTTCTAATCCCCTCATAATATTCATCATTGACAATTCATACATCTCGTTAACCCTTATCCTCGAGTGAATTTTGGCCGGGACTCATTAGTTAACCAAAAAAGCATGAAAATGCCATTCTGATACCATAAGCTGTTTTTTGTTTAAATAAAGACCCGTTTTGATAATGGGAACGTTACCGAGTTGCGAACAAAATGTTGCAAATATCGCCAATAGTTTTACCGTGTTTTTGTATTTCATTTCTTCGTATGTTTCAACATTTTCGGTTTCTTGTGTCTTTTCTTGAACAAGTGTCCGCATATGCGTTAGCAAAACATGAAAAAACAATTAGTTTGTATTGTTTGGAGTATTCGGACAAATGAATGGTATTCTTCATAATTTTCTGGCCGATCTAACCTGTGAGCTTCTTCATGTGTGGCTTTTCGAACTCGGGAATCTGTACGACATTTCGAACTGAACCCTTTATTTAATCCACAAGGGTAGATCGTTCTCAGTCATGACGGGGTAAAATTCTTAAGAAATGTTTATTTTAATCTTAGTTACTATCGCCTCTAGTGAGGATTGAACCTTCAACCACCAGAAGACTGTCACTTAAAAATGATCAGTACGTAACAACTTTATCCGTTTCGCCACGTGTCTATGTGGACAATTCTAATGTAAATTTTGGGTTATATCGGCTGATACGTTGTGAGAATAACATCCAAGACGAGAACAGTAGTCTGAATAATTGACTCATACAAATTATCCATCCTCATCTAAAAAATTCTGAAACAAAGAACTGGCCCTAAAAATTATCGTCCCATAAGTCTACCCCCGCTCTTCGCTAAAATATTTGAATCCTTAATCAATCTAGCAGTAGTCCAGCACCTAAAAAATACGAAACTTTTATTAGACCCACAGTATGGATTTAGGCAATCCCGTTTTATTGCCGATATTCCAACAGTCATCTGTGGACTTATATACCACACACTGGATAAGACGGGTGAAGCTAGCGTGGTAGTACTTGATATCTTCAAAGCATTCGACAAAGTCTAGCATGAAGGTCTTCTCAGTAAAATTTATTAGTCTGATGTTACTAAGAGAATGTTTGACACAATCAGATCTTTTTTTATCTGAAAGAAAGATTCAGGTCGTTCTCAATGGCCGTAAATCTAAACAACATCACATAAACGCGGGTGTGCTCCAGTGGGCAATACTCGCACAATTATTATTCTTGATATTTATCAATCGTGTTGGAGATGGATGTACTTACCGATGGCACCACTCTCTATTTGCGACATGACGGGAAAATCGAATGCCAACTTATGCAAGACAATAGCTAAATCCTTATAAAACGACCCAACTCTAACCCTAACCCTAACCCTAACCCTAACCCTAACCCTAACCCTAACCTGTACTGAATGGGCCCCAAAATGGGTGGTCATATTTAATGCTACTAAACGAAGCTCCTCTCCATAGATAACGATAAGAAACCTTTCCAACCACTCTGCCCTAGCACCCGTTTTTGATAGTCTAACGTTAAAACTCCTTGGACTTAAATTATTAGGCAACGTGAGATGGAATAAGTACATAGAAGATGTTGCCAAACATGCTGCTAAAAAAAGTAGGCTCTCTCTACAGTGCTAGCAAACTTCTTATATCTGCCAGTATCCTATATCTCTATAAAACTACAATTCACCCGTGCATGGAGTATTTTTTGCCATATCTATACTAGTGCATCAAACACTAACATCTCCACCTTGAACAGGCTACACAAACTTATTTCTAATCCAATAGGTTCCGCACTGTCTCTCAAGTCTGCCACATCACCGCAGAGTTGCATCCCTGTGCCTGTTTTGCAAGTACTTCCACGGAAAGTGCTTCTAAGAACTCACTGCACTTGTACTACCCCTAACGTAAATACTCACGACCAAGCCGACTAGCAGCAAAATCCCACCCCTTCATTGTAGAGGCATCTAGTAACCGGAAGCTTTCATACTCTGATAGCTTCTTTCCTCGAACGGCTTGCCTTTGGAATCCCCCCTTCATCTTCTCTGTTTCTAGACCGTACAAACATGCAGAAATTTAAATGTAATGCGAACAAACATCTTGTTGGCCAGCTCACAACAAAGACTACCCCACCGAAAAATATTACTCATATAAAAGTAGCCCATTACGCTATAGTGGCAATATATCTTGTTTGGAGTGTATAAGGGTAAAAAAAAACAAAAAAAACAAAAAACAAATTAGTGTCGGGAATAAGCCAGCAGAATAATGGCCAAAGACAAAAAAGTACCAATAGAAAGAGCGAGATATACGCTAATAGCGAATTTCGAACAAGTATAAATGCCATTTTCACATCTGATTTGTTATTATTAGGCGGGATGTGTGTTAAGTAGAGATGGAGAAACGTACACTATATAGATTAAAATAATTTCTCGTAAATAAATCTGATTTTCATAAAGAAATGATTAAATGGATAGGTATTTGCGGACCATTTCTAGAGATTATAAAACCAGTCAGTCTATCTGTCAATCTATCTATGTAGCTTATATTTTATTCACTTTGCTTACTCGTCTAGCTACAGTCACTGCAAGGAACTTTCTCCTCTTTCTCTCAGGGTTTCTTTCCGAGAACTTCCCATCTGTGGAACACAATACCACGCAGCTACTTCCCAACTGACTACAACGTGGTCGTTTTCAAATCAAATATCAACAAATACCTATCGAGGTGTCCTCTTAAGTAATCAAATTCTGTCCAATCACCCCATTGTTCTTCATCCTCTCATAGTATGGTTTATCATTCAACCGGCAATTTCATTAATCCTGATCCTCGTGCAGCCATTGGCCTTGGTAACTGGTAAATCATCAGTTTAAAAACATCCCCATGACCATACTCTATGTATTAGTCTATCTATCGCTTTATCTATCTAGTTTCTAACGAATCCAATAGCCGATTTCTATATAAACCTACTTATCAATGCATATTCTCGGTATGTCCATTTATAAATCAATATTATTAGCTTCTACTTTACTTAATTGATTATTTTTAATATCTACGCACGCAATAGTGACTAATGTATGTCAGGCTATCTCTCTATCTATTTATCTATCTTCTAATGTATATAATTGATTATTTCCCTAATTACTTTCTTAATAGACAATGCTGTCTATCTATCTGTCAATATAGCTTTTAATTAATTAACTTCCAGCACAAGTTAAACCGGTCTGTTTGGCATAATGGTTAGTGTCTGCTAATTGGTCCGGGAGACCGAGGTCAAATTTTCGGTCAAATCATATCAAAAATTCAAAAAAATGGTACTTGATGCCCCTTGCGAAACACTCAGTATTATAAAATGGATGATCAAGGGTAAGTGGAGTGATCATGGAAAAGTGGCGTCCTACTTTACATACCGATGGACTAACTAATGAACAGGGAGCCTTCGGGTTGCCCTCGACTATAGTCGACCACTTTGCTTAAAACATAAAGGGTGCACACTGCGTTTCAATCTAACTACAAATATATATATATATATATATATATATATATATATATATATATATACAGGGTGGGCAAAAATAAGGGTCCTATTTTTAAAAATTCATAACTTTTTTATTTATTGATTTTTTTAATTTTTTTTTTTAGAATAAGTAAAGGACCCCTTCCGAAGCAAGCATGAGCCGTATTAGCCCTAAGGAACGTACCCTCATTTAGAAAACATTATTTTTGGTTAAAAAACTCAAAAGAGTGTAAAAAACAATACTTTAGTTTTTGTAAGTTTTAAGAAGTGTTTTTCGGCTAAAGTTTGTTTTGTTTATTTCAAAAAATCTCGGAAGGGTCAGTCTACACACACATAACGTTTGGTGAGTTTAACTTTTATTTTGTGGAAGTTATTCAAATTCAAGTTATTCAAATTTAAAGATAGGACCCTAATTTTGGCCCACCCTGTATATATATATATATATATATATATATATATCTTTTAACTCCCTTGTCAACAGATTTAAGGGTATAAGCTGTCTATCTGTGTATCTATCAATCTATCTTGTTATGGTTATTCTGTTCTAAATCGACTGAAACTATATTTCATCACCTTGAGTATAGCTTCAGTCGTCTGTGCGTGTATTTGCTAGAGACCAGGGTGGTTTGAATGGCTAACCACTATTATTTATTATTTAATATGTATTGCAATTTCTACACGGCTGTTTGTCTATCTGTCTATCTAGCTTCTAATTAAGTAACTTATATATTCCTCATCTACAACCTACAAATTTGCGTGTCGATCCATTTAAAAATCTATCAATCTTTCTTTCTAATTCATCTACCACACATTTAAGCACTTACTTAATCTCTCTGTCAATCTATCAATGTATTTAGCTAATTATCTACGCTTTTCATGGGTTTGGACTGTCTCCAAATGTATGTATCTAGCTAATTATCTGCTCTTTTCATGGGTTTGGACTGTCTCTCAATGTATGTATCTAGCTAATTATCTACTCTTTTCATGGGTTTGGACTGTCTCTCAATGTATGTATCTAGCTAATTATCTACCCTCTTCATGTGGTTGGACTGTCTCTCAATGTATGTATCTAGCTAATTATCTACTCTTTTCATGGTTTGGACTGTCTCTCAATGTATGTATCTAGCTAATTATCTACTCTTTTATTGTGGTTGGACTGTCTCTCAATGTATGTATCTAGGTAATTATCTGCTCTTTTCATGGGTTTGGACTGTCTCTCAATGTATGTATCTAGCTAATTATCTACTCTTTTCATGGGTTTGGACTGTCTCTCAATGTATGTATCTAGCTAATTATCTACTCTTTTCATGTGGTTGGACTGTCTCTATATGTATGTATCTAGCTAATTATCTGCTCTTTTCATGGGTTGGACTGTCTCTCAATGTATGTATCTAGCTAATTATCTACTCTTTTCATGGGGTTGGACTGTCTCTCAATGTATGTATCTAGCTAATTATCTACCCTTTTCATGGGTTTGGACTGTCTCTCAATGTATGTATCTAGCTAATTATCTGCTCTTTTCATAGGTTTGGACTGTCTCTCAATGTATGTATCTAGCTAATTATCTACTCTTTTCATGGGTTTGGACTGTCTCTCAATGTATGTATCTAGCTAATTATCTACTCTTTTCATGTGGTTGGACTGTCTCTCAATGTATGTATCTAGCAAATTATCTACCCTCTTCATGTGGTTGGACTGTCTCTCAATGTATGTATCTAGCAAGTTATCTACCCTCTTCATGTGGTTGGACTGTCTCTCAATGTATGTTTCTAGCTAATTATCTACCCTCTTCATGTGGTTGGACTGTCTCTCAATGTATGTATCTAGCTAATTATCTACCCTCTTCATGTGGTTGGACTGTCTCTCAATGTATGTATCTAGCTAATTATCTGCTCTTTTCATGGGTTTGGACTGTCTCTCAATGTATGTATCTAGCTAATTATCTACTCTTTTCATGGGTTTGGACTGTCTCTCAATGTATGTATCTAGCTAATTATCTACTCTTTTCATGTGGTTGGACTGTCTCTCAATGTATGTATCTAGCTAATTATCTGCTCTTTTCATGGGTTTGGACTGTCTCTCAATGTATGTATCTAGCTAATTATCTACTCTTTTCATGGGTTTGGACTGTCTCTCAATGTATGTATCTAGCTAATTATCTACCCTCTTCATGTGGTTGGACTGTCTCTCAATGTATGTATCTAGCTAATTATCTGCTCTTTTGATGGGTTTGGACTGTCTCTCAATGTATGTATCTAGCTTATTATCTACTCTTTTCATGGGTTTGGACTGTCTCTCAATGTATGTATCTAGCAAATTATCTACTCTCTTCATGTGGTTGGACTGTCTCTCAATGTATGTATCTAGCTAATTATCTACCCTCTTCATGTGGTTTGACTGTCTCTCAATGTATGTATCAAGCTAATTATCTACCCTCTTCATGTGGTTGGACTGTCTCTCAATGTATGTATCTAGCTAATTATCTGCTCTTTTCATGGGTTTGGACTGTCCTTCAATGTATGTATCTAGCTAATTATCTACTCTTTTCATGGGTTTGGACTGTCTCTCAATGTATGTATCTAGCTAATTATCTACCTTTTTCATGTGGTTGGACTGTCTCTCAATGTATGTATCTAGCTAATTATCTGCTCTTTTCATGAGTTTGGACTGTCTCTCAATGTATGTATCTAGCTAATTATCTACTCTTTTCATGGGTTTGGACTGTCTCTCAATGTATGTATCTAGCTAATTATCTACCCTCTTCATGTGGTTGGATAGTCTCTCAATGTATGTATCTAGCTAATTATCTGCTCTTTTCATGGGTTTGGACTGTCTCTCAATGTATGTATCTAGCTAATTATCTACTCTTTTCATGGGTTTGGACTGTCTCTCAATGTATGTATCTAGCAAATTATCTACCCTCTTCATGTGGTTGGACTGTCTCTCAATGTATGTATCTAGCAAATTATCTACCCTCTTCATGTGGTTGGACTGTCTCTCAATGTATGTATCTAGCTAATTATCTACCGTCTTCATGTGGTTGGACTGTCTCTCAATGTATGTATCTAGCAAATTATCTACCCCTTTCATGTGGTTGGACTGTCTCTCAATGTATGTATCTAGCAAATTATCTACCCTCTTCATGTGGTTGGACTGTCTCTCAATATATGTATCTAGCCAATTATCTACCCTCTTAATGTGGTTGGACTGTCTCTCAATGTATGTATCTAGCTAATTATCTACTCTTTTCATGTGGTTGGACTGTCTCTCAATGTATGTATCTAGCTAATTATCTACCCTCTTCATGTGGTTGGACTGTCTCTCAATGTATGTATCTAGCTAATTATCTACTCTCTTAATGTGGTTGGACTGTCTCTCAATGTATGTATCTAGCTAATTATCTACCCTCTTCATGTGGTTGGACTGTCTCTCAATGTATGTATCTAGCTAATTATCTACCATCTTCATGTGGTTGGACTGTCTCTCAATGTATGTATCTAGCTAATTATCTGCTCTTTTCATAGGTTTGGACTGTCTCTCAATGTATGTATCTAGCTAATTATCTACTCTTTTCATGGGTTTGGACTGTCTCTCAATGTATGTATCTAGCTAATTATCTACTCTTTTCATGTGGTTGGACTGTCTCTCAATGTATGTATCTAGCAAATTATCTACCCTCTTCATGTGGTTGGACTGTCTCTCAATGTATGTATCTAGCAAATTATCTACCCTCTTCATGTGGTTGGACTGTCTCTCAATGTATGTATCTAGCTAATTATCTACCCTCTTCATGTGGTTTGACTGTCTCTCAATGTATGTATCTAGCTAATTATCTAGCCTCTTCATGTGGTTGGACTGTCTCTCAATGTATGTATCTAGCTAATTATCTGCTCTTTTCATGGGTTTGGACTGTCTCTCAATGTATGTATCTAGCTAATTATCTACTCTTTTCATGGGTTTGGACTGTCTCTCAATGTATGTATCTAGCTAATTATCTACCTTTTTCATGTGGTTGGACTGTCTCTCAATGTATGTATCTAGCTAATTATCTGCTCTTTTCATGGGTTTGGACTGTCTCTCAATGTATGTATCTAGCTAATTATCTACTCTTTTCATGGGTTTGGACTGTCTCTCAATGTATGTATCTAGCTAATTATCTACCCTCTTCATGTGGTTGGACTGTCTCTCAATGTATGTATCTAGCTAATTATCTGCTCTTTTCATGGGTTTGGACTGTCTCTCAATGTATGTATCTAGCTAATTATCTACTCTTTTCATGGGTTTGGACTGTTAACATTATTTTTGGTTAAAAAACTCAAAAGAGTGTAAAAAACAATACTTTAGTTTTTGTAAGTTTTAAGAAGTGTTTTTCGGCTAAAGTTTGTTTTGTTTATTTCAAAAAATCTCGGAAGGGTCAGTCTACACACACATAACGTTTGGTGAGTTTAACTTTTATTTTGTGGAAGTTATTCAAATTCAAGTTATTCAAATTTAAAGATAGGACCCTTATTTTGGCCCACCCTGTATATATATATATATATATATATATATATATATATATCTTTTAACTCCCTTGTCAACAGATTTAAGGGTATAAGCTGTCTATCTGTGTATCTATCAATCTATCTTGTTATGGTTATTCTGTTCTAAATCGACTGAAACTATATTTCATCACCTTGAGTATAGCTTCAGTCGTCTGTGCGTGTATTTGCTAGAGACCAGGGTGGTTTGAATGGCTAACCACTATTATTTATTATTTAATATGTATTGCAATTTCTACACGGCTGTTTGTCTATCTGTCTATCTAGCTTCTAATTAAGTAACTTATATATTCCTCATCTACAACCTACAAATTTGCGTGTCGATCCATTTAAAAATCTATCAATCTTTCTTTCTAATTCATCTACCACACATTTAAGCACTTACTTAATCTCTCTGTCAATCTATCAATGTATTTAGCTAATTATCTACGCTTTTCATGGGTTTGGACTGTCTCCAAATGTATGTATCTAGCTAATTATCTGCTCTTTTCATGTGGTTGGACTGTCTCTCAATGTATGTATCTAGCTAATTATCTACTCTTTTCATGGGTTTGGACTGTCTCTCAATGTATGTATCTAGCTAATTATCTACCCTCTTCATGTGGTTGGACTGTCTCTCAATGTATGTATCTAGCTAATTATCTACTCTTTTCATGGTTTGGACTGTCTCTCAATGTATGTATCTAGCTAATTATCTACTCTTTTATTGTGGTTGGACTGTCTCTCAATGTATGTATCTAGGTAATTATCTGCTCTTTTCATGGGTTTGGACTGTCTCTCAATGTATGTATCTAGCTAATTATCTACTCTTTTCATGGGTTTGGACTGTCTCTCAATGTATGTATCTAGCTAATTATCTACTCTTTTCATGTGGTTGGACTGTCTCTATATGTATGTATCTAGCTAATTATCTGCTCTTTTCATGGGTTGGACTGTCTCTCAATGTATGTATCTAGCTAATTATCTACTCTTTTCATGGGGTTGGACTGTCTCTCAATGTATGTATCTAGCTAATTATCTACCCTTTTCATGGGTTTGGACTGTCTCTCAATGTATGTATCTAGCTAATTATCTGCTCTTTTCATAGGTTTGGACTGTCTCTCAATGTATGTATCTAGCTAATTATCTACTCTTTTCATGGGTTTGGACTGTCTCTCAATGTATGTATCTAGCTAATTATCTACTCTTTTCATGTGGTTGGACTGTCTCTCAATGTATGTATCTAGCAAATTATCTACCCTCTTCATGTGGTTGGACTGTCTCTCAATGTATGTATCTAGCAAGTTATCTACCCTCTTCATGTGGTTGGACTGTCTCTCAATGTATGTTTCTAGCTAATTATCTACCCTCTTCATGTGGTTGGACTGTCTCTCAATGTATGTATCTAGCTAATTATCTACCCTCTTCATGTGGTTGGACTGTCTCTCAATGTATGTATCTAGCTAATTATCTGCTCTTTTCATGGGTTTGGACTGTCTCTCAATGTATGTATCTAGCTAATTATCTACTCTTTTCATGGGTTTGGACTGTCTCTCAATGTATGTATCTAGCTAATTATCTACTCTTTTCATGTGGTTGGACTGTCTCTCAATGTATGTATCTAGCTAATTATCTGCTCTTTTCATGGGTTTGGACTGTCTCTCAATGTATGTATCTAGCTAATTATCTACTCTTTTCATGGGTTTGGACTGTCTCTCAATGTATGTATCTAGCTAATTATCTACCCTCTTCATGTGGTTGGACTGTCTCTCAATGTATGTATCTAGCTAATTATCTGCTCTTTTGATGGGTTTGGACTGTCTCTCAATGTATGTATCTAGCTTATTATCTACTCTTTTCATGGGTTTGGACTGTCTCTCAATGTATGTATCTAGCAAATTATCTACTCTCTTCATGTGGTTGGACTGTCTCTCAATGTATGTATCTAGCTAATTATCTACCCTCTTCATGTGGTTTGACTGTCTCTCAATGTATGTATCAAGCTAATTATCTACCCTCTTCATGTGGTTGGACTGTCTCTCAATGTATGTATCTAGCTAATTATCTGCTCTTTTCATGGGTTTGGACTGTCCTTCAATGTATGTATCTAGCTAATTATCTACTCTTTTCATGGGTTTGGACTGTCTCTCAATGTATGTATCTAGCTAATTATCTACCTTTTTCATGTGGTTGGACTGTCTCTCAATGTATGTATCTAGCTAATTATCTGCTCTTTTCATGAGTTTGGACTGTCTCTCAATGTATGTATCTAGCTAATTATCTACTCTTTTCATGGGTTTGGACTGTCTCTCAATGTATGTATCTAGCTAATTATCTACCCTCTTCATGTGGTTGGATAGTCTCTCAATGTATGTATCTAGCTAATTATCTGCTCTTTTCATGGGTTTGGACTGTCTCTCAATGTATGTATCTAGCTAATTATCTACTCTTTTCATGGGTTTGGACTGTCTCTCAATGTATGTATCTAGCAAATTATCTACCCTCTTCATGTGGTTGGACTGTCTCTCAATGTATGTATCTAGCAAATTATCTACCCTCTTCATGTGGTTGGACTGTCTCTCAATGTATGTATCTAGCTAATTATCTACCGTCTTCATGTGGTTGGACTGTCTCTCAATGTATGTATCTAGCAAATTATCTACCCCTTTCATGTGGTTGGACTGTCTCTCAATGTATGTATCTAGCAAATTATCTACCCTCTTCATGTGGTTGGACTGTCTCTCAATATATGTATCTAGCCAATTATCTACCCTCTTAATGTGGTTGGACTGTCTCTCAATGTATGTATCTAGCTAATTATCTACTCTTTTCATGTGGTTGGACTGTCTCTCAATGTATGTATCTAGCTAATTATCTACCCTCTTCATGTGGTATGACTGTCTCTCAATGTATGTATCTAGCTAATTATCTACTCTCTTAATGTGGTTGGACTGTCTCTCAATGTATGTATCTAGCTAATTATCTACCCTCTTCATGTGGTTGGACTGTCTCTCAATGTATGTATCTAGCTAATTATCTACCATCTTCATGTGGTTGGACTGTCTCTCAATGTATGTATCTAGCTAATTATCTGCTCTTTTCATAGGTTTGGACTGTCTCTCAATGTATGTATCTAGCTAATTATCTACTCTTTTCATGGGTTTGGACTGTCTCTCAATGTATGTATCTAGCTAATTATCTACTCTTTTCATGTGGTTGGACTGTCTCTCAATGTATGTATCTAGCAAATTATCTACCCTCTTCATGTGGTTGGACTGTCTCTCAATGTATGTATCTAGCAAATTATCTACCCTCTTCATGTGGTTGGACTGTCTCTCAATGTATGTATCTAGCTAATTATCTACCCTCTTCATGTGGTTTGACTGTCTCTCAATGTATGTATCTAGCTAATTATCTAGCCTCTTCATGTGGTTGGACTGTCTCTCAATGTATGTATCTAGCTAATTATCTGCTCTTTTCATGGGTTTGGACTGTCTCTCAATGTATGTATCTAGCTAATTATCTACTCTTTTCATGGGTTTGGACTGTCTCTCAATGTATGTATCTAGCTAATTATCTACCTTTTTCATGTGGTTGGACTGTCTCTCAATGTATGTATCTAGCTAATTATCTGCTCTTTTCATGGGTTTGGACTGTCTCTCAATGTATGTATCTAGCTAATTATCTACTCTTTTCATGGGTTTGGACTGTCTCTCAATGTATGTATCTAGCTAATTATCTACCCTCTTCATGTGGTTGGACTGTCTCTCAATGTATGTATCTAGCTAATTATCTGCTCTTTTCATGGGTTTGGACTGTCTCTCAATGTATGTATCTAGCTAATTATCTACTCTTTTCATGGGTTTGGACTGTCTCTCAATGTATGTATCTAGCAAATTATCTACCCTCTTCATGTGGTTGGACTGTCTCTCAATGTATGTATCTAGCAAATTATCTACCCTCTTCATGTGGTTGGACTGTCTCTCAATGTATGTATCTAGCTAATTATCTACCGTCTTCATGTGGTTGGACTGTCTCTCAATGTATGTATCTAGCAAATTATCTACCCCTTTCATGTGGTTGGACTGTCTCTCAATGTATGTATCTAGCAAATTATCTACCCTCTTCATGTGGTTGGACTGTCTCTCAATATATGTATCTAGCCAATTATCTACCCTCTTCATGTGGTTGGACTGTCTCTCAATGTATGTATCTAGCTAATTATCTACTCTTTTCATGTGGTTGGACTGTCTCTCAATGTATGTATCTAGCTAATTATCTACCCTCTTCATGTGGTTGGACTGTCTCTCAATGTATGTATCTAGCTAATTATCTACCCTCTTCATGTGGTTGGACTGTCTCTCAATGTATGTATCTAGCAAATAATCTACCCTCTTCATGTGGTTGGACTGTCTCTTAATGTATGTATCTAGCTAATTATCTACCCTCTTCATGTGGTTGGACTGTCTCTCAATGTATGTATCTAGCTAATTATCTACCCTCTTCATGTGGTTGGACTGTCTCTCAATGTATGTATCTAGCTAATTATCTACCCTCTTCATGTGCTTGGACTGTCTCTCAATGTATGTATCTAGCTAATTATCTACCCTCTTCATGTGGTTGGACTGTCTCTCAATGTATGTATCTAGCTAATTATCTGTTCTTTTCATGGGTTCGGACTGTCTCCAAATGTATGTATCTAGCTAATTATCTACTCTTTTCATGGGTTTGGACTGTCTCTCAATGTATGTATCTAGCAAATTATCTACCCTCTTCATGTGGTTGGACTGTCTCTCAATGTATGTATCTAGCAAATGATCTACCCTCTTCATGTGGTTGGACTGTCCCTCAATGTATGTATCTAGCTAATTATCTACCCTCTTCATGTGGTTGGACTGTCTCTCAATGTATGTATCCAGCTAATTATCTACCCTCTTCATGTGGTTGGACTGTCTCTCAATGTATGTATCTAGCTAATTATCTACCCTCTTCATGTGGTTGGACTGTCTCTCAATGTATGTATCTAGCTAATTATCTACTCTTTTCATGGGTTTGGACTGTCTCTCAATGTATGTATCTAGCTTATTATCTACCCTCTTCATGTGGTTGGACTGTCTCTCAATGTATGTATCTAGCTAATTATCTACTCTTTTCATGGGTTTGGACTGTCTCTCAATGTATGTATCTAGCTAATTATCTACTCTTTTCATGGGGTTGGACTGTCTCTCAATGTATGTATCTAGCTAATTATCTACTCTTTTCATGGGTTTGGACTGTCTCTCAATGTATGTATCTAGCAAATTATCTACCCTCTTCATGTGGTTGGACTGTCTCTTAATGTATGTATCTAGCAAATTATCTACCATCTTCATGTGGTTGGACTGTCTCTCAATGTATGTATCTAGCTAATTATCTACCCTCTTCATGTGGTTGGACTGTCTCTCAATGTATGTATCTAGCTAATTATCTACCCTCTTCATGTGGTTGGACTGTCTCTCAATGTATGTATCTAGCTAAGTATCTACCCTCTTCATGTGGTTGGACTGTCTCTCAATGTATGTATCTAGCTAATTATCTACCCTCTTCATGTGGTTGGACTGTCTCTCAATGTATGTATCTAGCTAATTATCTACCCTCTTCATGTGGTTGGACTGTCTCTCAATGTATGTATCTAGCTAATTATCTGTTATTTTCATGGGTTCGGACTGTCTCCAAATGTATGTATCTAGCTAATTATCTACTCTTTTCGTGGGTTTGGACTGTCTCTCAATGTATGTATCTAGCAAATTATCTACCCTCTTCATGTGGTTGGACTGTCTCTCAATGTATGTATCTAGCAAATTATCTACCCTCTTCATGTGGTTGGACTGTCTCTCAATGTATGTATCTAGCTAATTATCTACCCTCTTCATGTGGTTGGACTGTCTCTCAATGTATGTATCTAGCTAATTATCTACCCTCTTCATGTGGTTGGACTGTCTCTCAATGTATGTATCTAGCTAATTATCTACCCTCTTCATGTGGTTGGACTGTCTCTCAATGTATCTAGCTAATTATCTACTCTTTTCATGGGTTTGGACTGTCTCTCAATGTATGTATCTAGCTAATTATCTACCCTCTTCATGTGGTTGGACTGTCTCTCAATGTATGTATCTAGCTAATTATCTACTCTTTTCATGTGGTTGGACTGTCTCTCAATGTATGTATCTAGCTAATTATCTGCTCTTTTCATGGGTTTGGACTGTCTCTCAATGTATGTATCTAGCTAATTATCTACTCTTTTCATGGGGATGGACTGTCTCTCAATGTATGTATCTAGCTAATTATCTACTCTTTTCATGGGGTTGGACTGTCTCTCAATGTATGTATCTAGCAAATTATCTACCCTCTTCATGTGGTTGGACTGTCTCTTAATGTATGTATCTAGCTTATTATCTACCATCTTCATGTGGTTGGACTGTCTCTCAATGTATGTATCTAGCTAATTATCTACCCTCTTACTGTGGTTGGACTGTCTCTCAATGTATGTATCCAGCTAATTATCTACCCTCTTCATGTGGTTGGACTGTCTCTTAATGTATGTATCTAGCTAATTATCTACCCTCTTCATGTGGTTGGACTGTCTCTCAATGTATGTATCTAGCTTATTATCTACCCTCTTCATGTGGTTGGACTGTCTCTCAATGTATGTATCTAGCTAATTATCTACTCTTTTCATGGGTTGGGACTGTCTCTCAATGTATGTATCTAGCTAATTATCTACTCTTTTCATGGGGTTGGACTGTCTCTCAATGTATGTATCTAGCAAATTATCTACCCTCTTCATGTGGTTGGACTGTCTCTTAATGTATGTATCTAGCTAATTATCTACCATCTTCATGTGGTTGGACTGTCTCTCAATGTATGTATCTAGCTAATTATCTACCCTCTTACTGTGGTTGGACTGTCTCTCAATGTATGTATCTAGCTAATTATCTACCCTCTTCATGTGGTTGGACTGTCTCTTAATGTATGTATCTAGCTAATTATCTACCCTCTTCATGTGGTTGGACTGTCTCTCAATGTATGTATCTAGCTTATTATCTACCCTCTTCATGTGGTTGGACTGTCTCTCAATGTATGTATCTAGCTAATTATCTACTCTTTTCATAGGTTGGGACTGTCTCTCAATGTATGTATCTAGCTAATTATCTACTCTTTTCATGGGGTTGGACTGTCTCTGAATGTATGTATCTAGCAAATTATCTACCCTCTTCATGTGGTTGGACTGTCTCTTAATGTATGTATCTAGCTAATTATCTACCATCTTCATGTGGTTGGACTGTCTCTCAATGTATGTATCTAGCTAATTATCTACCCTCTTACTGTGGTTGGACTGTCTCTCAATGTATGTATCTAGCTAATTATCTACCCTCTTCATGTGGTTGGACTGTCTCTTAATGTATGTATCTAGCTCATTATCTACCCTCTTCATGTGGTTGGACTGTCTCTCAATGTATGTATCTAGCTTATTATCTACCCTCTTCATGTGGTTGGACTGTCTCTCAATGTATGTATCTAGCTAATTATCTACTCTTTTCATGGGTTGGGACTGTCTCTCAATGTATGTATCTAGCTAATTATCTACCCTCTTCATGTGGTTTGACTGTCTCTCAATGTATGTATCTAGCAAATTATCTACTCTTTTCATGGGTTTGGACTGTCTCTCAATGTATGTATCTAGCAAATTATCTACCCTCTTCATGTAATTGGACTGTCTCTTAATGTATGTATCTAGCTAATTATCTACCCTCTTCATGTGGTTGGACTGTCTCTCAATGTATGTATCTAGCTAATTATCTACTCTTTTTATGTGGTTGGACTGTCTTTCAATGTATGTATCTAGCTAATTATCTGCTCTTTTCATGGGTTTGGACTGTCTCTCAATGTATGTATCTAGCTAATTATCTACTCTTTTCATGGGTTTGGACTGTCTCTCAATGTATGTATCTAGCAAATTATCTACCCTCTTCATGTGGTTGGACTGTCTCTCAATGTATGTATCTAGCTAATTATCTACCCTCTTCATGTAGTTGGACTGTCTCTCAATGTATGTATCTAGCTAATTATCTACCCTCTTCATGTAGTTGGACTGTCTCTCAATGTATGTATCTAGCTAATTATCTACCCTCTTCATGTGGTTGGACTGTCTCTCAATGTATGTGTCTAGCTAATTATCTACCCTCTTCATGTGGTTGGACTGTCTCTCAATGTATGTATCTAACAAATTATTTACCCTCTTCATGTGGTTGGACTGTCTCTCAATGTATGTATCTAGCTAATTATCTGCTCTTTTCATGGGTTTGGACTGTCTCTCAATGTATGTATCTAGCTAATTATCTACTCTTTTCATGGGTTTACACTGTCTCTCAATGTATGTATCTAGCTAATTATCTACTCTTTTCATGGGTTTGGACTGTCTCTCAATGTATGTATCTAGCTAATTATCTACCCTCTTCATGTGGTTGGACTGTCTCTCAATGTATGTATCTAGCTAATTATCTACTCTTTTCATGTGGTTGGACTGTCTCTCAATGTATGTATCTAGCTGATTATCTACTCTTTTCATGGGTTTGGACTGTCTCTCAATGTATGTATCTAGCTAATTATCTACTCTTTTCATGGGGTTGGACTGTCTCTCAATGTATGTATCTAGCTAATTATCTACTCTTTTCATGGGGTTGGACTGTCTCTCAATGTATGTATCTAGCAAATTATCTACCCTCTTCATGTGGTTGGACTGTCTCTTAATGTATGTATCTAGCAAATTATCTACCATCTTCATGTGGTTGGACTGTCTCTCAATGTATGTATCTAGCTAATTATCTACCCTCTTCATGTGGTTGGACTGTCTCTCAATGTATGTATCTAGCTAATTATCTACCCTCTTCATGTGGTTGGACTGTCTCTCAATGTATGTATCTAGCTAATTATCTACCCTCTTCATGTGGTTGGACTGTCTCTCAATGTATGTATCTAGCTTATTATCTACCCTCTTCATGTGGTTGGACTGTCTCTCAATGTATGTATCTAGCTAATTATCTACTCTTTTCATGGGTTTGGACTGTCTCTCAATGTATGTATCTAGCTAATTATCTACCCTCTTCATGTGGTTGGACTGTCTCTCAATGTATGTATCTAGCAAATTATCTACTCTTTTCATGGGTTTGGACTGTCTCTCAATGTATGTATCTAGCAAATTATCTACCCTCTTCATGTGGTTGGACTGTCTCTTAATGTATGTATCTAGCAAATTATCTACCCTCTTCATGTGGTTGGACTGTCTCTCAATGTATGTATCTAGCTATTTATCTACTCTTTTTATGTAATTGGACTGTCTTTCAATGTATGTATCTAGCTAATTATCTGCTCTTTTCATGGGTTTGGACTGTCTCTCAATGTATGTATCTAGCTAATTATCTACTCTTTTCATGGGTTTGGACTGTCTCTCAATGTATGTATCTAGCAAATTATCTACCCTCTTCATGTGGTTGGACTGTCTCTTAATGTATGTATCTAGCAAATTATCTACCCTCTTCATGTGGTTGGACTGTCTCTCAATGTATGTATCTAGCTTATTATCTACCCTCTTCATGTAGTTGGACTGTCTCTCAATGTATGTATCTAGCTAATTATCTACCCTCTTCATGTGGTTGGACTGTCTCTCAATGTATGTGTCTAGCTAATTATCTACCCTCTTCATGTGGTTGGACTGTCTCTCAATGTATGTATCTACCAAATTATCTACACTCTTCATGTGGTTGAACTGTCTCTCAATGTATGTATCTAGCTAATTATCTGCTCTTTTCATGGGTTTGGACTGTCTCTCAATGTATGTATCTAGCTAATTATCTACTCTTTTCATGGGTTTGGACTGTCTCTCAATGTATGTATCTAGCTAATTATCTACTGTTTTCATGGGGTTGGACTGTCTCTCAATGTATGTATCTAGCTAATTATCTGCTCTTTTCATGGGTTTGGACTGTCTCTCAATGTATGTATCTAGCTAATTATCTACTCTTTTCATGGGTTTGGACTGTCTCTCAATGTATGTATCTAGCTAATTATCTACCCTCTTCATGTGGTTGGACTGTCTCTCAATGTATGTATCTAGCTAATTATCTGTTCTTTTCATGGGTTCGGACTGTCTCTCAATGTATGTATCTAGCTAATTATCTACTCTTTTCATGGGTTTGGACTGTCTCTCAATGTATGTATCTAGCAAATTATCTACCCTCTTCATGTGGTTGGACTGTCTCTCAATGTATGTATCTAGCAAATTATCTACCCTCTTCATGTGGTTGGACTGTCTCTCAATGTATGTATCTAGCTAATTATCTACCCTCTTCATGTGGTTGGACTGTCTCTCAATGTATGTATCTAGCTAATTATCTACCCTCTTCATGTGGTTGGACTGTCTCTCAATGTATGTATCTAGCTAATTATCTACCCTCTTCATGTGGTTGGACTGTCTCTCAATGTATGTATCTAGCTAATTATCTACTCTTTTCATGGGTTTGGACTGTCTCTCAATGTATGTATCTAGCTAATTATCTGCCCTCTTCATGTGGTTGGACTGTCTCTCAATGTATGTATCTAGCTAATTATCTACTCTTTTCATGGGTTCGGACTGTCTCTCAATGTATGTATCTAGCTAATTATCTACCCTCTTCATGTGGTTGGACTGTCTCTCAATGTATGTATCTAGCTAATTATCTACTCTTTTCATGGGTTTGGACTGTCTCTCAATGTATGTATCTAGCTTATTATCTACCCTCTTCATGTGGTTGGATAGTCTCTCAATGTATGTATCTAGCTAATTATTTACTCTTTTCATGGGTTTGGACTGTCTCTCAATGTATGTATCTAGCTAATTATCTACTCTTTTCATGGGTTTGGACTGTCTCTCAATGTATGTATCTAGCTAATTATCTACTCTTTTCATGGGTTTGTACTGTCTCTCAATGTATGTATCTAGCTAAGTATCTACCCTCTTCATGTGGTTGGACTGTCTCTCAATGTATGTATCTAGCTTCTGATTTATGAGACTGTATATTTTCGCATATTTTTTACTGATGGATCACCACTTATCAAGGCTAAAGAAACACATGACGATAACGAACAATGAAGTAAATAGGTTGCCAGTTTAATCTTGATGAATATTATGAGAAGATTGAAGGTCTTCACATACCACCAACACAAAATTAAAACCTATGCAGGAAACAGTAATTCTTCCCCTTTATCAGAATGGAATGTGTGGACTAAAGGAGAAAATAACAGGAAAAGGAGAGTTACGAGGCTTCCGAAAAAATAAATAACTAAGGTCCACTATCTAATCTTCATATTCACGCACACACACGCGCACACACACACGCACACACGCGCACACACACACACACACACGCACACACACACACGCGCGCCTCTTAAAGACCATGTTGTCGATCTGTCTATCTGTCAATCTATCCAGTTCTGTAAACTGTAAATAAACATTAATAAATAACATATAAAAGACAAAGCAAAAATATTATGAATAAGTTAACATACTGATTTGTTTATTTTATCAATATGTTCAACCAAGAGTCAATTTTCTCTTAAATTCAGACTTTTTAAGTACAATACGTTTCTTGTCAGAGTGAGAAGCATCCTGTGATATAATAATAATGTGCTTCAAATATTATTTCAAAATTTTCAAAACTTTTGAAAGTTTTTTCAAATAAATAAATTGTGACGTAAGAAAAACAAATCTTTTTCAAACTCTTTCAAACCCAAAATGAATCAGTTTTGGCTCTTTGTATATATATATATATATATATATACATATATATATATATATATATATATATATATATATATATATATATATATATATATATATATATATATAATACAAAGATATAAATTATATTATATTAAATTGATAAAACAAAAATCAATAATTATATTAGATTCTATCGAGATACGGTGAAGCTCAATATATTAGATAGGGCATTTATATATGGATAATGAAGTGATAATGATATTTAAGATATTCACCGGTAGTAATGAATCACTTATTCAATTATTATTGGTCAGACCTTCTTACGATAAGAGCATTATCTTTGAAAAGCCATGGTTTAAAGGTAAAACTCCTAATGTTTCTAAATTACACAACATAGATTTTTTTCTTTAATATTCAGTAAGTCATTTTTTTTCTTTCATAATAAAGACGAAAAGTACCCATTTTGAATTACTCCGTAATATAACATCGGTTTATTTGACCAATCGACCTTCAACCCTTATGTTTATTAACATCATTATATAACCAATTTTTAATGGGGAATTCATTTTCATTTTTATGCTGAAACAAATAAATTCCATTGACTTTAAATACCTTAAAGACCATATAAATGAACCTTTTTGCTTTTTTCCTAAAAAATAAAACTTGACTATGTTAAAGCACAGTAAATTTCTGCCACATTGGAATATATCAAATAATACTATGACAATCATCATTGAGTCTTTTTCCTCCAAATTTACTAAAATTTCAAAAATTATTTCTTTGGTTTGTGTAAAGAAGACGGCAGCCTCAGTATTTACTGCCCGGATTGCGGATAGTTTTTGCTAGTATATATATATATATATATATATATATATATATATATATATATATATATATATATATTATAATGACTATTTCATGTATATACACAAATAATACAATAATGTGATATAATATATTACTTATATATATTTTCAGTATTTACGTCAAAGTGCTAAATACGTAGTAGTATAAAGATATCCTCAGAAACGTTCATGTTTCTTTTTCGGGTAAGTCGCTTAATAATCGCTTATATATTTGTACATTGCATTCTTAAATACGAGGTATCTAAATACCCTATCTACCCAGACTATACATTCTAAAGTATGAGAAATATAAAACCTCTATATATCCGGACTTCTAAGTTCTAAATGACAACTGTATATATCTTTTATATCTTCTTGACTATACCACGAAGGTTGACATCAATCCTCGTATATGGGGCCATCGTAGACGCTTGGTCAATCATACCGAATAACTGGATCTACGCCTAACTCTAAAAGTATATTAGCCCAAATAATATGTAACTATCATACGTTCCTCTATGGTTCCTCCCTGTAAAACATGTACAGCAAGAAGTCATCATACAAACACTGCGAATAACTTTCCATCATTTTTCTATGTACTTAAAACCAAACGAACCTTCTATCAGCATCGTTTTTTTGTAATAATTTCTCATCTGTAGAATACAATGCGTCTTGAATTCCACTGTCAACAAATACTTATCGATCCGTTCTCTTAAGTAATAAAATCCTGCCATTTTCACCCACCGTTTCTAATCCTTTTATAGTATTGTTTATCATCCAATAGATAATCTCATCAACTCTTATCCTCAAGTGGCTTTTGGACCTTGGTAGTTGGTGATTCATTATTATGACAAAACAGTTACAGCAATTAAGAATAACATATTACGATCATGATTACAATACGGAATGATTCATATTCACCAATATATTTCCCAGTTTGTGTCTTCTTGACATTGTTATCCACATATGACGTAATGAGAGGAGATCTGCCTGATTTAGCTGCCCCTTGTAGGACCATTCCATTTGCTAGTATCACCAGGGCCAATGTGTTTTTCCAGTGGGAATAACGATTTCCACCACCAGAATCCGTCCCATCTTCTTCATTGTTGCCATCTGTTATGATCGGTTGTGTGTGACACATGTATTCGTAATCACGGTGGTACGTTGTGAAATTCACGCCCAGTTCTAATGCAAAGAAATAAAAAAATAAAAAGCATCAAATGTCCAAAATATTAGAAATTAGATTAACACCTATAATTTAGATGCTTTTATGTTTTACATAAGGCTATTTTTTTTATTTTTTCAAACATTAAACAGCCAGCATTTTTAGCCGAAAAACATTTTACATTACAACAAAAAGATACATCGATTTATTACAAGATTTTATTTCTGATTTCAGTAAATATTCAATTAATAGTAAAAAAAAAATTGTGGTTATCAAAATTACATGTAGGCAATAAACACACACAGAAATACGTTATCTTGTCTGATAATCTTATTAATACAGGAATTGACATTTTAATAATAGTATTGGTACTACTTTTGAAACGGGAAAAAACCTAACTGTTTTACCTTAACCCTAACCTTACCCTAAACTAACCCTTAACTAACCCTAACCTAACTATGAACTACCTCTAAACTAACCATAACCTAAACATAACCTAGTCGTTTTTTTCCGGTTGGAAAGCTGTACACGTACTTTAATAATAAAAGCAATATCGTTCTACCCTTCGCTATGATTTAATACGCTACCTATTTAAATCTTACTCGAGTCTCTCTTTGACTCTCTATTAAAAAAATGAATCAATTTCTCAACGCTTTGCTTCCTTCTCCACTTCAATCTCCTTTCCCAGCGAATTGATTATCCTATTAATATTACTATCATGTTGTGCCGAAGAAATTGTTTTCTAAAAGCTCGTAACCAATAACAAATACAATATTTTAGATTACGCTTGAAAGTCAGCTACGCATCTATCCCCCCTGAAATAGTTAATAATTAAATTTGTAATCATACAGAAAGTAAGAAATGTTATGGTGTGATAGATAAAACGGCGGCAAATGTAACAATTAGATGAAGTTATCGGCTGCAGGTTATGGCAACAACTTCTCTCGGTCAATGGTTTTCATGAACTAATTTTCTATGGAAATATTCGAACTATTGAAAAGAAAGTTATTTCTGGTTGAAAAATGATACAATTAAACCGACTAGTTGATTTATATATGAAATCTATATGCGCAAATCAAATGGTATCCACAGTGTTTGCATTTGAGAAAATAAAATTTAATTAGAATGACCAGAGGAAAACAGTGTTCGATAAATGTAATTCTTTTAATTTTTATTCTGGTAATATTACTATTTGGATTACTCAATCAAAACTTGTTTGATCAACAAAATAGTAATCTGAGAGAGTTTCTCTTGTGTAGTTTGAAAATGTAGTGTATCTAACGGGCAATTGCAAGATCGAACTACGAAATAAGAAAAACAGCGCTACAAATGTGTGTCTTATAAAAAGTCTACCTCAATGTACGTGGGTAGCAGTTGTAATAGACCTGTGTATAAGACTTAATTATAAAAGACAAAAAAATATGATGAGAAAACTCACCCAATTTTCCATCGACAGTGTTTTAATGAAAACATCAATTCATTTAAAGATGCTTACCATTATTATCCATTGCTTCCATTATTTTCCTGCTGTCATTGTTTGTAGAACCTAAAAAGTACGGCAATGCGCATATTAAACCAGAAATCCCGAAAAGTCCAGTCAGGAATGATAACCATCTTGGCGCATGACCATTACGCAGGTAATAACTGATAAAGAGGACCGTCAGCAGGAATCCAATGTCGTTGCAGGCGAGGAGAAAACCACTTTCGGCGCTGCTGAAGCCGAACTGGCGTTCGAGAGCGGTTATTTGTGATGTGATGTAAGAACTTAATGTCGAGGTGGAGAGGCCTGCAAGCGAGTAGAATAACACGAAACAGTAAATATTCGTGCACGACGCTAAACAGCTCGGATGGAAGGAACCAATACCGCACGTCAGGTCAGTTCTCTCGTCAAATAAACTGTCGACATAAGACAGCTCGTCTTGTTTATCTTCATCTCCGGTTGTTGGGGTGTTTTTCTGGTCGGTGACATTGACAGGACAATCTTTGCTCGGAGAATCGTCTGCGTCCATCACGTGCTGTTGGCAATAATAATAATAATAATAATAATAATAATAATAATAATAATAATAATAATATACTGGCCTCAGCTGACACCACACAAAAATGAAAAACAGAAATTGCAAGAAACATCTGCCCCCCCCCCCCAATAAAAATGGTTCCGGTTTAGTCTGACACCACACACAATGTTTGTAGAGGGTCGGGGAGGATGAGAAGACCGAGGAGAAACAGCACAAACCAAACCTCCACTGAAAGAGTGCGGAGAGTGCTGGGACCTTGGGGAGGCTTATTGCCACCCAAATTCCAGAGAAGACCGATGGCACTTGCCAGCCGGAAATCAATGGTAAGCGGCTGTTGCGATGCCGCAATGATATTTGCGGTGATTATCGAAAAGAGGTGGAGAATACTGGAAATGTGGGCAGGCTTGTTGTCACTGAGACTCGAGGGAACACCACCGGTCGTTGTCGGTGAGCAATCACTGATAATAACCTGTGTTATAACTCCTAGTAAGAGCAAATAATAATGATGATAATAATAATAATAATAATAATAATAATAATAATAATAATAATAATAATAATAATAATAATAATAATAATAATAATAATAATAATAATAATATTATAAAAAATCTATGGGACATGTCTACTGCCTACCACACAACAGAACAAAGGATTGCAGACACAGCAAAATAAATCCTTAAGAGAAGATAGTTTTCGGTGTTGGAACTAGTAGCAATAAAAAGAAATGCTAGTAATGCAGCAGAGTATTAGAAAACACTATTACTCGAAAACGTACAGGTAGGAGACTGGCACAACATAACTACGGAAACTACAAGTACCAATGACTCTTAAATAACAGAATTCAGTGAGGAAGATGCAGTAGAAGTTGGACACATCAAATAAATTATGAACGAAGACAAAATAAAACTTCTATCCCGAAGGAATAAAGAATGGAGGAAATTAAAATTAGAAACAGAAATGCTTAAGAACATCCTTCCATATATCCTAGCAGATATTAAACACCTAAATAACTTAATTTATGCAAGAGCACACATCGGTAAATCTGAGATAAGAGACGAAAACAACACTTAACGAAAAGAATGGTCATGCAAAGCTATGATGAGAAACCAGATTTGAAACCCAGATCAACAAACTACAAAAAGAAGCTATAACAGTAAAAAGGAAAAAGAGAACAGAAAAACGATGGAAGGAGAGAAACATAAGTGATAAAGAATAGGAAAGACTAAACAAGAAATATGAAGAGTTAAAACAAAATTTATTTGCAAAAGAGGGAATGATGCAGATACAAATGTACACACAAAACAGAGCCTTTTAAAACAATGGAATTCAGTTTTACCAAAACGAAACTAAATAGTGAGAAGAACATAAAAAGGGACCTGTGAGAAACAAAACCCTTCTGGAGCAATATATGAGAAAAGCGACAAGACCACAACAGACATTCTGAATAGCTGAAAAACATGAATAAACATCTTCAGGAAAGAAAGAAAGGAACAAAAACTGAAATGAAAATAGCAGTCAAGGCGAACCTCAGAAAAATTGCAAACTGGAAAGCATTAAGAAACGATGGAATACATGCATATTGCTTTCAAAAATTCACGACCTTACATGAAAGGTTAATGTAAAACCTGAGAAGATGTATACGTGCAATAGACATACCAGATTGGATGATTAAAGGAAGAACTATGTTGATACAAAAAGGCACCGAGAAGGGAACGATCTCAGAGAACTACAGAACAATAACCTAACTAACACACATTTGGAAAATTTTAACGGCAGAATTAAGAAAACCGATCTATAACTCGTTGAATAATCGTTGACAACTCCCTGAGGAACGGAACGAATGACGGAAAACAAAAAGAGGGGCACATGACTTGTTATACATAGATTCTAAAGGAAATAGCAACGAAAATAAGAAAATTGCCATTGCGTGACTTGACTACAAGAAATCCTACGACAGTATTCTCCAAGCATGGATAATTGAGAGCTTAAGGATGTACAAAATATTCGACAAAATTATCAATCCTATAAATAATGCAATGGAAACATGGAGACTGAAACTGACAGCCGGAAGCGACATTCTATCACCACTACTGTTTATCATAGCCAACAAATTAAGACAAAGAACAAAGAATAAACTATCTCATGTATACGGACGACCTAAAGCTATTTACAAAAAAAAAAATAGAAAAGTTGATAAACACAACCAGAATCGTCAGCCATAACATTCAAATGAAATTCAAGTTGGAAAAGTGTACACTACTAAAGATGAAAAGGGGGAAAGCTTGAGAGGACGGATGACATGGAACTGCTTAACTATGAGATGATGACGACATTTGGAAAACATGATTCATACAAATATCTAGGAGTTCTGGAAGCAGACGTCATCAAATCCAGAGAAAATGAAAGAGAAGATTTGAAAAGAATACACGAGAAGAATTACATTTTTAGAAACAAAGTTATTTAATAGAAACCTGATAAAAGAATAAAAAATATGGACAGTATCTCTAGTACGATATTGTGCACCATATATAGGCTGGGCAAAAAAAAACTCAGACAGCTGGATCAGAAGGCTAGGAAATTAATGAACATACATAATGCACTAAACCCAACGTATGATATTGAACGACTCTACGCAAAAAGAAAAGAAGGGAGAGGAAGAAAATATTAGTATAGAAGATTGTGTGGATAACACAAGAAAGAACTAAAAAATACATCTCAAAACAAAGAAACACTAATAATTGCAACAAGAGACACCGGAAAAATGAAGAATACATGGCAAATTGAAACTGAAAACAAACACACGAGAAAATAAAAGAAACATCCCAAAGAAAAGCAGCTACATGAACAATTCATAAGACTGACAAAAGAATAGACACACGAAAACACATGGTGAGGAAAAAGTCACATGAAAAGAGAAATGGAATCGCTACTGACAACGGCACAGAACAACGCGATCAGTACAAACTATATACAAGCTAAGATGGACATACCCCAGGAAAATAGTAAATCTAGATTTTGTGGGTAAAACAGCAGAATGGTAAAACACATGATAAGTAAATGCAGCAAACTAGCCCAAAATTAAATACAAGAAACACTAATGCGTGGGACAGGTAGTCCACTGGGAACTATGCAAACACCGGCAATTTGAATATGCAGACATATGGTACAGGCACACACCAGAAACAGTATTGGATACTAAAAATCACAAAATCATCTGGGGCATGGAGGCACGAAAAGATTATCTCATCCAAACAAAGAGAACGCACGTGATAATAGTAAACAAGAAGGGGGAAACACTTGCCAAATCGTTGATTTTTCCGTCCCAAAACATTACAAGGAGGTAAATAAAACAAAGCAAATACACAAAACTTGCTAAAAAAACTGAAAAGAATATGAAACATGAAGAAACTGAACGAACAGTTCCGAAAAACCTGGAAAAAGACAAGGAGAAATTGGAATAAAAGAGAAAGATTGAGACAATTCTACAAACAGCAAAAATAAAAACAGCTGAAATCTCAAATGTCTTTAATGTCGGAACTAACCAAAACAACCAACGAACGCGAACCTGTCACCGATAATTTAAAATAGGAAAAGAACCAAACATATAGAAAGAACATCATACGAGCCCAAGGGAAGTGAAAACTGCAAGGAATCCAATAAACTGACTTCCCACACGAATTCACAGACATAAATGCATGCATCTGGTACCACACAACACTGTCATGAAGGGTCAAAGAAGATGAAAAGTCTAAAGAAGAGGAGAGCGGGCTTATAACTACTCAAATTCTAGAGAAAACCAACGGTCGTTGCTAGCGATGAATTAATGGTAAACCGCTGTTGCGATAACACAAAGTTAATTGCGATAATTATCGAAAGAGATGGAGAGTGCTAGAAATATGGAGAGACTTGTTGTCACTCAGACTTCAGGGAACGCCACTTGTTATTATAAGTTTCAAAGGTTCAGTTTTCGTTATTTGCTATAATCACATTTAGAACGTCCTATTTACGTCGTACGAAATAAAATGAAGCGATCTTTAATGAAATAATCGTACAAGTCACAAGGTCCATTCGTACAAGTCACAAGGTCCAATCTCTCCAAATATGGATAAGGACATCTAAAATACAAATTAAAGTAACGTTTGATAGATTGGTGTAAGAGTACAAATCTCAGTTATTCTTTTCTTTCTGACGATTAGTTTACAATTCGTAGCTGTGTATTTATGTTATATAAATAAATATTTATATTTATAAAACCACATTCAATCTTAAATACAATAAGTTAAATTAACATTTCTGTCAGATTAGGCAGTAATAAATGTTCATTTTCTTCAAAATAAAGTGCCCCAAAATGTGTGCTTATAGTACAACAAAACTCAAGTAAAACAGTGCTTCTAAATTTTTTGAACCCGAAAACCAAAACAGAACGAATCAAGACAAAACAAAAGGTGCTTCTACAGAATTTTAACGGGCACCGTGAAATAACCGAATTTTGCCGAACTAAACCATACGTAAGGGTAATACAAAACGCCGAAATTAAAACTCGAACACAAATATAGTAGACATCTTTAAGAAACTGGGCCACTTGGGGCAATTTTAATTTTTGTTCCAGAGGTGACCTATTTGCGTTCTGTCGGCTGCTTAATTCATTCTTTCATATTTCTTCTGGGCAGCGCCGGGCACCGGATCCTGCTAGTATATTTATATAGTTTGCCCTTTTTATTATAAATGAATCAGTAGTGAGTACAACAGTAAACTTAAGAAACTTATACGACATAGAAATAGTATCTAATCGTACAAATTACCAATAGTTGAACAAATGTTTATCATTATTTGATAGTGTAATGAAATTTTAGTCATTAAAATGTTTTATGTTAAAGAGTAAAATTTAGTTATGCATTATGGACACGTCTAGAACTTCGAACTATTACTAAAACTAATATATATATATATATATATATATATATATATAAACATTTCTTTTACTGGCAGAGAGATTCATGTTGTTGCTCAATAGTACAACTAGAGCTCTTGATTTAACATCATGTAAAACCATAATTATTCAGAGAACAACATTCCATTTTTTTACAGGGAGGTATTTAAAAACACATAATAAGTCAATGCAGCAAACTAGCCCAAAATAAAATACAAGAAACACTAATGCGTGGGATAGGTAGTCCACTGGGAACTATGCAAACACCTGCAATTTGAACATGCAGGCATATAGTACAGGCACAAACCTTTCTGTCAGATAAGGTAGAAATAAATGTTCATTTTCTTAATAAATTCTTTTAACTAAAAAAAACACTTTTATTTGCAAACAATTGTTTCTTACCATCTCAAGAACATACATTTTCATGATATACAAAATATCTCTTTCGTGAAGAGACTTACTCAGTGCGTAAAATTTCTCCAGTCAGGCTGAGAAAATTGAAATGCATACAATATTCATTTATCTTTAAATATTAGTGGCATTTTGCGTGTCCTTATGCGTAAAATACAAAATCCACGAAATTATATATATATATATATATTATTCTCGTATTGTTTACATGACAAACGATAATACTTTAGTTCAGCTACTGATGATGCATACGTTCACTTAAATATATACTTAATTGCTTCTCTGGGTTTCTCACGGAAAGGAATGGTTATTTGGATATAACCGAAGGAAATAAGATCCATTTGTTTATTTTTTTAAATAAAGGGTGAGACGTGTTTCTTTTGGTTAGATATTATGATTTTTAACTTACGCCCTTCCCCCACATCTTATCAGTATTTTTTAACGTGGCGAGTTTCTTCCTTAACTGTTCACGTGTACCACTCAACTTATTTTAACTAACTTATTTAATTAATTTTTTTTTTTGCCAGAAAATGATTTTAAGTGAAAATAAGTTTGAGAAAATGTCGAAATTTATTTCAATTAAAATAATTGACGCCTTTAAACTAGTTAACTACCCGAACCTCATCGAAACCATTAGATTCAGTTACGTAATAATGTCTATCAACTCACAATTTTATCATGCTATGAGTGAAATAAGACTTATGTTCCACTAATCGCATATTATATGTATTGTATTCCGGAAGTAACTAACCGTAATAGGTTTATATGCCGTAAAAGTACCAACCAAATTGAACGATTTTACAGTTCATAACAGAATGAATTTACTGAGCTCATTCGACTGTCAAACGGGTAATCATTACTATTGGTGACATAACTTATTTTAAAGGAAATACAGTTGGGAAATTAGTCCCAAACAATTTATTTGGGTTTACTAACTCATTTGTGACCTATCTGCCTTTAAAAATAATATTTACTGTGATATAATCGTAAATATGAGTTCTGAACAAAGTAGACATTTCATTCAGCCACATGACGTTTGGTCTGTAGCGTAAACAAGTGACTACAGAAAATTACTACTTTGTTCAGAACACATATGTAAAACAACGTTAAATGCTTATATCTCATATTAAATATTACTTTTTTAAAACTCACATGACTCACAAATGAATAGGTAAACCGTAATAAATTCTTTTAACTGATTCCCCAACTATATTTCCTGTAGAATAATTTATGTCGCTAATAGTAATGATTACCTTTAGTTATACTATGTTTATTGGGTAGCTCCACGGACGTTTTTGTTTACGACGGACGAAAGCATTATCAGTTTTAAAAAAAAGCGGCGAAAGAAACGAAAGCAAAGCGGAAGAATAATGAAAGCAAAACATAGCCAGATAACAATCATCAATTACAGATAAATTGAAATAAAGTGGAACTTTGTAAGCAGAGTTCAAGTTATAGACGGTGCAAACTAATACGAACCCAATAACACTTAGACTGCTTTGTCGAGATATAAGAAAAATTACTATGATCTGATCTGATCCCCATTCTCTAAAAACGCAGTTGCACCGAAATTGGTTGGTACTGCAGAAAGAAGAGTCTAAGAAAATGGAAAGTTCGAGGAGGGAAAGCACCATTCAGATTCTAACTGGAAAAGTACGAAGAATATTAGAATCTTAAGGAGAATTATTCTTGCTCGAATTCCATAGGATATTTCCATAGAATATTTCATAGTGTAAAAAGGTGGTGCAGTTTGCTCGGAGCATTGTGTGCAAGAAGTCAACATTTGAAATGAATGACAATGCGATCTTTAGTTGAATACCAAGCTTGATAGAAACTCATACGGCTGTTTTCAGCAAACTCTTACCAAAACAAACACGAAATAAATTGCAAAAGTGATGTAAAGAAACCTGGAGACACTCAAGAGAAAAGAAGCTGTTTTAACCAATAACTGATCATTGATGATAGTTTTCGTGAGAACTTCTAGTGAGTAGTAAATAATAATAAAAAAACAGTGGCATCTTGACTTTTTGGCTAAGAGGCCATACGTAGAATCTGTTTCGATACTACACTTCATCTTTGCTGTCATCTGTCAGTGGATGAGGCATCCTTCTAGACGAATGCAATTTTAATGTTTGTCCTTATCCAGAATGAACCGTTTTGTGAAGTTTTATTTTTCCTACATAAAAGTATATCTTGTATGTAATTCTGCCCTCGTGGGGTGGCAAAGAAATAGGTTCTGTGACACCAACATTGAATGGCATCAAGGGAAGTGGCCAAGCAACGCCTAAGAGGGTGGAGAATCAATGAAAGACAGCACAAGACTAGATTAGTACAAACATTTTTTGAATATCTATCGAAGAGACTTATTGCTTAACCACCGGCCTTTATCTGAGAAGACATGCTGTCAATCAGATTACGAAGTAAAACCACAGGTTTCTATCAAACGTACTGGGAAGGATTAGTGTTTAAACCACAAGTGAATAATAATAATAATAATAATAATAATAATAATAATAATAATAATAATAATAAATGGACGCTTCATGAGAATGACAAGAGAAGAGAGGCACGAAAATAGTTTGGCATGGCTGAGAAAAAGACACGTGAACAGAGAAACGGAATCTCTACTGACAGCTACCCAAAACAATGCGATTAGGACCAACTACATTAAAGCTAAAATAGATAAAAACCGATGAAAAAAGTAAATGCGGATTGTGTGGACAAAGAGACGAAACAGTAAATCAAAACTGGCCCCAAAAAGAATACAAAAAAGGCATGATTGCATGGGGAAACCAGTGGCTATGCAAACAAATGCATTTCGAACACTCAGACAAATGGTGCAAATATAAACCAGAGACAGTACTCGAAAACAAAAAAGAAACACAAATCCTCTTGGATATGCAGGTACAAACAGATAAACTCATACAAGCAAAGAGGACAAGGTGGCATAATAGTAAACAAGAAAGACAAATCCTGCCAAATCGTAGATTTTGCCATTCTAGTTGACCACAGAGTGAAGACCAAGGAGACAGAAAAACGAAGCCAATACACTGAATTTATCAGAGAATTGAAAGATATATGGAGTATGAAGAAAGACAATATCATACCAATAATCGTAGGAGCACTAGGAATAGTTCGGAAGAACCTGGAAAAAAGACTGGGATAAATTGGAATCAAAGGGAAGACTGACACAATACAACAAGCGACAATGATAAAACAGCTGAAATCTTAAGGAAAACCTTGAATGCGGAAACCTTTCAACATAAGCTACGAAGAATAACCAATTACCTGCAAGGTGAAATAGGAAGAAGACAAAATCGCATAAAGAGCATCACAAGAGACCAAAGAACAGAAACTGCAATAAATTTGATAAACTACTCCCCCCCCCCCCCCAAGAAAAAGGAGTGATGGAACCAGCACAGGCTGATACCACACAAAACATTCGTGAAAGGTCGAGGAGGATGGAAAGACCGAGGAGGGATAGCACTAACCAAACCTCCGTTAGGAGAGTGCGGAGAGCACTGGGACATTGGGGAGGATTATTGCCATCTAACTCCCAAAGAATACCAATGGTCGTTGCCAACGAGAAGTCGATGATAAGCGTCTGTTGTGATAACGCAAATTCATTTGCAGTAGTTATCGAAATAGGTGGGAAACACTGAAAATCTAAGAAAGATGGAAAGTCCAAGGAGGGAGACTAAATTGAGTTCCACTGGAAAGGGTACGGAGAGTACTGAAACTGGGGAGTCTTATTTCCACTTAAATTCTAGAGAAAGCCATCGGTGCCAGCGATAAATCAATGGTAAACGGAAAGTTGCGATAACGCAACTTGACTTGCAACGGTTGTCGAAAGAGGCAGAGAGTGGTTGAAACCTAGGAAGACTTGTTGTCACTTAGACTCCAAAGAACACCACATGTTTTTTGCCAGTGCGAGATCACTGATAATGACTCGTGTGAGAACTACGAGTGAGTAAATAATAATAATAATAATAATAATAATAATAAAAATAATAATAATAATTGTTTTAAATGAAACAGAAAGCAAATTAAAAAGTAAAGCGAAGACTTACCGTAACGCTCTTAGCAATGCTTACCACCTGTACTACTGTTTTGAGGAATGTATTTTAAAAATTCTTTTGTCTTCAACTTAGTTTGTTAATACGGACTTCAAAATGTGCGGATCCATATTCAGAAGTGTAATTGATACAGAAAACAATCTAATCAGCAAATAATCAACTTAATTCTGTCACCCAGATATTTTTAGATGAAAGTTCAACACACACACACACACACATATATATATATATATATATATATATATATATATATATACAAAATCAATGTGAAAATTATATATCTTAATATATCTTTTAATTATTTTCTATATTTTGACGAGTAGAAATATCTATTGTCCCTGATGTATGAAAATATAAGAAGTTTTTCTTATATATATATATATATATATATATATATATATATATATATATATATATATATATATATATATTACAGAAGATCAGAACAACATCTATTTATAACAGATGCTGAAGAGAGTCCGGTGAAGATGCCTGTTACATATCCTCTTTGTTATGATTTGAAACCGACGGTACCGATGTTTCTTTGATTTTCTGTAATACATATATAAATAAATATTACACTCTTATATTTTATTTTTCTTAATAATTGAGCATTCTGCTGGGTTTTTTCTTACTAACCTGTATATATATATATATATATATATATATATATATATATATATATATATATATATATATATATATATATATATTATAGGTGCATTCTAATGACAAAGGGAACAATCAATCCATAACCATATCTATGATCTGTTCTTTCAATTTCTTAATCTTCATATATCGTCGAGCGATCACAACCATACTTTTCTTCTGTTCTTTCAATCTCTTTACTTTCATATATCGACGAATAGAAGCAATTCCTCTTTGACTCACAGACAAACAATTTTTAAAAATATATTCATATTTTATCTTTAATGTGTTGCCTATCAGATAAATTGTTGATTAAGTAGCAATAGGAAAAAACACGTCGATCAAAACAAATGAGAAAAGACGATAGAAACACCTCAAAATTAGCTCTTGACAAAAATAACAGCAATACATATACTAGTACACTAATATATATAAATATATTTCGACACAACAAAATGACAGGGATGGGACACCCTATAAAAAAATGAACAATAAAATTGGAAATAAGAAGTAAAATCCACCGAACCTTGGTTTGTGAGAAGCCCAGCGATTCGCTAAGAGAACAACAACGCATCTGATTGGTGAACTAGCTTGACTAAACACCACATGTATATATAAAAACACCTGGCAACAGAAAATCTATGCATTTTAGCCTGACGATGATATACGGGGATGAAACGCGGAAGCCTCTGTGTAGAAATTGCCATAAATATATTTTGATAACTTAATATATATATATATATATATATATATATATATATATATATATATATATATATATATATATATATATATATATATATATATATACTAGTGTACATTTTCCATTAGAAAATGACGGAAAAACACTCCTTCGCACTTGCTATTATATATATATATATATATATATATATATATATATATATATATATATATATGTATATATATATATATTACTAAAATATTCATGTAAAATCATTGAATTAGTAAGCAATTTAATTTGTCATATAAATATTATTATTATTATCATCTTTGATAACCGAAACATTAACAACTACTGTAAACTTTGTACGATATATTGCAAGATTTCTTTTTGTATTTTACATCTAGGTCGAAGAGTCATCTTACTAACTTTGGGGCAATTGCCCCCCCCCCCCAAAAAAAAGAAAACCTAGCCTACGTAGACAAAAAGAATTTAAACATAGGTTGGAGATCTTTCTACGACTTAGATCGATTTTTTAGTTTAAAGATTTACTCCCAGCTTTTGTACACTTAGCTCTCCATTAATAACCCCAACGTACAAATTCACACTCTTATCCTCAATTTCTGATGTTCCCTTTTCTGAAGGATCATACGAAAAATCCTTTAAGTGATTTTATTCCGTTTTTTTATTATTATTCTCACTTCCTATTTACTGATGAAAATATTTCCTCTAAAATCAATTTTTCTATTGAACCAAGAACGTGTTATATATATATATATATATATATATATATATATATATTTAGGCATCAAGTTATTACTCAAACAGGCTTTGTTGAACGACACGGAATTTTTGCGTTTGCATAACTTCTTTTTAAGGTTTTCAAGGTGTCGATCAATCTTTCGGATTTCAGGCGGCAGTCCATATAATATTTCGCCGATTGTTCGTAATTCGGCCATTTTTCTCTCTATCTCTCTCCATCCTTTTCTGTATATATATATATATATATATATATATATATATATATATATATATATATATATATATATATATATATATATATATATAGTGTGTGTGTGTGTATTTAGGCAGTAATACTTCAGTCATGCAAATATTGTTCAAAATAACAGAATTCGTCTGTTTAACTATACCTTGCTTTTAGTTCATTTTCTTACGACACCCGAAGATGATTCGAAAGCGTTCGTGACATATACGGAACCAAAAAAATTATAAAAAATCGAGAAAATTTCTAATATGTAAAATAGTTAAAATAATTTAATATTATTATAAGCCCCTTCCGAGTAAAATTCAAAGTTGAGCACTGTCGGACAGATTAAAAATAAATATTCACCTAAAAGCTTCAGTGCAATGCTCCAAATCTGTCGTTGAGTGCTATGGAATGTTTAGATGTCTATGCTCGCCGCTTTCAGTGTAAAGATCACTTAATTTCTTTGTTATTACGTGACAATCTCTTGTGGTCCAATGTGACTAGGTGAACGCCTACAGATTCAAGGTGTATCTGTGAACCGCTTTCGCGCCCTATGATCGTCTCAGAATGTTATTGCACGTCGCATATGAGAGCCATAATCTCGAAACGACGTCGTATGTATATAAAATAGTAAAAAGAATTTTATATTATATATATATATATTATATATATTATATATATCATTTTATATATATATATATTATATATTATATATATATTATATATATATATATTATATATCATTAATATATATATATATATATATATATATATATATATATATATATATATATATATATATATATATATTGAGAGCGCAGGACCCAGGTCCGGGCTGAGAGAAGTCGGTGGCAGGGAGTGAAATGAACGTGGATGGCTGTGAGTGAAAAAGGGGAAGGTGGGAGTGGGAGTTAATTTGTCTTAGGGTGGGAGAGAGGGGGCGGTACTGAGGGTTTTGTTGTGGTGAGGTGTAGCATGGATTTTGAGGGGCTGGGAAAAGAGGAGGGGAGAGTGGAGGCTTTGTGTCTTTTGTGTGTAGGTAGTATCATAGTTTGAGAAAAAGATTTAAAGAAATGAAAATTATTTTAAAGTGGGCGGGGTGGGTGGGTAAGAGTGTGAAAGAAGTAGTCGAAAGGGTGAGATGGGTGAGGGGGAGAGGGGAGATTTTGTTGTGGTTAGGTGTGAAATCTTTGGAGGGTAGGAGCATTGACCAGCTGGCTATGTCAGGAATGTGTGAATATAAATAAGTTAGAAGGAAAGTGTTGAAATGTGCTGAGAATATTACAATGAGGGGAGGTAAAAAAGAAAAAGAAAGAGAAGGAGAAAAGACATATTAATATTGGTGAGAAATAGGTGAAATTTAGTTTTGTGCAGGCAGTGTTGATGGGTTGAAATTAAATTGAGGGCAAAAGGGGTTTAAATATCTAAATATCTGTTAAGGTATCTAGATTGTGTTCTATGGTGAGGCTGTTATTTGTGGTTAAGTGGTTTCGATTCGTGCCAGCTGGTCAATACTCCTACCATCTTGTTCTGTTAATTTTATTATTATTATTATCATTTCTAATATTTCTGTCTGAAGAGAGTTAGACAAAAAATCCTTTAAATTTTTTAAATAATTTTTTCTCATTGTTACTAGTACCAAACAGGCAGAGAGAGGATATTATATAAATATTTGTACCCATCTAACTTGTATCCATTCAATTTACGCGTTTCGCGCGATAAATTCTATTCCAAGCTGAAGCGTAAATAAATGATAAACGGACGAAGCCTTTGGTAAAACTGCGATGACGAATGAATGACATTTAGAACAGAAAACACAACTAATTATTATAAAATGAATATTCAAATGTACGCTTTATGTATCAAGGTGAACATTGACTTTTAAAATTTACTTCAGACATCGCGTTTTGTTTATACGATAGGTATTTGAGTGCTTTTGTTATAAAATACTTTCGCGTACTTTGTACGCATTTTTAGATTCTATCGCTTTTACTCGCTATCTTCGTCAGTCGATCGTTGTCACTTAACGATGACAGTAACTTTGACTTTAACATTGATCTTGCTCTTGTTTTATGCATGTCTCATCGTCTGTGGTCGGCCACCTTATTTTCAATCACGTGACCAGCTTCCGTTCTAACCTGGTGTCATCTACATTGTTTACAACTGCATTCGGGGTTTAACTGAAAGAAATGAGCCACGCGGGACTTCCTCAACCGCCTGGATCTATTAATCACACGCAACACCGGGACTCATCGTAAATTGACTTGTCCTTACGAGCGCTTCTCCATCGCCAATATTCGAGGGAACGTTTCGAGCCTTTTCTCAGCGTGCCAAGCCAAATAAACTTGCTGATGTTCTGACTATATCGGAGAAGGCTATTTTGAATTTGGCAGTTAAAAAAGATTATCTAGAATAGTTCGGCAACAAAATAAATGTTTACATAAACATAAAATCTAAAATTCAAAATCTAAAATTCAAATTTTGTCAAATGTTGAATTATATATTTACTGCATGAATGTCTAAAATGTAAATAAGCTTAATCTATAATTTTATATAGTATGTAATTCTTATCGATGTCACCGAAGTGCTGTGTCTTTGCTTGCAAAACAAATTACAGAAGCCAACAAGACAAAACTGTGCGTGGAATAAATAAAATATCAGTTTATCGTTTTCTTGACGACAAAGACAGGAGAAAAAGATGGAGAAAACCAGCTCCGAATGCTAATGTGAATGTTACGAATAATACAGTTATTTGTCAGCTATATTGGCTTTTAAATAAGAGTTAACAGTTCACAACAGCTGATTTAAAGGCTATTTTATGTGATAGCAACCGAGTAAATCAAACAGTTAAAAATATATACAGGGTGGGCAAAAATAAGGGTCCTATTTTTAAAAATTCATAACTTTTTTATTTATTGATTTTTTTTTTTTTTAGAATAAGTAAAGGACCCCTTCCGAAGCAAGCATGAGCCGTATTAGTCCTAAGGAACGTACCCTCATTTAGAAAACATTATTTTTGCTTAAGAAACTCAAAACAGTGTAAAAAACAATACTTTAGTTTTTGTAAGTTTTAAGAAGTGTTTTTCGGCTAAAATTTGTTTTGTTTATTTCAAAAAATCTCGGAAGGGTCAGTCTACACACACATAAAGTTTGGTGAGTTTAACTTTTACTTTGTGGAAGTTATTCAAATTCAAGTTATTCAAATTTAAAGATAGGACCCTTATTTTGGCCCACCCTTTATATACCACACTTCCGGTAAAACCGTTATTAACTGAAATAATCAACATTTCCTTTTTGATTATGTTCATATGCGGCAAAAATATTCACAATTTTTCAATAAAACAAGTCACAAAATCGTCACAAGGTGAACGATTAAATGTGAAAGATATACAATCAGATTTAACTTAAATTTCTCCTAAGAAATAGAAAAAAAAGTTTCTATTTGTACTTTGAGTTTTTCCAGAGAGAAACATACAATGCACTTTTCATTTAGCCGGGAATACGTGAGGATAAGAATGATACTGTCATCTTCACAAGCAAGGTTTTGCCAGGGTAGAAATGTTTAAATAGAAAGGCTGATATGTTACATAGTCTTTTAATTACTCGTACCCTTTCTTCTCCGTCGTGGAGGGGTTTCGTCTCGATGTCGTCTAGTGGTTGAGTTCTTTCTTCGCTTCCGTACTGCCGTGAACATTGCCGCCCGCTGTGTCTGCAACAAAAACATTTCGTAACATGATTCAGGAGGCGAACAATCTTTTAAATTTTGATTAGTTTTATTCAGGCGTCAGTTTTCTGTCGCTCTTGGAGAATGTTTTACTAACGCTGAGGGAGAGGTCAATTTACTACTTTATTGTAGTTAATTCCTAGCTATCTATTGTCCATTAAGTCCTTAGCCATTCGAAGAGGGGGGGGGGAGAATGAATTTCATTACGCCTGTATTCTTTTAGGGAAATAAATTCCCCTGTTCATTCGAAGACTACATGAAGAAATACGTCTGTTACGCTTGCTTCCAAAAACCAGACTGGCAAAACTCCGTTTCCCACACAAAAGCCCGAGACGTCACAGAACCCCTATGCGCAAATGCATCTTGACCCTTGACCTGAGGTCTCGTCAATGTGGTGGCCTTGTCAACGCTTGTGAGCTCGACTGTGAGAACAGCCTTATTTTTCATTCGGTTGTACGGGTTCACCCGCACTAAATCGCGCAAGCCAAACAAAATGATCTCCCACACATACGTCCACTTCAACATACATTTTTCGTGTTTATTGAATCGAAATGCGCTGACGAAACAAATCCAAACATTTCACCAGTCAATCGAATCAAGACCTGCTATAATTTTGAGAATCTGTTTAATTTTAAGTTTATGTAATTTAAATATGGTTGACATTTCATTGAGAGAAGAAAAATAAAACATGGGTTTTTTTCATACGCTTTCGGAAAACTCTTATCAGCAAAATCCCCAATAAATATGACTCGCTTAAAACAATCTGCTTCGTGGATGGATTGTTCTTAGAAAATTACAATTTTGTAGGTCTAATAGCTTAATAATTACTAGCGGACACATGCACAGATAGAAAGACAGAAAGACAGGCAGACCTTTCTCATATTACTATAGATAATATGAATAAAAGTATTGTTTAGATGTTTCCATTCGATCAATGATAATTCTATTTCAAACAAGCATGAAATAAGAACAAACATTCTATTTGAAATAAGCATGACATACGAACAAAAATAATATTTAAAACTTAAGCGTGACAAACCAACAATACTATTATTTGAAACTTAAGCTTAAGAGACAAACAAAAATGATATGTCATATAGAAGCTTTAACTACACAGAAGAAAACAGAGGGATACCTCATCAACATGTCACGACGCTAAACTAAGACACTGGGACATTATGACTGAAACTTGGTGGACAAGTCTGACATAGATTGAAGTCTATTTGTACCAAATGTGGTTTAATTACAAAAAGAAATGTAAATTTTATTAACGATTTCATGGGGAGCATTTTTATTGTGTCATCCTGTATGATTTATAAATACAAGTTAATATATGAGTTCAGATAACGTCGATCGTATTGTCACGTTTTAAATAGCATTTTAAGATGTGTTCACGCATATATTGAAATAGAATTTTCCTTTTGTTTCGAATTATTTTCCGCATAAAATAAGCGTCAATCTATGTCTGACTTGTCCACCAAGTTACTGCCATATCTAACAGTTCGTTTTATCAATGAAAAACACACCTGGATACCGTGTGCAAAGTTTTCAATAAATCTGACGCACTCCTTTTTTTTACACTGCTTTGGTTTTGGCCGGAGTGGCCCTCTTCAGTTTAGGAATAGTTTGAGGATTATTTTAATCTACATTTTCGTTGAGATACCAGTATAGAACAATATATAGAGGTTTATGATTCGGTGAGTATGAGGCCCATTCAGGATAACACATCCTACTGATGTGTCCCCAAATGTTATTGAATGGCGATAAAACAAAGACTTTTTTCAAATTAATAATGTATGTTGCATAGTCTTTAATTTCTCGTACCTTTTCTTCTTCATCGCGGAGGGGTGTCGTCTCGATGTCATCTAGTGGGTGAGTTCTTTCTTCGCTTCTGTACTGCCGTGAACATTGCCGTTCGCTGTGTCTACAACAAAACCTTCATAATCGATTCAGGAGGCAAACAATCTTTTAAATTTTGATTAGTTTATTTCAGGCGTCAGTTTTCTGTCGGCCATGGAGATGTTTTACTAAACGTTGAGGGAGAGATCACATTACTACTGTATCGTAGTTAATACCTAGCTTAAGTCCTTAGTCATTCGAGGAGGGGGAAGAAGGAATCTCATGCTTGTATTCTCTTAGGGAAATAAATTCCCATTTTCCATTCTGGACTACATAGAGAAATACGTCTGTTCGGCTTGCTTCCAAAAAACGGACTGGCAAAACTCAGTTTCCCACACAAAAGCCTGTGGCGTCACAGAAACCCTATGCGCAGGTGCACTTTGACACTTGACCTGAGGTCTCGTCAACGTGGTGGCCCTGTCAAAGCTTGTGAGCTCCGACTGTGAGAACAGCCTTATTTTGCACTCGGTTGTACGGGTTCACCCGCACTAAATCGCGCAAGCCAAACCAAACGATCCCCCACACATACGTCCACTTCAATATGCGTCCGGCCTCACAGGGCCATTATCCAACATGTAAACCTCGTGGAGAAGTCAGGCATAGATTGACGTTTATTTATACCAAATATGGTTGGATTGTAGAAAGCAATGTGAATGTTATTACCCATTTTACTTGTGGCATTTTGTTAGGGGGTCACCTGTACTATTTATGAATACTCGTTAATAAAATAATTCTGATTGCGTTGATCTTACTGTCACGTATCAGTTTAAAATAGCATTTTCATTGGGATACCAGCATAAATTTGAAATATTATTTTCAGAAAATTTTCTCGCACATATTGAAATAGAATTTTGTTTTGTTTTTAATTATTTTCCGTATCAAATAAACTTTCATCTATGTCTAACTTATCCACCAGGTTTCAGTTTTTTTTTTCATCATCGTTCAATCATAAGTACACATCAATGCGACGTCCCAAATTTCAATAAATCTGACACACTGATCTTTTACTACTGCCTTAATTTTCGTTCATGCAATAGTCTGAAGATTGTCTTGATAGAAATTATCTTTTACATAACCTCACATATAATAATATTAAGGTTTAAGGTCCGGTGAGTGTAAGGTCTATTCAGGATCACATGTTATTTATAAGAAGCTATCTACCTCCATCACCGCTCTATTGTTCTTAGTTTTGAATTGAAAAAAGAATGTTCTTTGGTCTGTCACGCTTTAGTTTGGAATAGCATCTTAGTTGGTCTGTCACGCTTAAGTTTAAAATAGTATCTTAGTTGGTCTGTCACGCTTAAGTTTGAAATAGCATTTTTACATGAGTCTACGTATTTATATAACAGGATATATATGTCTATCTGTCTGTCAGGCTGAAATTAAGAATAGCATTTTACGCGCTATATGGACGCATCTTACGAATGCGGGTACTTGTAAAATGTATCTTTGGACATTCTCGATGCTTTAAAAAATGAAAACGTTTAATGTAACAGGTTTTACAAGAAACAAATTAAGAAGCACGAAAAGTGTGCGTGATTGTTCGTTCCATCGCTGATAAGGCATTTTATCATCTACTAAATCAAATGTCCTCCTTTAAGATGCATTACTTTCGTTTTGTATTCAAGTGCAAATCCGAATTTGAATAGCATTGCACACTGAACAAATTATAATGCATTTTGCTTGAAGTGATTAGACATCAAGCGAACCATTCTGAAGATACGTTCATTCTATCAGCGCGTTTAGCGATAGAAAACGTCATTTTAAACTGAAACGTTACAGACTGAACTGAAGCGTTAGAGAGCGACACACGAACCTACCAACCAACTGAGACGAGGAGAAACCTCTCATAGAGATGTTTTGACGCACTTGAAAACAGGTCAATTATAGAATATCGAATCGAAATAATGTGATTAAATCATATCTCGCTCATATGAAATATTTTATCACAACTATTATGTCGTCACAAAATGAATATCGTATTACAAATATGTTACTTAAACTTGCAGAAAATGATACTGAATATGTATTTGCTGACATAACGATTATGTTTTGACCATTCAAGGTACACGTAAAGTAACATTATTTTGTGCTTTAGTCCAACATTGCATGAGCGATGTTTCTGACAAAGGGGAAGAATTGCTGTTTTCTGGGTCGGAATGTATCCATCTAACACTTATTGTTGGCTAGTTTTTTATCTTAAAGTAGTAGTCTTTTAACTCCTTACACCAAATCGCTTCATGCTTTGTCTGGAGTGATTTCCACAAAAAAATCGTTGTCACTGCTATTCTCAAAGATGAAATCAAGATTGGCAAGACCGGGCTAAGGCCACGGGGAGTTCTTGGGCTAATAAAATGCAGAGCTCCTTTATTAGTGACGTTTACCCCCCTATGTCTAATAATTTTAGATAATAGATTTTTTTATGTAACACATGAAACACTTCAAATGAAATATTTAACCTTTACATGCTTTTTGTTTCAAATATGACACATTCCAACAAAATGTCTATTTAATATAATATTCAACGAAAATGTGTCAAACTGCAACTTTTTTAACATCTGCAACGAGTGTGAGTAGGTATTAGTATGATGTTGCATAACCACACTCGCTAAATAGGTAATCAGTATCTTCGATGTAATCGGCAAGTGTCATCGGTGTGTCATCGGTCTGTCTTCTGCCTAACTCAAGAGGCTAAACTTTTGAATCTGGTCATGATAATGGTAAGTAAAAAAAATATTTTATGATTTTCTGGTGTAATATGATTATTTAAATGCATATATTGTAGCGTTTTGTTAGACATGTACAATTTTATGCCATTTGTTGCACATTTGCAACATTATTTATTTATGTTCAATGAATATATTTTCCTCCAAATCATTTATACTACTTTATATTACCCCTATGAAACGTTTTTCACTTTTTTCAAACGCATAGAAAAATAAAGCATTTAAGAGTTAATATTTTGTCTTTCATTATCAACTTCGTGCGATTATTTATACTAAGTTTACGTCCTACAGAAAAGTCTTAGAAATAATTAATTTTATAAATATTTATCTGAGAAGTAAACTCATCATCATCATCATCATCATCATCATCATCATCATCATCATCATCATCATCGAGTTAACGTCCGTTTTATATGCTGGCATGTGTTGGACGGCTTTTAGAAATTGCCTTCCAAACTAACCTATCTCTGCCAAACTCTTTATTTATCCCTCTTTCTATCAAGTCCATTTTTATTACGTGTCCCCATGTTTTCCTTTGTTTTTTCCGCGTGGATTGTTCCTGTTACTTCAATTGTTCTACATCTACTAACACAATAACTATCATCCATGATGTACTCCTACTTTACCATTAGAGCTGTCACTAAATGTGCTGTTTATTCTAACATGGCGTTGAGCATTTCTGTTCATTGCATTAAAATTAAACGGTGGAAAACTGTTCTAAAAAATTGACTTGAGTGAAGCCTATCTGCAAATACCTGTAGAGGAAGATAGCTCTAAGTTTCTCTGTATTTCGACACACAAGGGACTACTAAAGTTCAATCGTCTCCCTTTTGGAATTAAAGTGGCCCCGTCGATTTTTCAGCAGGTAATCGACACGATGTTGAGCGGGCTCGATATTTCGATCGGCTACCTTGACGATATCTTAATGAAAAGTACGAACGTCGGGGAGCACCGTGAGCACGTAAACAAAGTATTCGAAAGGATAAGCGATTTTGGTTTTACACTCAAGGAATCAAAGTGTGAATTCTTTATAGAAGAGATCAAATGCTTGGGACATGTCATTGATAAGAATGGAAGACGTCCCGACCCAGAAAGATCTATAGCCATCAAGAATATGCCCGAACCGAACAATGTTACCCAACTACAAAGCTTCCTGGGTCTCGCAAACTATTACGAAAAATTCATTCACAGTATGCACAAATTGCGAGCCCCCTTAAATGAGTTACTTAAGAAAGATAGTAAATGGGAATGGTCCGCCGACTGTCAATCTGCATTCGACAACCTAAAAACGAAGTTAACTTTAGAATTATTTCTTACTCATTTTAATCCAGAGCTAAAAACTATTGTTGCAAGTGACGCCAGCTCCTACGGCATTGGGGCGTGCATTTTGCATAAAATGCCGGATGGCTCGATGAAACCTATCGCGCACGCTTCAAGAACTTTACTTCCTGCAGAGAAAAATTACTCTCAGATTGAAAAAGAAGCGTTGGGTATTGTGTTCGCAATGACCAAATTTCACAGGTATCTACACGGCCGTCATTTTATCCTACAAACAGACCATAAGTCACTTATCACCATCTTTGGATAAAAAAAAAGCTTGCCAACCTACACATCAAACCGCCTACAGAGATGGGGTATAATTCTGTTAAATTATGACTTTGAGATGGAATTTTTACCGTCAAAAAGATTAGGACACGCAGATGGTTTATCGCGGCTAATCCCAAAGTACACGGAACCGCTCGAGGATACAGTTATAGCATCCCTTTGGTCTGAATATGACTATAGTAAAGTACTGTGTAAAACAATAAAAGAGCTGCCAGTCACACTTGGCGATATAAAAAAAGAGGCAAGAGAAGATAATTTTATTATCGAAATTAAAAATAAATTACAAACAGACTATGAGCAAACGGCAGAAGCTTTTTCAGTCTGTTGCGACACATTATTATACCGGGAGCGAGTAGTAATCCCAGCTACGCTAAAAAAAATCCTGAAGGATTTCCATAAGGGGCATCCCGGAGCGACACGCATGAAGAGCCTAATGAGATCCTATGTGTATTGGAAAAACATGGACAGGGACATAGAGACGAAGGTGAAGGCCTGTGCGGGCTGCGCGTCGGCAGCGAAAGCACCACCTATTCAGTACTGTCCATGGCCAAAGGCAGAGCAACCATGGCTCCGTATTCACATAGATTTCGCGGGGCCATTGGAAGGTTTCTACTATTTAATTATAGTCGACAGCTACTCAAAATGGCCAGAAGTTGTTAGATGTAAAAACCCAACAACGGATGTCACGATATGCGCGTTGCATGAACTGTTTGCCCGATTCGGAGTGGTGGACATTGTTGTATCGGACAACGGTACACAATTTACTTCACGAGAGTTCAAAGAATTTTGTAAAGACTTTCAAATTAAACATATCACCACTCCGACTTACTATTCGAGGTCAAACGGACAGGCAGAAAAAATTGTTGATACCTTGAAGAGAGCGTTGAAAAAATCGACGGGCACGCCGAGAGAAAAGGCACTCCAGCAGTTCCTTCAAGTATATAGAATTACTCCCACCGGCGGAAGTAATGTTTGGAAGGAAAATAAAGTCGGTATTCGACAAACTTTTACCAAAACAGGTAAAACCGACCAACATTACGGCACCAAAGAAGAGTTACGAGGATGGAGAGAAGGTGTTCTTCCAGGAACACCATGGAAACAAAACCGTGTGGGAAGTGGGAAAGGTACAAAAAAGATTGTACATTGTACAAAAAAGATTGTACATTGTAGAGGGTCCTAGAGGCACCTGCCAAAAACACATTAACCAAATGAGTCGTCGCATGTCGGACGACCCAGAGGAAGGTCCATCGGATCAGAGTGAGACCATCATGGAAGATCTATACGACGCATTTGAGCTGCCAACACCAAAAACGCCTCCAGAACAGAGACGTTCATCAAGAAAACGTAAATTAACCGGAAGTTTCGAGGTGAATCCTAGGAAAAAAGATATACCTTGAGATTCCGGGGGAATGAGTTTCGGAAGAGGGGTGTTGTGGGTGAACCTACCTACCCTTTAATAATAACTAAATGGTAGCAACCGGCTACCATAAATACCGGTTTTTGCTGGGAGAACATTGGGAGGCACATTTAGGCTCTACGTGTTAAGTGAGTTTATTGCGTCAAGTTAGTATTTTTCTTAAATCTGTTTTTGCCTGCTGTTGTTGATTATTGTTATCGTTTTTATTGTTTTCACGTTGACTGTTATTGTTGAACTGTTTTCCCTTTTACGACGTTTTTTTTCTGCCACGTTTTTTTTTTTTTTTTTTCAACTTTTTTTTCTTTTTTTTTCTCAACTTTTTTTGTTTAGTTTGGTGTCTCTAGTTATTAACTAGATGGCGTCCAAAACGACTGAAAATTCGGAATGGTGCAAACCTCCAAAAATGTCTATAAATGTTAATGATTTCGTGGAAGAAGCAAAAAAATACGAACACATGGTTACTGAACAAGGAATTGCCGTGGATTTACCAATGTTGGCAGAAATTAAAAAAAGAACAGTAACCATGTTTGTTGTCGAAAAAAAAATTAAAAAGTCCATCAGGGCCTCTCCTGAATTAATATGCAAGTTATTGGCAACTGCAGGATTCAAACCGCAAAGGTTAATCAAGTGTAAGGGATTTAACACTTGGAATGCTTTGTTTCCTAACGAAGAAATTTGTGCTAATCTCTCACTTAATCAAATTATCACGCAGGACTATGTTTTACGAACCGAGTACATGGGTAGAAGACGTTCTTCTATTTCTATCTTCAATGTGCCTTTTTATGTAAAAGGCGAACAAATTGGTGCATTTTTCTAAGATTTGGCGAAATCACAGACGTCAATTTTGACGAATTTCCAGTACATGGAACTTCGAAATACTTATCGACAAGAAAGCTTATGACAGCATCCCCTACTATTTACAAGTCGGGGAGGAAAAACTACCTATTATATTGGCCGGACGAAGACCTGTTTGTTGGTTTTGTGAGCAACTAAGTCATTTAACTTTTGATTGCCCACAGAAAAAATCCACTCAGAAAACGACGCCCCCGATTAACAGACCATCCAAGGCTGGCACCCACCTCGATCCTCCAGCTACAATTGGTATACCTATTACATCTACATCTGATGACTCTGAAGACGAATTCCCTGCTCTACCTTCTGCAGAAAAAGACGAGGGATGGATTATTGTTCCGGGAAAAAAACCCGGGTCGTGTATCTCTCGAAGAAATGAGAGAAAAAGAAATGCTTAAAAACGACCCGGGAAAAGACAGTTACATTAAGGCAAAAGAACTTAAATCTTAATTAGATAAGAAAGTAGGAAAAAAAGAGAAAAAGGAAGGAAAAAATTCAGCCACTTCAGATAAAATCTCTACCCCCAATCCAAGTCCCCAGCCGATCACAAAACCAATAGTTTCTAAAAATTCTAATTCTCCCAAATTAATGCCCCCTCCAATCACTGGCCCAATTTTAGACAAACAGTACAAGCTTATCCCTCTAAGTCCGATTAAATCGTCTATAAAAATCACTTCTCCTAAACCTTCTCCCTTTGTCTCCCCATTTAATACCCCCAAAAATACTCCACCTGCTTCACCCACAAAAAAACCTCCCCTTCGCCTTTTCCAGCATCTCCTATGGGGCCTAGCTCCCCTTCCCCCTCCCCAATGGATGACATGCCTCCCCCTCCATCTATTACACAGAAGAGGCAGAGGAGCCCTACTGTGGAAAGGAAAACTAAAAAAGCCACATTCCTTTCTGGGGAGGATATCTGCAAAGTGACATGCACCCAAATAGAAACAGTAAAGCATTACCACCTCTCCAATATAAATGAGCTCCTTAAATTCAATGAAGTCGGTGGTATAACCATTGAAGACCCTACTAATTTCCCCAACGCCCCTAGAGTCCTTACAGTGGTAAGGAAGAAACCAGAAGCGAAGGCTCTATGGCAGATGCTGGAAGAGGCGAACAACACTTTCAATTTCGCCGTTCCAATGGCCATCTTCAAAGATGAAGGTCTAGTCGTTTTAAGGAAAAATTGTTTTGGGAGGGTTCCCATAAGGTTACACCCACCCTGTATAGGATAGCGAAACTAACCTATCCTTTGGATGTTGGCGGCATCTCCCATGATGGTCAAATTAATGATCAGATGGGCAATCAATCTTTTAGGAGAGCCGTCGGCATCCTGACCACTGCTATGTTCGTTTCTGGAACCCAACTCTAAGGCACCCTCATGGCTCTCTTTCTAGCGAGTTTGAATGTCCGGGGCCTGAGGTCCGACGCTCGTAAATTTCGAGTTGCTACGGACCTTCAGTGCCTCGGAGTGGATATATGTTGTGTTCAGGAAACCCACTTGATTTCTGGGGACTATTTGGGTGCGCTGACTAAGGGTTTTCACGCTTATTCAGCGTACTTTAATTCTTCTGCTAGGGGGGTTTCCTGGCTGGTAAGCAAGTCTTTAGATGCGTCGTGTAACCCTAGCTTCATGGATCCGGAAGGGAGACTTTGCGTTCTGGATATTACCATAAAGGAGAAGGCATTTCGGCTCATCGGGGTTTATGCGCCCAACAGCCATTCTGAGCTCGGTTCTTTCTTTCGGCGAATCGAGCAGTTCTTGAATTCTACTTCTCGGACGGTCATTCTAGCGGGAGACTGGAACGCGGTCCTGGATCTCGATTTAGATCGTAATCGACCTAGGGGTACTAACATCGATCGGGATGCTATGTTATTTCGGGACTTCCTCGATAAGTTCGATCTTATCGATAAGTACCGGAATGAATGGCCCCGTGATAGGGTATGGACTTGGACAAATAGGCGCGGCTCCGATTCGGTACAACTTTCGAGTTATATCGATCGGTTCTTAATTAGGAGAGTCGATGTAGGATTAGTTGAATGTCCAAGTTTTCATAATATAGTTTACTCAGACCATAGACTTGTTCGGGTCCGGGTAAACTTAGATAGACCTAAGCCTAGTTTAGCTGGGTACTGGAAGCTCAACACTTCGTTGTTCGATGTGAAGGGCTACCAGGAACATCTATTACTAACCTTACAGCGGGAATTGACGGGGGCTGTAATTGGGAATAGGAAGTGGATTCATTTTAAGGTTATTAGGTCCTTTACTGCCGATTTTAGCAGACGACTCAATCTATCAACTAGGACAGCTAAAGTGGCACTAGAATCTAGATTAGATCGGGCGTGGAGGTGGAGGATAGCTCTAATGTTACTATAATTAAGGCCAAGCTGGCTTCTTTGGCTATCCAGGAACACCAGGCTTTAGTGATTAGGGCTAGGTTAAAAAGAGTGCCTAACGAGGCGACAAACATGGCTGGTGAACTGCGTGCAGAGGAGCATCGACATGCATTTGATCGTCATATCGCGCGTGTCTCATTGCCGGATGGGAGACTCGTGACCACAAACGAAGGTATTCTGGAGGCTTTTTGTTCTCATTTCCAGGATCTTTTTACTCGAGAACCCGGTTTGTCTTTAGCACAATTCGACCCCTATTTAGCCGACTTTTCTCGTCTTGAGGCGACCGAAGCGGCTAGGTGCGAAGGTTGCATAACAGAGGAAGAAGTCCGGGAAGCCTTAGGGCGGGTCGGCCTTAACAGGTCTCCGGGTATTGATGGTTTGCCCTACGAGGTGTATTTGAGGATGTCGCACATTTTTGTACCCTTGCTGACAGTTTTGTTTAACTCGTGGTTTAGGAACGGGTCTATTCCTCAGTACTTGACCATGGGGTTGGTGAAATTGTTACGCAAAAGCAAAAATGGTGGGGATGGGTTAGATAATTTTCGGCCCTTAACGATGCTTAATGCGGAGTTAAAGATTTTGGCCAAGATCTTAGCCAATCGTCTGCAACTTGTGTTGCCTGGTCTAATTAGCCCCGAACAGACTTGTTCTGTAAAGGGCCGGACCATTCAGGATAACTTGAACTCGATACGCTTGATCATAGATAAAGTCGACACTGAAGCCGCGCTGATCAATTTAGATCAGTCCAAAGCATTCGATAGGGTGGACCATCGGTACTTGGAGGCTGTTTTGTCTGCGGCCGGTTTTGGCTCGCAATTCCGCTCCTGGATTCGCCTCTTGTATGCAAACCCCGGTGTTAGGGTTGAAGTGAATGGCATGAGGGCTGGTGCCTTTAGTTTGTCCAGATCTCTTCGTCAGGGGTGCCCTCTTTCACCGATGCTTTATGTGCTTGTTTTGGAACCTTTCCTTAACAGGCTAAGGGTGAATCCGGTCCTGCGTGGAATTACTTTGACAGGTTCTTGTACCATGTTGAAGTACTCCGCCTATGCCGACGACTTGACTGTGCTTGTAACGAGCAATGCCGAGATTAGTGTCTATTGGCTTGCGCATTGCTGCTTGGAAGGGTGTTTCCTTGCAGGGACCCTTTAGCTGGACAGATGGGCCTTGCAAGCTACTCGGCGTCTGGTTTGGTCCTGATCTCCAGCTGGAGAAAAATTGGTCGGAAGTCCTGAAAGCGATTAGGGCAGCAGCTGGTCTGTGGTCCCGCAGAAATCTTTCGTTAAAGGGGAGAGCGGAGGTGTGTACTTCTCACATTTATCCGATCATCCTATATCGTCTTTCAGTGCTCTCACTCCCGTCGGATACACTACTGGAGATGCAGCGGGCTCTGTTCAAGTTTTTGTGGCTTGGTAAGGCCCCTATGGTCCGTTGCGAGATTTGTTACCTTCATCCTTCTGAGGGCGGTCTGGGTATGCCTAGCATCGAAATTCGATGCCACACTCTTAGGCTGTTTTATCTAGACCGAATGAGTACACAATCTGAGGGAAACGGTGTCTTTTGGAAGGAAGACACCAAGAAAGCCTTTCCGGCTTTGAGAAGTGTGCACTTGGATGAGGGGGAGGCACACAGGTTACCCCGAAACGAGTGCTCCTTCTATCGCGAATGTAGACATGCGTTGAAGTTCCTTTCAAGGGTGACAGAAAGCCTCTCTGACACCCTGCTGTTGTCTCGAAAGGCATTATATCGGGTAATGGTGAGGGGGACTGTCCGAAATGATAGGCCTGAGGGGCTCGCTTTGACGAGGGGGGGAGCTCCGCTCAATCTGGCCTTGGGCGCCTGGGTCAAGGTGCCTTGACAATGACGAGGCATCACTGACCTGGCTGACGATTAGGAATGCACTCTGGGTAAGTAGGAGGCTTCATTCAGCACGCTTGAGTAATTCTCCGACTTGTGTCAGATGCGGCGTTGAGGACGAGACCATAAGTCACGTCTTCGTTTTTTGTCGCATCGTCGTGCCACTGATTAAGCTTGTTGCAGGCTACATGGTTCGTATTCTTAACGTATCGTCTTTTGACCTGGAACCCATTAATGTATGCAGCAACTGGGCTCCGACAACCGATAGGCAAAAACGGTTTACGTTTTTGAGCTTACTAGCGAGTATGAGAGTTACGATTTGGAAGACTAGGTGCAAGACAGTCTACGGAGCTGAGACCTTCACTTCTCTCGACCTTATTGCGATTTTCAAATATTACCTGAAGGCTCGCATTAGGGCCGAGAGGGTGAAACTCTCTTCGGCAGATTTTGGTGAAAGATGGGTGACTGGAGCACGATTGTGTAGAGTAGCTGGCGCTAGATTAGAGTGGTATCTGGACGTGCCTTAGGCAGAGAATATTGGGTTCAGGAAACGAACTATGCTTTAATTTTAAGTTAGATTTAGACTTATTTTAAGTTAGTTTCTGTTTAATTTTCTGTTGATGTTTTAGTTCAACAATTTAGCTAGTGTATGATTGATTCCATTACATGCCCCTTTTATTTTGTCCTCATCCCAGTCCCCTTTTTATTTTCTGCCCCACTCCCTTTCCCTCTCCAATTAGGTGACTGAGTGACAAATTTGCCGGATATGCAGGTCACCCTTCGATATTTTCGAAGGGGGTGGTCAGAATAAAACGTTGGGGCCTGCATCGACACCCTTTTTTCGAGTTTTCGATTTCGACCGGCAAATCGGCATCTCGGCCACATTTCAATAACGGGGGGGGGGGGCTTTTACTAATCTTTATTTCTTTCACATTGTATATATCATATTTTTAATTTTTAGTCCCCCCCCCCCGTTGCATATTTCTTATATGGGTTTTAAGTAGGATTTCATGTTATGAATTCTTATGGTGAGTAGCGATGGATGTATAGTATGAATGCGGTATTATGGTAAATGATGGTCATGATTGAAACTAGCTAAGTTGAGTTGTTTAAGTTAGAGATGACCGATCCTTTCCCCACCCCCTTTTTGGCCTTGTGCCACATTTTGTGTATAAGTTTACGCAAATAAATATTGAGGCACATTTAGGCACTAGCACTGCCAACACTGACTTGTGTATAATTTCTCTGTTTAATACAATTCATTATTATTATCTCTAAACCTGTTCTTTTATTTCATTGTTGGTACCCATAAACGGGTCCACAACAATAACTTTAACTTGAAAATTGCAAATCGGATTGGTATCCAATTTTGGCACGTGTTATTTAAAGCTTAGCACTTTATAAAAATCATATGCAATCTTATTAGTGGCGCCATGTCAGCACGGGAATTATTGGGTATGTGATGTTATGTATCATTATGATGCGTGTACAGAACTTCTTTAATAGCATTTACTCAGAAATTAGTTATTCGCAGACGACAAGTGTATTCACACCGATATCATTAAGAAAATTAAAACGAAATAGAGAAAGCCAAAACCTGTTACATGGTGGGGATGTAATAAGCCGTCGAAATGTAATGGTAGTAAATCCGCACTATTACACTTGGGGAAAAGCAAATAATTTATGCATTTCTGGAATCAAATATATAATTACATTATATAAAAGATATTTATATATTTTATATTTATGACAAAATTAAATTACATTGCAAATAGTGAGATATCTGTTGAGAATTTAGTTGGTATAACTAAAAATAAAAAGTTTAAATACGCTATAATTTCTTTCACTGCCACTAGCATCAGGCGCTAATCACTGGGGTTCCGATCTCGAATCACTCTAAGTCTGGTCATACTGAACAATGGTAAACACAACGAAACACTTACTCTAAGTTATATCGATGGTTTAAATGATAGGCTCTGTCTGTCGGCATTTCCGTCACACTAAAAGTAAAAATAGAATTTCATTATCGCTAAACGCGCCAATAGAATTGAGGATTCTTATTTGGGATGCTTAAAATCGTTTCTATATTAAGATCTATCGGCTGGACGGTGTGCTACCGTAAAATTTGAAATAAACAGATTTATTTGGCACGTTTTCTTTTTACGGAAATGCACATAGATGAATATGTAAATAATAAACGCATTATTTTCGAAAACGATAAATTAACCCCAAACGGTTGGTCGGTCATGAAATTTGACATTCGATCGTGGCTTATCAGTTTCTTTGTTTATTTATTTTTTTATTTTTTCTTGTTATTTTTGTAAACATTAGTTACGGCTATTTTAATCAAACTTTGAACGTGTGGGTTTTTGGGGGTGCATTCGAGAGAGAGAGAGAGAGAGAGAGAGAGAGAGAGAGAGAGAGAGAGAGGGGTGAAAGAGAGAGAGAGGGAGGGGGGGTGAAAGAGAGCTAGAGAGAAAGTGAGAGATAGAGCGAGAGTGACAGGGCAAGAGAGCGACAGGGAGAATGCGAGAGAGAGAGAGAGGGAGAGGGAGAGAAAGAGAGAGAGAGAGGGTGAAAGATAGCTAGAGAGAAAGTGAGACATAGAGCGAGAGTGACAGGGCAAGAGAGCGAGAGCGAGAATGCAAGAGAGATAGAGATAGGGAGAGAGAGCGAGAGAGAGAGAGAGAGAGAGAGAGAGGAGTAGAGACAGGATGGCTCGTGTATAGAATAAGTATTCATGTACACGCGTGACCTTTTTTTTGACTGTTGAAAAAAAATCAAATAATCTTCTATCCTTCCTACAGTCACATTTACGTAAGTTAAATTTAATGTCGACAATTTATTAATATATTATATTATATTATATATATATATATATATATATATATATATATATATATATATATATATATATACACGTATATATATTTATGTGTTTTTTACAAAGAATGTGTATTTAAACAAAATTATACTCTTTATAATATCCGAAATGTATCAAATTGTAAGCTCAATAAAGTTATATTACAGGATCCAGAGCATAGACTCTGATTCCCTTGAAGTGAGAGTGCGCGAGGCTTAACTATAAAAACGACTCAAGAATGTAAACTCACGCAATTAGTCTATTGTTTCTCTGTAGCATAGCTGCAATAGGTATTTTTATACTACTTACTCTGCTTATGTGTTGAAGTAATTACTGACAAAAATATATACGTGTTACATTAATGGTTTTATTTTATATATAGGAAATAATAATGAATTATGTGTATTGTGATGTTTGCAGTCACACGTATGTAAATTAGATAACTACACTGAAACGAAAGCGACTCACAGTCATTAAGAAATATTAAAGAATGTTTGAATCAATAAAAGGTTTAAAATGCGTGAGAAATACATAGATGCTAATTGTTAATTCCACGTTTCACGCGTATTATGAAACTTAGTATAAGCAAACATTAAAAACCCTGAATTTTGTTTTATTATTAAAACATGGTTTAAGTTAAAATCTAAATATAAGTGATTTATAAGTAATGCCGAAACCTATTCAACATTAAATAATTTACGTGACGGAAATAGAAATAACCCCCATAAAAGGAGTAAAAGTCGCTGAACGTTTGTCAGCGATCTTTTTTTTTCCATTCTTACCTAACATATGTGACCGAATTCTTTTACTGAAATAAAAAAAAATGCTTTAACTTTTTTTTAAAACACAAACAAATTGGGCAGATAGGTTTACATATCATCTTGCTCAACTAAAACATAAGTTCTTTACTTTTATATTATGCGTTAATACGGCATACTAATCGAGACCTCCAAACAATGAATTTGTACGTTTATCTTTTGTAAGTATGGATGTTCAAAAAGACAATAATCACCCAACATTGAGCGATATTTATTTACTCCTTCGCTAGGAGTTAGGCACAAGGCCAGTTTTATCTTACTCCCACAAGTAAGATGTGACCCAAGATCGGGTCGAGCAAGTGGGGTTTAAAGCCAGCCCTCGAGAGGTGAGCACTCTGGCCATTTAAAAATTGCCTGGGCAGCCCCGTCAGCATAATAAACTTACTCCTCCCCAAAGAGGGGAGGCGAAGCCTGGGAGGGTGGACCTCCTAGAACTGCACAGGACAGGCGTGCAGTATCCATCGGAACAGATACTACACTTTGATCTTAGCCAAAAGGCCAACATTGAGCGATATGTTCGGCCAGGTAAACGTATTATAACCGATGGCTGGCGAGCATATAATGCCCTGCCGTACTATGTTATAGTGAATTACAAATATAATTTGCTTTTACCCGAATGATTCTACAATTCACACCAACAGCGTGGAAGGTTCCTGGGGTCAGTGCAAAATAAAATTTAGACAACTGAGAAGTAGAAGCTCGGAAAACTTTCAGTGCTGAATGACAATATTTTTTTCGGCAATATCCTGTTTTTATTATGAAGTTTAAATAAAAACAGAAGAAATACATAAATTTTGGACAAAAATAAATTTTCTATGTATGTTACGTAAACATAATAAAATATGCCAAGACTTTTTGTAAATAACATTACTAAATATCTAATTAGAAAATCTAATTATAAAAAAAAATTAATGTTTTCACTATTAATAAAAAAAATATATTCCATGACGTTAATTTAATTTAATTGGTTTAATATTAATAAAAAAATGCACATAAAAAAACTTACATTTGAGTTTTCTAAATTCATAATTTTGGATACATACACATTTTTTCAAGAAATATGGCTGTAATGAAAATATTCCATGACGTTAATTTTAACTTGGTTCCTAATTTTTAATGTACTTATTTAATATTACTTAAAAAAAGATATTTTATTATTCATTAATTATGTAAATAAAAAGTTATTGTTACTATTAAATATTTCCTATTGAATTTTCATTTTTACCGAGATTCACCAATATTCTGATTATTGTCTTTTGGGACATTCATACTTACAAAAGCTAAGCGTACAAATTCTTTGTTTTTTGTAGGTCTCGGTTAGTATGCAGGTTACCTATTATCCTTATGGATAATATACAAGTTAAAAAAATTGTTAATCCTAGATTTTATGATAATTTTGAAATGCTCACTGTTGAAACCATAGAGCTTACGATGAACGTTGACTGTTAACGTTTATTAGAAAAGAGTGATTAATTTTGAGAGAAAAAATAACAATTATTTTTAAGATGCGTCCATTCAATCTGCGCGTTTAGTGATGAAAATGCTATTTCAAATTTAACCGTGACAGACAGATTGGCGTACAGGAAGAATTTCTTATAGAGATACCTGGACGCATTAAAAAATTCAGTTTCAAGCTTATAGGTGACATCTAAATGTGTCAGGTCGAGTGACAAAGCAGCCCTATAGGAATGTTTGAACGCGTCTCGTGTAAGATACGGGTTTGTTTATGAAAATATTATTTAAAATTTATGTGCGAAAAGAGACCGATCGATCGACCGATGGACACAACGAGAACGCATCCGAAGACGAAGGACTTAGAAATTAACAAAAAAAAGTTGTTAATCAGGGGAGATAAGCATTAATAATTTTTTAAGAGTTATTTTTCTTAGAGTGACTTAAACAAGCTGAACTACCACAATGTTAATTGCGCTGGTTAACTTTATTTCCCGCAGGAAATCAGAGGTCTTAAAAGAAATTGAGATTCAAGTGAAATATTTTTGAAAATCAGCACATGGTTCAATTTAAATTGAAAAATCATTTATTTAATTTTTTTTGCAAGCTTTCGCTGTAAAGCAACATTGTCAAGCGGGGCTGTCTTATATTTTTTCTTTTCATCTTCTTCCTCATTTTGATGGTATTAACCCCGAGGGGTCGAATCACGGTGGAGGCAGAAAAACACGTCAAGTTGTAAACAACGTTATAATAAGTAGAGTCCGGTCGATGTTTTGCGCAGATTGACGCTTTTTGTATAAGGAAATTGACAACATCTTTGAAGCACCCATGAAAATGTATTTAAGTGAAATATTTTTGAAAATCAACACATGGTACAATCTAAATGAAAAAAATCATTTATTATTATTTTTTGGGCCGTCACTCAAATCGAGTATTCGAGTTTCAAGGAGCTTCATCTGTGGGTTCTCATATGAGGAAAAAATCCAATTCGAGATCGATATATCCTATCACGAATCGGGCATAGATTATCGTTTGGCGATTTATTTTCGCGGTGCACTATTCTTGTTGCTTTCAGTTTTTCAACGTGATGACGCCATGACTTTCAAATCTTTCTACACCACTCCTTACCTATTCCTCCACTCAATTCTCCCGAGTGCAGTCGCTTCCCCTGTTGTTTGATCAATTTCACACCTCTTCATATCCTCCTTCAAATAATCCTTGTACCGCTTCTTCTATCTTCAAACCCTTCTAGCTCCCACATTCAGTTCGGAATAAAATATTTTCTTAAGATAGGACTGGTCGCCCATTCTTACCACGTGACCAGCCCATCTCAAACGATTTTTAACAATTAAAGCCTTTATACTAGAACAACCAGACATCCAGAACACTGATGTTGATTCGACGATCTTGCCAGTTAATTTGCAAAATGTTTCGTAAAAGTCTTTGATGTAGTTTTTCGAGTGCTATAAGATGTCGACGGTATGTCGTGCAGGTCTCCGATGCATACATATTGTAATATATGTGCATATGCTTATACATTTTTATGTATAAGATTCACTCCTAAACTAATTAAACGATCACTATGAAGTAGGAAACATAGCGTAAGAGTGGATGATGTAAGCTACATTTAGTTTTATTTAGTTTCATAAAAAGTGGGGAAAGAGGGGTAGGAAGCCCTTCATGAAAATTCAGATACCTCTGATTTTGGGGAAATTTTAACGATAGGTATTTAATTTAGAGTATTTTAAAGGGTTATTATGGGACATAATATTGGCGCAAGCTATCATTAAAAAAATCAGATATTTCATAGAATTTGATTTAAAATTATTAGACTCCAATGTAGCAAGATCATTTGAATTTCAGTTTATTTTTAAGACCTTTAAGCTTAAGCATGATTAAAATGCATGAAATAAATTCTGGAAGAAATACCCACTCTCTATGATAAAATTTAGGCCATCAGAAATGATAATTTATGCGTGAAAAAATAAATTACTGACAATTCTACGATTTTATATGAATATTTAAAAAATATATTAAGAACAGTAGCGAGTGCGAACACTAGCGAAGGTTACATTTTTTCCATCATTTTAGACGGACGGTGAACATTAGTACAGTATATATTTTATAAGTTTCCAAATTTGACACCATAGTATATTTTTATAAAGTAAGAGATTGTGGGAATTTACTCTGGACCTATGTGTAATAATGATTTTTCGTTTTTATTAAGGAATCAAATATTAAATCTATGGAAGCTCCCAAAACTCTGCTGAAATTATCCTTTATCTCCCCCTCCTCCCACCATCCAAGTTAGCTTGAATACACTCTTCTCAGTCAGGGCCGATAACACCGGCTCTAAATGTGACTAGCATTAAAGAAACATGTATAGAATATAATAAAAAAATTGTCCAAGTAAATGGGTTACCTCCCTTGTATTTTAGTAATAGAGTTATCTCCCTTGCATCGCATTCTTTCTTTCTTATGTATAGACTTTGTGTGTAAGATATTCGTTCCGTCGGTAGATCTTTCAAGTATGTGAATGGTATTGTTGTCGTTACTGGGTGGAAGAATTTGATTTTAGATGCATCCAAGTTTGTCACCTTTAAGTATTTACGCCAGTCTTTCACGCTTAAGCTCGAAATAGCATGTTTAGGTGTAACTTTTTAGTTTAAAATGCCGTTTTCTTTTTTTTTACTTTTCCGCGATATGTAGATTTTCTCGGTCAACAAAACTTTTAACATTAATTTAGAGGAAACACCTTTAAGATCTTATATATTTCTTAATATCACTATGCATAGTATTTTGTTATTTTGATGGGCGGCTCCTAACATTTTGTTTTCTAAGATTTGTTTTATCGATATAATGCTATGTTTATATATTTATTTATTTATTTATTTAGTATGAATCAGAAGGGGTTTCGGTGCTTGTACAGAGAAGCGTCCGTATTAAATTATCAATACCATAAAAGAACATTATCATATACTTATGCAGCAGATTTAAATAAGTATCCTCACCAAAAAGTAAGAAAAATGTTCGAGTAGAATTTTAATTAAAAATAAAAATTAGTTTCATCGTATTTTGGTGAATACCATTAATTTATTACTTATTAATATGACAGACTGGGTTATCTTCCCCTGAATTTCGTGTTTTTCGCTCGAATCAATGGCTGAACCCGATTAAACGATATTACGGATTTTTATTTTTCATTACAATTCTACTCGATAGTTTTTGCTAATTTTTGGTGTACAAACATATTTTTGCTTTATTCATAAGTATTTAAAAGAATTTTCCGGTTAATTATATTGGAACTGTGACTTTCATATGTACGCTTCTCTGTACAAGTCCCGGTATTTCTTTTTACTTCATAATTATTTTTTGTGTGATGAATTACAACTGTATAAATCAAATTAATTTGCAATCTATAAAGAAAAGTATAGCTGTAGATAGAGTTCCTTTATTGATAATATTTTAGCGGGTCTAAAAATTAAACGTCTTGGTTTATGGTCTGATCTGATAAAGGATATTAGCGTCATTTAATGATAATATTAAGCACATGTCCAAACTGTAAACACAAAATATGATTAATACATTGTTTTTACTTATATCGTTTCATTTCTTCATTGTATCACTTTGTGCATGTAATTAATTGAATTCCTTCATTTATGTAAACTTTATTTAGATTAAAATTAAGTTTTAGATTCATTCCATCAGTTTTGAATTTTTAAAATAACATTTTTTATTTTCATTATTGTCTATATTTTTGAATCTCAATTTATTATATATATTTTTAAAAAAATTCCATTTAAAAATTGACAGTTTTCTTTCAACAAAAATAAAGATCATTGAAATCTTGTATGATTTTTTAATGGCTTTTAATTCTTTAAACTGTTTACTTGAGTAGTAAGTTTTAAACGCGAAACATTGACTTTGCTACGTACACTTTGCATAGAAATGTGACTACAAAACGTAAATTCTTGGTAGTTGAAGATTGTATGAGTTATGGAACGCGCGTAACAAGTTGAAACAATTAAATATTGATACGAGAACATTTATGTGTTACAGCTGTTATATTATTATTATTATTATTATTATTATTATTATTATTATTATTATTATTATTATTATTGGTATTCACTAAGAGTACTCGCACAAGTCATCATCAGTGATTGCTCAGTGATAATAATAATATTATCATTATTTGTACTCACTAGGAGTTCTCACACAGATCATCGTCAGTCATTGCTCACTGACAACAACAAGTGGTATTTTCTGGAGTCTGAGTGACAACAAGCCTCCCCAGATTTCCAGTATTCTTCACCTCTTTTTGATACCCACCGCAAATAACTTTGCGATATCGCAGCAGCCTCTTATCATTGATTTCTCGCTGGTAAGGACCATGGTCTTCTCTGGGAGTTGGCTGGCAATAAGCCTCCCTAAGGTCCCAGCATTCTCCGCACTTTTCCAGTAGAGGTCTGATTTGTGCTGTCCCTCCTCGGTCTTCTCATCCTCCTCGACCCTCTACAAATATTTTGTTTGGTGTCAGCCTAGGCCGGCACCAGTTTTTAATTTTTCTTTTAATTTTATTTATTTATTCTTTTTTTAGAGGGGTAGGGAGGGAAAGGGGCTAGGTTATGGTGTTTCTTGTAATTTCTGTTCCTTGGTTCATTTTTGTGTGGTGTTAGCTGATGCCGGGTAATTTATTGGGGGAGATTATTAAGTGATGTTTCTTGCAGTTTCTGTTCTTTGGTTCGTGTTGTGGTGTTCTTCGTGTGGTTTTGTTTTCTCCTTGTACATTCTTTGTGACTGAATACCCTTGGTAGCATACGTGGGTTGGTTTCCGCATTCAGGGATTTTCCTCAAGATTGCAACTGTTTTGATCACTGCCGTCCTTTGTATGGTTTCGATTGCCCCTTTGATTCCAATTTATCCCAGTCTTTTCACTAGTTTTTTTGGAATTGTTCCTAGTGCTCCTACGATTATTGGTATTATACTTACTTTCTTCATGCTCCATATTCCTTTTCATTCTCTGGCTAGTTCTGCCTATTTGCTTCGTTTTTCCGTCCTTTTGATCTTCACTCTGTGTCTGCTGGAACGTCGAAGTATACGATTTTGCAAGATTTTTCTTTCTTGTCGATTATAATAACATCAGGTCTCCTTGCTTGTATGAGTTTATCTGTTTGTATATCCATATATATGTGTTTTTCGTTTTCCAGTACTGTTTCTGGTTTATGTTTATACAATTTGTCTGCGTATTCGAAATTCAATTGTTTGCATAGTTCCCAATGTACTGCTTTCCCCACACAGTCATGTCTGTTATCGTATTCTTTTCGAGCGAGTTTGCTTCATTCACTTATTATGTGATTTACTGTTTCGTCTCTTCGTCCACACCGTCTGCATTTATTGTTTTCCTGGGGTTTATCTATTTTAGCTTTAATATAGTTTGTCCTAATCGCATTGTTCTGTGCAGCCATCAGTAAGGATTCCGTTTCTCTGTTCAAGTTTCCTTTTCTTAGACATGTCCAGCTGAAATTTCTTGTATTTTCTGTTCTTTGGTTTAATGTGGCGGTGTTCTTTCTGTGTTGTTGTTTTCTCTCTATTGCAACTTCTATGTGACTGGTTAGCATTCGTTGTTTATGTTGGCTGGTTTCCGCATTCAAGTATTTTTCTTGAGATTTCAGCTGTTTTCATGCCTGTTGTATGGTTTTAGTGTTCCCTTTCATTTTGATTACTCCCAGTCTTTGTTTCAGGTTTTTCGAGATGGTTCCTAGTGCTCCTACGATTATTGGTATGATATTGACTTTCTTCATACTCCATAAACCTTTCATTTCTCTGGCGAGTTCCGTGTATTTGCTTCAATTTTCTGTCTCCTTGATCTTCACTCTATGGTCTGCTGGTACCACAAAATCTACGATTCGGCAGGAATTTTCCTACTTGTCTATTATAATTACATCTGTTGCTCTTGCTTGTATGAGCTTATCTGTGTACACCTCCATATCCTAAAGGATTTTGATTTTATCGTTTTCCATACTATCTCTGGTTTATGTTTGTACCATTCGCGTGTTCGAAATGCAGTCGTTTGCATAGTTCTCAGTGTATTGCTTTCCCCACAAAGTCATGTCTGTTCTTGTATTCTTTTTTGGCTAGTTTGCTGCATTCAAAACTTATGTGATTTACTGTATCGTCTCTTCATCCAGATAGTCTGAATTTACTGTTTTCCTGGGTTTTATCTATTTTAGCTTTAATTTAGTTAGTCCTAATCGCATTGTTTTGTGCGGCTGTCAGTAAGCACTCCGTTTCTCTGTTCAAGTTTCCTTTTCTTAGCCATACCACGCAATTTTCGTGGGTCATTTATCTTGCCAATCTTATGAAACTTCCATGTTGTTGTTTTTCTTCCCACTTTTCTTTTTTTTTGTTCTGGTTTCGGTCTTACTGAGTTGTTCGTTTGGGACGGTGTATCTTGCTGCGGTGATTAACCGTTCTGTGTTCTGGCTTATGTATTTCTCCAGCTGTTTTTTGTGTCTTGCACCCAGTCTTCTATACTTACCAGTTCTCTTCCTCCTTCGATTCTTTTCATGTAGAGTCTGTCTTTATCGTCTTTTAGATGTAGTGCGTTTTGCATGGTCATTAATTTTCTAGTCCTCTGATCGAAGTTCCTGAGTTCTTCTTTCGTCCAGCCTTCGAATGACCCAAAGTATCTTATTAGTGATACTGCCCAGGTGTTTATTCTATTTATTAGATTTCTTCTATATAATTTCGTTTCTAAGCGTTTTCTTGTTCTTCGCAAATATCCTTTTTCAATCTTCTCTTTTATTTCTGTAGATTTGATGGTGTCTGCTTCCAGAACTCAAAAATATTTATACCTATCCTGTTCGCCTAGCGCCCTCATCTCCTCTTGGTTGGGAGTTCCATGCCCTCTGTTGGCTCCAGTTTTTTACTTTTTTATCTGTAGCAGTGCACGCATTTCCATTCCAAATTCCATTTGAATGACCTGGCTGAAGATTCTCGTCGTATTTATCAGCTTTTCCAGTGTCTTACTATTTTAGCAAATAGTTTTCGGTCGTCCATGTACATCAGGTGGTTTATTCTTTGTGTTGTGCCTGTAAACTTGTATCCGGTATCTAAATCTCTGAGTATGTAGTTGAGTGGACATATGGCAATTATAACCAGTAGTGGTGATAGGGAGCCTCCTTCGTAAATGCCTTTCTGTATTTTTATTCCAGTCAAGTTTTGTCTTCCAGCTGTCAGTTCTAATCTCCATGTACCCATTGCTTTCTTAATGAGATTAATAATCCTGTCCAATATCTTAAATAATTCAATTATCCATGCTTCGGGGATGCTGTTGTAAGCTTTTTTGTAGTTGATCCATGTCATGGATATGTTCTTTTCCCTGCTTCTTACCTCCTTCAAGATCTTTTGATCTATGTATAGCAGATCATGCGCCCCTCTTTTCCTTTTCCGGCATCTTTTCTGTTCCTTGGAGAGGGATCAACGATTGGTCAGCGAGTGGTATATAGATACTCTCATTTGTGCCATTATGAATTTCAACATTGTTGGTCAACAGGTTATTGGTCTGTACTTACTTGGGATCGTTCCCTTTTTTGGCGTCTTTTTGTATTAGCATTGTCATTCTTCTAATCTTCCACTCTGGTATGTCTGTTTTGTGGATACATCACTTCGATTTCTGCGCTAGCCTTTCAAGTAGGCCCGTGAATTTTTAAAACCAGTATGTATGTATTCCATCGTGGCCTGCTGCTTCCCAGTTTGCAATTTTCCTTAGGGTTATCTTAATCCTTTCTTCGTTAATTGCTGTTTCTGTTTTTCTTCAATTTCTCGTAGTTCATCTTTCATGTTTTTCAGCCATTTAACATTTTTGTTCTGTTTTTGATTCCTTTCCCATATCGTGCTCTGAGAGTGTTTTGTCTCTGTCGGCTCAGGTTGTTATGTTGCTCTTTCTTCGTTTACGTTGTTGTAAAACTTGCTTTCATTGTTCTTAAAAGTCCTGTTATGTTTGTGCTGTTCTGATTTGTATCTGTGTCGTTTCAGCGTAAGAAATGATTTTATTTAAATCTGAGAAACGAAACAAAATTTGAAAAAATGAAAAACAGGAACATTCCGAAAAAATATTTTAAAAAATTGTCTAAATTTTACTAACAATTAATTTCAAATGTATGGTAGCGCAAAAGTATATTAAACAATTAAACACACGGGATGTTCACCGCCACACACTATCCACTATGCAACGTCATTGAAGTTATACTTACAGACAATCTTGCAATTTCCAGTTTCACTTTGGAAAAATAAAATGTAATTTTCACAATTAAAGTTCATTTGTTTTTATTAAAACAAAATATAAAGGTTAACACAAAAACATATTCGTCGATATTTGTAAGATTTTTAATATCATTTTAAAATCAGATAGGGAAACAAAATTTTATTGAGACCAATTAAAACTATAAAAGTGACTTTGTAATAAAAATACATTCACTGTTTATATTTATTCTTATAAAACTATAAATAAATTAGGGAAAATGTTTAGAAAACCATTTGACAGATGGTTTTCTAATAATTTTCTAATACAAATCTATACCGTCTATATACAATTAAAAATACTAGATAAAATAATAAAATGAAATATAGCGATTATGATATTCCATACATTGTTTTCTGTCGGAAAACTAATTGTTGCTATTCTGATCGCTCGGACATTTTTTGATCGCACGGATATTCTTTAGATAATTATTTAATTTTTAGTAAGATGTACGTAAGTTTTTTTAAAATTCAGTGTCTTAAGATCTTTGAAATAGTTCCAGAAAAGTGATATTTATATTTCAAAAGATTAGCAAAAAAAATGTTTCTTGAAATTTCAAATTTTACTTAATTTCTGTGTTTTGTAGCCATAGTGAGAACATTTTCCATTCTAAAAGTTTTTTGACACGTAGAAATAGTTATTTTTCGATTAACCTGAGGTTTTCACCTTTCGAACATAATCAAATTTTATTTTAAATATTAAAAAATATAAAACTGAGTTTAAAATGAATTGAATTATTATATTTTAATTCATTCTGAAATAATTATACATTATTTGAAACTCAGAAATTGAAATTTATTCTTATTATTCTGAAACTTATTCTGAAAATCAGTTTTTCTGAAGTCATTAATATTTGAATTTAAAATATTCAACATATTTTTACATAATCTTACTTTAATCTAAAAATTAAAATTCTGAACATTTTAAAAAATGTTTTAAAACCATTTAATTTGAATATGAATATTGAATAAGAATTTAAAAAAAGAAAAAAACTAAAATTCTTAAATATAATTGATAAGTTTAATTGGATTTTATTTGTTTAAAAATATGATGTTTAAATAGAAGACATATTATTTTTGATGATTCTTAACTTATTAATAATTAAATATTTAATAATTGAAAAGGAGAGGATATTTTATTTAAAAGAAGAACAAAATAACTACAAAAAGAAGAATGTAATAATAATGAAAACATGTGGTGATTTTAGAGGGTTAAACGTGGGAGTATAAGTTCTAAGCAACCACATTATTTATTTTGATTGTTAACTTATGTTTAATAACTTCACTTATTAAAGTAAAACTCTAAATTAATTAATAGAATATTGCCATTTGTGACTCATGTAGTAGTGTTGTCTAGAAAAGACTGATGCCTATTTTGATAATATTCTAAAAAATTTTTTTAATAAATTACATAAGTAAATATATTTTTATTGTTTTACTATTTATTTCCAAATAACTTGATTTTTAAACTTAATCTCTAAAGGTATCACTAAAGTGTAGTCAATTGTGGTTTTGTCGCTATGGGCAGTACTGACTCATGTAGCAAGACTGTAAACATAAGGAAAATGTTTTAATTTACTATATTCTAATAATGTACTTTTACTTTTTATAAACTAAAATAGTAAAGTTATTTTCAATTGCAAGCTTCATTAAGAAATTCATGATAACTTCATTTGTAAAATGTAAAATTTTAATGATTGAGTATAGTAATTTGTGCTTTGTCTTTATTGGCAGTACTAATCCATGTAGTAGGCTGTCTAGAAAAGCCAAATGTTTCATTTAATATATTCTATTAACAAATGTATTTATTTCAAAATGCACACATGAAGTTATTATTGTTGCTAACTTCATGTGTAAACTTAAATTCAAATTTATTACGATATAATTTGTTGTGACTTTGTCTCTATGAGCAATACTGAATAGTGTAGTAAGGCTGTCCCAAAAATGTAAATGTTTTAAATAATTATACTCAATATACTTATTTTTTCTAAATTATGATAATGAAGTTAGTTAGAATTTCTTATTATTGCGTTTATGTAGATTACGAAGGAAACTTGGACTTAATTCTATTTCAGCGGATAAGAAGTAATAACTCCAAGGCCAGTTCACTAATAAATTAGATGCTTCGATTATCGTGATATCATAATTATTATTGGTTCAACTCAATTAGTAATTGTTACTAATATTTCCAGCAATTCAAAGTATAGGTGACTCAAAGTAAACCTGGTCACTGATGCTTTGGGTTCTTGCTATTTGTTACTTTTTAAATTATAATAAAAATGCATTGAACATTCTAAAAGTTCAATACCTTCAAAAGGTAGAAAAGATTGAAAAAAGCGGACGCATGTGTATTAATATTCTTAAATATAAACCTGGAAAAGTACAGGACAAGTGGAATTAACTCTTAAAATATTGAAGCTGGAATTGAGATTTGAAAAATTAAATGTAGAGTAAAATTAGCAATGTAAAAAGAATAATAAACAATAATGAATTAGGTGATTCATTAAATAAACTTTAATTTTCTTAAAGCATCATTCAAAACGTGAAAAGTCCATGAGCGATTGCTCTTTACAACATTATCTCAAGTGGATGGTATTCTGTGGCTGACTCTTCTCAGCTATGGAATCTGCCTGTATTTAACAATGTATCCATACTGCACAGGTCATGAAAATTTAGATTTTTTGTGTTAAGCACATGTGTTTTTCTATTTTGATAGAAAATGAATAAAACCAATCTTTGACAAAATTGACTTACATTCAACTCTTCCTAGTAGTTAACTCTCTCTAATTGTCAGCTCCATTTTGTTCGCACTTCTATTTTTCAACTTTTCCTAACTGTAGTCATTTTTTGCATTTCTTTCATGTGACAAATAGATTTTTTTTAAATTTCAAATTTTCAAAAAAAATGACTAATTTAATTAAAAAAAAACGTTATAAAAGGATTAAGTGGTAAAAGTTTATTAACTAATCACTAAATCTTTGAATCACAAAATCAAGTCACAAATCAGTTAGCCTAACTTGTTAATTTACCTAAGTCATCACTTCTTCTGTTTACTCAGACGAAATCTATTGTATAATTAAAGACAAAAATATTTGGGTGTTTTATGTCATTCTTGTTTTAAGTAAAATACCAATATCCAAGAAAGAGTTAAGAAAAACCATTGCATATGTCTGCCATTTAAGGAACCTTGTGATTAAGTGTACATTTAATTCTTCAAATCTCAATACCAGCTTGAATGTTTTAAAAGTGTATTTTACTTGTTCTGTACTTTTCCAGGTTGATATTTAAGAATATTAATATACATGCGTCCGAATCTTTCAGTCAAGTACACACACACACACACACACACACACACACACACACACACACACACACACACACACACATATATATATATATATATATATATATATATATATATATATATATATATGTATATATATGCGGGCCTGGCAGTGGGCATTAATGCAAATTATGCAGTCTTTAGAGTAAGATCGTTATCCATTCTGAGAAATGATCTTTTATTTTCGCTTCTATCCTTCATTAAGCAACTTTTTTTCTTAATTAATAACGGGTACTCTAGCAATCAGAAGTGAATTAATGATACAGTCTCTCTGTATACCGCTCTCCCATGCTCTCTTTCTCACTTTTGCTGTCTCCCTTTTAGATGGACATTAATCACGCCATGCATACCCATTTACATTCCATAATGAATAAGTGTCGTCTCGACCATCGCCATTTTTTCTTCATTTCTGCTTTAGATGTCGAACAATATTTCGTCTCACCACTAAAGTTATTTTCCAATGAACGAAGCAGCAAAAAGTTTGAATAAAAGAAAACTGTTAAATGTCATCGATTCTATCTTCAATAAAATATAACATTTTAGATGCGTCCAAGCATCTGGTTAAGATGCTTTGTCCGTCCGTAATCGGTCACGCCGAAAACTTTAAAAAAGTTATTACTGTTGCGTTGTCAGTCGTCGGTTCGAAATAGTATTTAGGTCGTTTTGTAAAGCTTAAGTTTGAAATAGAATTTCTATAAGCGGCTTCCTTACAAAATAAATCAGTTTAATAGATTTGTGTGTTAGGTGAAACGCTCAGATGATGAACACATTGCAAGTCTATTCTTTCTTCGAGATGGATTTGTTATTATACTTTGTAGAGTTTTTAAATAGCATTTAATCTTTTGCATGATTGATTGCCACTCCTCTTCTTTGACACCATGGTTTCAGGAGACCAAGTAGCACCTTCAAATTAAAACTTACCTGAGGGCCCGTTTGCTGTGAATGTGGCCTGTGTATACTTACTTGCGAGGAGCAGTCCCTTGTTCGTGTCGAACATGGCTGACTATTCCAAGAAGTGCGGTTATCTTGGATTTCTCAATTATTTGAATTATTCATTCATCCTGCACGAGATCCATCCACTCTTTTACAGAGTTTAGGTTCTATCCTGCTGGGTGTCTATAGACTAATCTCAACAACGGATCTTGTGAGAATTTGCATTATTCGCTATTGATGTGACTATGTGATAAGTTTAACTGGTTAAAATGATTGACCTTAAACACACTTCTGTTTATATATATATATATATATATATATATATATATGCATATATATATGTGTTTATATATATGTATATATATATGTGTATATATATATAATATATATATATACATATAATATATGTATATGTATATATATATATATGTGTATGTATTTATATATATAAATGTATATATATGTATGTGTGTATATATGTATGTTTGTATATATATATGTATATATATATATAATATATATATACATATAATATATATATATATATATATATAATATATATATATATATATATATATACACGTTATCCTCTCATGTTTTATGTGCGAATAGAACTATGAAACGAAATAACTTTGAAGAAGCGGATTAAAAAAATGTTTAAAATACACACTTATATATATATATATATATATATATATATATATATATATATATATATATATATATATATATATATATATATATATATATTATTAGCTGGGATAGAAATATATCTGGTACAGTACACAGGCGCGATGCTACCCTACTTAACGAGATGGACCCGTAGATTTTGTTAGATCATCTATCTTAGAGACGGAAACTTTGATATAAGACCTGAACTCTACATCGTCTGTCAGTTATCTTGCTGAAACTATGCTTTGTCGAAGCAGAGCGTGTCTGTGTGTCGTACAAGCGCACAGCATGACTATCTACATGTACATATATCAAAACAAGTCTTATGGGCATAAAACGAATGACGTAAAGTGCAGTTGTTTATACTAGCAACGGGTAAAACAAAGCCCTACAAAGAAAAATACAAGCTATGTTAGCCACTTCAAATGTTCGAACACGTCTTGATCGTGAGGAGTCTAAGAATTCTGAGCGACGTACTGGTAATTGTTGCAAAGGAACAAGGTAGGTAAAGGATCGATATTGCTGCGATGAGGATCAATTTACAGATGTGGGGAGGCTGGGTATACGTACTTCTAGAAGGGTAGACCGGTGGAAGAGATGGCGAATAAGTGGAGTGTGGTTTTGCTGTTCACAGAGATTTAGTCAATAGAATTGAGCAGCCCCATAGCTTTAGTGAGGATTATGCACTTTCATATACCGTTGAGCTGCAACCGCTTTATGACTCTCATTTCGGTTTATGCGCCAACTCTTAGCAGTGACGTATGGGATATCATCCCCTTCTACGAAGATCTCAAGACAGTACTAACCTCGATCCTAAAAGTTGACAAAATGTTTTTCTAGGAGATTCAACGCTTGAGTGGGGACAGATCATGAAACATAGACTAAATTACGTAAATATGGAGTAGGACCTTGAATTTCAATGGTATTCACCTTCTCCAGTTCTGCACTAAATTCTGTCTTGTCATCTGCAAACCAACTTGGATCCACCCACGTCAAAGCATGGGAACATCCTTGATTATATCATTACCCAAACGCGAGATCTTCAGGATGTATGCACTGTAACGGTTATGCGGGGTACAGAGTGTTGTTTAGACCACAAGCTTGTGCATGGTAAACTGAAGCTTCACATCATGCTTAAATCACGCTATTAAGGAGTAAAAGTTCCCAAGCGCATTGATGTATCAACACTGCAGAACATGAGTGCATGTGGCGATCTCCAAGACGCGCTCAAGAATGTAGAGTTTCAGGACTGTTGTCTACAAGGCCAGCGTTGAGGTTCTTGGTCTTAAAAGGCGGAATCATCGTGACAGGTTCGATGACAATGACTATCAGATTACCAAACTTCTGGAAGAGTAAAACAGGCTGTATCAGGGATACTTCAGTGCACCCGAAAAAGACTGTAGCTCTCTACAGCAAGATTTCAAGAATTCAAAGTCTGCACTTCAGCGCAATATTCGTAAAATATAGAACCAATGATGGCTGGCTATTTTTGAAAAAGCATAGGAGGTCCATGATAGGAAATATATATAAACTATGCACAACTGTACAAGGCTTGTTTTTGAACCACAATCTTCATCTATGGTGCCACTGAGGTCCAAAGATGCTTTTGACACCATTACTAAAGCAGCATAATTGCCAATTCTTGGTAAAATATAATGCCACAAGGATTTGTAAAAATGCTTATAAAACTTCACCGACGTTTTTCTCTCTATATTTTGCAACGGCCTTCTTCCACGCTTTTAACGTAACGTCGGTATTCTCATACGTTTCTGAACCACTGGTAGGGTCTTAGAACTTAATGCAAAGTCCAAAACTTTCAAAATCCTTATACGAGAGCTCCTCTATGCTGATGATGCGGTCTTTGTTGCCCACACCGAGGAGGATATGCAGATTATAATGGACTTCTTTTCTGGAGCATGTCCCACCTTCGAATTCACCATCAATCTGGAGAAAACTAAGGTAATACTCACTACTCTCCTATGACTCCAATATGTAGAGCCCAACATCTTCGTCAAAAGAACTAGATTAAGTGTAGTTGGATCCCTTAACCTTGAGATATCTCTAAAAATTGAAAAGTCTTGCAAAGCTTTTGGTAGGCTTGAAAAGTGCGTGTGGTCGGGTAGAGCAATTACCATAAACACCAAACTTTATGTGTACGAGTCATGCGTCATATATTATCATGTATTAGTCGGAGACGTGAACTACGTATCGCAGACACACCAAGGTTCTGGAAAGGTTCCACTAAACGTGCCTCAGGAGGATCCTTAATATTAAGTAAAAATCATATACATCAGACACCTATGACCTAGAGAAAACTTGAGTGTCGAGCATATAAGTGCGTATTATACGTAGTCAGATGCTCTGGGCAGTGCATTGTATAAGGATGGGAGGTTACCGGCTCCTTAAGCATATGTTATATGGGGAACTACTGCATGGAAAACGTTCGAGACACAGACCAAAGTTAGATACTCTTGAACATGGAAACTCGGGGAGAATGGCTCAGGAGCGATCGATCTAGCGCAAGTATCTATAATGGCTGTGGCAGATTTAAGGCAAACATACTTTACGGAAGCAATCAGTGCCAAACATCCCAGCCACATTTAAACCTTACTATCTGTGTGGTTTATGTAGCAGAGTCTGTCTCTCAAAAGCTGGCCTACTGAGTCACAGGAGATAGTTTGATAGGAGCAAACTAAACAAGTGTCAAACAGAGGTTTAATATAGCGACGTACAAATGAATGTCATATCTAAAGCAAGACTTGTAAAAATAAGTCGGGTCTGCTGAGCCATCTGCGTGCCCTCAACCAGGCATTGCAATCCTGTTGGGATGGTTTTATTCTGTAAACAAGTGAAAATCATATATATATATATATATATATATATATATATATATATATATATATATATATATATACGGACACACTGGAAATTGAACACGCCGGATTTAAGATACAAAATGTAAATTTGGCTGATAAATCGATCACATGTGGTATCTTTAAAGCTTCAGGTTTATTTTACAGTGTTTCCGTGAAACCGAATGTACCGATGGAAGATCAAACTAACGTATGGAATATATATATATATATATATATATATATATATATATGTGTGTGTGTGTGTGTGTGCTCTTTCAGCATTAATTTAGCACTTGTTATTTCTTCTATAACACTGAATCAGGTACTATATATATATATATATATATATATATATATATATATATTAGGAGTAGAAAGTGGACCTCGGGACCTTGAGACCTTGACTTTACTTTCTGCAGCCACGTAACTTTCGCTTCCCTTATTTTGTCCTTTAATCCTCACAGACCATGAGCGATGTGTCTGACAAAATTAGAAGTATTGCTGTTTCCTGGGTCAGAATATATCCTTATGACACTTATCGTTGGCTTGTTCTTGACCTTGAAGTAGTATTTTATTTTAGCTCCTTACATCAAGTGGCTTCCTGATTTGTCTAGAGCTATTTCCATTTAAAACATATATATAGTATTTCAGATGTAGTTTTGTTCTTTGAGATTGGATAAACAATCTTACGTATTACCGTGTTTATATAAAAGTGCTCAATAATTAGTAGAGTAGTCTATTTTATGGACGTCAGGCTCGAACGTATATTCCACTATATTATTGTACGATCTTTGGACAGAACATATACAATCATTTATAAGTGATCGTTGCCTTTGGCTGTTTTCGACAAAAGCCGTACCCAAAAGCCAAAGGAGAACCAAAATCTACTGGAAGGTGTTTGAATAGTCTATTGAAATATTATTCTTGTCAATAGCCGCTGAACGGTAGACGTCTTCAGCTCAGTGTCAAGTATCTAGCCTGGAGCGATGTCACCCCGTCGCATTTACCTACAACATTATTTTATTATTTTTTTCAAGCACCCCGGTTCTGACAGCCTATTTTATTATTTCATTTTATTATTGCTGTTTTTTTTTCGGGGGAGGGTGAAGGAGGGATAGCTCTTCGGCTTCATGGGAGGAACCCCCACTGCGAAAACGAGGCACATCGGTTCAATTAAAAGACGTGCCCTAATTATGTGGCTGTCCCTTTTTAACCACGAATGTATCTGGTCTTAATTCTCAATTAGTCCTTTCATTGGCCTCGGACGAGGCGCTATCCGCTACTTTGATCTGGTTCGCTATACACTCCTATGCCCATCACCTGCACACAAAGAAACTCTCTTCGCGACAACAACGAAAGAAAACAAAAAAAAACTACCAATATTCCGAGCGATTAGCTTCTCATAGTTTCATCAATGTTGAAAGCAATAATCATTGAGATTTCTATTGCTTGTATAGAAGTTAGGCACTCAAGTGCGTGCGGTCCGCCTATCAGTTATAATATATGTGTGCTTGTGTTTTTATTTTTATATGTGTGTTTGTGTTTCTGTACATGAGGTTTATATGTGTGTATTGCATTAGGATGAAAAAAGAGACGGTAAATCTACGCGTACATGTAAATTGGGCGTGGATGTATAGCATTACACACAAAGGAATTGTACATATTTTTAAACGATTGTACATATGTGCATGTATATATATTTTCTTGCATAACAAAAGCTTCATCCGTGAGCATCAGTTTATGTGAAGAAGTAACCTCAAAATAATTATTTTTGAAAGGGATACGAAAGTAGTATATCAAACGGGGGATTATATATATATATATATATATATATATATATATATATATATATATATATATATATATATATATATAGAGAGAGAGAGAGAGAGAGATGTACTCAAATAACCAAACACTGGCCAAACGGAATATATTTTTTTATCTCAACAAGCTAACATTTTTTTTCTATCAAACGGAACAAACTTTTTTTCTGTCAAATGGAACAGACACTTTTAAATGAAAGAAAAATGAAATGTTTTCTCAAATGAAACACTTTTATCAAATGGAATTTACATCTGAAGAGAGCATAATGGATAAACGATAAATGCTCGAAACGCGTTATGAAATTATATTTAAAAAAAACTATAAATGTTAAAATGATTAGATAATAAATAATTATTGAAAAAGTATTTTACTAGCGTTGGTAACCACAATTCTTTAAATATACTTTTTTCTCTCGTTGGAACTGCACTGATGCTACACAACCCCCTTCTCTCTCTCTCTCTCTCTCTCTCTCTCTCTCTCTCTCTCTATATATATATATATATATATATATATATATATATATATATATTTATATATATAAGTCCGGCAACCGGTATGAATAATCTTCACTACACTGACGATTCCCGTAAGGATGAAACGTATACGTATGTAGATAAAAACACACACACACACACACACACATATATATATATATATATATATATATATATATATATATATACGTTTGCGTATTCATTATTGTTTATACTGGCGATTGTAACATCGTTTTTGTATTTTCCCACTTCCTAAGCGGTAAAGAATCGTGCAGAATATTGCATTGTCACCATTAATAGGACGTGTTTTTATGATTAATATATTTTTTTACGTACATAAAAGTAATCAATGTTCAGGTGTTTCTTGCTATCTCTATGATTTTTTACCGCGGAGGAAATCGAAAAATAAAAAAAAACGTTGTTACTATCGCCAGTAAAAATAATGAAAATACATAAACTATATATTTAGGCGAATAAAAAAACCAGGGCGTCGTGGTCTGGTGGTAAAGCGTCAGACTACATACAATTTAGTCGAAGGTTCGATCCTTGTCTAAGTTAGCCATGCTAGAGTAACGTGCTCATGGATTACTTTTATGTACGTAGAAAATTAAAAAAATGTATGCATTAAATATAAAAACACGTCCTAATTAGGACGACAATGCAACATTCTGCATGATTCTTTACCGCATAGGAAGTAAAAAATACAAAAATGCTGTTACTATCGCCTGTAAAACAATAACAAATAGGTACACTATATATTAGGCGATAAAAAATCGTACATATTCCAGGCAGGGCGTCGTGATCTGGTGGTAAAGCGTTAGACTAAAAACAATTTAATCGAGGGTTCGATTCTTGTCTAACTTAGCCATGCTGATGAAGGTGATAACCAGAAAAAACATGTCCATAGATTACTATTATGCACGTAAAAAGTTTTAATATATATATATATATATATATATATATATATATATATATATATATACTGTAAATATTTTAAAATATTATAGTGTTTTTATACCTACTGACGATAATATCGTTTCGCGTTTTCTATCCTTATAAGTGCAGGGGTGGCGATTACAGGCAGTCGCATGATATCGAACACAGTTTGTAGATTCAGCCTAGAATCACACGCGTGACTTCTATACTCACGCGGCCGCGAGAAATCGCTACAGACAGTAATTGAAATTAACGTACACGTGTCCGAGAGACGGGGGCAAGCGTAATTGCTGTCGAAAATCCGCGACGCTCATATATATATATATATATATATATATATATATATATATATATATATATATATACTAGCAGGACTACCCGGCGTTGCCCGGGGTGATAAAAAAAAAGTAATATGAATTAAAGAGTGTGTGTAACATCTTTATATAAAAACAACAATCTCTCTTCTTTCTCTAGTCGTCTCTCTTTCCCTAGTCCTTATTATTTCCCTCCCTCCTTCAACCCTCTATTTACCTTTTTCCCATGTGATTCTTCTCTTGTTTAAATGTGTTAAAAACTAATAATAATGTAATTCACGTAAATTCTCTTTACTAAATATGTATTTTATGTAACTGTGGATTTTCTCAAAGAAATATGTTATGTAAACAAACAAACATTTAGGATGAAAGTTATTAATTATTCTAACATGGTATTTTTGATCCCGACATAAAATTATATTTTATTTTTTAACGACTTTAAAATCGAACTTGAATGTAATGACTTAATCGCTGGCGGCCATGTTGTAATTTCCTATAATTTTCTTTCGTAAAATAGTAGCAATAATGTGATTAGCGTGCGTCGCTTATTTAAAAAACAATACCAAAAAACTAAAAATTTAGAGGCGCGTCCCTGGCGCTAAGTAACGTTAAATAAAATACTGTTCTTATATAAGATATTATAAAATGTACATGTACATGTATTTGTGCACGTACAGAGTGGCTGGCAGTGGCGGCTAGTGGCGGACCTTCAATAGTTTCTTACCCCCCTTCATGTAAATAGAATTGACGTTAAGAAACGTTCAATAAAATTAAAAGTTATCTCAAAGTATTACGTAATTAAATTACAATGTGATTCAGCAATTTCAAATTACTATAAAATATAATGGAAAATAACTGAAAAGACCCCCCCCCCCGATGAAATATGCCCCGTGGACCCCTAAGGGGTGGGTTTATAGATTCAGGAATACTCTCATCATCTTACTCTGTGAATTGTACATACGGATACACTTTTATATGTTATGTATATTCTCTAACCTTGTTTTAAAAACCTTAATTGTGTTTTTAAACGTGAGTTATCGCTCTTCTTTAGCTATCCTCTAACAAATAAATTTCATTAAAAACCATGAATTGTTTTATGAACTTTAGGTATTACGTAATTAAATTACAATATGATTCAGTAATTTCAAATTACTATAAAATATGATGAAAAATAACTAATCTCCATATCTAAATATCTGTATATACTGGCTTATCGTAATATTTTCCACTCGATTATTGGCGAGCGTTCGCCGTCTTTATGGTTTGCTCGTGATGTATTCAATCGATGCTTTTTATTATTGAATTTGCTTTTGTGGTTAATGCACATATTTTTTTCTAAATCTGGAGAGGTTTCTCCTACGTAGTATGTTTTGGTTATTCGGGTTTTCATATGTAAATATTATGGATTGGTAAACGATCCATTTGGTTAAGCAGTTATTTTGTAATTGAAAAAGGGCACGAGTTCTACACCTGCACAGGAAAGTAACCTATGTCAGGTCTCGTCTTGTCCTTTGGGACTTGATCACACCTGTCTGTCGGTCAACCTATGTCCGGTGTCGTCTTGTCCTTTGGGACTTGATTCTGCCGGGCTGTCGGTTCAACCTGTCCTGTGCAGTTCTATGAGGTGCACCATCCCAGGCTTCGCCTCCCCTCTTTGGGGAGGAGTATGTTTATTGCTTACTGCCCGAGGCGCCCCTACCGGGGAATGCCGACGGGGCTGCCCAGGCAATTTTTAAATGGCCAGAGTGCTCACTTTCTCGGGCGCTGGCTTTTCAAACACCACTTTCCCGACCCGACCTTGGGTAACATCTTACTTCTGGGAGTAAGATAATTGGCCTTGAGCCTAACTCCTGAAGAGGAGTAAATAAATACACTTACAGTTTTATCCTCATTATTAACTTTCTGATTTCTATTTGGGTAATTGCTAGTTTGAGTTATTACTATTTCGTTATATTGTTGTTGTTCTGAATGTTATTGTTATTGTATATTTCAAGTTTTTGCACGTGTAGTATTTTGTTATTGTAGACCTTGCTTATCATTTCTATGTTTTCACTAGACAGTTGTAAGTTTTATTTTTATAGAATATTTTGTGCAAAGGATTAGTTAAGATAGACTGTTTTTCGATAAGATTAAGCCTTAATTCGCGCATTTAGTCTTCTGATTTCCTATGTAACTTACATACCATGGATACTTTTATACTATATATATATATATATATATATATATATATATATATATATATATATATATAAAAACAGAAAAAACAGATTTAAACGACCATATTTCTATTCTTCTGCAAATGAATTAATTTACCAGCTGTTTCTTCAATTGTTAAGACAATTTAGGCTTCTCTTTTTGATCAACCAAATATTGTATCTTCTAGGACAATGATTCATCACATAAAATCAGAAAAAATCTATGAAAAATTGAAACTTACTGTTCAGAGTATTCTCATAGATATATATATTTTCCGAAACGGACGTATATTGCCTACCAAGTTGGATGCATATTTGATTTCACTAGACACTTCATAACATAGTTGTCTATCCTATCTGGCTCTTCTAAAAAAATATACAAAAAATGCATACCTCAACCCCAAATAAAAACGAATATATATATATATATATATATATATATATATATATATATATATATATATATATATATATATATTGTCCGACAGTTATCCTTCCTTAAAAGAACAAAAAACACACACAAAATACAAAGCACCGACGCTTTTATAAGAAAACATATAATTCAAATCAAGGGAGATAACCCATAACCCACTAGTTTTCTTTATTGGCAAGCGCATACAGTGTCCCCCTATGTTTTAATTAAAGACAATTTTATAAATATGGTTACATAAGATTGGATGAATAATTAACTTTTAAGATTAATATTTCTTAATATCTTTTTGTAGACTGCTCACCAATTTCTATTAGTTTAAGTGGCATTCATATAATTATTCTAATATTTGTGATAGGTATGGTGGAAATTATTACCCAAATTATATGTATATATATATATATATATATATATATATATATATATATATATATATATATATTATCATCATTGGATTTTCTATGTTAGGTTTTTAATACTATTTTATTTAATTAATTCTTTATATTAGTGTTAATTTAAAAGTTTGTCATGCAAATATTTCTAACCTACATACATTGTTACTACAATCGATTAAGGAATTAAGTTATTTATTAAAGTATATTTTTGTTAAGGGTTTGTTTTACATATCCTATGTCTATTAGTAATTTCTCTTTATTAGTTAAATATATTTTTTAGCTAAATTATGTACTACTCTATTCACACATATTCTTTCGCTATATCATATCTCCTCAGTGCAGCTAGACAAGCAAGTGCATCAGGCTAACCGGGTCGTATTTTTCGGACAGGCTAACCTTCTATCTACTGCGCAATCCTGATAAGCCACGAAACAGATTAATCTTACTGTATATAAAGAGTAGTAACTACCGAAGAAAGCTCTATTCGTTTTATACGAATAGCTGTGCATCATCCCTAATAGAAATGGAAACTAAGAAGACCATTCTCGATCAAGCGAAACTCTTTAAAAATTGGAACAAAAAAAACATCCTTTTTAATTATTTATTTCTTCTTTATTTTTTATTTTATTTTTTTATAAAGGTCATTAAGTTAAAAAAAATCGTTGAACTAATTATTAGACAACGTGTGTGCTAGTGTATGTTTGTTTCTTGTCTCTCCGTGATTTAGATATTATTATTTACTATATTTTATTTAATAAACTACGATATAATTGATTAAACATCAGCATTTCTCAGGATGTGTTTAAGATGGACTCATTTAATCTGCCAGTTTAACGAAGAAAATACCATTCTAAACATAAACCTCAAAGACCGAGAAAAATGTGTTCGAATTAAGCTAGATATAAGAAATACTTCACATTGTTGAGATAACATCAACACTCTTGCAACCCACGTAATAAGCCCATATTTAACACTAGTGTCCCATCAATCGTCAAAGTTTGATAAAACTAAACAGGGTTTTTCAAATATCATTTTTATACTAATGAGTCACCACACATCAAGCCCCAGAGGTTAATGAGATTGTCAGTTAGACGATGAACAACACCACGAGAGGATTGTAAACGGTGGATGGAATGGTCAGAATTTGATATTTTTAGAGGACGGCTCAACGAGTATTGCCCAAAATTGACCTTGAAAACGATCATCTTTTTACTTTTCAGCTGGGAAACCGCCTGTAGCATTGATTTTTACTAACGAGCTCATCAAGGCTCAAAGGCCACCCGAGGACAAGGGTTAATGATTTGTGTCAGATGAATGGTGAGACAAACACCTTGAGGATTGCAGACAATAGTTGAATCCAGGCTGATATTGATTACTTAATTGAACGGCTCAACAATAATTTGTTAACATTGAAGTTGAAAACAACCATGGGGTAGCCAACTGGGAAACAACCCCGTTGTATTGTGTTCCACAGACGGACAGAAATTGTAAAGAAATTCTGCTCATGGAAGTTCCGTTTAGTTTTAGGTACACAAAGAAAGAAAGAAAATTATTTACAGTCGTTGTAGCTAGATGTGTTTTTGCTGTGAATATTATACATGGAGGAACTATGGATTGAAGCTCAATCAAGCACCTACTATGAAAATAACGATAGAGTAGAAAAGGACTAGCAACCTACCTTCTGTGAGAAAGAGGATGTAGGGAAGAGAAGAGAAGAGATCACCTCACTAGATGTCGAAGTCTATTTTGTAGCTTGTCAAGGCAGGAGAAGGTGGTTTGAGCGGCACATCCCCATATATGGCAACATTACTACATCTTAGTCCGTATCAGGCTCTTATATAGGTAGAGGATTGCATCAGGGGTGATATACTTTCTGGAGGCGTAGAATGATCCAATAATTTTACTAGAGACCTTAGCAACATATCTGTTGTGAGTCTTCCATTTCGTGAAGTCTCACGAAAGAAACTTTTTCATGGAAGATTGGGTGGGTTTTAGGTACAGAGAGAGATAGGAAAGTGCTCTGTAATAGTTGTAGTCAGATGAGTTCATGCTGTGAATGTTTTATAGGAGTGAACTAGAGATTGAAGCTTACTCGATCACCTACTATGAAAATAAAGATAGATTAAAGAAAACTAGCAATGCCACTTGTGTGGGAATGGGGTGTAAGGAAAAGAAGAGATGCCACACCCACTAGATTGCGAAGTCGATTTAATACTTTATCAATGCAAGAGAGAATGGTATGAGCAGCAACTTAGGAGGCGTTACAGCAGTAATCCTTCTAAGGATGCATCTGACTCTTATACAGGTTGACGAATGCGTCCGGAGTGAGGTATTTTCTGGAACAGTAGAATGAGCAAAACAATTTTCCAGCAACTTTAGCAACAAATATATAATGATATAAATCTTCCATTTCAGGTCTCGAGTGAAAATCACAACTAGAATCTTATCTATTAATAAAATGTAAGCGTGACAGATCGACCGACCAACAAAGAATCCCCTCATAGAGATGTAAGGACGTATCTAAAATAACCAATATAAACAAACAAAACGTGAGCGCAAATCGTGACTAAGGGCCATAATCTATACTGAATCCGATCCGCACTACAGGGCTCTATGATCATTGAACCTTAAATCGAAAGAGGTTGGTGTGTAGGTATCTTTGAGGAAGTGCCGTTGATGTTAATAGCTTTTGGAAAGAATGTAAAAATGGTAGCCAATCCTTATTTAAAAGACTTTGACCGACCCAACGTAAAAATAGCAAATGCACTAAGAAAAGTTGTTTAGTGCATTATTATAATTTGAGTTCGAGTACTCTGATGAGTATTGTAGTTAACCGTATATGTAAAAAGCCGAGTTCAAATTCAGTCGCATCTGTTCACTTACATAATACTCTTATTTTGAACTGATTATATTAAGCTAGCTGTCTTTATCCGGCGCTGCCCGGAAGTTTTTTCATTAACCAAAAGACTTCTAGCACCGTTGTAGTACCTCACAAATTTGCCAGAATTGATTGAAACTGCCAGCGATTAAAACATTAAATCAAAGTTACTATTTCAGCTAATTAATCTGTCAGTAATTATTCATTTCATAAATAATAACGAATCTTGTTAAGAATAATATCTCCTGAAAATCTAAGAATTTGTTGGGGAGGGGGGTAATATAAACATATCCCACTCTCGAAAGAAATCGAAACCTTAACAATCAGCTTATGAGTTCGACGCTATACCAATTTGATCACCGTGAAATACCATTTTAGTTTGAATATAATCTTTATCTCACGTTCCATGTTGGAACATATTGGGAAACTAGATTAAACAGAAACCCACCAAATAGTTCGAAGTGCGTAAGGCAATACAATTGAGCTGCCTGGTGAACTAAATTGCAATCTATATTTAAAAACACTTATTTACTGTAACATTCTATATGTCTACTTATTCTGATTTAAATTTTTTTGGTTTAGACTGGATAGAAGAAAAATTGAATCTTTTCGATATTTCCCTCGCGCGTTTTTTTTACCATGTACATCTTTATTCTATTACTTGTATTGATAAACAATTCACAGAATTACTCAAGGCTAAATGTAGCAATATGATTGAAAGGAGTATAGGATTTTACACCAAATTAAATGTCTGATGTAAAACATATTTTCAGACGCAAACGACCGCATAGTGAACAAGGAGCTAGAAAGTCTTCAACATGAACGAGTACTACAACCAACCAATTTCTCTGCATTGGCAGCTTCCATTGTTGTTGTTAAAAAGCGAATGGAAAAGTTAGATTATGTGTTGATTATTCACCTGGATTAAACAATTCCTTAGATGTATATCAGTACTCGTTACTTTTATCAGAGGATCTTTTCGCAAAATTTAATAGTGGAAATTGTTTTGCAAAAATTGCTTTTCGCATGCCTTCCTGCAATTGGAGGTTGATGAGGGGTCACGAGAGCTTCTGACAATAAACACACACTCAACCGCGTTCCTGTCGGCGATAAACCAGATTCAGCCATATTCCAGCAAACAATAGATTTAATGTAAACCGGATTGACAAGAGTTGCAGCATTCATCGATGGTATCATCATTACAAGTGCTACAGAACATACACTTTTACAGCGTTTGATTTCTACATTTGAACGAATTCAACAGTATGGATTTCATGTAAAAGCTGAAAAATTAGAATTTTCTCGAACAAAAAGAAAATATCTGGGATTTACTTTTGACTAAAATTGTCAACGGTCAGTCCCCCCCCCCCCCAAAAAAAATATTTCAGCCATTTAAAAAATGCCGACAACGGCAAATATTTAAACTTTATTCTCTTCCCTTGGCATGCTTAGCCATTTCAGTGCATTTTTGCCAGAATTTCATCTAGTTTGTGCACATCTCAACACTCTTTTAAAAAAGGAATATACCATGGAAATGGTCCATTGGATGTCAGTCTGTATTTAATAAGTTAAAATCATTACTTTGTTCAGATGCATCTGACTATGGAGCATTATTCCACATAGCTGTTTCGATTGCAGTCAAAAAGCAATAGCTCCTGCCTCCAGGTCACTGACCCATGCCGTGCAAAACTATAGGCAGGTAGAGTAGGAAGCATTGGCTATCATTTTTGCCACAGAAAGTTCACAAAATGCTATATGGACGTCATTTTACATTGATCACTGATCGTAAACGTCTTCAAGCATTTTCAGATCCAAGAAAGTTTTCGCGGTCTATACAGCTAACCGTCTGTAAAGATTGACCACTATGCTGTTGGATTATGATTTCCTCACCACATGTTTTCAACTGATGCAATCGGACAGGCAGATGCTTAATTCAGACTAATGGATAATAAAGTTGAACATTATCGGTGGAAACAGAAATTATTTTAGTGCTTGCATTAACCGTTAGAGCCATGCCAATTACTTAACAAATCATCCACAAAGCTACAGTTTCCGACCCCTTACCCCAGGCAGTGTTGCACTTCCACACAAATTCCTGAGGTAGGTAAATGCAAAATCCTTCAATTTCTTTTCAGCGTCAATCATCATTATTTGAGATTGATGGGTGTGTTCTGTTTGGAAAACGGTGGATTGTTCCATTAAAATTGCAAAATTATGCATTAAAACAATTTTATTTTTGACATTTTTTAAAGATTCATCCATTGCCTTGGATATATGTGCGTCTGTTCTACCCACATGACAAGAGTAGAGCGTGGTGTCGTCAACAAAAAAAAACGGTGTTCAGAGCTGCATCAGACGATGGGAGAAATGCATAACTCATGGTGGTTCCTATGTAGAGAATGACTAATAACTGTGCCAAGTTTCATTAATCTACTGCTATGGGAAATAGGTCAGGGGCATTACTTATTGAAAGCTCCTAGTATGCTTCAATGTCAGCTTTGACCCATTCGATTAGCTCATTTGCGCACTGATCAGCAGTGAGTGAGAAAGTTTCACTCCATGGGGCGTCGCTGATGCGATCTCTGATGGATTAAAAATCACCCTGCGTATAGTATCTCGTTGTTTTGAGCAACGGCTCATCAGCTTTGGGATGAGTTTTTAGGGTGATATCAATCATTACTACAATGTTATCAGCGTTTCTGAGCGGGCGATGGGCACTCGTCACTTCTTGAACGATTATTGTAAAGTTTTGTGGTCGTTTTGGTAGTTTCGACTGATATATCATTGGTGAATTTGTTGTTCCGTACGAGAAGCTTGTTTATCTGTGGATTCTTTCTTATCGAACAAGTCGTGGTGATTGCGCCCCTCGCGTGCAAAATTGTCAATAACTGCTTGAATTGATCACATATGCCAGCAAAATGCACACTATCGATTGCCATATTAGCATACTAAATCCCTGCACTTTAGATATTGGTATTTGTACTCTTTAAGAGCGAGATATACGCATGATATGAAGCTTCAGTTCAATGCGCATATTTTTGTGTCCCACACATCGTATAACTCGTCCGGTGCAGAGATCTTGAAAGTTTTTCCTCCGAGTTAAAACGTAACCGAGGATGTGAACGTGGATCGAGATGGCCTATGGGCCTCTCTTTATGCGAAGATGTGTTGTAAATAACGAAACTGAATTCACTATTCAAGTGAAGAAGGTGTACGCCATTTCTATTGATACCCCGCACGATATACGTACCGAAGACAGACAAAGTTCCATGATCTTGCACCTTCTGCTGTTGGAAGAAAATTTGGAATGAAGATGACCACAGTTATTATATCACTACTAATTGAAACATCATTCAAAATGTCAGTCGTAAAGCTGTGGTATTCCAATTGAACTAAAAGCGGCATAATCCTGTCATTTAAGTTCTGGGGCTGTGTCAATGTATTGACTTCTCTGTAACAACAGCGAAGCCCACCCCACCCCACCTATTCGCCTTTTAATATCCAACCTACTCTCCAACGTATACCTCAACGTCTATCAGTTTATCATCATCGTTGAACAGACTTCCACCAGTTCAGGATTTCGACTCTATAGCCAGTTGCTTCACGACGATATCAGTTCGCTACTCAGGTTTCTTTGGCTCCTCATGGTTTAGATGCGTTCCTACATACCAAGTGGCATTATCCTGGTATCATTAGCATGTTTTTCTTTTGTAATGTTTTTTCCTGATCTAGTAAGTGTGAGCAGCCGGAAACCGCAGCTTAAAGTTGATCAAGTACTTTTCTAGATAAGCTTTCTTTGACTTTTATCAGATTTCCAGGTGAACGAAACATCTACTCAATCATTCATAACTTCGCCAAAGCTTGTTGCTGTTCTATCAACAGTGCAGCTACGTGTTATAAGTCATGGCTGCGCGAAATGTAAAATAATACATCTCTGCTTCCAGCTTGTCAAGTCTGCACACCTTTTCATTTTCATAATCCTGATACTTGTACATGCATATAGCCAGTCTATTATCAGTGACAAGCCGAAGCAAAATTATTAAAAGAATATGTAGAACGCAGGTTTTATATAAAAACTTTTGTTTCTTTGATAGATGATCTACAAAGATCTATAGGGTCCATTACACAAGGTGTGTCAACAGTGCACATGAGAAGTAATCAGGTATTTATACATCCGCGCATGATTTAAAAAATGCACATTACATTTCTAAATATAATAGGTTTTCATCTCCCACTATATAAATTTGAAGATAACTTCCGTACCATATATATTAAGTAAACTTACGCAGGTGCTACCATGCCAGGCTGTCTAAAGATATCGGCTTCTTGATCTAAAATGCACCAAACATTGATGTTTTATTGTTTCTTTTTCTCTTTGCAAAACTTAATCATGTTCTGCAAAATCCCAAACAAAAAATAACAATTTAATAATTATTTGTAGCCCTCTTTCGTAAGTAATACTGACCGTCAAATTTAAGTTATAAAGTTCCTTCCTGTTGAACACTGTTATGAAGGCTGACAATCGTTGCCCGCCTCCTCAGCATAATATGATTTTTTCTCATCATCATTCAGATAAGCATCATTGGTTAAGGCGTTGGGATTTGGAGTTAAGGATGACTCTTCTTCTGATGTTCGAATCGTGTGACTGATCTGAATAGTTATCTCTACACTGATGATTCCGCAAGGATGAAGCGTATACGTCTGTAAATAAAAAGATAAATACATATAATTATTTAATAATAAATATTTTTCAAATTATTATCCACATATGTATACGTTTTGAAATAACTGTTCAGCCGGTTGCATGATTCGAACCCCCGAGCACGAGTAATCGTTTTAACTCAAATCCGAACTTAAACAGCCACTAAGTAGTGTCATTTCAAGCAGTTAACATAGTCGTGTTACAGTGTTTAACAAATCATGTGGTCAAGAACTTGCATTTATCTTAAATTAGACGGCTTATTTCATTTCTCTTAAACGGCCCAGTCGAAAGGGAGTTATAAATAATTATTTAATTACTAGCAAATATATACCCTGTCCGGTCGCATATTTTTTGCTAGGCCGAGAGGAACATATCAAGATGAACGAACTACATACACTGACCCAAAAGGAGAAGGTAATGACTCAGAGGATCATATCATGATGAACGAACACGCCAGACGCCAAAAAAAGTAGGAGTTAATGCCTGGGAGTATGATATCGTGATAACAGAATAGATAGTTAACAACGCCCCACCAAAAAAGAGAAGGTAATCCTTGGAGGACGGTATCGTGAGGAACGAACACATACTATACTGCTTCCTCCGAAAAGAAGAGGTAATGCCTAGGAGGAATATCTCAGGACAAATGAAAATATACTACACAGAGTTAAGTTACATAAACCGTTTTAATCTTAATATAGTTAGAATAGGTGAAAAGCTTTCTCATTAATTAATTTAGCTAACATTAAAAACAATGTTCACGTGGAACGCCGAAATGAAAATTGGACGGAAAAATATAGTCGCCATCTTTATAAACAAATATGCTAGCTAAGGAAACCTCAGTTATCGTCTTTCTTATCTAGCTTCATTCTCGACTTGTTTAGATGGCGACTATATTTTACCGACCTAATTTTTATTTCGGCGTTTCACGTGTACGATGAAACTTGGCATAACAAAAAAAAACATTAAAAAACTTATGTTGTTTTTTTTTACTAAAACATGGCTTTAGTTAAAAAAGAATACAAGTTGTTTATGAGTAATGCCGAAACCTATTTCTCTCTAAATTATTCACGTGGCTGAAATAGAAAATTACCCCCAAATAAAAGGTGTATTTCGGAGTATTGTTAAAAGAATAAATTGAAAAATTAATTACTGCTTTTTCTATTTCAGTCGCGTAATTTAAACGAAAATAAATAAGAAAAGAAAAGCCAGCATATTATTGTATATTTATTAGGGAGAAGGGCGAGAAATGTTGATAACGGGGTTTATTAAGAAGTGAAATAACACTTTTTTTTATCTTACAATTTAAAAAGAAAATTAAATTTTATTAGTTTTTATTTTAATTGATTATTTTTTCAGACTATCTGTAAATATTGAGCTCTTAATATTTGCTCTAGTTTATAATCACTCCTTCTGGTCGCTAGCCTGAGAGGATGTTATTATGGTGAACGAATATATATTATACTGGCCCTCATCACTGATGAGAAGATATTATCATGACGTCCCTCCCCCAAAAGAAAACGGTAATTTCCTGAGATGAGGATCTTATTATAACAGAACCGATACTACACTACCCACCCCCATTAAAAATATTCCGATCAAATCGAGTTTTTATTTTATTCATTTAAAATTTCCTAGTCACAACAACATTATTTTGTATGGTTCCTTGGTCTTTTGGCTAAGATCAAAATGTAGTATCTGTTCTCTACATTTTAGCGACATTTCACGGTTTACTAATGCCGGAAGTTTTATGTAAAATTAAATCCAAAAAAGATTGTAAAACAGTATCTTTATTTTATAAAATCGCTTTAATTAATTTTATTAATAATTACAATAACAGTATTATCGATAAATCGATTGCGTATATAAAAGAAAATTTGGCAATACAAATTAGAAATGTACATTACAGAATATTAATTCACTATAAACAAAAAACTATGCTAATGAGCAATATCGAGATTTGTTTGAGGGAGTTTGAAGATTTTTATATATACAGTATTTCAAAGTATTCTTCTATCATTAGAATTAAATAAACCTAACTGGCTTTGATGTTAATATACTTAAGATAGATGGAAAAACTTTCGCATTTATTCATTTAGATAAATATTTTTTAAAAAGTATTATTTACATACGTATATCTTTTATCCTTGTGGAATCTTTAGTGTCAGAATAACTGTTCAAACTGTCGCACGATTCGAACCCCCCTGGACACAAGTCACCTTTTAACTCTATATATATATATATATGTTTCTTAGATTTTTAGATTTTTTGATTTTTTAATTTTTAATTTTAATTTTTTAACGGCTTTAATTTTTGAAATGTTAATTTTTGAAATGTTAAATTTCTTTCCTTCTTCTTCTCTTTCTCTATCCCTCCACCTCATTCTCTCCAAATATGATCTGAGGTTAAGATCGGATTCTAACTCTGCCTGATGAGATCTCAGTTTATAGTAACTGTTGATCGATAACATCGACATGCCAGTGTCGCAGATTTTGTACATGTCTGTGTAAATAAAATTATCATATATAAAGCTCTATTTTGATATTGAGCACTTTTTATAAACCCGGTTAAAATTCTCTGGATTACCACCCTGTGGATATTTTTCACCTGGATTATTACCATTATTATATATATATATATATATATATATATATATATATATATATATATATATATATATATACAAGTATATTTTCTAGTATATGATTACAACCAAGGCGTATTCATGATAGTCTAATTCTAAGGTATCTCTTATCATCAATAACACTATATTTTATTAATACGCAGGCATCATTTCAAGCGACCCCTATGTTCAGTCGAATGAATTGAAAAATCAGAAGCTGTCACAGGCTCGTTACTTATCTCTAACTAGGCAATTATGAAGATTCAATTATTCATTGCCTGAGTCTACGTATTCATGTCTTCTGTTTCCACCGTCGTCCAATAAAATGATACGTTCATCAAAGCATCCCAAACGAACCATTTTCATCTTAAACGATCATCATGAGACTTGAATGCTGCATAATTCAATCGGTGCATCAAATTGTTATGATGTGATTACAAAAAAGCAAAAAGAAAGTTTTCTACATGTATTTTAATTTATTTCCCCTGTGAGTTTCCATACTTATCTGTAATGCGCCATCGCGTTAAATTGTTAAATGATATATTAATAATATTGTTGAAGTGCTCTGTTGTAAGCAACTCGGCGTGCTGGGTTCTATCTCTGAAAATCTAGCTCTTACAAAAAACGGAACGTGGGATATGAACAAAAATATCTGTATCGTCCCATCGGTATTCTCTTACAAATGAGAGCGTCTCAGGAGACAGACAATAAAGGTTAAGGAAATGTGTTGCATGGAAAGAAATGATATGACAATGATACGATGGATGTGTAATGTGAATTTTGAATACAGGCTTAGATCTGATGATCTCAAAGGAAGATTAAATCTGGACAGTATAAAGAGATGTGTGCAAAAGATTATGTATGTTTTTTTTACCTCATTTGCAGGAAGTTAGACACAAAGGTAGATGGTGTTTAGAAAAGCCAGAAATGCACTCTGGCCTGTCGGCATACTTTGATAAGTTGCCTCAGGTGATTAGCAATAAACCTCTTCTTAGAGAATCGGTAAAGCCTGGGAGGGTAGACCTTCTAGGACTGAACATAACAATACTTCAGCCCTATAGCAACATAACTACTAATGGATGATTGTCAACTCAAAAACTATCTCTCAGCTTGAAGTTTAACTCAATTTCATGAAATAGATTGATCACTGTTTCTGATTTTTAATGTGTGGATTTGATCTGCTTTGATGAAGATGCTATTTCAAATTTGAACAAGAGAGACCAAAGAAAATGCTATTTCAAACTTGAACAAGAGAGACCTAAGAAAATGCTATTTAAAAGGTAGCGTCATGGAGAATGGTCACCTGAAACCAAAAACATTTTTATTTTGCCCAAAGGCGCAGTCAATTTTAAAATAAATTAAGCATGTTTTCCAAAAAAATTTTATGTCCGCGTATATATATATATATATATATATATATATATATATATATATATATATATATATATATATATATATATATATATACACACACCGGAGTCTGTATGTAATCATAATTTAATATTTATTTACAAATATTGTTATGAAGCCCCCTTAATGAATTAAAGTTGAGCACGCTCCGTGGATGTTAAAATAGACTGTCACTTAGAATTAAGCAAAGTATCAAAAACCTTCGTTAAACCCTTTCTCTTGTCTACTGTCTGTTTTCTGCTGTCCGCTTATTTAAAGGCGCAAATAAAACTTAATTACCCCTTAATCACGTGGCAATTCCCGGTGGTTGTAGGGATAGAGAAATAGCTTGCAAAATCTAGGCTGATTCTGTGAACTGGACGACGACCGTCTGAAATTATCACTTCCTACACTGATGATAGCAATAATAAGCTTAAATCGCCGGCGTCTGTATGTACATTGCGATATATATATATATATATATATATATATATATATATATATATATATATATATATATATCTTATATTTGCATTCCATAGACCATGGTGAATTTATCCAAAACATAATTTTTATTGGTTTAAAAAACTTCTTTATTTATGTACTTTGATGAGTTTTTTTTTTACATCTCTCATTTTACACACAAAAGCAATTTATTCAAATTTAATATTCATTCACATCCCATACGTGCGTTTTATGGCAACATTCGGATAAGTGTATTTTTTCAATTAGTCCAATTTTGTAAATCTCTAGAAGTTTGCAGTATATGTTGTTGGGTGGCGAATAAAATATTAATACAAAAGAACCATAGGGTAAATACGGTGAAAATCATAGTTGAGTACTGATAAAAAATATCGGGAAACTGAAGTATATAAAGGCAAAAACACTCACTTGAGAAACAGGTAATTACTTCACAAAAAAGAGTTTTTAAAACAGATGAAAATTATGGTTTTGGATTAATTCAACAAGGTCTATGGAATGCAACTATAAGATATATATATACACATATATAAATATATATATATATATATATATATATATATATATATATATATATATATATACATACATATATATATATATTCTCTGAATCCTGTAGTACAGCTTCATTGAGCTTACAATTGGATATATTTCAGATATTATAAGGACTAAAATTAACATATATATATATATATATATATATATATATATATATATATATATATATATATATATATATATATATATGTGTGTGTGTGTGTATTTTGGCAGCATCTTTTCTTTTATACAAGTATCATTAAAAATAACGGACATCTTGTGTCTGGATATTTTTTCTATGATCCTTTCCGTTTTTCTGATTAGGTTCTTAGTTTCAGACGGAAACTGGCTGATAAAATTGCCATAGCTTCCCAAAGCGCTTTCGGACCCTTCCAGGTCCATCGTCAGTGGAGTAATGTTAACCAGGCATAGACCTAGGAGTGAATATATATTCTATTTAGGCGGGAAAAATAAAGGACTGTGTTTAATTTGCCTATAAAAATAAATTTAAATTAAACACAGTCCTTTATTTTTCCCGCCTAAATAGAATATATATTCACTCCTAGGTCTATGCCTGGTTAACATTACTCCACTGACGATGGACCTGGAAGGGTCCGAAAGCGCTTTGGGAAGCTATGGCAATTTTATCAGCCAGTTTCCGTCTGAAACTAAGAACCTAATCAGAAAAACGGAAAGGATCATAGAAAAAATATCCAGACACAAGATGTCCGTTATTTTTAATGATACTTGTATATATATATATATATATATATATATATATATATATATATATATATATATATATATATATATATATGCGTATATATATAACTATATATATAAATCATGGTTTCGTTTAGTATAAAGAAACCAAACAAAGTGGTCGCTTACTTGATAATGAGAGCATTATATTTTATATTAGTAATATTAAGAAGATCAGATAAACTCAATATGCTTTTATAGGTTTCAGGCTAGATAAGCAGATCCAGTCTAAAAGAAAGTGTATTTAGTTTTATTTAATTCATAAGGAAAATAGTAGGTGATTCTGGAAGAAATTAGCATTTTTTTAAAATATATTTAATTTGTGTTTCAGTCGTTAACTATTTTTTTCTCAAAATACTTTAAAAAGGGTATTGGAAGAAATAATAATTAGGGAAAGCAAAAAGAATAAGGGAATAAAAGAGAGACAAAGGGAGGACAAATAATGGTACCGGCTTAGATTAAATACATTTAATGCATTCTGGGAGTTGAAATCGAAAAATATCGTTAATTGGTACATCTTATAATTTTCTCCAGTGAAAAAAGATCAGTGTACTCCATCATATAAAAATCAAAGAAATCAGAATATATAATGTTTGTATCTAAAAAAAAAAATTGTTCAGAATCAGTGGCCTGTTTTAATTTGCAATTAATATCCGCGTTTTTTTTTTAAAGGAAGGTAATCTTAAAAGTTGCTCCCCTCACTTGTATAGAAAACACTATCTTCATTTATATCAACTCCGGCAAAATCTTTTATTTTTTTAAATATATAAACGTTATATTTAGCTACAATATACTTGGATACCAATAAATCAATGTGTTATCTAGATTAAAGTAGAATTCGATGTGTATATATAAGTGATTGGTTACTTTATCATCCCGAAATATTGAATAGTTATATAAGGGCTATGTGTATAAATATCCTAGAATGTTTATATATATCAAATTTAATTGCTTTTTTAAAATCACAGTTTCCCCCCAAAACTCTTTTTAAGCGATTCTTTGTGTGTTTGACAATATAATTTTCTATTTAAAATTCATTTTATTCTAATTGCTTGTATAAAAACTCTAAAATCTCTCAAAAATGATAATCATAATGACAAATTATAACCATCTTGTAAATCCTTTTAAAACAATTCGTTTTCAAATATCTTTTTCCAAAAAAAATCTAAAACCCTAGACATTGCCTAAAATTAAAGAAGTCTTAAGAAAGGGGTATTAAAAAATAATAATTAATGGAAATCTTGTTTAATTTGTGTCTAATGGATCAAATTCAATACAAATCCGAAATATTTTAATTTTAAAATAGGAGGCTGTGCTCATATTTTGTCCCTTAAAACTCTTTAAATACCTTAATGGCACTGAACTCTGGTGAATATTTATTAATTGATGTCTAATACCTATTGTTTAAATTGCACAAAAATCGGAGGTATCTGGATTTACTACCGAATTCGAGTTTTATCGGAGATACTGCATCACTTTCACATATACTTTTATGACATACGATAACCTATATATCCTCTCTCAAGCTATTAGTTAAAGAGTTGAATAGACTCTAGAGCCTTGGTTGTGTAGCTAGTCTAGTATAAGAAAAAACCTGAAATGACACCAGTCTTTTTCTGCTGATCCCGGCATTTTCCAGTCCTCTTCTACTTCTCTTTGCCACTGGACTTAAGTAATTTAAGTTTAGTAGAAATGCAGTCGAATACTGTGCACCACTTGTTTTACTATCAGCTAACGCAGGAGATTTTCATTTTTTTCTCGTGGCTGAAAATAGGTAAATATAAATAATACTTAAACTGGGTCTTGAAACTAGTGTTATCCGCTTGCTTAAGTAAATTCAGATTGTCTTCATTATTAAACATTGAGAGTTTTCTTATTTATTTAACTAACCGTCGACTGTAGATCTCTCTAACAGGCTATGCATGTTAGTTCGTCTGTCACCCTTACGTTTTAAATAGGAATTTCGTATGTCTTTCTTGTATCTTTATAAGATGCTCTGTCTGTCCGTTAGATCTGAAATAGTAATTTCATGGCTGAACGCGCATATTGAATGGACATATCTTAAGCATATCCATCCTTGTTATTTTCTTCTTATTATCATTTTTTTCGTGCTGGTATAATTTTTTTTATATTGTTTGGGTCAGTTCTGTTGTAAAACGTATTACAAAATAAAAGAACACAAAAAAGTGAATTGAAATAACTGAAAAAAACAAAACTTTTTGGGCCGTTCTCCTTCCTGACTGTAAATATTGTCATTACCAAAATGAAAGACCGAACACAAGAACGATGCAGATAGTAAGAAAAAGTCCATGCAAAAATGAAGAACAAGACACAAAAATAAGCGATTATTCTTTCTTTTTATCAAGAAATAAGAAACAAAAATAAAATTAAAAAGAAGTGCCATTACGTCTTACATAGAGAAAGTGGATTACATCAATTACGATATATATATATATATATATATATATATATATATATATATATATATATATATATATATATATATATATATATATATATATATATATATATACATATATATATATATATATATATGTAGTTGGTTGTAGTGGATAAAAAGAAACCCTAGTTCTTGATTATCCTATAAATCATAATAATTTATTTATTTATAATTCTTAGAAGTTTAGATCGTTTTATGTTACAGGTTCATGTTCATGTTAAGGTTTCGCGACTAAAACCGAACCCAGCCTCAACATTGCTGGACACTATCCGTCGAATTGCTCGTCAGCCATGTTTACACTCTAAATTTACGATACAAGAAAAACAACACTAATGAAAAATAGAATAATACCAAAATATAAAAACAGATATTCCATTTACAGATCATGCATTTCTGACGAGCAATGCAACGGATACACCCGGCAATATTTTTACTAGGCTGTGCTTTAATCGCACCACGATACGATCAAACCGTCTGTAAAATCATATGCACAGGTGAGAATGATAATGGCTGCTCAAGATCAAGGCTTGATGACTAATGCCTTTAAAAAGATGAGTGGTCTCAGCAACAATAACAAGTGCGGGTTCTGCCAAACACACGTAGAGAGTGTGAGCCACCTGACATCCAGTTGTAAGATTCTCTGGGGGATGGCTATCATACTATGAGACACAACGGAGTGTGTAAATACTTTCACTGGACTATTTGTAAAAAGTTGAATATCCAGTATAGCAGCAAGTCCTGGGAGCATATATCAGAGAAAACAGTTGGAAATAAGTTATACACCATCCACTATGACTATGAAATCCCTACAGCTACATATCTAGAAAACGGAGCTGTTAAACCTGACATCGTAATATGGGACAAAAGGGAAAGAATAGCAACCCTACTTGAGGTCAGTGCCTCTAATAATGTAGGATTGAACAGAGCTGAAAGAGAAAATATTACAAAATACCAAGGTCTTATGTACGACATGAAAAGAACCTGGAATCTTAGGAAAATCTCTATCATACCAGTAATTATAGGAGCAACAGGACTAATGAAAAAGAATTTGAAAAGTTATCTGGCAAGTATACCCGGTGAACCGAGTGCAAGAAAAATGCAATCAATTGCACTTAAAGGGATGGTTAGAATCTTTAAAAAGATTTCTAGGCTGGAGTGTTTGAAATAGCCGGTGAATATCTGGCATCCAGTAGGATGCCCCATCTCCAGCAAAAACGGAAAGATAAGAAAAAAAGAGAACAGAAAGCACACACACACACACACACACACACACACACACACACATATATATATATATATATATATATATATATATATATATATATATAAGGTTAATACAACAAAAGATATAAGAGGCAACTAATATATTTAATTAGTGACCATCCGGATAAAACTGAAGATCAATATACTGGATAGAGCATTAATAGCACTGGATCAAGTGAAAGAATAAAATAAGGTGCGAATCAAATTTTATTAGAATTCAATGTTCAAGCAAAGTAGATGACAGTGAAAAGTGTATCCAAGGTGTACACCTTGGATACACTTTTCACTGTCATCTACTGCATCGATAGCAAACAAATTTCCAGCCTGGATAACCTTTTCGTTTTTGGACTACCATTCACCACCTGGATTGTTTTTTAATCAACCTCTTTGATATCTTTCTTGAAGCTGTTTTAAACTTTATGACTTGGATGAACTGTATAAGTTTAGCAAAAAAGTATGTTTTGGGCCGATATATTTGATGTTTTATATACTTTTATGTATTTTTTATATATATCTTTTAATATATTTTCAAACATTAATTTTATTACCTGCAGTAATGTCATTGCGGTAATGGTCCTCTGAGGAGAAGATTTTCTTTGAAACTCATGAGTTAAGGACTTTAAAGTACTTTGCTTGAACATTGAATTCGAATAAAATTTGATTCGCACCTTATTTTATTCTTTCACTTCATCCAGTGCTATATATATATATATATATGTTCTTCTTTTATCTTCTCCGTTCCTTTTGCTTATACGACATCTATATATATATATATATATATATATATATATATATATATATATATATATATGTACTAGAAGGGCTACCCGTCGATGCCCGGGTGCAGAATCAAAAAGCAATGTTTATATACTCAATTGGTTGGCAGATTAAGTTATCACTTTGATTACTGTTCTACCATCACTTGCTTTTATACTATTAAAAACTCTTATCACCTAATATTTGCAATAGTGGAGGTAGTGCACACATGAAAAAGTAGATTACAATCTCATAGCTCAATAATAAGATTAGTATAGCTTGTTCTATGTACAGGTGAGGTGATTTTTTATGCATGGTTTCCCAATACGAATGAAACCAAGTAAAGTAAATAACTTTTTAAAGTCCTTTTCTTTAAATACAAACCACAAAAACATAATTGTTGATTTTATGATTTAATTTTTTACCACATGGTGTGTTACAATTTTACTCCTTCAGAGGATAATTCCTATAAGTTTTTTTAAGTGTACATTTTAAAACATGCTTCACAAAACCAAATATACAAGTAAATAAAATACATAATTATCATATACTGTTTATTAAAACATTATTTTATAAGTAAAAGTTTGGAACTGATATGGAAAGTTTCTAAAGTTTCAAGAAAGTTTAAGGAAATACAAACTGCAATCATTTAATAATAATCAGAAAATCATTTGACATTAAGATTGACACTCTATTTATACACAATGTTTTTTTGTTTTATTTTGATGTGCATACACAAAAAGATTTGTTTTTACACGCACACGTGATGCTCCTACATAAAGCCGACCATGGGAAAAGCATGGTTCTTCAAGTTGCAATCCGGCAACTTTTAGTGTTTGGCCTTGACTTTTATTGATAGACATAGCAAAACAAAGTCATACAGGAAACTGCAACTGCTAGAAGTGAAAGGGTATATTTGGTGGTATAATTGGTATCTTCGAAATAAAAACAGTTTCACCTTTGCCACAACCAGTGAGAATGATTGCCTTAATACAGTTTATCATCAATTTACAGTTTATTTTTTCAAGACTTAGAAATCGAACTTTACTGCAATGACTTATACAATTATTGATCCCAGACAACGCCGAAAAGCACAACTAGTCACTGTCAATTCTTGATTTCTTCTCCTCCTCCATTTCAACTCGTAAAGCCTGTTCGTTAATGTAGCGTCCCTATTATATAAAATCACGTTCATATATGTCATATGAAAGAACTCATAACGCATGTTTATTTATGTAACCGATATATAAAAGAACTCATAGCAATTAGTTAGTGATTTCTTTACATAGCAGATAGTGGCGGGCATTGGCGAAAAGTGGCGGATATTAGCAGGTCGTGGTTGGCATCATCTACTTAAATGTGAAATTTAAAAAATACGAATTCATTTCCTGTTTTTAATTATTAGTTGGCGATTTCTTTACGTGGCGGACACCGGCCGACACTGGCGGACACTAGCGGGTAGTGGCAGGCAGTGTCTACTGAAATGTAAAATCTTTAAAATGCTGACTTATTTCCTGTTTTGCATTATGAGTTTGCTATTTCTTCACACAATGGCGGACAATGGCGGACACTGACAGTCACTGGCGGGCAATGGCCACTAATATGTAAAGACTAATAAATGCTAACTTATTTCCTGGTTTGAATTATGATTTGGCCATTTCTTTATAGGCCTTACAATTGCAGACAGTGGCGGGCAGTGGCGAACACTAGGGCGACTGGTGGACAGTGTCCACTAAAATGTAAAATCTAATAATGCTGACTCATTTCCTTTTTTTAAGCATGAGTTGGCTATTTCTTTCTGACAGTGGCGGACAATGGCTAACACTGGCGAGCACTGGCGGGCACTTGCAGACAGTAGCGGGCACTGGCGGGTAGTGTCCACCAAAATGTAAAATCTAAAAAAAATGGTGACTCATTTCGTGTTTTGAATAATGGTGGACAGTGTTTTACTAAACTGTAACATCTAAAAAATGCTGACTCATTTCCTGTTTTGAATTATGAGTTGGCGATTTCTTTAGGGCTGACAGTGGCGGGTGTGTAAAGGTAAAGGTCGCATAGCCTGGACGCGCACGAGCGTCGTTGCCGACATCGTAGCGGCGGTAATTTGTTAAGAATCACCGTGTATTGAAGGCGGAGCTGCCTTGAACCTTCCCTGAGTTTTAGTCAGGTACCCATTTACTGCTGGGTGGACAGAGGGAGTTTTCAGACCCGAAAAAAGACAAGTGCTATAACCACTCGTCCACAGGTCCTCGCTAAGGTATTACCCACTAAAATATAACATATAAAACATGAATTATGAGTTGGCTAAGTAAAGGCTGGGTTAGTCACCTACTTCCTTCTTCCTCGAATTCCCCCCTCTACACCGCATTCTCCCTATGATGTCATTTCCGGTTGAATTTGAGTAAATGATTTCCAGTATTTTTTCGGGAATGACTTTTAATTTGTTTTTAAAAAGGACTGCATGGTATAATTGTTTTGTATTTAAATTAATATATAATTAAATTGAAATTAAGTTTAAAATAGCTGAAATAAGCGACCCCCCACAGACGAAATCTGCCCCATAGCCTTCTTAGGACTAAATTTAGAGATGTGAGAATACGCCCATTAACTTTCTCGGTAGATTTTACATCAGAATAAACTGTTAGATTTTATCTAGATTCGCGCACTTTTTTTCTATAGGGCACACCCACACTAACACACATACACACATACATTTTTATAAATATATATATATATATATATTTCGAGTTTCATATATGTTTATATATATATATATATATATATATATATATATATATATATATATGTATAGGTATGCACGTATTTGTATGTCTTTCCTCTCTCCATAGATTTAAATTTGTTATACCTTATGACTATATATATTCACACAATTACAAATCTTCTCGTTTTTTTGCCATTTTAGCATTTTCTCTCTTGATACAGCTCACGCAACAGCTGGGCGAAACGTTAAGTTTTAGGTATTCCGCTGTTCTATTTAACCTCATACCGTCGGATTTATTTTATCTTTATATTGTCATATATATATATATATATATATATATATATATATATATATATATATATATATATATATATATATATATATGTGTGTGTGTGTGTCTGTGTGTCTGTGTCTGTGTATATATATATAATTGTTTAAGTAAGCGTATGGAAATATTTACACACTTATATGTATATCTGTGTGTGTATACAATACAATGGACATATATATGCAATGTTGGTGTATTTGTATTTACACCCATACTTCTCCCAGAGAAAATCGAAATGTGTGTTACATAGGCACCTCGAAAAAACGTACATTGTAATCTTGAGAGATAGATCGGTATTTATTCGCGCACGATCATAGCAAGCAATGTATTTTGCATCGATCTATCGAACGTCATGTTATTTAAATTTGGTTGAGAATAATAATGAAACATTTGAGTGTTTAGAATACTCAAGTTAACTTATGGTTACGAAGTTCAGTAACTGGCAGTCTCTCAGCAGATGTTCATCAGTTATGATACGTGAACCATATAATCGATATTAATCACTTAGCACGTAGACGAGGAAACAACTGATTGTTGATGAATAAAAAATACTTGATTTATATATATATATATATATATATATATATATATATATATATATATATATATATATATATATATATATATATATAATTATTTTTATTTATAAAGATATGTACAAACCCCGCTACACTGGCATGTCGATGTTATCGATGAACAATTATTACAAACTAAGATCTCATCAGACGGAAAAAATATGTTCTTTCACTCAGATGTCAACATTGGGAAATAAACTATATTAACATCTGAGTGAAAGATCATATTTTTCTTTCGACCTGATGAAATCTTCGTTTCTAATAACTATTGATCGATCACATCGATATGCCAGTGTAACGGCTTTTTGTACAGTCTGTATGAATACAAATAATTATATAGATAGCTTTATTTACTATTGATACTATTTTATAAGCCCGGTTTTTTCTTAAAGACATATTTTGTTAAATAATACAGACCGCCTGTATCTACATATCTTTTATTTGATACATTATTAATTCCTGATTAACTTTCTAGTTTCGGGCTGGAACTGGTAGATATATTTGTATCCTTGTACTTTCGGTCTATTTCCGTCGTCATCTTTTTTATTTTTTCGGCAACAACACAAAGTTATCATTTCAAATTACTTAGTAATATATAATTGTTTTAATTGACAAAGTGACGTTTTGCTTTTTCGTTAATTCATTCTATTATACAAATAGTTTATAACATGGAATATATATTCATTTTATAATTATACACAATCTAATCACCTGACTTTAAATATGAGAAAGACCATATAAAACAACTTTTTTGATGTTTTTCCTAATTTAGAAAATGTTCATACATAGTTAATTTCCTTAATATTCGGGAGGGGGCGGATAACACGCGTGAGTGTTTCTTACTTTCGTTTAATTCTATCAACTTTATGCACGATTTTTTTATCTTTATATATGCTTTTCATTGTGGTTTCTGAAGATCAGCGTGTAATTGTGTTTTACTCTAGCATATTGTACGTTGTAATACCATCGTCAATCGTCAAAGACTGATCTATGGTCATTGGAATTCCGATAATCATATATATATATATATATATATATATATATATATATATATATATATATATAATCCACTTCTATAAAACAGTTGTTTCAATACGATTCCAAAACCGAGCCGAATCACAATAGTGGACTTTGTACATATAATGGACGCGCTATTTTCTCTATACAGCTTTCTGCCCATATTTATTATTATTGTACGATAATATATGTGTGCGTAAACCATCGTACATAAACGCATCTAAAAAAATGCATGAATCCTATACGTCCATTCAGGTTGGTCTGTGCATCTGTATCGAAACTGTTAGTATAAGAATGAGACAAAAATATATATAGAAAAATAGATGGAAAAATTTGAAAAGAGATAAAAAATAAAATTTAAAAAAAAACGAAGAAACTAATAGCTTTCATTTTCGTGGGGTGGTGGGTGTCACGGCCACATCTTAATGTGTACGGTTCCACATGCGACGCAACTGTGGTGACATAAATGCCCATTTTGATAGCTATGAAATTATTGCGTTAAGATTACGAGAAAATACCTTTGATTACAGCTCGCTCCGATCAAGACAGACCAATTATGGGCCGAAATTTCGCCATTTTCTTCCATAGCTTTTATTTATCAATTCTCTCTTATATATATATATATATATATATATATATATATATATATATATATATATATATATATATATATATATATATAATCTTTCTCTCTCTCTCTCTCTCTCTCTATATATATATATATATATATATATATATATATATATATATACATATATATATATATAAATATATATATACATACATACATATATATATATATATATATATATATATACATACATATATATATATATATATATATATATATATATATACATACATATATATATATATATATATATATATATATATATATATATAGGGGAACAGTCAATATCTATTAACGAAAGTAAAAACAGAACAATCTGTACGCAAAATTGATATAAATATATATATATATATATATATATATATATGTATATATATATATATATATATTATATATATATATATATATACATATATTCATTTCATATCTATATACTTCTCTTTTTTATATTGGTTAATAGATATTGTCGCTGTCATTTCATTCTAGTGTATAATTTCACGTTTCCTTTGTAGATGAATGGAGAGCGGATCGTTACAGGGGAGAGAATCGAATTGGGCTTCATTTTGTTTCTGTTAAAGCGAAAAGGAGCAAAACAAAATAACTATAACTAAAAAAAGAACACAAACGAAAACGAAAAAGAAAATGTCCGTGGAAATGACAGGGGACGTAAATGGGAAAGTAGACATGGCGAAATAAAGAAATAATGACAAGGTGAGAATAATTTCGCTTGGTGTACGAACGAAGTGTTTAATTGTTTCTATATGCTCTTTGTTTCTTGCGTTCCGTGTTCAGATGAGTCTGTCACGCCTCAGCTTGTAATGGTATTTTCATCACGAAACGCATAAACCGTATAAGAATATCTTAGATTTGTTATAAAATGCCGTGACCGTTGCGCGGCCAATTATTCTTAAGTTTGAAACAGCATTTTCGTTAATCTATCAAGCTTAGGGTTGATATAACATATTTGTTGTCAAGTTCCAAATAGCATTTCACCGGTCAGTTACGGTTAAGGTGTAAATAGCATTGCCACCATGTGTTTCGAAATTTTTTCAAATGAGAATTGATCATTAGAAATATTTGGACTACTGTCCATATCTTTGATGCTATTCTCTCAATGTTTCCTCTGATGAAATCTCCGAGCTTCGTCAAGTGTGTATCAGGAATCTTTATGCCGAACTCGGGAATCTGTTCAGTCCACACAAACCCGCGACGCAGCAGATAAAAGTGCTAAGTCTAATCAGTTCTACGTGATAGTTTCAGGATGTTGAAGGTTCAATCCTCAGTAAGGGCGATACTAAGAATGCAATTACGAATTGCTGAAGACTTCTACCCGGTCATGGCTTCCAGAACGAGAACAAGCTACCCAGTGGTTTCCTTTCGAAAATACGTACAGATTACAGAATTTGACATAAAGATTCCCGAGTTCGGTAAGACGCATCTTGAGAAGGTTGGAAGTTATATCGGCCGGAGAGTTGTGAGAATAATATCTGAGATGAGAACAGTAGTCCGAATAATCTAAATGATACAAGCATTTTAATCGTTAAATTAAATGAACGCATCTTAAAGAATACCTATTCCTGTTACCTAAATGTATATGCACACACGCACACGCACATATATAAACACATACACATACATACATACATATATATGTGTTTGTCTGTTTGTGTTTGTGGGTACGTATGTACATCTATGACATTTAAACACATAGGTTACCAAAGTTCAGAATACTTTCTTTTCACTTAAAGTTTTCTTTTTTGCCTACAGAAATTTACATTATGTATCAAAAACCTCCATTGCACACAGGAACTTTATACAAACATGAAGTTATTAATAATGGGACACACACACATCTGATTTCATGAACATAAAAAAATAACATAGATAAAAGCTCACTTAAAAAAATAATGCGCGACACGTATGTCTAGACTAAAGTATATATAGAAGATATATATAGACATTGTGTTTTCCCTACTACAAGTGTGTCTCTCTGGTTCGTCAGTTAATTAATAACTGAATGAAATAATATAAGATAAGATGTTTCAGGGTTTTAAATTTATATATATATATATATATATATATATAGTTTGAAGAGTCACAGATTGAAAACGTTGCCGGAATAGCAATAATAAAGAGAATAATTTTAAAGATATTTTGAAAACCTGGACAACGCAAATTATTTGTTTTTTAAAATAAATTATTTATTTACCTTAAAAACTTTTATTTTTAACTTGAGTACTTTCGATGAGAAACATCTTTGTCAGAAGTATAAGCATCTTTTTTCTTCTCTTCCTCTTTCGTACAATCCTACTCGACTGAGACATATTTATCGCAGTTAAGTTGAAATTCGACTTCATGTTATAGACGATAAGTGTTGATATGCCGTTGTGTGTAGCACGCGGTTACGTGAATAAGGTAGTTTGAAAAGTCACACATTGAAAACGTTGCCGGAATAGCAATATATATATATATATATATATATATATATATATATATATATATATATATAATTCTTCAAGTTCAAATATGTTTACATTATGAACACAAAACCAATATTTTTTTAAAAAGTGACCTATACAGAAAAGAGAATTTATAAAATTAAATAAACATTAGTCACAGACGACACTAATTACTTCGTGTTTCAATGCATCCGCGTCTTCCCAAGACTGTCTTGACTAGTCTTGAGAAGACGCGGATGCATTGAAGCACGAAGTAATTAGTGTCGTCTGTCACAAATGCTTATTGCAATTATTTTTTTATTTTAATATATATAAACTGGTTTGTTGCTTTCGAATTACAAAAAAATAAGTTACCAATTATAATTTTTAATTGATAAATAATTTTTTTTTTTTTCAGCGAAACCTTATATCTTTTTCATTTCGTCTTTCGCGCGTTTCGAAAAAGTAGTATTTGGTCTACTAAGCTGTTCTTCAGAGAACAACTATTTAACAATAAAAACAAGCACATAATTCCAAAACAAATAATAGGAAAGAAGGTCAAGAAAGATGAGAAAAACGATAAGTCATAAACACGAAAAGAAACTCACTTTACAGATGACAATTAGATATAAATCCCCTAAAACATCTGACAAAGCGTAAGCCGAGTCTTAAGCCGCCATCTTGGAAACGAGTAATATATATATATATATATATATATATATATATATATATATATATATATATATATATACTATAAAAGTTAAGAATCAAAACATTTTTAAAAATTTAAATATTTACAAAATATTTTCAGTATTTGTTAACAGCGTTTTTATCTAGACCGTTATATGTTTTGAAAGGGTTAAATTAGCTTCGTCTAAATTATGTGTTAAGAAGAGAATGTGAAGTTAAGAATTAAAATTACAAAATCAAATAAACAGAATTTAAATGTAAAAATTAAATTTACAAACAATAAATTGAAAGACTTTAAAATGTTTTATCATTTAAAAAATAATTTAGACATGAAAATAATTTAAAATCCCGTAAGCGAGTAATCGCTAAAAAGATAAACCAATCTAAGGGAAGTAACTCTACAAAGTTTTTAGGATTCTGCATTCAATATTAACACGCATATTTAAAGTATAATTTGAAATATAGATCTATAATGGAGTATCAATTTATTATTAAAATAATAATATATGATGTCGGTGATTACGTCTGATTTAGAGTTAAGGACAAGACTTAGGCAGTGGATTGATTCTGTGAAGGCGGTTTTTAAACCTGCTGTTTTATGAGTTAGACGTATTTCCTCTTAACAACTGGAAAACCATTATCAGATGTAATTTGAAATGATTCTGCATTCAATATTTAACACTCATATTTAAGTTATAATTTGAAATGTAAATTCATAATGGAGTATCAATTCCTTTTCGTGGTGTAATTTACTGGTTGTATGTTTAGATATAGAGATATACCATATTAACACATTAATTGCGCGTGGTAATTGGAAAAGGACATTCCGGTGTAGAAGGCGCAACTATAAGAGTGGATCTGGTATTGTATGGGGCTATTTTGAGGTTATGTATTTGACAGGGGGTGATTATCGGTAGTCCTTTATGTGTACAGCTCAGCCCAGTTTATAATAAGTGCATGTCCTGTACGGACATATCCTTTACAAATTTCATCCCTAATATTTAAACAGTTTGTATTTGGGTGAATAATGGTCCGTAATATGTAATATTGTTTTGAATCTGTGTTTCCCCACACACTGAGATTTGTTTTAATCTCTATTTGTGGGGTAACACAGATGCAGTCCTAAATTAGTTTCGCAATATACAGGAAAAGCATAGATGAAAGTTCACACAATTAGACGTAGTAGACTTCTACCCATCCATAACAAAAGACACCCGAGATAAGGCCTTAAACTTTGCACTTACACACACAGACATTAGCGAACTAGAAAGGGATACACTCTTACAAGCAAGACACACTATGCTTTTCTTCGAGGGAAGGGACTGGTTAAAAAATCGAATCCAGAGGACCCATTTGACATTAGCAATAGGTTCCTATGACAGTGCAGACATCTGCGACTTAGTCGGCTTGTTCATATTGGAAACGCCCAAATTTCCAGACCATTCCTTCGGTCTATACAGAGATGACGGACTTCGCTTGTCACGTAACTACAACGGGACACCCTAGATATATTTAGAAAGGACTTAACAAATGACTTTCAAAAACTCGGATTCAAATTTACCATAATTCTTTTTAAGACCAAGTAGACTTCCTAGACACCACACTGAACCTTGCAAACAACACCAACAAGCCTTTCTACACAGCTAACAAGACACTCCAATACATCCACAAAGTATCCTACCACCCTCACCGTATTTTAAAAACTTGGTTAATAACATCAGCCAAAGAATCTCAAACCTTTCATCCAGCCCCGAAATCTTCATATAGGCAGAATCCTATCACAATAAAACACTCCGCAACAGTGAGTTCAGAGAAGAGATCTCATAATCCCCACTCGAAACCAGTTACGGGGCAGCCGCAATAGGAGAAGGTCGGTGATTTGGTCCCCCCTTTTTCCATTAAAACCAAGATGAGAGTAGGCCATCTTTTTCTCAGCTTACTTGACAAGCACTTCGCCCAACACACAACCTGCCCAAACTTTTTAACAGAAATACAATCAAGATTAGCTACTCCACCGCCCACTCAGTAAGAAAAATCATATCTTCTGAGACCCAAAACAATAGAAAACACAGGCTGCTCATGCCAGGATAAAAACAATTGCCTCCTAGAGGGGAATTGCAAAATTGATTCAGTTGTATATGAGGCGACTGTCACAAGCCAGCTCAGCGGCTTAGCCGAAAAATTCATAGAAATAACGGGGAAGAAGAAAATGTACACACAGGTAAACCTTTAAATACATAAACAAAGCTTACAAAACACTTGCGATCCGGATATGGCAACTAAAAGATGAGGGAATACTCTATACCATTAAATGGAAAGTAATAGAGAGAAAACCATCATACTCTACAGCTATAACTAGATGTCTTCAGTGTGACGCAGAAAATATTACATATTAAGAGCCATTATTGCCCCAAATACAAACTGTTTAAACATTAGAGATTACATTTTAAAAGGATGTGTCCATAGTAGACAGACACTTATTATAAACTGAACTAACCACTACACATAAAGGACTACCAATAATCACCCCTGCAAATACATAGCCTAAAAGGTCCCATACCATACCAGATCCACCCTTATATTTGCGCCTTGTACACCGTATTGTGTTTTTCCAATTGCCAGCCCCGATTAATATTTTAATATGATCCATCTCCATGACAAAACCTTAAACCAGTGTATGACACCACGAAAATAAATTGATACTCCATTATAAATTTACATTTCAAATTATAACTTAAATATGAGTGTTAAATATTGAATGCAGAATCATAAAAGATTTGTAGAGTTACTTCCCTTAAATTGGTTTATCGTTTAGCGATTACTCGCTTACGAGATTTTAAATTATTTTTTTTAAAATCATTATTTTTAAGTGATAAAATTTAGATTTGGAAAATTTAAATTTGAAATTTAAATTCTGTTTGTTTTTTTTATTTTGTAAATTTTATTCTTAATATCATATACTCTTCTTAACACATAATTTAGACGAAGCTAATTAAACCCTTCAAAGCATATAACGGCCTAGATAAAAAACGCTATCAACAAATACTGAAAATATTTTGTAATTTTTGTAATTTTTTCAAATTTTCATTCGTAACTTTAATATTTACCCCCTGTTTGGGGGCTTTATTAAGCTCTTTAATCGCACATATGTTTCCTTAACACAAAATGTAGACACATTTAATTGAACACTTCCAAGCAAAAAACGTATCCAAACGAGAGTAATACGAGACAACAAAGCTGAAAATAGCTGAGCTTGAAACCAATGTTACTAATGTTGTACTGATTTTCTGTACCAAATAATATATATATATATATATATATATATATATATATATATATATATATATATATATATATATATATATATATATATATATATATATTTAAAGAATTGTGGTTACCAACGCTAGTAAAAAAACTTTTTAAATAATTATTTATTATCTTATCATTTTAACATTTTAAGTTTTTTAAATATAATTTCATAACGCGTTTCGAGCATTTATCGTTTATCCATTATGCTCTCTTCAGATGTAAATTCCATTTTTTTCTGTCAAACGGAACAAACATTTTTTCTGTCAAATGAAAGAAAAATGAAACGTTTTCTCAAATGAAACACTTTTATCAAATGGAATTTACATCTGAAGAGAGCATAATGGATAAACAATAAATGCTCGAAACGCGTTATGAAATTATATTTAAAAAACTTAAAATGTTAAAATGATAAGATAATAAATAATTATTGAAAAAGTTTTTTTACTAGCGTTGGTAACCACAATTCTTTAAATATACTTTTTTCTCTCGTTGGAACTGTACTGATGCTACACAACCCCCTTCTCTCTCTCTCTCTCTCTCTCTCTCTCTCTCTCTCTCTCTCTGTATATATATATATATATATATATATATATATATATATATATAGTTATGTAAACTGGTTGGTTGACTTCCAATGACCAAAAACTCAGTTAACAATTATAATTTTTAATTTATAAATAATTTATTTATTTTTATTTCGGCGAATGCCTATATTTTTTTCATTTTGTCTTTCGCACGTTTCGCATCCCGGTAAGAAAAAAGTAATCTTTGGTCTACCAAGCTGTTTCTCAGAAAACAATCTTTTAACAATAAAACCAAACACATTATTCAAAAACATATAGGAAGAAATTGCCTCTTCTCCTCCGTGGGCATCGCATCAAACGGAATTTCGATGAGCAGATGTTTTTTGAAGAACTCACCATGTGTGAAACACATTGCCACGGAATTGCTTCTCTGCAGACAACAAGTCGGTTATATTCAAATAACCTGTCAACAAGTACTTGCCATGATACTCAAATTTTCTCTATCCCAAGAATTATGTTCAACCTTCTTATTATATTCTACGTAATACAATTGACAATCTATACATATCATTAAAACTCATCATCGAATGTCATTTTGCCTTGATAAATGATGACATTGCTATATTTTGGTTCATGATAATCATTATACAATACTGCTGAAGCATTTTATTTAAATAATTGATTTACTAATCTAGGCATCCAGAAACATATAATTATATTTAAAAATATAATTATATGTTTCTGGATGCCTAGATTAGTAAATCAATTATTTCAATAGAGTATTTTTGAAGTTTTGTTTCGTATATTGAACACTTTGTATTAATTTGCCTTTTTAAGGAATACACCTATTATTTTTACTAATTCTTCCAAAGTCAATTGACTCTCACCTTCATACTCACGATACTCTATCGTAAATTTAAAAACATTCTATCGTTCTTATTCTAGAGGACGATCCTGGCTTAAATCTTTTCTCGTGGCTCATCAATTATCATATAAGGGGTTTTGATCAAAATTGGAATGATGATTGTAAACATAAGGTTTAGTATCATTATATCTTGTTTTTATTGTTTGTATGTGGAACATGAAAGTGGTACAGACTGTTTTTTTTCGGGGAATTAATTTTACCCGTTCTGGGATGGGTATAATACACACACACACATATATATATATATATATATATATATATATATATATATATATATATATATATATATATATTAGCAAATATATGATCCCTTCCGGTCACATATTTTTACTAGACTCAGGGGACGATATCATTGTGAAGGAACATATACTACACTGACCCCCAAAGGAAGAAGAAACAACTGAGAGTATAGTATCATGGCAACCACCTCACCCCTAAAAAAGGAGGATTTAATACCTAGGAGGATTATATCATGCCAACAGAACAGATAGTAGGCTACACCCCTAAAAAAACCCGGAGATGATGATCATAGACTGATTGTATCAAGATGAACGTACATATACTATACTGCCCTCCACAAAAGAGGAGATAATACCTAGGTACGTTGCCACATAAAAGGAGTAGTTAATTCCCGCGAGTATGGTATCATGATAAAAGAACAGATACTGCGATTCCCCACCTTTCACCACAAAAAGGAGAAGATAGTTCCTGTGAATGTGGTCACATGACAACATAACATATATTACATCATCCCTTATCCAAATAAGGATGTAATACCTGGAAGGATAACCCCAACCCCATTAAAAAAGGGCAGTCTTATGACAACAGAACCGATACTACACTACCCACCTTATAAAAAGATATTACAATAATAGATTAAGACTTTTTTTCATTCATTTAAAAATGCCATAAAACATTTTTATAGTGTCTGGGCCTTTTGGCTAAGATCAAAGTGTAGTATCTTTTCTCAGCATCATGTCGACATCAGACGTATCTGTCGTCAGCATCCCAGCGATTTCAGACGTTCTACTATACACGAAAATGTTGCGTATATATATATATATATATATATATATATATATATATAGATATATAAGAAATTACAACAATGCAAAATTACAACTGAATCTTGAAGAATATTAATTTATTAGAAGCTGTTTATAAAATAAATATGCAAATTAAGAAAACCTAAAATTGTGTGTGCGTATGTACAGTCTACTATATATACGATATTTAAACATCTAATGTGGTATTATAGAATTAAATAAGCACAAGGTGTTTTGATGTTAATATGGTAAGGATAGATTAAGAAAATGTAACATTTATTCAATTAGATATACACACACGCATATACATATATATATATATATATATATATATATATATATATATATATATATATATATATATATATATGAATACCTACTATACACTATCCTCGAGTGTCTTCGGTCTCTCTGTACAAGGGTTTGCAGGACAACCTGACACGAGAATACTTACCCCTACAAGTAAACCCTGACCAAATATTCAAAATTACATAGTATCCGCAGAAAAAATAAGATCCCCTCAGCACGGTTATACACTTGCTCATACGAAGAATGGCGCATCTTCTCCTATTGATGTTACCTCAAGTAACCCCACGTAGCTGACTAGATGAATTCTTGTCCTGGAATCCGGTAAGACCAACAGACCACAAAAAAGATATACTATGACATACTTGACTTGTCAGTTGGGGAGAGAATAAATTTATTATTCTTAACCTTTTTACTAACTCAATGTTTGATAAATTTTAATAGAATATTCGGGTATCTATGTATCTCATATAGAGATCAAGTGTTAGCCCCAGGAAGGGGCCCCTTGATTTCTGAGAACTTCGACTGAAGTAAAATTAAACATATATATATATCGAGAGTAATCTTTTTATGTATATGTAAAAATTTTCTCACTCTCTCTTTCTTTTCTCTCTCTCTCTCTGTATGCTATATATATATATATATATATATATATATATATATATATATATATGTGTGTGTGTGTATATAACATCAGAGTGTGTGCCTATATATATGTATGGCGTATGTCTGCTTCATATCCAAATCGAGCACAACTATTTCTATTCTCATGAACTGAGTTTCTTTCGTATTTGTTATTCACTTTCTTTTTGTTTCTTTCAAATATCTCAATTTGAGCCTAATTATTTACCCACACCCACACCAACACAGACATTCCCCTGTATCTATATCAAGTTTCTTCTTCTTCTTCTTCTTCTTCTTCTTCTTCTTCTTCTTCTTCTTCTTCTTCTTCTTCTTCTTCCCCCCACTCGCCCCCGACAAACAATCGTCGCTAACTCACGACAGTATCGCAAATTAAGCCTTCTGTCTCTATTTTCTTTTTTCGTGCTGCAGTTGTCGTCCATTTTCTTTCGGTCGGACAATCACCCCCCACACTTTCCTGACCACTTCCTCTGCCAACCAAGCGAACCGATCTGCCATTTATACACATGTCTCGTAAATGACGCGTCCACTAGATAAAAAAGAAGAAAGACTAAACCAAAGAAGAAACAACAAAAAAAAAAAAAGAAAAGGAAAGAAAACGGAAACCTGCCACTAGTCATGCGACCAAATTGATCGAATCTATCTGAATGGACGAGTCTCGATGAATCCACGGACTCAAAAGGACACACAAGGTTGGAGGACGACGGGGGATAGAATGTTAAACGGCCGGATAATTGACGGCTTATCCTGTTGCCGTTCGACTCTTAATAATAACATTTCTATCCGATGTCGCGTAATTAAAATTATGCTACGTACTCTTTATGATTAACAGACGAGAAGATCTTTAACTGGACGCCATCTTGACACTCATTTCTACCGGGCTCTAAAAAGTTTCATACACCATTCGGTGCAGTCATTTCTAATTACCCCCCCCCCGCACATAATTCCTGTACTTAACCTGGCACATATCTGACCTGTAAATATCTCGCCAGAAAATTCAAATATAGACTTAACATGTGCAGATGACTTGAAATATTTCTTTTCAAAAGACAATAATAGTTTCTTTTTGAAGAAGATTCGCCATCATGGAAGCTAACATGCTTTGGTTGATCTCGAGAGTTACACAGTTCGGCCACGTCTGTAATAACGACATCCGAAGGCGCTACAGCATCCTGTCGTCCGCCAAGGGCAAGATGATGGAATGGCGGCTCGGATGGTTCGAACGCGAAACTCGCATCTAAATTTGAATTTGCCAGGAAGCGACTGAGAGGAAGTCCGATGATGAGATGGGTAGACGCCCTGCACAGTGATTTCCAAAAAACCGGCCTCCACTCGGACAAAGTTCTTGATCGTACAAAGTAGAAGCAAAGCTCCACTATTGCGGACCCTGTCGTGGCTCAGGACTAACGCAAAGAATAAAAAGAAGAGTTTCTATTTACATATATACGACCTGTAAATATTTTATAAAAATATCTTCTTTTTTATATACTCTGATATCGAATGCCGCATTCTTTCTGTGCGAGTTAAGCCGGCCACCTCTAAAGGAGTAAGTTTCTAAAGGATATCAAATTTACAAGCGGTTCCCAGTCGCATGTATGTCTCGACCAGGAGATATGGCAATGTTAGTTTTTTCAGTACTTTTGCAGGGAGGTGTTACCGTCCTCCCGCATTTAGCGCTTGGTATTATCCAATGGTGACCCAGTCCGTTACTGAATACAATAGATCCGATGGGAATTAATCTGGTATTACTGATTCCATTAGATCAAACATGCAAACATTTTCAGATATTGTAAGAAAAGAAATATATATGTAAATCTCCTGTAGCCGTAATGAAGTTAGAACGACTGTACACATTTTATAAACAACTCTTGTTCAAAAAATAAATAATAAAAAAACAGCACGTGATAAAGATAAGAAAGCAGAGTAGCATTCTCTGGAAAACTCTCTACCAACACATCTGTTTATCATCGGCAATGCATTCAGAATGAAGAACTGTGTATTACTAAGGATGAAAAAAAAAGAAAACTCGAAACAGCTGAGGCGATGAATGCGTTTGGCGAACATGAATTATAAATATCTGGGAGTTCTGAAAGTTGACGCCATCAAAGCAACCGAAATGAAAAAGAAGATTGAAAGAGAATACCTAAGAACAAGAAAATTCCTTGCAATGAAATTATATTTACAAACATGATCAAAGGAATAAATACTTGGCAGTATCTCTACTAAGATATTGTTTACTCTTCATAGGTTGATACAAAGAAACAAATAAATAGGGAACTAATAACCATCACCAATGAAGATTATGTTCGTCCATTGCTTGTGAAGCTGACCGTAGTTGTTTTGTGGGTCTAGAGATGGCTCGTTAGTCCGATCCGTACTCTGAAGTATCTCATGTATGTAGAGCACTTGTGGGATGATTCTGTCACAAAGGTGCTGACTGCTCTGTCTTTTCGAAAAGCACGGTTCCTCTTGCGTCCTTCAATGCATGCAGATTACACAATCGAGGCTTCTTTGTATCTTGCAGTACACCATGAACATCTGTTCTGAGCTAAGTTTTTCCACGAGTCAGAAACAGACCAACATGTTTGAGGAACACCTTAAAGCTGTCCCTGAACCGTTTCCGCTATATTCCACTTATGGTTCTTTTTCCTTTCGCCAGCCCACCATAAAGGAGCTGTTTTGGGAGTCTTGAATATGACATGCGGCATATATGACCCGTCCAACGAATCTGACACTGCTTCAGCATGGTGTATGCTAACGGTAGGCTTGATCGGGCTAAAACCACTGTTTTTGGTATATTGTTATGCCACTTGATTTTCATCAACCTACGGAGACAGGTCATTTGGAAATGGTTCAGTTTTTTGGTGTGTCTGGAAGATACGGTCCAAGTCGCCACAATACAACGCACATGAAGGAGGAGGATCGACTCTATATGAGAAAAAGATAAGAAATAGAACAAAAAATATAGAACGAACATTAAAAAAATCCTAAAATTATATGATCTAGGTCTAGCTACAAGTGGTGGTATGAACCTCGGCTGGCACCACACAAAATAGTCGTGAATAGTAAAAGATCGAAGATCGGCAGCTCCATCTACTGAATGAGTGCTAAGAGTACTGGAATCTTCAGGTTGATTACCACACACATTCTAGGGGAAGCCAACGGTCGTAATCAGCGAGCGACAAATTGTGAAAACGCAAAATGATTTGTAACGGTTATTTAAATTTGAGGAAACTTGTAACTAAGACTTCAAGAAACATAACATTTTATTGCCAGTTTCGTGTGAAAACTCACAGTGAGTAAATAATAATAATCTTATCATAATGGAGATGTGGTTTATGTTTGTAACTGAAAATACGTCATATTTCTCGAATCCATCGACTGGAAGAGAGAGAGAGAGAGAGTGAGAGAGAGAAGGAGAGAAAGAGAGAAGAACGGGGAGAGTGAGTGTTATAATTAGAGTGGATCTTTTACATAAGTAAATAGGATGTACTATTCACATAATGATATTACAAATATTTTGTCTCATAAATATCTCCCCGGTATAGGTTTCGAGTATCATTGTATTCTTTGTATGCAACATCTTTGTATATAACTTTTAACAAAATTAAGAATTAACAAATATTCTAACATGATGTCATACAATATACATTTTATATTTGCAGGGGACCCATGTGTTTACGAGTATAAACACTAATAATGATAAGTTAATATGTGACACAATGTGGAGTTTTATTGAGGCATAACTAATTGAGTAAATAAGTTGAATCAATTATGGAGTAGTTAATTAAAAGAATTTCGGGTCTACACATTTTAGGACGACAGGTATTTTACCTCGAAACAATCGATAACATTCAAAAAGGCATTTTTTGTGTTTGAGTGACTACTAGCGAAAAACATCAGTTTTTATAATGAATAACGTAATTTAAAATATATGCTAAAATTGTAATTTTGAATAATTATATTTCTCGGGTTAATATGACAACGAAGGAATAGCAATTGTTTGATTTAACCAAATTATCAATAAATTATTTTACGGCAAGATTTATTATTAAAACAATTTGTTCATGAATGGAATTAATGTTGACAAATTAAAAGGTGAAGAGAGTGTACTTGTCACACCTGATACTTTCGAAACGATTAATATTAATCATGATGTGAAAAAGTTAAAAAATATTCAACCGACAACCAAATGTTGTTAGCAATTTGAAGGATTAAGTAGTGCATCGGCCATATCTGATAAATCTACTTACCTGTCAACAGCGTGCTATTTTAGAATAATATTAAGCCCACATATTATGGCTTGGATTTGGTATCAAACTTTTAGGTGAACATAAGGCTATCATTGACTGACCAGTCATAGAACAGCAGAAAATGCGACACATTTTTTTAATTTATTAGGCAATCACAAACCTCGCTATCAAGTTAAAGTTCTCAATAAAAGAACTGACGCTTGGAGGATTCAACCGAAGACAGTCGGTCAGTTCGAGAGACAAACAGACAAATTAAAACATGGAACGTAAGTGGTGGCCATTCGAAAACAGGAATTAATCAAACTAAGATAAAAACACGAAATAATTTTTTAAATTTCTCAACACAGACTCAGCACTAGTGAAATTCCTCAAATTATGTTTTCTCCCCAACAAGAACACTATAACTTTTCCTTTTTATAATTGTTACATGTATGTATTCTAATAAATATGTTTTACTGTATGTGGCGACTAAATTGCGCCAACACTAGCGTTATGCGGATCCAAAGCATGTCCGTAGAATGATTAACAGGGCAATCAGTCGAAACATTTGGTGCCATGATACGACTCTAAATTACCTTCACGGAAGGACCAGTCCACATTTGATGTCTCAGGGTACATGATACATTGCAAAGTGACCTCCTCAGTGAAATCCGGCCACAAACAGTCAATTTAGTAAAGACATACTTGGTGCGTTTAAATAGGATCGTGACAAAAATAATGCCAAGTTAGCAAATCCCTTTTGTGTAGAAGGTGTAACAGCTGTTCTGTCACAGAAGCGAACAATGTTACGCTGGTAAACCCCGTTATTACCCGCTTATTTTCCGTTGCTAGTTGGATTTTCTTGTCTACACAAAATGTCTGAACGCAATGAGTAGTAATATAGCATAAATCTTTGCTAAAATTGTGGTGATACTCAAGGTAAAACCATCCAGAGAATTCAGTACATGTATAAGGTTATCGACTAAATGAAGACGTGGTACAACCAATTTAAGCATGGTTGCACCTTAGTGCTGAGGGAACACGCCCAAACAGTCTATTCACAAGCCAAAACGAGGAACGCATCTAGAAGGTTCGGCGAATAGTCATAACGATTACTACCCGAAGATTCTACGTCGTTTTCCATGTTTTGCATCTAAATCAGCTTGGCACCGTATAATATTTGACTCTTCTGCGAGGGGAAAACACGCTGAAAGTAGAAGCAATTTATGTCGCGAGAAGAAAGCATTAAAAATCCGTAACAAAGGTGTTACCAGTAATATCAGAACAGGTGGAAAGAGTATGTGAAGCCCCAAAGTGGGTACATTGAAATGTAATTAAATGTAAAATTTGCAGAAACATTGTTCTTATATCCCAAGATCGGACACATTTTGAATTTATCTGTAAATGAATCGATGTTTAAAGATTATACTATAATATATTTTCTTATTGCTTTAGACATAACATAAATACACACACACATACACACATATACACACATACACACACACACACACACACACACATATATATATATATATATATATATATATATATATATATATATATAAGGTCTTAGGGTAACTTCCTCTAGCGCATTACAGACAATAATTATTTAGAATCATCAAGTCCTTGTCAAGTCTGGACAAAAACGTTAAAAGGACTTTGTGACCTGAAATAATTATTATCTGTAATGTGCTACAGAAAGTTACCCTAAAGCTTTAATAGTTTCTCTATGCGCTAAATACATTGAGCTAGTCTAAAATATTACGTCCGGTGTATATACTTTATATGACTTTGTATTAGATCGAACGTTTCCATTCGGATTTAATCTGACATTTTTAAAATGTGTCTTCTAAAACAAGGACTCTAGTGAAGATCAAGTTTTTAGTGATGTACATGTTCAAATGATTTACTTCTGATAGGATGTTTAAGCATTGTCTCAGAGAGAGTTCCATCATTTGGAGATTGTACAAACGATAAATTCCCCGCGTTCTTTTAAATGATAGTTCTTCGCCGCTCAGCCGTTGGAGACGTGTCCTTCAGCTAGTGAAATAAGCATTATGAATTGTACGCATAATTATCGCGTAATGAATAAGCAGACAGCCGGTTTAACCGCGCTTTACAAAGATGGTAAATTTGCAAAGACAAAGGCGACATGAACGAAATTAACAAATTTATAACCGCAAAGATAAAACAAAGAAAACAAATAGAATTTGAACGGGAAAAAAAGATAAACGGAACAAGATGCACCCATTCAATCTGCGCGTTTAGCGATGACAGCATACGATTCAAAACTGAATCGGCACAACTCAACCCAAATGCTACTTAAAACTTAAGGTCTACATATCAAATAAACTGATACATCGGAACTAAGAGTTGTATACGTTTTTGGCTAAGCTAAACGTGCAGTATCTGTTCTCATAACTACATTTAAATATGTTCTGTCCAAGTCAGCGAAGGAGAAATGCTTCTAGACTGAAGCAATTTTTATTTTTATCACTTTTCGAGGAGCTTGATTTTACTCACATTAAAAAGCAACCTTGTGTCTAACTTTGCTCTCGTGGCGACGGGGAGGGGGACTAAATGGGGACTTACAAAAATGCTATTTTAAACTTATGTGTAATAAACTTACCGACGAAACGGTGTTCTTGGGCTTTTAGCCAGGATCAAAGTGTACTATCTGTTCTGCTGTACTCGGTAAGGGAAGGAGAAATTATTCTTGATGGACTGCGACAATTTTAATGTTTGTCCCAATCCAGAGTGCCCCTTTTTAGGGAGGCTGGATTTTCTCCACATTAATAAGCGACTTTGTATCTTACTCTGCCCTCGTTTAAAAGCAAGTAAATAGAAACAGGACCTCATCTTCTTTTGGTTAAGATCAAAGTGTCGTGTCTGTTCAGATACTGCACTTAATCTTCTCTGTTCTCTGTCAGTGAATGTCCCAATCAGGCGTTCGCCTTTATTTTCGGAACGTGGGTTGGATGTTTCTACATTAAAAACTGACAGGGTGTTTAACTCTACCCTCGTGGGGAGGCAAGTAAATTGAGACAGGATCTCTTAGGGAGATGCTTGGACGCATCTAACATGAGATGCGTCGATTTAATCCACGCGTTTAGCGATGAAAATGCTAGTCTAACTGATGGACGAAGCTTTTAATAGACATGCAAGGACACATCTAAAAAATAGATATTGTCTACGGATGTGGGGGAGTAACAAGAAAGCGAGGAAGAAGAAGGAGTGATAAAGAATGTGAGAAAGAGTGGAACTCGTATGAATATAAAGAGAAGAAAGGATGAACAGAGTGCGAGGGATTAGATCGTTAATTAAGGGGAGATAATTGCATTAGATTTTGTCTGATCGGCATTTATTTGGCCGTCTTAAAAGTAGAGATCAGGATGTCAACAATGGAGGAGGGGGGAAGAAAAGGGAGGATGTGGAATCGAGGGTGGGTGAGGAGGGTGAAATAATTGTCAGCTTGAATGAAGTGATTAACTCCGGCTTGGTAAATTAGACAAAGAGTGGTAAATTAACCAAAAGGATGGATAACAAGAAACCCCCAAACTCAAAACAAGACAAATAAAAAAGGAAGACATCTAGTGAAATGGAAAGGAAAAGTGAAGACCGGAAAGAAGGAAGGAAGGAAGGAAGGAAGGAAAGGAAAGGAAGGAAGGAAGGAAGGAAAGAAAGGAAGGAAGGAAGGAAGGAAGGAAAGGAAGGACAGAAGGAAGGGAGGAAAGAAGGAAAGAAAGAACAGAAGGAAGGAAGGAAAGAAAAGAACGAAGGAAGGAAGGAAAAGGCAACAAATAATGGATGGAATAAGAGAAGAAAAAACGGAAGAATGGATTAGGGAAAACAACTAATACAATAGAAAGGAAAGAAATATAAACAGAAATGTACAAAAAATAAAACAAAAGTTATTCTTTAGATGCATCCATTCAAACTGCGCGTTTAGCAGGGAAAACGTATGCGTGACAGACCAACGAAAATGTTATGTCGAAATTAAATACGACAGAACCAACATTTTCTATTTTTAACTTAATCGAGATTGTCTAACAAAATGCTATTTCGAAATTAAGCGTGACGCACCGACAAACATGCTATTGAAAAATGAAGGATGACATAACCCTAAACATTCTATTTACACATTTATGTGTGATAGTACAACAGCAATACTATTTCGAACTTAAGTCTGATAGACTAATGAAAATTCTATTTCAAAATTAAATCTTCAGAACAACCAAAATGTTATTTCAGACGTAAGCCTTACATTGCGACTTAAACTTAAATATGACAGAGACTCGAAAATGCTGTTTTAAACTAAAGCGTGACAGACCGAACGATGGACAGGTACGGATGAAGATCCTTCGACAGATCTTACATAAAATGCGTCCATTTTATTTGCATTAATTAGCGATGAAAATGCTAGAGTTTAATAGACGAATGAACGACAGTACAGACGAACAGAACCTCTTTTAAATATCTTTGTACGCATATAAAAAGTATGCGAACAGAACGAACAGAGAAAACTACGAATAAATGAACGAAAAAAAAATGAAACCGCAGAGGAGAACCCATGGGTACTAAATATATATTGTTTTGTTAGTAAGTGGTCTAAGACGATGCTTGCGTTACGCGGTCCCTATTCTGAAACACAGGTTCGAATTCTGTACACCCCTTATTGTTAACTTTGTAGTATTCTTTGTTTATCTCCAGTCCCGCGGACTAAATAAATCCATCGTTTAGTGATATTAATCGCTAAAACATTAGCATCAACAAAAGAGCAGCATAATACTAAACATACTGTCAGAAATAATTTCAAATATTTATATATAAATATATATATAAATATATATATATATATACTCTTATTAAGACGAAACATATATATATATATATATATATATATATATATACATATATGTGTGTGTGTGTGTGTGTTTGTATGTGTGTGCTGATAAAGTAGATACATATTATAAAAATATTTAATTGTTCTTTAAATAGTAAAGGGAAAATATGAAAAACTTCTGACTAAAAGCAATATTGCGAAGTTCGCTTCCCTTCCCACTATATTATCTTAAATGGGTATATTTTTCGTTCATGTCGTGAGGTTATATCAGTAGTCAAGCGGACAAAAACGTTCGATGGAAGTCAAAGGTGATTTTAGTACGGTGTTCGAACACAGAAACCGGTGGTATAGTCTTACCTAGGCACACTGATGAGTTTTATTAAGACGAAACATATATGTATGTAGATAAATAAAAATATCATACTATATATATATATATATATAGTAGGCTATGAAAATATATTTATGGCAATTAAGCTACACAGAGGCTCCCGTGTTTATCCCCCGGGGGAATCTTCAGGCTAAAATGCTAAAATAGCCTGAAGATTCCCCCGCGGGATGAAACGCGGGATCCTCTGTGTAGCTTAATTACCATAAATATATTTTCATAGCTTACTACCTAGCTCTACTTACGTATCGAGCACTGTTGAAGTAAGTACTGAAAATTGATACATCAAAAATTATATCTGTCATAAAATTTTATGTTGATACATGAAATACTAATATATATATATATATATATATATATATATATATATGTAAAAATAAAAATGGAATAAAGAATAAGCAATTCAACTACTAACAAAAATAAACTCAAAAACTCATGTTGTAAAGTTCTACCGAGATATTTCGGCCGTCAAGATACGACCATTTTCGTTCGGTTAGTAAACTTTATTTCAAAACGGAAAAGTTTTCAAATTTATACAAAGAATGCGATTGGAAGAAAATGTCACGTGCAGAGAACAAAAAAAAGGGGGAATAGGGACGCGAGGAATGTTATGAAAAGAGAAAGAAAAAGAAGATGAAGAAGAGGAAGAAGAAGAAAGAGAGACCAATCAACCAGTGTCTTTAGAACGTCAGTCGAAGAAGAAGAAAAAGAAGAAGAAGAAAAGGCAAGAGCAAACGTAAGAAAGGGTAAATCGACATTTGACTGTCGAAAGCTACTAAAGAAGAAAAAGAGAGAGAGAAAAAATCAGTGCTTGGATATCGCCTGCTGATTGAAATCCAATTCGGATTGAGAACGTCAAAAGTCTACTAGGATTAGTAGTAATTTGAAGCAGTTAACGTCGGGGTTCGAAACAAGGGAGGAGAAGGAAGCAGGAGAGGAGGAGAAGGAGGAAGAAGAGAAACAAGGGTTAAAAGTTAGCCAGAGTCATACTCATTTAAATTCATCTCGTATAGAATCGATCTAGCAGAAGGAAAGGAAATGTTATAGAAACCTTGTCTTTGGGCAATGGTGTTCTTATGACATAGGATCAGACAGGATTCTGTGAGACGTCGAAGTTTGGTATCATGAATATGTTTGATAGAAATTGCCTTATGGGTATTGAAGTGGTGGCCGGAAGAGATCATATGAGTGCATAGTGCATTTGAGGTATCACCGTTTTTATGGCACGATTATGTTCATATATTCGTTTCTTTAACGGACGTTGTGTCTCGCCGAAATATATTTTTCCACAGTCGGCGCAAGGAATAGTATAAATTCCAGCTGTAGTGGGAGATGAAAGGACTTTATTTTTGTTTTTATGCATTTGTAAAATGTTTTTGATGGTGAGTGAGGTAGCTTGGATAATTCTAAAACTATGTTGCGAAGAAAAGAGATGTGTGTTACGAGAGTTAGTAGGAAGGAAAACATTCCTTAATATGGGTTGTGTAGTATTAGGAGATGTATTAGTATTTTTGATCTTTTTTAGATGTATTTGAAACGCTTTCTTTTTAGCGGAAAGAATTACATGTTTGGGATAATTTAAAGTAGTGAGAGAGGATTCTATTTCATTATATTCCTGAGAGAGATGTTCAGGGCTCTGTGTATTAGCATACACAGAGCCCTGAAATAAAAACCAATTATCATGCTATTTTTTATATAGTTATTATGATGTGAATAATAATGTAAGTAATCATTTTTGTTGGTTGGTTTGCGATGGACTTGAAATGAAAGGCTGTTCTTGTTTTTGAGGATGAGAATGTCAAGGAAAGCTAAAGAATTGTTTTGTTCACTTTCTAAAGTGAACTTAATGGAAGGTTCAACTTTGTTGAGTACTTGTGCTAATGTTTCTCTTTTATGACTATCAGGTAGAACGATTAAAATATCGTCAATATATCCGAAATAGGGGGCATTTTTAGGGATACTGTAAGAAAAAGGACCGATTTCGAGGAATTCTAAAAACAGGCACGCTAATACGGGACTAAGGGGGTTCCCCATAGGTAAGCCGAATTTCTGTCTATAATAGTCATTGTTGTATCTAAAGAAAGTAAGAGAAGTTATGTTCCTAATGATATTTGGAATGCTTTTAATTGGGAGAGAACAAGAGAAATTTATTTTGTTCAAGTGTTTGGAAAGTAGGTTGATGCATTTTTTTACGGGTATATTTGTGTATAAGGAAGTAATATCAAGGCTGTTCATAGTATGATTATGTAATATCTTGTAATTTTTTGAGGAGATGACCTGAATTCGTGATGTGTGTGTTACTGATAGTGCCTAGTAGTGGTGATAGAATTTTTGCCAATGATTTAGCGATATTGTGGGAGCACTTCCAATAGTGGAAATGATAGGACGTAGGGGCATGTTATGTTTGTGGGTTTTAGGAAGACCGTAAAGTGTTGGTATGGTAGAGTGGTATGAAATAAAGGAAGTCCATTCTTTGGCTTGATTAGTAGAGATTTTGAAAAATTTGATAAATGTTTCGTTGTTTTTGTTGATGATTTTGAGATCGGTGGATTCGTATGTTGACCTATCATTGAGTATATCCATGATTTTGTCGTGGTAATCACTTTTGTTGAGGATAACAACGCCACCTGTTTTATCAGCTGGGGATATAACAATGTTTGGTATGGCGGCTAAATTACGTAATGCTGTGATGTATCTTTTGGGAAAGGTTCTTTCCTGATGTGTGGTAGAGGCAGCGAAAGAGATACCATGTAGAAATCCTTTGGTTAGGTCATTATCTGAATTCCTATAGTTGAGGAGTGTGCTTTGTGTAATATAGTTGTTTTGAATCCCGGTAGCGAATTTGAGACCGAAACTGAGTGCTTCAAACTCAGTAGAAGATAAATGGATGTTGCTGTGGTTTTGTACCATATCGGGTCGGCCTAGATGTTTCCATTCGCTGTGGGTTATAAGGTTCTGTAATTTTCGGTCAAGTTTAGTTAAATGGGTTTATTAGAATTTTTATATATTAGAATTTATATATATATATATATATAGAGAGAGAGAGAGAGAGAGAGAGAGAAAGAGAGAGAGAGAAAGAGAGAGAGAGAGATGGGTAATATAGTCATCCAGAGACAACTGTTTCGTCTTTACTATTAATCAGTATTACTAGATGTAAAGAGCGCATTAATCCCGATATTCGAAACCCTGACGCTAGCCATTAATGTCATTAGGGGCACGACTCCTTACTAAATGATTTAACGGACGAAAATATATGGTACGTAAATGGATTTTAACTTATTTGTTTATATTCTACGACACTGATAATCGATGGGATTTTATTATTTTACGGAAACGTATTGCTGTATGCTAAATAAAAACTATCATTTCTTTCGTCAGGGAGAGAGAGAGAGGGGGGAGAGTGAGTGAGACAGAGAGAGAGAGAGTGAGAGAGAGCGAGAGAGAGAGAGAGAACCTCATAAAATGTTTGCAAGTTTATAAAATATTTGTCTGTCTGTTAGAGAGGGAGATAAATACAAAGTTGTGATTGGCCGAGGAAATCATGTGTTATCATTAAAGAAGGATCCTTGAATTAGTTTCCTTGACGAGCTACGAAGCTTGGTTATGGTTGAGCTTGCCGCACTTCGTTCCCCGCGGTTACCTGGACGAGGCGAAACTAATTAAAGGTCATAGAAAAACATGACGCAACGAATAGACCGGTGACTGATTGTTTAATCAAGTTCATGGATTAATATTTGTAACATCGTTTTAAATCATCAATTCATCCAGATTGCACTCACGAAGAAAAAATAAAGATAGCAAAGCGATCAATAGAATACATTCATGACAAACGATGATGTGGTATGTCTCCGTGGTTTTGTTGCCGTCGAGCTGATATATGTGCAAAGCCACTGGATGAACTATCTCAGGAATACATAGATAAAGAAGGCTCTGTAGACTGGCTGAAAAAACGATCGCTCCACTATGATCAAGAAAGGGTGATAATGGCTGCCCATTTTCAAGGTTTGATGACCAATGCTTTAAAGAAGATAAGTGGTCTTAGCAAGGACGAGTGCAGGTTCTACCACACAGAAGTAGAGCATCTCTCTCCCCCTCTTTTTCATATTTATATATGTTTTAAAAAAATATATGGTACAAAACTTTATTATTGCTATATACAGACCATATTTAGTTTTAGACATGATTTACTTAAAATTAAAAGAATGGAAGGCCTTCTGATCAGTTTCAAACGGAGCTAAATCGGGGTTAAAATAAAGAAAAAAAAAGCTATGGAGATCATAGCGAGAGAAAGGGGAAAATTGAACGAAATAGAAACAACATTAAGTCCGAGAACTTTTCTCTTTGCTTACACATATACTTAATATAAAGTGTTTCTATAATCTTCAGATAAAAGGGTGAGTGTGACTTACTGAGAATGGAGAATAAGTCTACACTGAAATTTGAGACACAAGAACTGTTATTTATTAGATATTCGGCGATAGAATGACCGTATGTATTATTCATAACATCAGTTGGTAAATAATTTGCCTGACGAATTTTGGGGCGCGCGTGTTGTTTTACCCGGATGTCCAATCTTTACGACGTCTTCCCCACGTAGTGCGAGTGCGAGCTTCAACTAAATTTAAATAAATAATATAATCATCATTTTGGTGGAGAAATAACATCTCTTCGAATCGACGACAAGATGGGTCTGGTGAAAAAAAACAACTTGAGTATTCGTGTCAAAGTAACATTGTTGTACAGACAAAGATATTTGTCTGGCGAACCTATCACTTATTTTACCTAGCCAAAGTAGACGAACGTAAATAGGACATCTATCAAGAGAAGCAGCTTCACAAAAACTCGAAGTGGTATGTTTAAGAGTGAATTCAACAATGTCTAATGGATAGCCATTGTTACAAAGGGTTTTAATGAATTTAATTTCATCATCCGGTTTGGTCTGATAACTAATCATTAAGGCCCTATGAGTAAGAGTCTTAATTAAATTGAACTTTTGTTTTATAGGGCAAAATGAGTCCAAACAAGTGTAGAGCCCAGTAAAAGTCAGTTTCCGGTATAATGTAGTTAAAAACCCGGAGGAAGCTCTACTAACTAACACATCAAAAAATGTAAGTGAAGAATTGGCTTCCTTATCTAAAAAAAGTTAAGAACTGGATGAATATTGTTGAGGGGCGTGATAAAAAGTCCGCTTCCATTGTTCTACAAACAAAAAAGTGTCGTCAACATAGTGAAAATAAACGTCTGGTCTTTTAACACCAGATAGCAGACCCTCTTCATGAAAAGCAACACATATGTTGGCCAATGCCGGCCTAAAAGGAGAACCCATAGAGACCCTTTCAATCTGTCTGTACATAATGTAGTTAAAATTGAATTCAATCGACATAGTAGCGAATTTCATTAATTCCACGAAAATATTTTCGGCAATAGAACGAGTGGGTAATTGACGCATATGCCCATATATTTATCGTCTCAATGAGGGAAGCACAAGTAAACCACTTGATATATCAACGGACCACGTACATTTGTCAGTGTAAAAATAATTGTGTATAAATTCCGAAAATAAAAATGAATCTTTAATACAAAAAGAACCATATGTCTCTTAACAGTTCCCCGTCTTTATGAGTTTCAGGTAGACAATAGAGGCGGGAACGGATAGAACCAGAAGGTCTGATTAAATTAGAAATACTAGTAGGAACATCTCCACACTTAACCCATTTAACCAGATGGTTTTGGAACTTGGTCCCGATAGATATTATGACATCATATGTATCTACCGGACCCAACTGAACAAATTTAGAGGTATCCCTTAGGATAGTTATCATTTTAGTAACGTCATCTTGATGATAAAGGATGACGAATCCTGATCCCTTATGACGTTTTGTGATGACTAAATATTTATTATGGCGAAGTGCTTTAATGGTACGGAAATCAACACTTCGCCATTATGTTTCACAAAATGAGATAGATGTACCTGCGTACAAATGAGCGAAGTCATTTAATTTTGCCATAAGAGGGCTGACCTTAGAGTAGGATATAGGTTGGAGTCTTTCTAATTGAGCAAAGAAGACTTCGAATTCAGAGTATATTTCTTTCCATTTCGGAATTGTAAGACGAATTTAGAAGTTAAAGCCATGTGAGAGAATATCATTTACCATCTCATAAATAACAGTTCCTGTGTCTAAAATTTCAGTGTAGACTTATTCTCCATTCTCAGTAAGTCACAGTCTCCATTTCGTTTGAAGATTCTAGAAACACTTTACATTAAGTCTCTGCGACCTTCTCTTTGTAAGGCACAAAGAAAATCTTCTTGGACTTAATGTAGTTTCTATTTGATTCAATTTTATATTTGTTCCTTTTTTCCTCGCTATAATCTTCATAGAATTTTCTTGGGTTAACTCTGTTGAGCGATGTGTGAAACTGGTCAGCTTGCCTTTCATTTATTTATTTTTAATTACATCATGTCTAAAACTAAATATGGTCTGTATAAAGCAATAATATATATATATATATATATATATATATATATATGCTAGTGTTGAGAAATGGAGAGAATTGATTTTGTTATGAATTCTATTTGTTTCAGTAACAACTTCGACACAGTGATCTTATGTGTGTGACCGTGTTTCATAAAATGTTTAGAAGTAAGACCTCCTTATCAAATATGGTATTTCAAATCTCCTAAATCTCGTGTTGTCTTATGTGCTGGTAACATATGATTCGTTTGCATTACTGCATTTACTGCAGTAATGGCACAGTGACTCCGTAGAAAATAAATTTAAATGTTTAAAATAAATGTTTAAGAAAATACAAGATATATAAGCTTAGAGACATGAATTTAACTGTTAAAACATTTCAAAATATTTCAGTATTACAAAAGAAAAATCGTTTACGGATTGGATTTTGAATTTTAACATATATATATATATATATATATATATATATATATATATATATATGAAGATGAAAATGGTATACGTTTTCAAGTTTACTTTAATAATAATATCACCGTTAGGTAAATCTGATCACGCATGTATTGAAATTGAAGTTAAAATAAAGGTAGAGTTTGATTATATAAACAGAACATAGAGGAACTGTCCTAAGATTACAGAAGATGTGTTAGAGAAAAGAGAAGATATCGATTAGAATTATAGATCGAAAACATCTGATGTTAATGAAATGTGGGAGGAATTAAATGGAAAGATAAAAATCTATAATAGAAAATAGCCCAGAAGTTATTACAAATTCTCAAAACAAGGGGATCCATTAGAAAAATTACCTTGAAACAGTGATCATCTATCTCGTAACAGGAAATAAAAAGATAAAGCTTGAAAGAAATTTGGTATTATACAAAGTATGGAATATTATCAAAATGTCGTAAGTAAACAAAATGAATATGAAACACTAGAAGTAAAAGAAAAGTTGAAACACGAAAATAAGATTGTTAGAAATATTAAATGCAACTGTAAACCATTGTTCAAATATGTTAAAGCAAAAACTAAAATAAAAAAAACGTGAATACAGTAAGAGATGATGAGACAGGGGATTTAACAGACACGCCAGTAGAAACAGCTGGTGCACTAGCAAGTTTTTGTCAATCTGTTCATTCTTTTGAAGAATTTGGTCCACTATAGGAGAGTTGCTATGGGGATGGTACAACAAAAATATGGATGAACTAAAAATATAACCTAAAGACATAACACTATTACTATCCTACTTGGATGTTAATAAAATTATGGGACCTGATGAAATTTATCCTAAAATATTGAAATACTTATCATCAAATGAAGGCTTTATCAATGCAATAACCGATTTGTTTAGGAAATGTATTGAATATGAAGAGATTCCATACATTTACAACTGTAGTAATACTGCTACATCAAAAATAGTCGATACATTTAAAAAGTAATTACGCACCAATTTCCCTAACATGTATTTTGTGTAATGGATTTGAAAAAAAATAATTAGAAACCACATATTCAATTTTATAAAGGATAATATAAATTATAACAACATGGCTTTGTCCATGGTAAATCAACTTATCTAATATTTTGGAAAGTATTGACATTATAAATGAATATTTGATAAAGACGGATAGTGCGGATATCATATATTTGGATTTTAGCAAGGCATTTGATACGGTATCTCATTATCGTTTACTAGTGAAAATTAAAATGTTGGTATTACGGACAAAATGGTAAATATTGTGAGGGAGTTTTAGAAGGATAGACCTATGAAGGTAAAGGTTGGTAACAATTATTCTGAATCACAATACATACCCTCCGGTGTTCCGCAGGGTTAAGTATTGCGTCCTTTGTTGTTTTTGATAGTCATAAATGACTTACCTAATACTATAAATTCAGAAATAGAACTGTTTGCTGATGATGTTAAACTAATTGTGAGACCTTTATCAAAGGAAATAACACAGATGGATTTAAATAAATTATTATATTGGGAGGACATTTGGAAATTGGGATTTAACTTAGACAAATGTAAAGTACTACATGTAGGATCCAGGAATGTTGGAGTTGAATATGTACTAAACAACAGAGAAATCAAAAAAGGAGATGGAGAGTGCGATTTGGGAGTGGGGGTTGATAATACATTTAGGGAAAATAATCATATTATGACTATTTTATAGAGGGAAAATGGAATGATTGGGTGGATGGTTAAGAATATTATTTCGAGGTTGTGTTAAGGGTATATAAAGCTATAACAAAACCTCATATAGAATACTGCACCTAGGTCTGGGCTCCAGTGACTAGACATAGAAATTAGAATGCAATATTGAAACTGGAAGCGTGACAAAACTAATAAGTAATGTAAAGGAGTGCAGTTACAAAGAGAGATTGGACAAATTGGGATTGACTACTTTGGTGGAGAGAAGAATCAGAGGTGATATGATTGAGACTTTCGAGATGCTTAATGGCTTTCTAACTATGGTGGGCATTATTTTAGATTTCTTCTCCCAGATCTGGAAGGTTATTGTCAAGATAGTTTTCAAAAAATAGATCTGTTAACCAGTTAAGTTTTTTTCCCACAGAGTAATATAGTTTTTGGAATAAGTTGTCAGATCGGATCAAGAAAAGCAATAGCGTGGATCAGTTTAAGATGAGGTTGGATGAATTCAGAGAAAGTGGTAACAAGGAGAAATTGCGGGGACACTTTTGGGAGTTGTCAAATGAAATATTTAACAGAATTTGATCTAGATATCGATACTGTACTAAGAGTTTAATTTTTTTAAACAGTTAAATTGAGAAGATAGTTAAAGGGGAGATGCCCAAAGAGGCATAACAAACAAATAATAATAATAATAATAATAATAATAGTAATAATAATAATAATATCGTTTTCTGAAATGCGTGTACATATTAATAACCATTGTTTAGTGTATATTTCCGATGCTAGATTATGATATTTATAATTTGTGTTGGTATGTAATTTTATAATCTACCTTAGTAATATAGAAAGCTCTGATAGATATAACTTGTTAATCATTCAGCTTATTTTTATCTGCAGTATCGAAACATATCTTGGCCCCTTAATAATATCTACTTGTACTATAATATATATATATATATATATATATATATATATATATATATATATATATATATATATATATATATATATATATTAGTTATACCCGAGAAATTCATGCATTGTTTTAGTTCTTTAACTAATTGCGGGGATTGCTTCAGATCCTCTTGGGATGGTCAGAGGAGGAGATCCGCTCTCAGTGGAGTCGAGCACCTGGCCGGAGTTATTTCATTAACTCTGAGTTTTTCTAAACTTAATGACAAACTCTTCAAAGCTAAAACCAGTCTTAACCCTTGTTGCCTGCGCTGCACGGATGCAAGGGTTGAAACGCCCTTTTCAATAGCAGAAAGCTGCATGGGTTTTGGAAGTATGTCAACGAGGTGACGGCTCGCATCGTCCCTGAGCAGTTGGTACCCCTAGATGTAACATCTGTCGTGTACAATGTGATAAATTCGTGGCCCAGAGAGAAACGAATGCTGTTTCGTACGATCCTACCCGTAGCTAGACTTGTAGTGTGGACCCCACGCTTAGACATAAGGAACGGGGGTGAGTAGCCTTTATATTAACATTAAAATAGTCTAAAACAATTAATCTATGTTTCTATGCAAGCGCATCTCATCGGGACTGATTACATAAGCGATGAAATTGTACAAAGAAAATCAGTAATACAAATTATCAAGAGCCGCACTAACGTATGTATATTTCAAGGCTATAAGTGTAGAGGTGGGGGTGAAGACATATTTGAATTTTTTTAACCTCGAATAGCTTAATTCAAGTCACTCACCCCCTCTAAAATAGTTATACATAGGAAAACTACACGCGTCAATCGTATACATGCATATACAAATATATTTAAATCATGACAAACTCACAAATAAGTACATACATTTATCGCCATTTACAATATATAGTAGGAATTACAATATGGCTACTTGAGCTGGTTATTTCATCCGATCTGAGTTTGATTTGATTGTCGGACCCTTTTTTGTCACATCGCAATCTACAATTTTTCGAATTAAGAACTTCTTTGTCTTTCTGACGAATTCAGAGAGAAAATAATACGATATTGACATACAAATGTTGGTTGGTGCCCTACTCAACGAAACGGAACCGTAAGATAAATATAATCTTGGTATTTGGAATGAAACAAAATCTTGTTTATACATTTATATATATATATATATATATATATATATATATATATATTTCTGTAATTTTTGAAAACCGATGAAGTGCTGCTGCATGTCTTTCTGTCTTAGTGTCCCTTTATCTCGTGCCAAGTGTTCTCTTGTTTCTATCAAAACGCCTATCGTGATATACGAGTGTGCGCGTATCCGTTTAATGTGTTAGACCAGAATGGTGGGACGAGATGGGCGGCCACCCTTGAAGAAAGGGGTGTGTTCGTAGGCGACCCGTTTATTGCTTAATACACATAAGGAGCAACCCTCAAAAGATGGGAGCACGGGGTAGGCGTAGAAGTAGAGGTGAGTAAAAGAGCAATATAAGGAGAGCTTAGGGGCCGAAAGAGAGTAGTTTGGGAAGAGCAGTGGGCGATAGGGTAAAGTGGTAAGAACGGAGGAAGGGAGAAGAAAGGACGAAGACAAACCTTGAAAGGAAGGAGGAGGATAAAGAGGAGGAGAACGGGGAGGATGATGAAGAGGAGGAGGAGGAGGAGGCGGAAACGGCGTCTATTTTATGGAGAAAAGTGTGTTGACTGTTTATGTTTAAAGATAGCGGGTACAATGAATGGGAGGCTGTTATAGGGAGTGTTACAGTTAATGGGTGGAAAGAATAATGGCGAGCTGTTGATGTTACAGAGAGATAGAAGAAAGGATTTGAAACAAATACGGAACTAAACGGATTACATGCACATAAAGTATAAGGATCAGTTTTGAAAAAAAGCTAAAACAGAACACACATCAAAACAAATTGATGCAGAATGTTCATAGAAACTAATCTTAGAAAAGAATGAATACGAAAACAAATGACTGGTATCTACGAAAGCTGAAAATATTGCACTTTAACAGCGCCATTAAACCACACCATTTTTCGGTGTTTATATAGTCACTAGAGGAATACTCCTCAAAGGACGGGCCAAATTAATTCCTTGGTCAGAACAGTTTTTCACCATTTTTATATCTCATTATAAAGATTAAAATCAAGATATTACTTACTAAACATTATTAATTTAATTCTTATTCTAATTTTTATCAAATTTCACTACATTATTTTGATTTTCGAAAAGGTTTACAATCCTAGGGGTCTTACGAAAATAAATTAAATTCAGAGAATCTAGCTTAATTTGTGTCTAATAACTACGGATAAAATTTAATGCAAATCTGAAATATTCGAATTTTCAAATAGGAGGTTGTGCCTTTATTATACCTGAGTTATGAAAAACATGTTTGCAATAAGAATATCTTAATGAATAAATGCGAAACATTTTCTTATTTATAACTTTTCTATTACAATCAAACATGATACTTTAATTGAAATAATTAATACACTAGATTTATTTGAAATACTCTATTTATAGTCAAGCAAAGTTGCAAATAGAATCTTTTGTTTACCTAATTTACATTATTATATTTTTTAAACAGTTCAAAATAAGTAATTGTTTGTTGTTATTCGATTATAATTTGATTGCCCTATTTGCTTATATATAGGGGATAGTGTTGTCGATATTACCACTAATCAATTAAAGTGATAACCCAAAAAATGACAAAAGATCGGAACTATGTTAATTTCTTTTCAAATGACGTGCGACCCCCTTCCTGCAATGGGAATACTTTCTTTTGACAAATTATTTATTTCTAACTCTCCTATGCAATCGTTAAGCAAAACACGTTTTTTTTTGTTAAACTTAGCTAATTATTTTATATAGCTCATTTTTAAAGCGTGGTTTTTACCTAAAAAGCAGCATTCATTATTCCTGATATAGAATTATAAACATAATTTTATAACTAAACGCTTTAAAAACTTTTAAAAAAAAATATTTCAGCATTTAAATTTTGTAGTTTTTAGATTTTTCGTGAAAAATAAATACATAAATAACAAGCGTATTGTTTAACATTTTGTTTACAAACCGCCTTTTACTATTCTATCCAAATTACGCAAAAATAGATTCGTAGTATAATAGTAGATTAACATCCTCTGTTTAATCATCCCACCTTTCAGAAAACAAAAAAAGTAGGTTCTTCCCTTTTTAAACGATTACGTATGAAACCCCTTAAAACTTGACGGAAAGAAGAAAAAAAACGTTTTTTTTTACAATTTAGTGTAGGTTTCTTACATGCATTTAATTTAAAATGATCCCTTCGTTCCCGGACCATTCGAGCGTTTTAGGGCAGTTTAATCCTCTTACTACTAATATTATTAACTTGGTTGGTTCAAACATGAGAGACGAGGCAGATGTGTTTTCGAAGGTTCTCAGGTGAGCGGGACGTTCTGGAGTGAACACAGGAAATCTAACGGCCGTATATAATTCCCTGCAAAAACAGAAAAAAGAAAGAAACGTAAGATGAAGGAGAACAAATATGTAAGTAAAAATACGTTTCTCGACTTAAGACAGTTAAATATTAATAAAAAAAGAATATAATTACCCTGAAACGAAACATGAAAGTGTGAACAATTAATTTTGTTTTCTTTATTTAAAAATAAAAGAGACAAGAAATTTATTAGGACTCACCATTGAACGCTAATTGAACTTTTTCATTTTATTTTTATTCATTAAGTTGATCTATTGAATTGTATTTGACATATTGTGATTTTCTGAAGGTTGAGTCTTGCTATGTAATTAGATAAATATAGATAAATAATACGCAGAGAAAGAAGGATATAGAATAAGATAGATAGAGGAAACATTAGGTGAAAGGGAGAAACTAACAGTTTAAGAAAGAGACTGACACCTTGGATATACGTGTTCCTATTTACTTGCCTCCCCACGAAGACAAAGTTAGACACAAGGTCAGTTTTTACTATGGGAAAAATCCAGCTCCTCAAAAAAGACACTTTGGATTGGAATAAAAATAACATTGCCTCAGCCTAAAAAAACTTATCCTGTACCAAACTAGAATAGAATTGACTGAATGCAGCATCAGAACATATACTACACTTTGTTCCCAGTAAAAAGGTTGAAGAAGTTCGTGTTTGCAACCATGATGATTGAATGTAAACAGTTACATTTGTGAAATGTGTTTTGAAATAAGTAGTAATAGTTGTGCGTTATAATAAGAATATAATTTATCAACGATTTGAAGAAATTAAATTGGAAAATAAAAATAAAAATAATAAAGGTAGGTGATCGCAGGTCTCAAAGAAAAATATTTATTTAATCTCATAACAGATGTCTAAGATATGTACACCCCATGTTTAGATGATATTTTGATCACATATCTCTTAATTTTAAAGTATTGATTTTATGCAATGATGGTGTTAGATTCAAACATATCTTGATATAAAGAAACCGGAAACATTGCTAAAAAATTTCAATTTATCATCTTCTTAAAAATTATGAATGTGGTTGTGGTGTGCGAAATTCAGGATGCAGTTTTGGCCAAACTGCTGGGCAATGAGTTTAGCCTTATTCTTTGCCGTTGTGAAAGCGACTTCATGGTGGTTAGATAGTGAGAGAATTGTTGATTGTTCATCACGCTATTATAGGTTTTCCAGAAATCGCTAGATGCTAGTTTTTGTGACGTGATGCTATTTCTACTCATCACTTTATACATAGTTGTAGCTGCAGCTATTACACTCTTACAGTTGTTTCTTGATGTTACAAATTTTAGCCTATTTTCAGTTTATTTATGCCGGTTTAAACGGCGAAATTCTTGCTGCCCATACAAAATAGCAGCTGCATAGAGTGCGACTTGCTTTGTAAATTTCTTGTCGGGACAAATGGCTTTTTTTTTACCTAATTTGACTCATTCAGTTACCCCCCTACACACTGTTCGGCAGCAAGAGAACAAGTTTTACTCCAAGATTAATATCTGATGAGATCTCTGATGAATTCCCATTTATGATGATCAGTATTCCCGAGTGGAGTATGCTCGTCCTCACGATCTGGGAGGCGGGTCGATAAGATGACAGTTTTTTTAAGGAATGGGCAATCGAGAAGCTACGCTTGTTATTACCAGCTGTGTTTGTGGAACTTGAGAGTACAAGCTAATTGCTGTGATGAATATCAACGTCCCCAACACAATAACACACCACCCAATATATATATAGCGCCACTAATAAATAGCTATACATTTTTATAAAGTACTAACCTTCAACGTTGTCAATCAGAAAGCTGTGTTCAAAGTTGTTGCCGCGTTGGCTCACAGTTGATCAACAACGACAACACATCGACGATTCAGAGCGTTGTTTGCAAATCTTTCAACGCAAAAAAAGTCTTTGCATGAATATGTGACAATGAATGAAACATAGACCTACTATTTCACTTAAAATCTCATCAGCAGTCAGCTAAGTGGACATCAGCAGGTGAAAGCCGTCCAAAATCAGCAGGCAAGTTTTGGCCTCCGTATTTTGGGATTCGCAAAGTATTTTGCTTATTTATTATCTTGAGAATAAAAGAACCATTAATAAAGAATATCATATAGCATTATTGATACGCTTGACAGAAGAAATCGCACGAAACGCCCACAAATAAAGATGACAATAGTGCTTTTTAACCAAGACAATGCACAGTGTCACAAGTCGAGCAACTGTGATGAAACTATATGAATTACACGTCGAATTACATCGGCACCAACGCTATTTCCCAGATCTGGCCGCCAGCGACTATTGCCCGTTTGCAGACTTAAATAGAATGCTTTAAAGAAAGAGATATTGCTCAATACAGAAGTGATATCGGGAACTGAGGCGTATTTTAAGGTCAAAGAAAATACTTCCTACAAAATTACATCGAATTGTAAGAGAAACGTTGGAATCAATTTATAGCTGAACTTTGCTTAAATGTTTTTTTTTTATTCGCTAGACCTGGACCGTATTGAATGATTATTGAGTAATGCGTTCGTTCATTCAGTTCATCACCCTCAATCCTCTCAGGAAGTCCGTCATTTTTAAACTCCTTATCTTCCATCTCCTTAACCTTTATGGTCTGGATAAACGGTGATCCATTAAAAGCAAAAATGATAATGAAGTCATCTTGACTGTTAAACTCGTATAGTAGAAAACGAGCGGAATTAAAGCAAATCTAAACACGTGATATTTGAAGAGTTGGCGACGATAACTGAAGAGGTTTCGAGGGTGCGTCGATTTGTAAATCACTTGAACCGGCCACAATTGGCGAGTTTGTCCAGAGGTGGGCTTTTTATTTGGAATACAAAAAGGGAGAAATATATCTATGGCCAGCGCCCCCTTTTTACTAAACGTGTGCACAAACAAAAGGGGATGCAATAAGCAGCACGCCCCCCTTTGTTTCGTTGTGGAAGAGAAACGTGAAAAAAAAACGAAAAGAAAAAAGTTGTAAAAGAATAAATACAAAGAGAAGAAAAAGAAGAAGAAATAGGTGGAAAAAGAAGAAAATGAAGTAGAAAAGAAAGAAATATCAAATAAAGTAAAGAGAAGGAAGGGAAAGAGGAAACGAAAGGGGCAATAGAATAAGAGTAAAAGAATAGGAAGTTGAAGAAAACAAAGAGAAAAGTAGAACTAGTTGAAGAACATGAAAAAGAAGAAGAAGAAGAAGAAGAAGAATAAGAAGTAGAGGAAGAAAGAAAAAGAAAAAAAGAATACGACGACTAAAGAGCAGTAGAATGAGTTAAAGAAATTGGCGGTGAAAACGAATGAGGCGAACGACCAAGGTACAACAATAATAATAAAAAATACCCAAATAATAAAAAGGAGAAGAACAATAAAAGCAAGACATGACAAGAAAAATTACAAGAATACCAAGATGAAACACAAATTCGAGGACAAAAACAACAACAATGAGAAGTAGAGCAAGAAAAAGAAAGAAAAAAGGAGAGAGGGACAAGAACAACAATGAGTAGAACAGACAAAAGAGTAGAACCAGAACAACAATCAAAAGGGTGAGAAAGAGAGGAAGAAGAAGAGGCAAAAAATAAGGTCAATAATAATCAGAAGGACAGCAATCAAAAGAAAAAGAAAATGATGACAGGAATAATAATAATAATAATAATAATAATAATAATAATAATAATAATAATAATAATAATAATAATAATAATAATAATAATAATAATTGAATGCGACTACAGAAGCCGCCACCCCACAGAAAGAAGATATCGGAAACGAATGAAAAATCTATTGGACATTTCTACGCACCACTATACAACGGAACAACGGATAGCTGATCAAGCAAGACAGATCCTCAAGATAGGGTGGTTCTCGGAGCTGAAATTAATGGAAGTCAAAGAAAAGAAAAATCGCACAGCAGATCAAGAGACACCACTTGGCGAATACCAACAAGCAGAAGACTGACTGAACAAACACCGAAACTGAGGAGGTCGAAGACTACGAAATCACAAAAGTCACCGAGGAAGAGCAAGAGAAGTGGAAAACATCAACCGGTTCATGACTGAGAACAGAACAACACTCCCATCCCTAAGGAACGAAGATTAGAAGAAATTAAAATTAGAAACAGAGAAAGTAAATAGACTCCTCGCGTACATCTCAACATATACTATCACAGACCTTCACAACTTGATATATGCGGGCCCCACATTAATAAGCATGACACTAAAAAGAGAAAAAAAGATTGGGCAAAAGAATGGACCGACAAAACCTGGATGAGAAATCAGATTGGAAATCCAAATAATCAAACTTCGAAAAGAATCTAACACCGTAAACAGGATGAAAGAGAACAGAAAACGATAGAATAGCGGAAACCTCCTGACTTGCAAGGAAAGACTAAATAAGAAACATGAAGCACTAAAACAGAAGGTAGCAGCAATAGAAGGACGAATTAGACGGCACATATACAAATCGTAAAAGCAAAAACGGAACAGTACTTTAGAAAACAATGAACCCAGTTTTACGAAAACGTAAACAAAGAAATAACAACATTACAACTGAACCCGACAGACACAAACACTTAAAGCAAGATATGGGGGAAGCCTAAAAAACGTACAAAACTGCCAAATGGCTGAGAAACATGAAAGATGACCTACAGTAAATTGAAGAAGGAACCGAAACATAAATTAATAAAGAAACGATTAAGACAACCCTAAGGAAAATGACAAACTAGAAAGAACCAGGCCACGATGGAATACATGCATACTGGTTTAAAAATTCACGACCCTAAATGAAAGTTTAGCGCACAAACTGAGTTGACGTATCAACAAACAGACGTACCAGAGTAGATGACAAAAGGAAGGACAATGCTAATACAAAAAGACGCCAAAATGAACGATCCCAAGCAACTACAGACCAATAATCTGTTTACCAACAATATGGAAAATCCTAACTGCACAACTGAGAGAAGATATCTACTACTTCCTGAACAATTGTGGACTTCTCTCCGAGAAACAAAAAAAAACTGTCTGAAATGGAAAAGAGGGACGCGTGATCTGCTATACATTGATCAAAAGATCCTGAAGGAGGTAAGAAGCAGGACAATAATATATCTATGGCATGAGTTGACTACAATAAATCCTACGGCACAATCAATCAAGCATGAATAATTGAATGCTTAAAAATGTACAACATACCTGACATGATTATTAATCTAATAAAGAAAATAATGGGAACGTGGAGACGAGACTGTCAGCTGGGGGACAACACGTGACTGAGATAAAAATACAGAGAAGCATTTCAGGGGAATACTACCTATCACCACTACTATTTATCATAGCCATGATGCCACTCAACTACATACTCAGAAAATGTGTTGCAAAATACAAGTTTACAGACACAAAACATAGAACACACCACTTCATGTACAAAAAGCAAAAAGGAACAGGAACAGTAGATAAATACGACCATTATCCCTAGCCAAGATATTTAAATTGAATTTGGAATGGAAAAGCGTGCACTGTTAAAGATGAAAAGGGGGGGGGGAACTGGAGACAACAGAGGGCACGAAACTACCCAACCAAGAGGAGACGATGGCGCTAGGCGAACAGGATAGTTATACATATTTTGGAATTATGGAAGTAGACACTATCAAACTACAGAAATGAAAAAGAAGATTGGAAAAGAATACCTGAGAAGAACAAGGAAACCCTTAGAAACGAAATTATATAGTATACACCTAGTAAAAGGAATAAGCACCCGGGCAGTATCACTAATCATATAATCTGGACCATTCATAGGCTAGTGTAAAGAAGAACTCAGGCACCTTGACCAGAATACTAGAAAATTAATGACCAATCACAACGCGCTACACTCAGAACAGACATTTTGATCATCGCAGCAAGAGACACTGTCCCAATGAACAACTCGAGAAGCACTGAAACCAGAAAAAAGACAAGAAAAGAAATGTGGGAGAAAAACAGCTACATGGACGTTTCATAAGAATGACCAGAAAAGAAAGAGACAAACCAACATGCTTGGGCATTGCTAAGAAAAAGACACCTGAACAGAGAAATTGAATCTTTACTGGCAGCTTCACACAACAATGCGATTAAGGATAACTAGATTAAAGCTAAAATAGATAAAACCCAGGAAAACAGTAAATGCAGATTGTGTGGACAAATAGATAGAAATAGTAAATCACATAATAAGTGAATGCAGCAAACTAGCTAAAACAGAATATAAGAACAGACACAACTAAGTGGGGAAAGCAGTACACTGGGAACTATGCAAACGACTGCATTTCGAACATGTTGACAAATGGTATAAACATAAACCAGAGAGAGTACTGGAAAACGAAAATCACAAAAACCTCTGAGACATGGATGTGCAAACAGATAAATGTATACAAGCAAGGAGATCGGATGTCATAATAGTTAACAAGAAGGAAACACCCTGCCAAATCGTAGATTTTGCCGTTCCAGAAGACACAGAGTGAAGATCAATAAGACGGAAAAGTAAGCAAATACACGGAGCTTGCCAGAACATTGAAAGAGATATGGAGTATGAAGAAAGTCAATATAATACCAATAATGGTACGAACACGTGGAATAATTCCCCCCTCCCCAAAAAAAAATCTGGGAAAATACTGAGAAAAAGTTGAATCAAAGGGATCACTTAGACTATACAAAGGACGACAATGGTGAAAACAGCCGCAATTTTAAGGGGCATCTCCGAATTTGGAAACCAACCAGTATAATCTACGAACGGTAACCAGTCACATATAGGACTGTAACCAGTTACAATAGGAAGAAAACAATACTACAGGAAGAACACCATCACATAAATTCAAATAAACAGAAACTGCAAGGAATTTTCATGAACTGCCCCCTCCTCCACAAAAAAATGATGCACCAGCCTCGGCTGATACCACACACAATTGTCGTGAAGGGTCAAGGAAGATTGGAAGACCGAGGAGGGAGAGTACTAACCAGACCCCCATTAGAAGAGTGCGGAGAATATTGTTACTTTCGGGATTCTTATTGCCGCCAGAATCGCAGAGAAAACCAATGGTCGCTTCCAACAAAAAATCAATTGTTTGTGGCTGTTGTGATACCGCAAAGTCATTTGCAATAGTTATCGAAAAGGGGTGGAGAGTACTAGAAATCTGGGGAGTTTCTTTTGTCATTCAGACTCCAGGGAACACAACCAGTTATTATCAGTGAGCAATGACTGATGATGACTTGTGTGAGAACTTCTAGTGAGCTCAAATAATAATAATAATAATAATAATAATAATAATAATAATAATAATAATAATAATAATAATAATAATAATAATAATAATAAAAATGTAAATCAAATACAAGAGAATTAATAATAAAATAATTCATCCATGGTTTCCGTTCAGTCTCAAGAGACAATGGATACCCCCTGTAAGTGTGGCTGCGCGTGTGATTATGAAGCAAGGGTTGCGCAATCCTCAAGAACACCTTTTCGGAGTCGGCATTGTTTCATTCAAGTGACAAGGAGAAGTCCAGGACGACTCTAAACAATGCCGAGATACGCGGAGAGCACATACAGCACCCGGTATTCCAGAATGGTCACCCATTTTAGTACTAACCAGGTTCAACGTCGCTTAACTTCCGTTATCTAACGAGGACAGGTAGGTAAACGTGATAATGCCGTAAATAAAATAATAGCAATAAATACTAAGAGTAGAAGAGAAAGAAGAAGGAAAGTAACTCGTGTCGTCTTTTTAATTAATCAAACATCGTTCTCAATACTTTCATAATACTGTTCCATCATACAACTAGAAATCTCACTGAGCCTAATCGTCGAGTAGCTTTTGGCCTTGATAAGTGGTTAACCATTAGTATATAAAAATAAGAAAACAAACGCAACCTTATCATTGACAGATTGAAAGAATTAGTTCCTTCAGTCTCGGAACCCCACAAAGAGATGTCGAATACTTTTTTAAAGAAACCCTCTTAAAAGTTAAATCAATGAATAAATAAAATAAAAAAAACGAAAACAATGCTGTCTCACCGGTTAGTGGACGACTTCCGGCAGATGGAATGATCAAGGCTGTTTAGATAAACTGACAGGGTGGGATGAGGGGAGTAAACGAGAGCGATGGAAGAAAGGGTATGTGGTTCCGACGTGAGAGAACCGGTGTCACCAATGAGATGGGCGTCGTATTTGAAACAGTGGCCGTTGTTTGGTTTTCGGCGAGTAATTACGAAACGTTGACGCACGCTTTTTAAGGGGGGGGGGCAGAGTTCTCTGCCAAATACAATTCGGATAAAATCCATTTATTTGTATTCATTAATGGAATTAGAAAACGATATTGGAGTGTAATGAAACACGTGTTTGATTATAGTCATTTGAAACTATATTTCATCAGATCAATATATATATATATATATATATATATATATATATATATATATATATATATATAGTAGAGAATGGTAGTTTGCTTGAAGCATTGCTGGGTATAGTAGTAGTAAGTTTTTGAAAGGCTGTGGGCAATGCAATTCCGGGTAAGATGCAAGTTGAAAAGAAAGGAACAAAAACAATAACAATGAATCGAATACGATATAAGACTTACTATTTATTTTTCCTTTTTTTTTTTCTTACATAACAGCAAGAGTGTTTTAGCTGTTCGTGTGATGTCCGGGTGATTAAAAATCACTATTTGATATTTCGGGAAAAGACATCCCTTTGTCAAAAATAATTAAACCAGAAGAAGAATATTTTTCTTCTCCGACTGTGTAGAGAATAATACAAAACAAAATGGCTGCCAGATATAGACCGCAGCAAATAAAGCAGTTTCGCAGGGAATATAAATTAAATTAAGTTTTATTTTAATATTATGTTAAATATATGATTTGGTGTTTAAAATATTTGTGTAATGTTGGTTAGGTGTATGGTGTTCGATAAACTATATCGTTTCATACTACTACTACTACTGCTGCTAAGCTCTACTCACGTATTTAACACAGTTGAAGAAATTATTGCACTATACATTTTTTGACCTTATGATATTATTTGTATGTACATAAAATAATAATAATAATATATATATATATATATATATATATATATATATATATATATATATATATATATATATATATATAGATAGATAGATAGATAGATAGATGTCTCACTTTCACTATTATCTTTTGGAAAGGTATGAATCCATATATCCTCCCTCAAGCTATGGATTAAATAGTTGAATGGGATAGGCTCTTGAGCCTTAGTTGTGCCACTAGTCTTGGAGAAAGAAAAGTTAAAATCAACACATTATCTGCTTACCCCGCCATTTTTTTCAGCTGCCCGGCACTTCTTACCACTTAACTCAATGCTGGTTCAATGCTGGTTCAGGAGAAGTTTTTTTGGCGATTGCACAAATCTTGGTTCATTATAAACTTCACGCGTCGTCACCCTTACAGGTAATATCCATATTGTCTTCCGAGACCTTTGAACAACTAAAAGAATACCCGTCCACGGACAGAACAAATTATTTCCCCGAACAGAACAATTTTGCACCAGTTTTATGTCCTCTTACGAGGATTAAAATCAAGATATACTGATACTAAACCTTATTTCTATAATCCTTGTGCTAATGTATATCAAAATTCATTCCATGCGTTTTTATCAAAATTAGAATAAGGATGCTAGATATAATTTTTAATATCATTATATCCTTATTTTAATCTTCGCAAGGAGGCATAAAAGTGGTGCAAAACTGTTTTATGTTCTTCTTTTCTCTTTCTCGTTCTCTTTCTCTTTCTCGCTCTCTCTCTCTCTCTCTCTCTCTCTCTATATATATATATATATATATATATATATATATATATGAGGATAAAATACACGATATCTCATAAAATGACATGCCGTGGAGACAAGATGTATGAAAAAGACAAAAGAAAAAAGAAAATTAAGCACAACAAAAAATTATAAGGAAAACGAGAAATTTACTTGTTTCGTTCAAGTCAACACTTTTTTCTGAAGACGTTCATTGATCCAAACGAAACCGGCAAATATATTTTTTTTCTGATGATTTATTCCCGTGTTTACTTTGTTTTCCTTTTCTGTTTTTCATATATATATATATATATATATATATATATATATATATATATATATATATATATATATATATATATATTGCGTAGGTTATTTAAAGGCCACACGAAAGAGAGATAGTGTGTAGCATTGAATAGAAGGGATAGGAGGGAAAATGTTTGAAGAAGACAAGTAATTGTGAGATGAGCAAATAATGGAGGGCGTAAGGAGGCGGGAAAAGAAAATACGCGCGTGTGGCAATGAAAATAGAGAGAAGAAAACGAGGGATAGAGCTGCATCGCCGGCGCGTGTCTGTGTGGGGGCTATTCGCATGCGTGTATTTATTGAAATAATAATCATTACAGAAAGATAAGCAGATAAATATATATGTATATATACACACATATATAAATGGAACACATAACATTATTTAAGCTAACACGTTACTACAGGATCACAGTGTTTACTTTCGTCAGATGTATATCCTTAACATCTCTTTTCATTTGAATACAAATTTAAACTGTGAGGCCATTTTGAAAATTTCATTACAAATTCAAACTGTATACGAATATGTATTATTTGTATTATTCGGACTACTTTCTCTCTTTCTCTCTCTCTCTCTCTCTCTCTCTCTCTCTCTCTCTATATATATATATATATATATATATATATATATATATATATATATATATATATATAATTGATGATCTTTACAATAATATAAAGACTATCGTAAATTCTTGGAAGATACGTAATACAGTGATTACAAGAGATTAATTGACTAGTAATTTTCCAATGAAGTACTTGGGACTAATTTTTTTTTTATATACTTCTAAAGGTGTAAAAACTTCCATTACTATATATTTTTTTCAGGAAAAATAGATAAACATCTGCGCAAATCTTAACGGTTAGGAGGATTATGGAGGGCGTAGAGAAATACATCTGAAGGCAGTCTTGTTGTTCGTGGATTTCCCGAAGGTTTTCGATTCGATACACAGCGGGGAGATGAAGAAATTGTTTTTGGCGTATCGTTTCCGGATGAGACTGTTAATGCAATAATGATCTTGTACAGCAAAACTCAATCTATGGTGCGATCGCCTGATGGAGACACATTTTTTAAAGTCACTGCGGGTGTTCTTCAGGGTGATACAATAGCTCCATATCTATTTATAATTATCCTGGACTGCATGCTTGATATTGGTACATACTTACCTGGCACTTTTGCTAGGCACCCCATAGACTTGTATTGTCTTGTCCTTCGGGACTTGATTTACGCCGGTCTATGGGATTGTCCTGTGCAGTTCTAGGAGGTCCACCCTCCCAGGCTACGCCGCCCCTCTTTGGGGAGGAGTAAGTTTATTGCTTACTGTCTGAAGCGCCCCTACCGGGGAATGCCGACGGGGCTGCCCAGGCAATTTTTAATGGCCAGAGTGCTCACTTTCTCGGGCGCTGGCTTTTAAAACACCACTTACTCGACGCGACCTGTGGTCACATATTACTTGTGGGAGTAAGATAAAACTGGCCTTGTGCCTAACTCCTGCAGAGGAGTAAATAAATATTGGTACCTGCAAGAAGCAGAAGGTATCTAGCAGAGAAAACACAGACGCAGGCTATGCTGATTACATTACACTTTTTTATGACACAACTAAACAGGCAGAAGCCCTACCACACTCTTTGCATTGAGCTATTTGTCAACACAAGAAAATCAGAGCACATTCTCTTGAACCAACATTGAAATATCTCTTCCCTAAGTGGGGATTGTCTAACAAATGTCGACGAGTTTACCTATCTTGGTAGTAAAGTTGCCAAGAAAAATTCTACATAGTATGAACTGAAGGTACGAACAGCAAGGTCTGGGCAGGAGTGGACACGATAGAAAGCAATCTGGAAGTCAAGTCGTTCTACCAAGATTTTAACGTGATTTCTTTGAAGTCATTGTTGCATCGCTGCTCGTATATGGAAGAAGCACTTAAACTTTTACCAAAAGATTGGATAAGATAATTGATGGTGCATACACCAGAATTGTAAGAGCTGCTATTAACATCTCTTGGAGACAGCACTCCACGAGAGAAGGACTCTATAAACACCTCCATCAGATATCAGCGCTGATCAGAGAGAGATTTGCTTGACATGGCTGGAGGTCTAACGATGCAATCATAAGCGATGTTCTTCTGTGGATACCAAAACAGAGATGTGGCTCTGTGGGTAGAACCTATATCAAACAACTAACAGAAGGCTCACAAAGAAGGCTCGATAATACGGATATCGGCCTTTATAGAGATGATGGATTAGCGATAATCAGAGACTCTAACAAATTCAAGGGAGAAAACTTCAAGAAAATTATACATATGGAAATGACAAAACTAGGCCTAAATGTAGAAGTAATGGCTAACATTAAAACAACGAACTTTCTAGACGTCACATTAAACTTAAGTAAAAACACCTACGAACCATACCTAAAAGATAACGCCAACCCAATATACGTACACCCAAAGTCTAATCACCCCCATCAATCATAAAACATATCCCGAATTCGATCGAAAGTAGGCTTATCAACAATTCTAGCAACGAAAGCGTTTTTAAAAAATCAATCAACATTAACAATACAGCTCTAAAAAATAGTGGTTACCACAATACCGAAATTAAATATAAAAAACAGGACACCAATAATTACAACAAAATTAAAAATAAAAACAAAAGAAAAAGAAATATAATCTACTATACCCCTCCCTATAACCAGATGCTAAAAACTAAACTAGGCAAACAATTCCTAAATCTGATTGAAAAACACTTCCCCGTAACCAACCCTCTACATAAAATATTCAATAAAAATAATCTAAAACTATCCTACAGCTGCTGTGAAAACCTAGAAATGATAATAAAGGCACACAACAACAAAATACTAAAAGACAACAACAGAGAAGAAAAAAATAAACAAAGTGGAAAATATAACAAAAATAACACTACGAAGAACAAAAATATAAACAATACTCATAGAAATAAACAAAACACTAATAATAACAACCCGAATAGAAACGAAAAAGTTAGCAATGAAGAGAAAAGATGTAACTGCATAAATCGTAAACTTTGTCCACTACAAAATAAATGCCTAACTAAAAGTGTTGTATACCAAGCAACGATATCTGCTATTTTCATGCAACGAAACAAGTGATTGCAGGACATATGATTAAGAGGAGATGGTTACACTTCTATAGTTAATTGAAATACATATAAACGTAAAGATAGTAAGAGAACACCAGGAAATATCCCAGGGGAATCCTGCAGATACAATATAAACACCGATACTGTAGAAAACACTGCCACGAGACTACAGAAGTTACTGAGGAAAAACAACAGGCAGTAAACGCATCAATGAATTCATGAGCGAGGATACAAAAGAACTATCATCTTTAGGAAACAAAGCCGGGGAAAACTTAAAAGGGAGAGGTGAACAGACTATTCTCAAACAGCGGGACAATATTAGAGAAGTGCATGAATTAGTTCATTCTGGGCCAAATCTGTAATTACGATACGAAGTATAGAAACAAAACTCAGCCAAAGTGGTGGACCAAAAAGATCTGACGTGAAAACATGACTTTTAGGAATAACAAAAGTCAGTTTAATCAAAACGTAAACGGAATCAAGACAAAAAGGAAAACCTGAGCAGAAAAATATACAATTCCGCAGAAAAATATTATACCAATGATGCTGAGTGTCGGATAAACATGAAGAAAGACCTTAAGGAAATTGAAGAAGCTACGCAAACTTTAATTAATGAAGGAATATTCAAGACAACCCAAAGAAAAATACCAAACTGGAAAGCACCTGGGCACGATTGGCTATATGGATGAAGAAATTCAGTACCTTACATGAAAGACTTGCACAAAACCTAAGAAGCAGATGTAGCAGTAACGATTTACATGGAAAACCACATTAATTTAAAACAACAGCGAGGATAGAGCGACCCCAATCAATTACAGAGCGATTACCTGCCTACTGACCACATGGAAAGTCTTAACGTCACAATATAGCGAAGAGATCTACCACTCAGTTAATAGCCAACATCGTAGAAAACAGTAAGCCACACTGTAAGTGACTCTACTAAGCTTGTCTAGAAAGAATATAACGGTAGATGTATCTGTGTTGAAAATCGTGCAAATGACTACATTTTCAACACATAGACAAACAGTATCAACACAAACTAGAAGTCTTATTTTAAAATGAAAGGCATACAATTTTCGTAAGCGTTGAACAACAAACACACTCATCCCAACTTGAAGACCAGATATGATAATATTAAAAAAGTAGGAAAAAATATGCCAACTTGTGGAGCCGTTCCAATTTCACAGGGTGAAGTGAAGGTGACAGAAAACTAATTAAGAGCTGAAAGAACTATAGACATGCAAAATGCAGTAATAACAATAATTGTATGAGCACTAGGAACAGTCTTGAAAAACTGAAAAAAAAAATACTACACCTACTTGGTATCACAGGAAATTGAAACCATATACACCACGGCACAGATGACAACAAAAAGAAAAGCATGAGAGATTTTGATGAAACTATTGAAATTATTTAGTACCATCTCACAGGAGAGAACTGCATAGGAGGGATAGCACCATCTAGACCGTGTGTAGAAAAGGAAAGTACTGGAATACTGAGGAGACTTTTTTCATTCAAATTCGGTGGAGAAATACCGGTCGCTCTCAGAGAAAAAAAGCTAATAACAGCCGCTGCGAGAATACTAAGTTAGTTACAATAGTAATGTAATTGAATTTAGAGTACTGAAATATATGTGGAAAATTTCCGTCATTAATATCCCTGAGAAATCACTAGATGTCATTAGCGATAAATTACTTAAAAATACTAGCGTTGGAATTCAAAGTGAGTAAAAATAATGAACAAATTATGCAATTAAATTAATTAATTTTCTACGAGAAAAAGATGGGAATAATAGAGTTTTCCTGTATTAGTTGAAACAAAACATGGCGACATATTTGATTGTTTAGGTCCCTTTACTCACCCTATTTGTCCTAAGATAGACTCCTGCTGCCACGTCTGGGGAGGTTCTCGTTACAGTAGCCTTTCTTGCTTGACAAAGTACAAACTCAACTTGACAATCTAGTGGGGAATGATTTCATCTGTCCTTTACAGTCCGCACAGAAGAGGCGTTACTAGTCTTTCTCTACACTAGCGTTATTTACATGGGAAGTGCTCGACTGAGTTCTAATCTCTGGTTTCTCCAAGTTAGATATTCATAGCAAGAACTCATCTTCCTACCGCAACTGAAAAGAACTTTCTGTACCTAATATGAGAAGGAATGTCCATAAAAATAGTTTCTCTCCAAAGACTTCCCATCTGTAGAACACATTCTCTTGGGACATTCCCTGCAGACTACAACATGATAATATTTAAATCCAATGTAAGCAAAGTTTTCATAAATCGTCCTCATACTTAATCAACATTTTTTAAATTCCAGTCATTGTTTTTCTCCTCAATATTCTTCATCAGCCATCAATTTCATTAACCCTTATCCTCAAGTAAAAACGGAGACATTTCGATTGTCTAGTTCGCGTTACTTGTTTTATTTGGGCATAGATAAAGTACTGCTGCCACATCTGGGGAAGGTGCCGCTCAGAGTACTCTTTCTTACTTGACAGAGTACACACTCAACTTCGCAATCTAGTGGGGGAATGGTCTCATCTTATGATGTGGTTTACTGTTTCCTTCATGCTGGTGCAACTGAATTACTTTGAGCTGTTATTAATAGAGTGGCTAACCTCTTTTGTAAATTACTCGTTAATGTAAAAACAAAATAGTTGAGCTGGGGCAGTAATAGTTTCCTGTGCATGTCAGTATCTATGTTAGTAATCATTTGGGCCTTTTAAAACATCATATTATATTTGGATTCTCAGATTGTATTGACGAGTGCATTCGGAGTGTCTGCTAATTTATGGTAATTTTTGTTCATAAAACCTATGGACTTAGATATCTCACCACGGCAGACATTTACACTTGCATCAAATTTATTTAAGCTTCCGCCGCGTGTTTCTTATGGTCTTTTAAAAAATTACATTAAATGAAATATTTTAAATTCAAGTTGTGCGCCCATTATTTTTTTTCTTCCGATTTTGTGATAAAGTAAACTAAACCAAGCGAACACCTTGGCCCAATATCGTAGGGCTCGGAGGTCACTCAACCATGTTAGTACTATTCTACAGCTAGCGGAGAGAGCGTTTAATAATACAACTATCTGTTGCGTTTATAGTTCGATATTAAACTTTATTATGAATGTTAATGTTGAGGTGGTTATTTATATGAATGTTTAAAGCTTTTACCTTGTCATTCTAAATGAAAAATGAACAAGAATTGGGGAGACCTGAAATGTTTTTATGTTATTAATTTCCTCATCTAAGTATTTTAGAATAACGATTCTAAGAGCTTTTAAGTATGAAAAACGATTATTTTTCCAGTTTTTTATGGTGTGAATAGAATTGTCGGTTATTTTCTTAAAAACTTAGTTCACCCCAAACAAGGCAAGTTGACACTGTAGACGTAAGGGGCTACTCAGAATTAGAGTAAATGTTTTGGGGGTCCTCCTTAACTGGAATTTGTGCAGCAAGATGCTTGTTCACATTAGTTTTAAATTTCTACATTTCGGTACAGTCGAGGAAACAGGGAGCAGGCAGTGAGTTCCAAAGGCCGACAGCTCGAGGAAAGAAGCTATTGAAATAGAAGGCTCTCCAGCATCTGAGGACCTTCATGGTGAAATATGGGATTCAGATGATTGTCGGGTTGGTCGAGTGTATTTACGTCGAGAGAGCACAAGAGAAACAAGTTCATTGGAGCACATTCCATTGAAGTACTATTGATGGACTTACACTTCTAGCGTCTTATTAATCCTAATTTGTTTTATTTTCGTGGAAGATAATGATCTAAACTTCATTTGTGAATTCAATAACAAGCTTCTACTTTATTTAGTTCATCGGTGATGTTTTGTATATTTATATGATCATAGCAGGAGAAGTGGTCATTCTGAGTTTTGTAGTCTGCGTGTCTTAGTTATAATCTAAAAAAACGTTTTAATTTTGATTCGTTTATTTTATTTCGTCAATTTTTATAGTTTTGTCATAATTATATTTAAAAAATTTTTTTTTTTCTATTTGCTTATTTATTTGTCTTTTGTCTGCGTGTATGCATTTAAAGTAGATGAGCAATAATTTAGCATTAGTCTTTCAACATGTTTGCTAATTTTTATTTTCTATATTAATGCTAGTGTGACAGTATCATCTATTCTTTTTATAGAAAAACACTTTTTGTATAGCGCCTCTTGATCGTCACTATTCGTGGAACCGGCTTGAGTCTTCTCTCAGACTAACAAACCAGCCGATTAAACTTCCTGATACTTGCATATTGGTTTCGCAAAAGGACATTTTATTAGTTTACTATTATTTGTTGTTACATTCCTGAATTGTTATTGACGTTGGACATTTTACCCTTTTATATTAATTTTTCATTTGTAATATATTTATATTTCTGTTTAATAAATCTTATTGCTATTTATATTTTGATATAAATTTACATTTTAAAATGTTGTAGGTATTACTTCATTTTAATGTGTGTTGGTTTAATTTATTTCTAATTTATATTTCTGAATTTTTGTAGATGAAGATTGCTAATTTGTAGTATTTGGACTACTGTTCTCACGGTTGCAGCGGCGATGGAATAAGAAAGGTAGCGGTGGCGGTAGCTGCTACTCAGTACGTCCGGACCGGTGGCGGCTGAGCGATATCCGAATAATCCAATATTTCTAATTTTTATTTTTTTCATTCCGTAAATTTGTGTTATCATTGATATTTTTATTTTGTTTTGTTAGTTCGTTGTTTTATAGTTATATGAAGCTATTTCTTTCAAGTGTGCATTTATATATCTTATATATAATGTCAGAATATGTTCTATTTCTTTGAGCGAGATAGCTCTACTGACAAAAGTTCGATAAAACAAACAATCGGGTTCGTTAGTGCTTTAAGCCGCTTATAGGTCCATGTTTCAGAAAACATATATTGTTTTTCGATCGCTTTCAACGATTTTGATATTTATTCTTGCTAGATATTTTTTAAATTAGGTATACATACAGGAAGTCGGTCGTGTTTTCATTTCAGACTTACTGCCACTGTCATCCACGTATACTGGCAATACATTATTAAAGACACCGTTATTATAATTTCATATTGAATGCCCTCGTTTATCCGGTACATCTATACATTATCAAATGAAACACAGGACCCTTCTTTTACCTACACTTGTTTCATAGACTCTTTCAGCTTGGCTCATACAGGAATAAAAGATTAAGATCATTTAAAATTCTGGACGCTATTTAGTTTTAGCATGGATTATTTATCATGCTATTATAATCGGAGATGCAGTGTTTATACTATTATCTGTTCGTTTGTTAGTCTCGAATAACGGAATAGCAGATTAACACATTACTATTATCGAACACAATTTCCTGTGTCTTTATCAATTTGCACTTACCTTTCGCCTCTACAACACAACCTGCTTTTTTTATGGTGTCAATGATTAAATAATTTTTTCGGAGATTTGTAGAAAATAAACTTTTTGTTTACAGAGAGGGAGATACACACAGATGTAAAAAGAAAAAGAGCGAGAGAGACAGAGAGAAAGAGAGAGAGCAACGTGTTTATCTGCCACACAAATACACTAATCGGTATAAATTCATTTTAAAACCATATAAAAAATTTTCTTCAATAATTCGATTGTCTCCAATTCCTTTCCAATTACAAGAGGTCACGAAGTATATATTTCTTATTGTAAGAAAATATTCGATATACTGACATTTTAATCACTGCATCGAATAAATAAATAAAATCGTGTGATCACCTTGCATAGAAAACCAATTGATGACAAACTTGTCTGACACTGGTTGGTGGCAAGTATCCAATATCATGTAGAACATGTTGCCTTAATAAGCAGACGACAACTTCACCTTATGATTATATATTCCCCTCCCTTTCTTATGCTTCACAAAATAACAATGCTTATATGTTTGTAATTACAAATGAAATTACTAACTACTTCAGGAGAATAAAAGAAAAAGATGACATTTGCGCTTCATATTATTAGTAGTAATCTGGTGAAAAGGGGTATGAGTGAGAGATGTAAACCAGGTAATTTTTCATAATAGTAATATTACCGATTTGCCAGGAGAAGGAACGAGAGTGGGAGGAGAAGGATAGAAAACAAATTTTAATAGTAGTAATATTAAGTAGTCACTGCAGAAGAGAAAGGGTAAGAGGAAGGGGAGGGGGAAGCCAAACGATGAGAAATTGTTTAACTTTCACAAATAAATACAGTCACAGAGAGAATAAACTTAAATTGAAATAGCTATCGTATGAAATAAAAGCTAGGGGTAATTTTGGGGAGAGGGGGGGGGAGATAGGCGACCAAACAGGAATTGCATTTCCGTCCCTTTTCTTTTCGTTACGCTCTCTATGTTGCGTATATTTTACATATAATGTATGGAAGTGTTAAATTTTTTATTTAAAGGCGAAAAAAGAAAAAGAGATATTAAAGTAAAAATAATAGCTGGAAACGCCGGGTAGGTGCAACGAGTTTATTATCATTATTTTTTTGTTGGATCATCTATGTTGTATATATTATAAATAGCAACTTTTACGAGTAGATATAAAGTACATAACTAGACATCAAAATGGTTTTATAAGCTGGTGCTGATTTTATAATTTTAGATCTTATTTAGGGGTGATGTGGGGTTTCTTTTAATTTCGATGTGTAAAATGCTACGTGATAAATTACAACATGTTACAAAATGTTTGTTTTTTGTGTTTAGGTATTTATAATATGCTTACAGTAATTAAACTCTTACTACCCGTAGAAATATATATTTATAATATGCTTACGGTAATTAAACTCTTATTACCCGTAGAAATATATATTTAGGCATTCAGTCCAACAATTAGATTTTTAGACTTCAAAAAAAGTATCTCAGAAAGAAAAAAATGATATTTAAAACCTCAAAAGTTTACAAAACAGTGTTTTCGTCACAAGAGTTTAGTAAATATAAAATTAATCTGAAAAGTTCTAAAACAACCCCATTTTAATTTTGAACATGTTAGCAAAGTTAATTTTACTAGAATGTTCTAAATTAGGATAGATTTGTTCTAGTGAACGTTCCTCATTAATTTTCTGATTACTTGTACGAATGATTAAAAGTATTGCGTCTTTCTCTGTCAATATTCCTTTACACTTTGACCAAGTTGATAAGAATAATTGACAAGGACATCCGTAAACGTATAGTTGACCTTCATACAGATGAACCTGGTTATGTGAATATATTGTCATAACTAATCAATTAAATGTTCCATCGAATTCAGTTGGTAAGATAGTTCATCATTAGAAGACGTGTCATTCCATTCGTCCCTAAAAAGCTCTGGTCGTCCTGAAAATGTAATTGAACGTACGGCAAGATTATTAGTGAGAAAGGTTGGTAACGAGCTCAAAATCACACTTAAAGAACTCCGGGAAGGACGATAAGTAAATGGAGTAAAACTGAGGCCGAACACAATTTGTCTTTCACTTCGTCGATATAACATTTTTTTCGAGGACTCAGAAGAAAAAAAAACACTTTTTAAACGAAAACACGTTCGTACTAGATAAGATTTTGCAAGCAAGCATCATATTAAGCCTTCAAAGTTTTAGGGAAAATGTACATTGCTCAGACGAAACATAATTTGAATATGTCCGTATAAATGCTGTGGCAAAGGTCTGGAGAAAGAATGATACTATCCCAACAATAAAATTTGGAGGCAGATCTGAGGTTAGGCTTAGAGTTAGGAATATAGGAATACTAGGTGGGAGGATGAATGGATCATATTATTGAGATATTTTGGAAATACCTTTAGGCATAATTCACATTCTCTGGTATTAAAACCAAGTTGATATTTACAATAGGAAAATCATCTTAGATATACTACAAAGCTTACAAAACAATGGCAACATTCGAATAGAATATACGTTCTTAAATTGTCAAATCAGTATGCAGATGTTTATCCGATTGAAAATTTATGGACAAAGCTGAAACTGACAATTAATAGAAGGAACTTTGAAAACCAGTACAACATGAAGGAATTCATTCATAAAGAATGAAAAACTATAAGGAATTGTCAGGAAACACCTACCATCTGTTATTAGCAATAACAGTTACGCTACGAAATATTAACAGATGATTTTATAAATGTATTGTAAACCTTTGCGTTATTGAATTTTTTCTTTTTCTTTATTTATTGATTATTTCTTTTTAAATCTAACGGCTTAATCATTATGATAAATAATAGTTTAATTGATCTACACTAGAGATACAAAAAGAAACCTTTTTTTGTAATGTGTTGTAAGCTTAAGCGTGGCACTGTATCCCGCTGATATTGTATCGTGTGAGTAACCTTTTCTTATAGAAATGAGAAGGTGTATGCTGATATTTGTTTGAATGTTTCTTCTTTTTCTTCTATGTAACATTTTGCTTTGTTTAAAATGTATATAATGCTTTTCTACAATTTCACGTCAGTTTTTGTTAAATATGTAATTGCATTTAAAAAACATGTTTTGAATACAGGAGTAGCTTATTTTTAGGTTATTTTTACCAAAACTTTTGGAACAGTTGCTTAATTTAGTAAAATGCTTCTCTACTTGTTCAAAGAATTATTTATCGATGTTGGTGTTACTGTTTTTGTAATGTAGTTTTTAGCATAACACATTTTTATGTTTTATTATGTAAGCTTGCTGGTTTATGCACTAGTTGTTTGTACCACTCTTTTATGCTTTGTTGTAGGGTGCCCTTTAACTGTTGAAAATAACAGCATAAAAAGTGATGTATTTGACGTAATACTTGACATATACGCACCTCAGTAATAATTTGGACAACTCGTATTTTCTTTTCTCTGATTGTCAATTAAAATCACAGTATGTTGTGCAAGCAAATTAGCAATGCTATTGCTGGGATCTTAATGTTATTCGCTAAAGAGTTCAGTACGTTCTTACAATGACTGAACATACAGATTGGAATTAGCAACGATGATCATGCTAGTTTACCGAGTTGACATCCATCATCATATATGTGTGCATGTCTGCACTATAACTCCAGCATTATTGAACCGATTCTTATTAGATAAGAAACGCTAATTTTATGTATTTGTCAGGGTAACGTACGCAATATATTTTACTTTCTTATAAAGGGTTCAAAATGTAAGACTACATTGACGACTGAAAATGTGTGTTTCTCTAATTTTAATGACATTTAAATCTATAACAGGTTCATAAACTCCACATATTCGAGACAATTTAAATTATTCAAACTCATGTAACATTTACTTTCACACAGATTTCAACATTGCAGTATATGTTTAATAGTTTTGAAATATTTTGAAGTGCGATTCCCTTTTTAATTATTTAATAAGTAAATCATTAAATAGTGTTTCAATATAATGAACACCTCTTGTAATTAACTACATTAACATAATAATTAAACCACAGCAAATGAAACATCCGACTATTGTCTATTTTGGACATGCAACCAGGTGTAATATTAGAAACTGTGATGTGATTCTTAACTTTAAGAATTATATATATATATATATATATATATATATATATATATATATATATATATATATATATATATATATATATAGGAAACAAGATATTATTTATACATGTCTGGTTGAAGACCACGGAATTTTCACATTTTGTAACTTTCTTGATGATGTGAGTCTTAACCTTAAGAATTATATATATATATATATATATATATATATATATATATATATATATATATATACATATATATATATATATATACTAAAAGGGTTAGTCGACGATGTTTGTGTTGAGGTGTTAAGGAGATAAAATTGTCGTAATTTAAAGTGTTTGGCTTGCAATTGTTTGTACCTATGTTTATAGATGTTCGGCATAAACGCAGACTCCACGATATTATTTTATTCTCTATAATCAAAATAATACATAGTCTGTTGAAAATCTTTGTTTTAAATTTCATCAAAATCTGTACAGTACTGTTGAATGGATGCGTACATTTATTTTTAGGGGTGGTGTGTAATATTCTCGATTACCTACTTAAAAAGTAGATCAGACATATAATTTGAACTCCGTTTATATCTACTGGCTATGTTCCAAATTGCATAAAAATATACCCAGTTGTTTTTGGATCCATGGGTACATTTATTTTTAAGACTGCGGGACGTCGCCTGCTTTTCATCCCTAATAAACAAATTAAAGATAACTCGGTGTCCCAATCAAGTTCCTCGTTTTGGAAGTTGAATTTTCTCCCATATTGAAAACTGACCAGGTGCTTAACTCTGTCCTCGTGGAGAGGAAACTAAATAGAAACTCTTTACACTTCCTTTATCGTCTTCTATCTATGTTCTAAATTCCATAAAAATCTGCCAAATAATTTTTGGTGGTAATTCCTGCGCTGATACTATCATTACGTACCAACATATACTACATCCTCTCCCAAAATAGGAGCCAATGCCTTGAGACGTGGTCTCATGACAACAAAACGGATACTACACTACCTCCAAACGAAGAGATAATGACTGGGGGATTGTCTTATGACAAGAGAACATATACTACGCTACTCCCCACCCCACCCCCACATAGACACTTAAAATAGGAGGAAGAGATGCCTAGTTCGATCGTATCATGACAAAAGAGCAGATACTACATTACCCCAACTTGCACTGAGCCTTGAAAGATAGTACATTACTCTTAAATAGTATAATAAACTTAATTGAGCATAGAAGTAATAGTATAGTTTCGTCTTCAGACAGACAGATACCAAATACCCATTAGTCATAGATGTACTTTGTAAACCAACCTTGCATTTACGTAGTCTCGTAGAGAATTGTGTCTGTGCTTATGTGACAGTTTCTTTTATTGTCCTTCTTGTGTACAATAGATGAGAAGAGGAGGAAAAAAGGCCCAGTAATTTGGGTGCGAAGGAAGGAAAAAGGCGATGACAAAGAACTAGAAAGGGTACACATCGTGTCACGTGGTATTAGATAAACAAATAAACATTTCGGTAGCTTTTTTATGAATGATCGTTGGAAAAAAAAGTAAATAGTCATCACCTTTCACCACAAACGTGTTTGCAAAAAAGAAGGAACTTTATATACGCAAGCTTCGTAGATCGGTGTTCACATCCAATAATCAATTTAGCATCGTGTTTTGCTGCTGTTTTTTTATGCTCTGCTGGTCGGGGAAGTGGTAAGGTATACCGACGAGGAGTATGAAAGTGGCTAAGCCGAGTTCAACTCTGGTTTGATCTATTGCATTCACTGACCTGTAAAATAGTCTATTTCCACCAAATATGGTTGGATTGTAGAAACTATTGTGAAAATATTCCACCAAGTGATATCCAGGTTATTTCTGTCAAAACCTTTGGATTCTCTACTTGTTTGATGAATGATTTGGCGGTATTGGTGTTGCTTTTCTGTGAGGTAGGCTGAACCAGAACGTGTTTATTCTGTTCTATTGTATAGCGTTAGTATATGCCCTAGTGGTTGTTTATACTTAATGTTTTAATGCGGGTGTAATGTGCAGTACAAAAAGCTAATTTAGTACGCACGTATTATTTGAACCCTATTAGAACACGTACTGAAATCAATGGGTATTTGATTGGAAATAGAATGCAAATAGATCCACCTTCAGCTAAAACTAAATCAAGGAATATGTCTTTTTTGTCTTGATATGTAAGAAGTTTAATGCAATTTCAAAGGCTATGAATATTGAAATGGTTTATTTGTACACATTAAAAAAATATTATTACTCAATACCCGCGAAAGTTGAGTCTGTTTATTTCATCGGATAGCTTTAAACCCTTATTTGTCTCGTAAACCCAAGCGCCATTATTTCGTTGCATTTGGATTTAAGAACGACTCATTCTGTCCTCGGCTTTATCAATTTTTGGATGTTCATGATCTTAACCGTTCGCATCTTCTCCGGGTGCCAGATTCTCCAGAACACACTCTGTGACCCTCTCCGTTTCACACACAGGACACTCATTCACGTGCGCTAAAATCTTTACGAGTAAAACCTACACATCCATTACGCAACACCAGCATCTTTGCACTCTTTCCAAATGGAGTTCTGGTAAGTGCTATTCTTCCCTAGTCTTTTCACCCTTCTTGATCCGTCACAACTTTTTTGTGATACCAGCTGAGGCTTGTGCCATTGTTACATAGCCGCACCCACAACCAGACATTAGTTACGTTATCAATGATGGAAATCATCGCCACGAAAGTCTATTAAACGCTTCTAATAATCCGAAAGACATAACAAACGTTTATGAAAGTTTATGAAAAGTCTCGAAGCGTTTTAAAACTTTCGTAACACTCAATTTTGAGGTACTTTTAATATATTTCCTTAAGGGGAACTTTTATGGTACTTTTAAGCCTTCAAACTGTCGATCCATTTTCAATACTTCTCGTTAAACACATTTTCTTATATTCTTTTCTCATTAAACACAGTTCATTAAACATTGTATCTAATTTAAACACTTTTATGGAACTTTTAGGCCTTTAAACTGTCGGTCTATTTTCACATTACTTTTTAACCACTTCTCCTTGTTAAAACTTTTTTCTTTTTAAACATAGTTCTTTTAAAATTCTCTTCTCATAAAACACAGTTCATTAACCATTTTACATTAAACATTGTATCTCATTTAAACACTTTAAACATTTTAAACATTGTTCGTTAGGCATATCTAATTCAGCATTGTTCACTTTTTCTTTCGATGTTTAGTTCTTTCCGTTTTACAATTTAGAACCCAGAATGTTATGCACGAAAAAGTTACCTTACATTTTCTTTCGTCGTCTGGTTGTGATCGCCCTTGGTACCGTCGGTTTGGTTGTGTCTCTTTGGCAGTGATCAGTGTTGGTGATATTCGATCTGTGGATACATTTTATCGACAGGCAGAAGAGTAACGCGGAGACAATTTTTTCTCAGAGAAATTCAAGTCTTTTATTCGTTGCGGAGGGTTTTGTTTCCATTCATTCCTTCGATCCTCATTCATTCTTCCTGCTGGGGGAATGCGACGGGGATTTCTGCTGGATCTCCAATAGATCCAGCCATTACGACGAGCGGTTACATTTTCGATTCTTCGCTCTCACTTCTCGAGCTTCTCCGTTTCATTTCAAGGCCCACAGAGAAGATCCACCGTCCAGTTCGCTGCCAAACTAGTAACTCATCTACAAACCTTAGGTTTTCACGAAAGAAGGAGTGACGTCATAGTCCTTTGCCCTGTCATACAGATCATCACCAGAGCTGGTCTGACCTTTATTGAACTTAAACTTTTGAAGTTGGCCAGGTTTCACCAGTTGTTATGACTTGAGATTACTCATCTGAGGGCAAATCTATTTGTCCCAAAATCAATGTCCATTCGACCTGCACCGAACTCGAACTAAGTTCACTCCTCTCACTATAAAAACTAGTGGACCTACTCGCTTTTAGGCATACGGGGCCGCTCATAATATAACACACCTTCCTCTCTTATCAGAAAAAAACAATCCTTGGATTCTTTCTCCAAACGCCAATCCCTGGGACTGGTCAGAATCTGGAACCAAACATAGCTGGGCCCTGATCCTCCGAATCCAGCCGGAAATCCATCGGCATCTCAAGATTCTACTCCTGGGATGTAAGACAAGTAATCTTACGATCTGAATCGGCTCTCCGGCCATCCCATCAAAATCGATAATCGGGCGACCTTTGCCCCGAATTGGTTGTATGTTATACCTGGGCACCCATCTCACTCTCACACATATTCTTTGCATTATCGGTATACGACCGATCGCCACTGAAAACTAACTCTCGCGGATCATCGGATATAGGGGAACAAAACAGAAACCCCTTTCCTTAGCACCTGTAACTTAAATGGTCAGCCTTCAAGATCAACGTGAGGTACCGTCCTTACATCACTTACTAATCTGGACAATGCATTTCGGACATCTAAGTGCCCCGGCGGAATGTCCGAGAACAATCATCCGTGTTTCTAATTCCCAGCCCTTTTCATCAAACGTGGAGGTCCCCATTCCATGGTTCTAACTAGTCGGTACGGCAGCAGGGTGAATGTCACATCGAATCATCTCTGCTCCCGGAACACGCCGAACGACCAAAAACTAGGCCCAACCTATAATCTTTTAATTAAATCTAATTTACACCCGGTACCTCCTTTTAAAATCGATCCCCTCCATGGTTTCATCTGCCCCGACGCGCGCACCCGAGTTACACCACACTCCAGCTTGACTCCAATCGCCACTGGTGTAGAGCAGACACCAATTCCATGCGTTCCCTTCCCGTGGCCCTATCTATGCGGTAAAGGGGTGAGGTATCTTCACAGCACACCTGTCGGCAAACATTTAAAATCCACACAAAACAATGGGACCACAATTGCAAAGCTTAAACTGTTTATCACTTTCACACAATCTATCGGCGCAGTTGTGCACCCCTGGGTCACAAAAAACAATTTCCATAACTGACCACCATCCTTTTTCGCGGTCCCACAGAATTACCATAACTCCGTCATTATCCCGTTCGCAATCTAACGCATGCGGTTCGAACTCTGTCCGATATTGCAAAGCCAACATCCGTGACCGCTCTTTCAAGGGACCATGCGGCGAACCTTCGGTGATCCCTTTCTATCCTATAGACCTGTACATACGATGTACGCTGGGATATTTCCGAGAAATAAAACAACCCTGCCTAAGGGTTTCGCGATCTGACCCAAACTAACTCTCACTGTCGCCAACTGCCCGAACATAATTAACTCAAATCGCCCGGCTGACCCAAACTTATATCCATTAAATTATCTGCTTTTAAAAAAAATATTTTACGTAACTGTTATAGCACTCTCGCTTAACCGATTAAACTCTCAGAATAGATTCATTCAAAAACAACAAAAAAATACAACATTGAAACCGACAGAACGAATGGATAACCCAACTCCACCATACAAATTAAAGTAAAACATTACATTAATTATATCACAAAACAATTTCTTTTAAACAACGCAATAACAAACAATTAATCACAATACAAATTCAAGAAAAAGCAAAGAACCAACAGCGCCCAACACCATAACGGGTTGATATGCCGTCAATCTCCAATCCGGGCAGCGCCGAGTGCCCATGCTGGTTTCTAGCAGTCGTCAGTCTCAGCCACACGTATGGAAAACAATGGCTGCCTCCTCGCGCTCTTTTCCTTCCCTATCCCTTTCTCTTTCTTTTCTCTTTTTACTTCAACAGTCATGGACGAAGAAAAAAAAAACATGTACTACGATCACTTCTCTTTTTTTTTCTTTCTTTCTCATCTCTCTCATTCTCTCTCTCTGGTTTTTTGTTCCGTCTGCATTCGTCGTTAACCCCAGCGTTTTAAAACCATTCATAAAGAAAAAAAATCAAAATATTTGACACAAAATTATCATAGTCTCCAACATATACAATTTTTAAATGCTTGTGTGAGCAAAGTTTTTTTTTCGCTCTTTTTTTTTCGAATTGTTCCGCAACGACACATCAGCCCTCTTTTAACAATTTACATTCAATGTTCAATTTCTATAGTTCACTTTTAAAGTTCTCTCATATCACGTACGTTTTTCGTTCTTTTTTCTCTGAAACAAAGGTCTCTCGATGGTCCGCTGCATATTTTCAGGCAATCGTCCGCTTTTTCACTCTTTCCTTTCTTTAACACCTTAACATTCGCTGACGTCACTCTCTCTCCTCTCTCTCTCTCTCTCTCTCTTTGTCTCTCCTGCCTTTTCTTCTTTTTTCAGACAGCATACGCTGTTCCTACTCGTGGTAACCTCGGCTTGAACGCCACTATGTGTGGAGCACTGGTCAAAGCAACCAAAAGGGGATTTGTTACATAGCCGTACCCACAAGAAGACATTAGTTACGTTATCAATGATGGAAATCATCGCCACGAAAGTCTATCAAACGCTTCTAATAATCCGAAAGCAATAACAAACGTTTATGAAAGTTTATGAAAAGTCTAGAAGCGTTTTCAAACTTTCGTAACACTCAATTTTGAGGTACTTTTAATATATTTCCTTAAGGTGAACTTTTATGGCACTTTTAAGCCTTCAAACTGTCGGTCCATTTTCAATACTTCTCGTTAAACACATTGCTGTTGCTCACATTTTTACTCACAAAGTTTTCTATTCCTTAACGATTAAAAATAAATCTCCTGGTTTTGATCTGAAAATTCGTCCAACCAAACCCTCAAATTAACATCAGTATTAAACGTTACACCACGTAAGGTATTTGCAAGCAATCGAAAAAGATACAAAATATGATGGTGTCATGTCTGGCGAATATGAAGGATGAGGTTACACTTCGCATCCAAATTACTAAATAACGGTTTGGGTAATATTGACATTGTGAAGACGGGCGTTGTCGTGTTAAAAAAAAAGAAAAAACCCTGTCGCTGATCCGGTCTTTTTTTCGCTGAATTGCTCAACGGGGACGATTTAGTTGTTGAACTTAGAGCGCTCATCATTTAGCGTTTGGTTATCGCTTAAACATTTCCTAATGTCTTACCAAACACACAACGTCGTCTTTCGAGGATGAAGGTTTTGCTTTGTTTGAGACGTCGCATGTTTGAGCTGATCCATTCTTTCCACTTCATATTGACGTAAAGACAACATTATTTCATCGTCAGTGACAATGCGATAAATAGAATGATGTTATGACCGTGTGTTGTGCGATTTCGAGCGAGCAAAGCGACTTCAATTGTTGTTCACTGATTTGTCTGTTCATTCAACGCGTGTGTCACCCATTAACCAAATTTCTACACTTCTCTATTGAAGAGAGCGTGATTTTCCATAGTTTTGTAATCGCGATTTATCTATTTTGCAATTTCATACGCATAAAAAAATGGTAAGATTTCCATATTTGGATCACTACTTTCGTTTTGACTTGTTTTTCTCATCCACTAACATTTCCCTATGCTTTATTTATTGCAATGGTCAGTGGCGCAATGGCTAAACGTGCAAAGTATAATCAGTTATAAGTGACCGTCCTCTTGAGGTTTAAGGTTCAGTCCTCAGTGCAGGTGTTACTAAGAAGACAATTACGAATTACTTCAACCCGGTCATGGCTGACGGACGAGAACAACTTACCCCCGTTGATTAAATAAAAGGTTCCCTTCGAAATTCCATCCAGATTCTCGAGTTCGAAATGGTTTTGAGAATTACATCCATAATGCAAACAGTAGTCCTAATAATCTACACAATAGAAATTATCAACCCTAATCTAAAAAATTCCAATTCAACGCGTGATCGTTTACCGAACAGACTTCAATGTTACAGGAATGCCTTTCTTTATATTCACTTAAATAGAAGTGAAAAAACCCCATCCCAACTGATTAAGTGCTAATCGTATTGGTCTTATATTTAGGACCAAAAAGATAATAAATTATACTTCAGCAACATCTGTATGTTCAGAGATGTCTATAGTTCCTATTTATTTGCCTCTCACCGAAGCAAAATTACAGACAAGGTCGTTTTTAATGTAGGGAAAATTCAGCTCCCCAAAAAGGAGAACTCTGGATTGGAATAAAAATTAAAATGTGGAACCATTTCTCCTTCATTGACCTAGAAAAGATCTAGTGTAGTATCAGAAAAGATACTATCTATAGTTAGTCATAAAGATTGGAGTGTATTTCAATGCTACACCTACTGTCTCATGTACATTGGGAACACTGGTGTCTCAGGTTTCAGTGTACTGTGAGACTCAAGAGTGGAAGGATACAATAAGTTTCATCTGTTATTCAATGAAAAATGTTTTGTTAAGTTCTCCTTATAACCAACCACATTTGTTTATAGTATAAAGGAATGCTCTAGCTATCTTATAAAGTCAAGTAAACCTTTGAAAGTAATTTTAGTATCAAATAATATTGTATTTGCAAACGAGTTTGTTTTTGATAATTAATTAAGGAAAAAAATTGGGCATTAATTGATTAATATGGAATCAAACAATGACCACTCCCGAGATTTCATTGGACACTTAAACAACGGCAAACGCCGTTGAAATGTCATATTAAAAACATTAAGGCATAACGCAAGTAATTTTGTAATTTGTTGCTTTTTTTACAGTTGGGTCGCCAGTTCTCAAGGCCAAGAGCAACTCGAGGAAATATGTTAATGGAATCGAAATATTGTCATCCGAAACACGAGGGACAATGAATGATATGAACTAAGTTAAATTACTTGTGGAGTGGTTCCTGATACATATTTGTTGACATTTGATTTGAAGGCAACCATGTTGTAATCTGCAGGAAACAACCGACCTCTTTCCCACAGACGGGACTCATTTGCAAAGAAAGAAATCCCCCCTGACGCACACGGAGGAAGAAAGCAAAAGCCTTTTCCGTTGTGGCAATGAGTTCTTGGTGTGAATAACTTATAAGATGAGCAAGAGATTGGAACCCAGCCAAGCATCTTCGATGGAAATAGCGATATAGTAGAGAGAGACCAGCAACAACCCTCCTGTGAGAAAGGGAAAAGATGAAATCATCTTCCACTAGATTCAATTATGATGAAGTAAAGCAAACTAATTCTTAAATTTATGTATCGTTCAACTTTCGACTCGCAGCTGGGGTGATTAAGTGGTCAACGAAACGGATTGACAACATATGTGTACTATGTTTGAATTCAGTTCTTCTCACATATGCAAATTTACTCAGGAAGTTGGCAACCTTCATGTGGCCCCTCTTTTAAGTACTCGATGTTTTTCTAGAAAGAATGCTAACTATAAAGATATCGGAGATCCAATGCCAATAACAGAATCATCTGATTCATACGAAATGAATGAAGGAACTCGCGGCTGATGGCCACACTAGTTCCGCAATGGGTTGGACTTGGAATCGCTGATTAAGTAGGATAACATGAGCATTTGCTTTTGGCCCTTTTAAGAATGACAATGTTGAAATAATAAAAAACCTAACAACTCCTGGCCGAATTCTTCACCATAAAATAGACCTTAATTTTAAAGTCCAAAACGTATATAAAACACCGTTCGTGATAGAATAACAACTTAATTATAATTAAAAAAAAAGTAAATAGGATGCGTCATTTATAGTTTTAAATTATGTAGTTTTAAAGTTAAAACTAAAGTATAGATCCCAACACCAGGAGTGTGATTGGCTCAGTAAACAGGCCAGTCTACTTAGACCAAGAGATATGGTGGTCAAAGCTACCCTGCCTTCTCAGATTAGATTCTCGGGGGAGAAGATATCGCTTCGTAGTACGTCCAACCTAACTATCGTCCAAATGTAACACGATAGTTTTTCTTTAAAGTGCCAACGAGTTTTTACAGCTGCATATGTCTTTTTGGAAAATAAAATATCCTTATACACAATTCACGCAGATTGTCAGTTCTGCCATGCAAAAGACGACGGCTCAAGGAATCGCAGCATGATTTGTCTAACGGATTCAATCGCGGACTATGGAGTTGACAATACCGAATTAAAAACCGATCAGGATATATTGTGATCCGTGATCCACTGATACCGCGAGGAGAGGTATGAACCCAGAATTTCTATCAACTTAAGTTCAATTAATTGTAAAAAATAAATAGTTTATAATGATTATTGTTTTTTCTCATGGAATAACTCATCTTTGCCTTTTGGCTAGAATTATAAAATGTTCAATTATTTTACGGATATTTTAAGTCGAATGGCCTCCTAGAGTGAATGTGTTATTGTAGCAACGACAACGATTCTAGCCAAGAATGGGATAGTCAATTATATAATAGTAGACCAATGTTGACCAACACCCCTTATTACTCCACACTTTTGATTACCTTGTACCTAATTTGTACAAGATGTAATATTTATACTTTTTGAAAATAAATAATTGAAAGCGTAGCATCTGTTCTGATATTACACTTCATCTTTTCTGTCCTCTGTCAGAGAAGGTAAAGTCTTTCTGGACTAAGGCAGTTTTAATTTCCCAATTCAGAGTGCCTATTTTAGCGGAGCGGAATTCCCCCCCCCCCAACATTAAAATCCGACCTTGTGTCTAAGTCTTCCCTCGTGTGGAGGGACATAAATAGGAACCCCAACACGGTTGATATGCCGTAACACAAATTAAACAAACGATTACACGCTATCTATAAAACCAGTCACGCACTCCTTACAAATAATGAACTCGATACGATAATTCATGAACTGAAAATCAGTAATGAGCAGAAACAAACAGATATAGATTAAAAAAAAGTATATAGATATAATGAAAACAAAACAATATAGATATGATAAAAACAAAACCATATAGATATAATAAAAAAGAAAAAACCGTAGACAACGCGAGGCCTTTCAGTAAACCCTTCGCTGAAGATGATTGATTTAGCGAAATCCGAGTCGCTACTCAAAATGTTTCCGAAATAATTGTAGGCTTTTCGAACGGAACAAAAGCAAATCGAATTTTTCCATTTGTGTTGGACGATCTTGGATCGCATTTCGATAATCATACAGGAGAATCGAAAAGAGAAAGAAAAGAAATACTCCATGTTGTTTTTCTCACGGCTGCGACTCGGAACATTTACTAGTAGATTTTTTTTGCTCACCGTTTATATTTACATACACATACATAAATACTCACACGCATACATATATAAATATATATATATATATATATACATATATTTATATATATATATATACTTATGTGTGTGTATGTGTTTATCAGACACATATTGTATACGCATAGTAAGAAAATGGAAGCTGATACACTCTTCTCTATAATAAATACATATGTATATATATGTATATATATATATATATATATATATATGTATATGAGTGTATATATATATATATATGTGTGTGTTTGTGTGTGTGTGTGTGTGTGTGAACTCCACTTCTGTCAAGCAAATATTAGCGAGTAAAACACATGCGCTTTTTTAGCTCCCGGACCAAGGCTTTTTGAAGTGTTGAATATAAGTGCGAAATCAAATAGAAAGTCAGACAACTACCTAAAGCTTACTTTGCGACCTGAAATAAATTCGACCCCCACATCTTTATAATAAAATTCAACAACTAGTGCTTTTTTATTTATGTTATTAGAAATGCAATATCAATTTATATATGAAATATTAAACTACTGGCATAAATATGTGATTTTATATGAATATTTTAGTAATATAGCTAGATAAATAGCGAGTGCGATTACTCCGTAATTTTTGAAGGCTGTAATATATATATATATATATATATATATATATATATATATATATATATATATATAAAATATGAAACTGAAAGTATTTTTTATTAGATAGAAGCTATAGTGAAATGGTTTATGCTCAATATACGAGATAGAGCAATTATAAAGATAGATGAAAGAAGAGGGATAAACATGTACGAATGACAAATTTATTTCAACTTCGCTTGTTCAATGCAAGGTGTACTCAGTAATAAAAAAATGTTTATTATTCTTCCCTTAAGCCAAGGCTTTTCAAAGATTAAAATCTTATCATCAGAGGAACAGAGGAATTACATAGATAGATAAGTTGGCAGAAGAAAAGCCAAAATTCAAAATTTGAAAAACATATTAAGTAATGGATAGTGAGAAAGTGCGTGTAGAAAGATATGGGGTCGGTCCAGTTGGTAAATGTCCGTTGATGAGGTGTCCAGTGAAAGAGGATTTACAGATGAAAAAGAAGGGTTTTCGTGAAGGCAGCATGGAAAAAGTTCAAGAATGAAGTAAACCCAATAAAGAGATGTTTAGTTCAGTCGTAGGTGGAACGCACTTATTCGAGAATGGAGTTGAAGTTGAACTGTGTACATTAAACGCTTGCATTGGGATATTTAAGCAATTCTAAGAAAAGCGAAATCTTTTAGTTGAAAACGAGGCCAAATGAGGAAGAGGGGTGGGAAAGGATAAAGAAAAAGCATAAAGGAAAGATGGTGATAGGGTTAGTTGAATGAGCTAGGGCTGATGCTGGGAAGGGAGAGGGGGATGGATTGTTTGGATACTGTTTATTGATAGTAAGCAATAATGATGGTTCGAATTGGGGTGGGTATATTATAAGCTAAAATCAGAAGTGAAATTCAGGTCATTGAGT